>OX596028.1:25822868-26492451 GCA_951394125.1 Epistrophe eligans | reverse complement strand
TTAAAAATGTTATAAAATTTTTTTGCATTGTGTTTTGTATAAAATGCGACAAACGTGTAGGCTAGTCGAAACAAGATAAAAACCGTATGAGAAGGGTCTTTTTCTTCCCGTTAAGATGGAAGTGGCCTTTTCTAAGAAAATTGACTATAATTTAAAAAAAATATATTTTAAAACAACAGCAAGACTTACAATATCCATGGTACAACTTTTTTCAAGACGTTTATGGGAGGGGGCTTTTTACTCCCATTAATGTGGGAGGGGAAATTTTCTTAAAATTAAAAACAAAATATTTTAGAACAGAGGCAACACTTACAATGTCATACTATAGCATATTTTAAGGCCAGAAATCCATTCTTTTACATTATTTTTAAATAGGAATCACAATTTTCAAGGAAAAAAAAATTGTTTCTATGTATTTTCTCGTATGATTAGGTTTTCTCCCTTAATTTGAAACTGTGTGATTTTCTGCCCAAAACAACACAAAAGTCTGTCAAAGTTCATATACAAAAATAAAATGTGTAGTTTTGGACAGAAAATCACAAAATTTTAAAGTACAGGGACGCACATGTTATGTCCCGTCCGTCAAGGCTTGTAAGGATTACCACTTTAAAATTTAAAGAGTCCTATAATTTGATTAACTTTCGTGTCATCTTAAATGTCAAGTTAAGTATTACCACCCCTTAAAATAAATGAAAATGAAGTAAAATATATTATTACTGCGGGAAGTACCTTTTTTGAATAAGTTTAATCAATTGAACCGCACTGTTAAGCAAATGAAATTTAAGTCAAACGCGTTATTTATTTCCCGTGTCAGATAGCTGTGCTTATATTTGTACGTTCACAAATATTTTTTTTGTTGTTGTTTAATTCTTAATTCCATAAAAGAAAAAAGAATTTAAGTTGCTCCGAATTATTGTCATGATGGAGTTCATTGGCATCGGCAAACTGAGCGAGGTATGGTATGTGATTGTGACATAATCTAAAAGAAAGAATTTTTTAAAGAACCTGATTTAATTTATTTTTTAATATTAAGAAGATGACTAAAATTAAAATAAAGTTAAAACGTGTTTTTTTTTTTTAGATTTTGCTGCATCATTGTTTCAGTTTAATTGTTAATGCACATTGACCACATTCATATTGTGTATGACCATCGTGATGGTCATCAGTTCATCACATTTCGTATGTGACAATTGCTTGAAATTATTATTAAAGTTTCAAACGTGATTTAGAAATTATTAAATGCATGTTTAAACTAAAGGTATTTAAATTACCTTTAAAATAAAAACTACGTGGTTGTGAAAATAAATAAATTGCACTATGAAAGTGGCAATATGTGTATGTTGATGATTCTTTTAAATTAAAAATAAAACACAAAAATGTCGAAACAGAGATTATATTGAAATTTTTCGGTTTTTGGTCAATCGAGTCGATAGACTTACAAAAATGGCATATCGTCTCGTTTCCCATCATGTCCAGACCCAATTACAAGTTCCTATAGTTTGTTATAATCGTATAATATCATAATTAACTGGAATCAAAGAGGTACATTCGGTTATTTTATATTTGGGTTTTTAAAGGGTCAATAATTTTCTGTTGTAAAAATCGACCGACTAAAGCCGTCTTAATAAAAAAAAAATGGCAGGGTACCTATAGCTCATAGAACTTCCTGCATTGTTGTCGGTACCTGTCTGGAAAATTAAAAACATTCTGGCCACGTTTTAATTAGATATGAACATTGAAGAATACAAATTCTTAACATACATAACATATATACGTATAATAAGTTGAGTGATTTAAGTTAGCGAACTAAAACTAGAAATAGCTTGAAGTAATACTCGTTTATACAAAATGAATGACGTTAGTTTTTAATGTATACTTTATTTCAATTAGCTATACCCAAGTGTAATGTTAAGCTTTTTACTTACGGCACGGCATTTAAATACTATTATAGCAAATTATGCGTTCGTAGAATAATCTTACTCGAAATTTTGATCAAACTTGGTATTAGGATGATACGGAAGATGAAAATGCGCCTCCTCTATTTGGCTACAGTCTAATTGGATTGATATATTTTTCTCTATAATAAGTGATTGGTTTTAAGGATTTTCATCCGACACCTTTTTATTTATTTTTAAGACAAATAAATGAAGGTAGAACCTACCATACAAACATTTTCAACCGTTCAGAAAAAATTATATAGAATAGAACCATTTTTTTAAATTTTAACTTTCCCAAAAACTGTTGTTTTTATCAAGTTCTTTCAGCAGAAGCTTTCAAAAGAAAATCTACTAAGTCATTTTCTTAAGAAAAAAACTTGTGTGGTATACCTAAAAAGAATTGCATACAAATTTCAAAAAGAAAACAAGTTTCGCAATTCTGTTGGTCTGTTTCTGATTTGTTGGTCTTAAGCCTAAATAAATAGGTCAGTTCTCATTTAAACTTGGTATCAATTTTCTTTTTTTGTAATTCCCCCCAAGAGTAGTTTTTATTTTTTTAGCACACAAAATATAAAAATAAATGCCATATAAATTTGTGTAGTATTTTTAAAAGTTCTTACTTTTCTCATAAATGGGACCACAATTTTTTTTATTTATTTATTTTGATATTTTTTGTATAGAGAATATTTAAAAAAATGTGTTAAAATATATTTTAGATTAAAAAAAAAAAAAAAATCAAAAGTTTTAGTTTTTTTTAGTCAATATTTCGAGTTTTTAAAATTATTCTAAACAAAAAATATTTTCATACCCGAACCTTCCATACAACTGTTAAAATACCGTTACAGAATGTCTTATTTTTCTCGAGAACGACTCATACGATTATATGAAAAAAAAATTTTATGTGCTAATATTAGTAGGTACGGTCAAAAATTTAAAAGGAACAAATTTTACACTTAGGTTCCATTAATGTTGCAAATTTCTTATTACGTGTTTCACCGATTTAAATCAATTACAAGAGCTTTTAATAAGTTCAAACAATATTGCACATCAAAATACATATTTTGGAAAATTCAAAATTATTTTTTCTAACTTCGTATTAATAAACACATACTAAACAATAGCGTACCAATTTTTTTCCTAAAAAAAAAAAAAACATTTCAACGACTTTCAAAACGTTTTTCTCATAAATTCAAATATCGGATAGTGTTGGTTGCAAAACAATTTCAGAAGTTATTTAATAATTTCTCTATTTATGTGGGTTTTTAACAAACTTTAGTTAAAACTGTAAGTGCTATACATGTATACGTGGTGCTATTTTCGATTCAAAGATTTTTCAAAAATTTAACTCAAAAAGTTGAGTCTAGTAACACTGTCCATAAAGCAGCTAGAAATGGAATTATTCTCTCGAAAGGAATTCACCGTTTGACTGTCATATTGAATATGAGTACCTATAGTGTAGAGTTATCGTTCCTTTGATGAATCGATTGATATTTGCATAATAACCTGTTTGTGATGATAGCATACTGGAAAGAGAATTTTGAGAATGTGTAATAAAGTCAAACGATTGAAGAGTAGGAAGTTCATTTTACAAGAAAGTCATTAAACAGTAGTTATGCCTTTTTAATATCAAAGCAAAATTTTAAGTGAAATATTTCATGAAAATGGAATGAAAGGCAGATACTTTTTAGTATATGGGAATAGGTTGTACGTATCTACCTTCTTAAGGTACCTAAAGTGATTGATGGGGATTAGCGATAGATTTGTTGTTGGCTGGGCATATAAAATACACGATTGCGCTCAATATAATATATGAATAGTTTTATCCACCGACTTTTGTATGCATTGCATAGAGCCGTTAAGTGAATAAAGACCTGACCTTGCAAGTTCTTTTTTCACAGATCAATAGGGGCTTATTTGAAATGCTTAAAAACTTTTTTGTTAATATTTTAATGAAAATTTTGTTTGTTTAAATAAATACATAAGTAAAAAGTTTTTCGTTGTAAATAAAGTTACTCGTCGATATTAAAAATGAAAATCGTTAAACGATTTATTTTGTAGTTCTTTCATTAGTCTACAATTAAGATTAAATGCACGGGTGGATCACAGGAACTTGGGCTTATTGTTCAAGGTGCTTTAAATTTTAAAGATTTTGCATTATATAAAATATGCGCATACAATATGCATATTAAAAATTTATGAAAATTGCAAAGAAGCATGAAACTCAGATTTGCTAAAACAACTCCTTAAAAATTTGAGCATACAAAATTTGAACAAAAACAAATCAAAAATCGTTAGACCAGTTTTCTTAAAAAATTATTACATATCATATATGTATGTATAAAAATTCTTTAACATTTAAAAAACATAGTTTTCCCAATCTTCAGTTTCTAATAATAGATAAACACCTAAGCATAAAATTTAAGAAAAAAAATCAATACCTCATTTCCTAGGTGTTATTTTCCAAAAAAAAAAGATTTTTTTTTAATCCAAAAGATATATTTTTTTTTAAATTTAAATTCTGTAATATTATTTTGACTTAAAAATACCTCCTGTATGAAATGTTAATCAAAATCGGTTAACGAGAAAGTTGGAAATGAGAAAAAACGGTTCTTTGGGAAATTGCGTTAGTGACAGTTTTTACCTAAAAGAGCGCAAACCAAATTTCCTATCAAAACCGATAAAACCATTTCCGATGTGTTTTTTTTAAGAAATAGCTCAGATAGGTGCTGGTGCTTAAACAAAACACTTTAACAGTTCTATCCTTTGAATGAAACATTGTGTCAAAATTTCAAATCAATCGGATATTTAAGAATTTGAAAAAAACGTTACAATTTCATTTTTATTTATTAATGAAAAATATAGAACATGAAATTTGAATAACAATCAGAAAACTAATTTATGCTCGTTAAAAGTTATTTTTGATGAAGTTGCCTATATTTTCCTGATTTATTTAAGTAGTTCTGAATTTTTGATATAAAACATTGCGAAAACAAAACTTGGTTATAGGCAAACTAAAGCTCCATAACCCATAACATGGTTTGATATGAGTTCTTTTTATATTTAATTTTTATTAATTAAAGAATTTGTTTTCATATTTTCACAGAAGGTGAACTAACCATTTTATTTGTTGGACAAAAGCGAGGACATCTGTCCCCTCAATTTACATGAAAAAAATTATCTTTTTGGATTTTCTTCAATTAATATAAAGTGACATAAATTGTACAAGGCAATTTTTATGACGATGATGATGAAATTATTTTAAACCACATAATATTTACCTAAAAAACAATCCATTGCATTGTTCTCATAAAAGTAAACGCAATATCTTATATACATAAATATAAAAATAATTTACCTTTTTTTATGTCACTCATATAAATGATATAGAAACAAACATTTAAGCACTTCCCGGCGGGATAAGAATAACTTTATAGGTTAGGTGCGAACATTATAATAAACATAAAATACGACAAAAAATCCATAAAATTCTAGCTTTATGTTCAGTGAAACTTAAATCACGTTGCAAAATAAAAATAATAAAAAAAAAGAAGAATAATTCGTTTATCGTTTCATTTTTGTATTATAAATATTTCGTATCGTAAATAAAACGCTTCATTGAAACACACCGGAACCATTTACTTAGGTATACGAGGTATTTATAGATACAACAAATAAATATTAAGTTTAACATGATTTGAGTACGAGTATCTAGGTAAGCAGCTTAATCTGTTCAAAAATGTATCGCACGCTTTATTTTGAAATGCAGAACTTTTCCTTCGTATAAAAAAGCAATTCGAATTTAATTTTTTTACTAATTTTATTATTCTTGATTGAATTGCTTAATCAGCAATACATTATTGCTTTGTAATATGGCTTGAACGTGTTGTTTTTGCACAAAACAACAAGAATTTGCTTCGAAATACACAATATTGATAAAATATAAATACATAAAGAGTGAATGCATAACTTCGCAAATTAGCTTTGGACGTGACTTATGTACAAACATACATATTCTACGGAACCGATACTAGAATGATTATATTGATTTCTCATTATTAACCTGGCTTAATTTTGATATTTATTTATTTTTTATTTTTTTTTTTTCGAAGACAAAAAGTTATCAAGTGTTGGAAGTGTTTATACTCATCAAATAAGTAAATATTATTATTAATCTATATTTATTTAGATGATTTTGCAAAAAAAAAAAAAAAAAGACATATACGTGTTAGCACAATTTTTCATTAAAATTATAGGATCTCCAACATTTCTCCGGGAGAGAAGAGGACTTCTCATCTTACATTTTTGTTTTTTGAAAGATTTTCCCTTCCCTTCCTTACCAAACTTAATTGTATTGTTTTGATTGATAACATTTTTGGTGTTTACTTGAAAGTAAAATTTTTGTATGGAGTACAAGGCATATATTGGAAATTTATGGTAATGGTTCAATAATTCGTTATGATATACTGTCAGAGAGAAAATTTGAAAAAGTTAAAAAAAAAATATAAATATAAATTTTTTGAATTGATAAACAAAATAAATAAAATCTATACATTTTTAAAAGCAATGGCATAAAATTTTAAACAGCCTGATGTTAAAATTTATTTAATAATTTACTTACTTAAAAGCTCCTTATTAATATGTTCTATGTTTTAAACATTTTTTAACTAGTATCATACTAAACATATTACCTTAGTAAACTTCAGCTAAACGCGCTGAAAAAAGTGACAGTTCGTGCAAACAAATAAGCAAACATACCATTCAGAATTTTCAAAATGAAATTTAGAGTTTGTACGATACCAAAAATTCGAGATAGGCATTTGGTGTTTTTAACTTTATCGAATAAAACTGATTAAAGATAGCAAATTTTAAGAGATTTAGCATTCTTTAAAAATGAAGTAAAACAAAAAAAGGAAACAAAAATATTCCTGAATGAGAGTTTAAATTCAACAATTTCAATGAATTATTGCAAATAAAAGAAGAAAATAACTCAACGTTTATTATTGAGTGATGAAAATCTTTATTTTGACCTTTAAAAGTTTTTTGCTTATCTGTTTGTATACTTCAGCTGTGTCTAGTTCACAAAAATGTCAAATATGATTGACGTACCTACGACCGACGACATTTGTAAAAAATAATAACGCCTTTCAATAGGGTGATTAATTTTGCGCCACCTTATATTTGTTTATTTCAACTACAGACTGATGTTTAATTTGTTTGAATTTGCAATGCTAATAATTTTCTTTTGTCAGATGAAAAGTTTGTAAAATTATTAAGACTTTAAAACGACAGTGTGATCGCACATAAGAGCAAATTCGTGCGACCCAGTCATGCATTTTATTTTCCATTGAATATCAGATTGCATTATTTGTTTTTATTTAGCTATGTTCAGTTTTTTGATTTAAGCACTTTGGAATAATATTATTTTTTAACACCACCGTGAAAATTCTCTTCAAACGATTGACCAGAACAGAATGATTTTGTTCAGTCCCATTACTTAGTGCCCTTCACTCATAATTACTTAAAGTTTCTGGAAATTTTTGTTTCCTCGTGTAAAAGGCAGAAACTAATTTAGTTTATTTCCACCCTGTGCTATAGTTTTTGTTTTTTTTTTTTTTATGTTAAAAATCCAGCCATGGTATACATTTTCGATCATAACTGACAGTTCCGACTGATGCCGATTGATTTTTAAACTTTCAAATTCTTCAAACGAGCGACGACTAGAAACATTCTGTTTTGAATAAATTTAGTTATAAATGGGTTAAAGACGAGACATGAATTGTGGGCCAAATGTTTGCGTTTTTATTGTTGACAGTGTTTTGTTTCATTGTTTATTATTTCAGCATTTTTTTTTTTGCGCCATTGTTTTTATAGGTGGAAATCTTCAAAAGACACTTGGTTTGTTATTTCCAAGTAGTGTTACTATGTTTTGGAATTTTTGAATGGTTTCAGTATTTTTTTTATTTGTATCTAATCAAAACAAACACTTGTTTAAAAACAGCTGAGATCTACTGAAACAAAAACAACTAAAGGTATGTAGATTAGATATATAAAAATTTTGATTAAAATTCGTAGAAATTCGTAGTTTTTGATAGTACGACAACAGACGTTTAATTTGCGACACAAACAAAAAAAGAAAGCCAAACAACGCAACTTAAACACATCGACACGTCATTTGTGGTATCGAATAATAAATAAAATATATTGAATAGAACCGCACTTTTAAAATAAAATTAAACTAGATAAAGTGGGGAAGAACTAAAAATAGTAACAGGCAGCGATATTAAAAATGCCACCGCCGCCGCCGCCGCTGGCATAACTAGACTCAATAGGAGGATTCACCCAGTAAATTCTATATGGTTGAATAATTGAATATTGAATGAAAAATATTTTTTATTAGTGATTAGGATTCTACAGGGGCGCCACCTACTTACTCAAAAAAAAAATGATGGTTACGGGTACCCAGTAATCTATTACTTATTATTTAATAAATCAATTCGCTTCCAGATAACGAAAATTTGATGTTTTTGCCAAAATATTGCATAGGTGAACTCTTTTCTCCCAAGGAAATCGCGTCAAATCGCTTTTCGCAATACAGTAAAAGTGCACATCCTAAACAATGACAGTTGACAGTATTGTCATAGACAGCTGATTGCTATTTTGTAAGAATTTTAAACTGGTCCCACAATGGGCGCTAATTTGGGTTGCAAACGAAACAAGAAAGCAAGAATAATGCAACGTAAAAATACCAATACTACAGAGGTAATTGATTTATAAAATATGAAATAGAGGATAGAACCACACTTTCAAAACACAAATTTGACGAGATAAGCTGTGATAAGGATGAACTTAAAGTGGTAACAGGCAGCGGCAATAAGAATGCCACCGGTATGACTAGACTCTAGGGGAGGATTCACAGTAAACTAATATGCCTGATTAATTTAATAGAAAATAATTATTATACTGATAAAAAATTATATGCTACAGGGGCGTACTTTTTCTAAATAAAATAATGGGCCAGTAATTTATTTTTAATTGTTTTATATTTAATTACTTAATTAATTTAATTAACTAATTGAATTTAGGTAACAAAAATTCGGGGTTTTAATTAAACTTAGCTTATTTTACCTTTGAAAGCGATTTTTATGTGATAACACACTCGTAGCAAGGCTGCCATAGCTTCCGCACCATCATACTAATATTGAAGGTTTGAATGAAACAACAAACACTTTATTAATTCACTTACTACTAAGTAGTAAAAGAAAAGAACATGAAATACATGAAGTATGTAAATGTCGGTACTTTAATTTCAGGCGTTTGCATTAGATAGACAGATATATTTTATTTTACAATTCAGAGATACGATTTTACTTATCGTGCATCTGAAACATTATCGTAATACTATTAAAGATATACATTTTGGTAATATTGATTGCCTGAAGGAAAATGCATTTAAAAACCTTCAATTTTAAATAATTTAATGAAAAAAAAAAGATAAAGTGACGTGGCGTGGCGTTTGCATTAAAGTCATCAAAATAATTACAGCTAAATAATGAACTATTTTAATATTTATTTCAAATAATAATTTAAAGCCTTTTTTCAGTTCTATGAATTCTAATGTTCACCAAAGTAAGTTTTATTAAATCTGAAGTGCATTCGAGTGAAATAAATTACAATCGTACTATTTAGTTTATGTCTAGCTAAATTCAGCTTAGTATCACTATTTATTAAAAATTAAAAAAAAATAACTTATAAATAATGTTTTGTTTTCAAAGTTGCAACATACTATTTTCACTGCGTCTTTTTCATCGCATCGTTTTCAAAATATATGAACATTTTTTTTTTTTCTCTAATTTTTAAACTCCTTTCCCAAAGAAAAAATAATCAAACAAAAATGATTTCCATCTACGAATTCTACGAAATAATGTAAACAAGTGTTTGCAATTTGTGTTAACACCTCGAGATATACATATACTTTCTATACATCAATTTTTTTTTGAATCAACATTTTATTGTATCTTTGAGATAAAATGTGATAAAAATAACATATGAATGTTAAATGAACTAAAAATATCTTTTGGTATACTTTTTTTATTTTTATTTTAAGTAAAAGTTTTGGAATGACTAATGATGGGTGATCAATGAATGATGAATGATGTATGTAGGTAATCAGTTCTTTTAGAGGTCTCAATTGATTTATGTATATAATTTCGCTAAATTTTTGATGATAAATCTTTTTAAACTTATTGTAATAAATAATAAAATTCTATTCTGACATTGAAAAATAAACTAACTGAACATGAAAAGAAATATTTTACTTATCTTAAGGTAGATTTTTCTTAAGATTTTTTTTTGTTGTTTATTTACTTTTATTTAAATAAAAAATCAAACGAAATTGTTTAAAAAAGAAAAATATCTATACTATTAAATAAATCAAAAAAAAATTAATAAACAAATAAATTTAGCTCAAGGAAATAATTAATAATTAATTTATTGTACTCATACAAATTAGCAAAATGATCATTTATCAGCTTTTATTTTTATATTTTATATTTTTATTTACGTTCATTTAGTTAATTTAAACAGTAATGTTTAGTCGTACATATATTGCTTGAGGTCGTGACCTGTTGATGGACAAGGTTAAATATTTATATAAATTGCTTCTTCACAGCCGCGCCCCTTAACTTAGTTTTATCTGTTTAATGTTTAAGTTGGCAACACTATTTTAACTATAGCGGCCATCCTGTCAGCTGTCAAATGATTTATTTTTAGTTTGGTTTGGCATTTCAACATGAATAGACTGACGCCTGAACAACGCTTCCAAATTGTGCAAAACAAGATTGCCGTTGATCCTAATTTTCATAAGCGAATTTTGTTTAGCGATGAAGCTCACTTTTGGTTGGATTGAATACGTCAATAAACAAAAGTGCAGTATTTGGAGTGATGATAATCCTCAAGTGTATGTTGAGACACCGTTACATCCACAAAAACTGACTGTTTGGTGTGCTTTATGGGTTGGTGGAATAATTGGTCTTTAAAAACGATGCTGGCCAGAACTTTACAGTCAATGGTAACCGCTATAGAGCCATTATTACTGACTTTTTCGTTTATCAATTGAACAAACATGATGTGCAGGAGCTGTGGTTTGAACAAGACGGCGCAACATGTCACACAGCTCGTGCCACAATTGATTTATTAAAGGAAACGTTTGGTAACCCCATAGTGAATTGGCCTCCAAGATCGTGCGATTTAACGCCGCTTGACTATTTTCTGTGGGGATATGTGAAGTCACTAATCTACGCCGGTAAGCCCGAAACGATTGACCACTGAGAGGACAACATTCGCCGCGTTATTGCCGATATACGGCCACAAATGTTGAAAATGGTGGATACTTTTTAATTTTATTAAGTCCACTATAAAAAAACTAAAAACATTGGCTTCGAGTCTTATTTATTGTCATTTCAAATGCAGATCTTACTGGTGTCATTCAATAGTATATCTGTCAAACGGAATATGTGGTATGGAGAAACCAAGAAGGGAGTTAAAATCCTTTCAACCCGTGAAACATGCCACCAAAAGTACCTGCTGTTGTTCGGTACAACCTTTTGTTGTCGGCTTGTTGGCATGATGACTTAACGTAGCCCCAAAGAAAATAGTCTAGAGGCGTTAAATCGCACGAACGAGGCGGCCAATCGACTGGCCCATTTCACCAAACTTACTCTTCAATAAATCGATTGTAAGGTATGCTGTGTTGCTTGTGGCACCATCCTGTTGAAACCACATGTCGTCCAAGTCCATATCTTCCAATTCGGGCCAAAAATAATCGGTAATTATAGCGCGATAACGCTGGCCAGTAACGTAACGATCGTTATAGTCGACGAAAAAATATGTCCCAATAACTGGCAATGCAAACCGCACCAAACAGTTATTTTTTGTGGATGAAGTGGTGATTCATAAGGAAAATGTGGATTTTCGCCCGATCAATAACGTATATTTTGCTTATTGACGAACCCATTGAGCCAAAAATGAGCTTCGTCATTTACGACTGAAAATTGGAGTTAACGCTCTTAAATTTGTGGTCACCGACTCCGAATTTTGGTTAAAAATTTTTATAATTTGCAGACGTTGCTCCTTTGTGTAGGTACTTTACCATGATGAAAATGTTGAGTTTACTGAATATATTGACAATGACAGTTCGATGATTAGTGAAAGGGTTCGTTCACAAATTATATTCAAAGTTGTCAAGTCCGTATTGGAAAACCCGATACATCCACATTTATCTCCACATATGTGAAGATATTTTCGCATGTATCTCCACAAATTTTAAGATATTACCACATTTATTTCTACATGTGTCAAGGTACATCCACATGTATCTAATGGGTGATTTTTAAGCTGGTTTGGTTTTGGCAACACTGGTTTTGACAGTTGACGTGTGTTTAGTACCTTGTGTCACTGTCAAACAGCTTCAGTTTGGTTTGCAATTTAACCATGGATCGTCTTACAAATGAACAACGCTTGCAAATTATTGAATTTTACTATCAAAATTCGTGCTCGGTTCGAAATGTTGTTTATCGAAAAATTGTGTTCAGCGATGAGGCTCATTTTTGGTTGAATGGGTACGTAAATAAGCAAAATTGCCGCATTTGGAGTGAAGATCAGCCAGAAGCATTGCAACAGCTACCAATGCATCCCGAAAAAGCCACTGTTTGGTGCGGTTTATGGGCCGGCGGCATTATTGGGCCATATTTCTTCAAAGATGATGCGAATCGCAGCGTTACTGTCAATGGTGAACGCTACCGAGCGATGATAACAAACTTTTTTTTGCCCGAAATGGAAGTTCTTGACTTGCATGATATGTGGTTTCAACAAGACGGTGCCACATGCCACACAGCACGCGAAACAATGGCGCAATTGCGAGGCGAGTTTGGTGAACAGTTAATTTCACGTTTCGGGCGGGTCAATTGGCCGCCTAGATCGTGCGATTTGACACCATTAGATTATTTTTTGTGGGGGTATGTCAAGGCTAATGTCTATAGGGACAAGCCCGCTTCGATTGACGCACTGGAAGCCAACATCCATGCATTCATTCGTGAGATACCGGCCGATATGTGTGAAAGAGTATGCCAAAATTGGACTCAGCGGATGGGCTACCTGAGACGCAGCCGCGGTCAACATTTGCATGAAATTATCTTTAAACATTAAATTGCAAGGTTCAAACTATCGATTCAAATAAATATTTCATTCATTTTTTCGAATTTTTTGTGTTTTTTTTTTTTAAAGTTCTAAACCTCTTAAAAAATCACCCGTTATATATAAGCAAACATATCTCAACATGTGTTGAGGTACCACACAACTTGGAGTATAAACTAGGTTCCAAATTTTACCCAAACTGTATGAGCAATTTGCGAGAAACCAAGAAATAAGAAAAGTGACTGCGGGTGTGGGCAGATTTCAATAAAATTATTATCTAAATTTTTTCTTGTTCATCAGAAAAAACCCTGAAAATTTCATCTAAATTGTTAGAGCCGTTCCTGAAAACCAATAAACAATAAAAGTGGGCGTGACAGTAGGGGGATATTCCTAAACTTTTTTCTGAATTTTGTTCTCTTTCTTCATTAGAACACTCAGAACGAAATCGAACGGACCCATTCCCATATTGCACTGAATTCAATATTTGAGAATAGGAAATATTTTTACAAACTATCTGTCTCATTTCTATTCTAAAAGAAAAAATTAAACATAATTTTTTAAAGGTACTGTCAAATTTAACCTACTGGGGCTTTGATTTCTAAAGCAAATCCTGTTTTCAGATTTGTGGTGTTCTGTTATGTGGAGCCTGTTACGAAAATGGAAATTAAAAACAACGCATTTCAAGGACTTCTCAATTTTTGGGTCAGAATTATTGACCAATTAAGAGTAAATTCTGTCACAAGCCATCAGTCTCGGTGTCAAAATTAATTAAAATAAACCTTTAATTTCATTTTTAAATAAAATAATAATGAAATGAATTGCAAATGATTTCATAAAACTATCAACATAACAAAAATACCCCAAATTCATAGGTTAAATATCAAACATAATCAGAACCTAAACAAAAATAAAGAGCAAGAGAGAGAGGCAGAGAGAGAAAACGTTTTAATGTTTTAATAAAATCAATTTTGAAAATAAGCTCAGAAAGTCAACAAGTTTACCAAAGTATATAAATTAGTCTATTTTGAAATAAATATGACGTATATGTATACTTCATAAATTTACCCAAATCTTTGACACTTGCATTTACTTAAACAGAATTTAATTTTCTCAAAAGCTATTCGATCATATAAACAAACACACTTTGAACTTATAACCTGAGCTTTTAAAGGTCGAAACGCAAAGAAAAAAAGAAAAGCTCTTGAAAGTAGTGTTTACGTCAAACACCATTCTAATTATAATATTAATTGAAAACCTACCCCAAACCCTGAAGTTTCTTAGAAGAAAAACAAATAATCGTGACAAAGGTGCAATTGGTAATGTTTTTAAAATGAAACTGTAGTTCGTTGAAATAATTACCTACTATTTTAATTTATTATTAATTCTTATCCTTCCATTTTTACTTGTATCGTAAAACCTCACTAACACATATAAATAATATTAAAAAAAAAATGACGCCACCAGAATCCAATTATAATCTTATAAAAAGAATCATATTGACTGTCACCGACATAGTCAATAATGACAGACTTGCAATATCCTCATAACTACTACAGAGTTTAATATCTAATTTTAAAAAAAAAGGAACTTTAATTACATTTAATAAAATAACCAATACAAAATGACAGAAGAACATATGCAATATAAAGTGGAGAGTGAGAATGGCAGCTGTCTAAAGTTTGGTTATGCGCAATGTCCCGTATGAAATGAGAGAGTAGTACCAACAATGAACATATCTAATCTAATATCTATGTACTGTACATACCTACAACAACAGACATTTGTTTTGTCATTAAAAAGGTTCTATCGCCTTACACCACCCACAACGCCCCAAATAACAACTGTTCGATTCGATTCGATTGAAAGATATAATATTTATTGGATACTCTTGGGAAGGACTAACATTATGTATAATTAAAATCTCTATCTACATAAATGTAGGTACATATTATGTATTTGAAGATTGTAAAATTTAATTTAACTGACAGTTCACTTAATAATTGAACGGTAAATGTTTAAGTAATTCCAATGGAGAATTATAACTTACCTTCAAATTTCCATAGGCTCTATTTACACGACTGTATATGAGGTTGTTTTTTGTACACAAACACAAATCACTTGTTTCAACAGAGAAATTTATTGCATCTTCAACACAAACAATTTGTTAGATGTTTTTATATTATTTTTTTTTTTATCTAAATAACACAGCACTGCATCTGACGGACCCCGACTGGGCTAAATCGATTAAAATTGCACAGCAGCGAACTATAAGTGAGGCAAAAAAATAAACTTTTTTTTGTTTTAGAATAACAAACGGAACTTTGCAACGTTAATAAGATTAAGAAATGGATTTTTATCGCGCGCACTAGGGGCTGTTTTTTTTTTCTGCACTCCCACACAAAATAAATCTGATCAATCAAATGTACCTAATGTACAGTTTACATAATGTGGATGAAAACGAATACCTAGAGGTGTTGATTTATTTACTTTTTGATCGGAACAACAACTACAGAGAAATAATAATCCGCGCGTCGTCAGATAATTTTAATCAGGAACGAAAAAAAAAATAGACAAATAAGATAACAACATTCGTATACGTGAAGGCCGTTCTTTACGAAAATAAAGCACACAATAATTCCAGCTGAGAGAATGAGAGCTTAAAGTATGGAGAATGCGTGCTAGTATGTTTCTTACAACTGACAGTTGACAGTTTCATCTCTACCGTTTCCAAAACAAGTGACAGCAGTGACAGTGGAAAATCGAAACTAGTCTTTACTCCACAATAACATAACATAAACGTCTTAATGATAACAGAGAATGAGACACCGAAGAGGAAACCAATAGAAATTCCTCTTTTCAATCTACCACCGCGATTTCCAGTATTGGGACACCGACGAGATAATAGATACAAAAGTATCTATCTATCCAAACACAAACTTGCTCCACAAGCTATGGGAAAACTCAAATTCATGGGACAGGGATAAGGAACAAACAATAGCAAACCAGACTCTTAGACTAGTGTGGGTTCAAACATTCAAATCAGATATTATATGGGTACTTTGACAGATTAAAGATTTCTTTTTTGTTTCTTTATTTGCATACGAATAAGCTATTCAATCCGTGCGATACTTTTTACGGGAAAAATCTATCGAATGAAAAACAAACAATTGAAAAGTACGACACATATAAAAGGAAAAACCAGCGACGACGACAACAACGAAGACGACGAGCAAAGCTACACACTTTTGAGTAGTAGCAAGTTCCGATATCAACTGTTTGCGGCCAAAAGCGCACAGAATGTGTGTATCTTCTCAATTCACTTTTCACTTTGACTGTTGTTTGTTGTTTTTGTTATTGTTGGTGGTTTCTGTCGTTTTCGTTCAGCCAAGCGAATTATATTCTTTTGTCAGTGTTGTCGATGTTTTGTTGACGATTTTCTGTTGTTTTTTTTTTTTTTTCTTTTCATTTTCATTCGCATTTTTGTTAGCTTTTTTTTGAGTAACAAAAAACGATGACGACAATTTCTACAATTAAAATATTGAAAATTTAATTTTTTTGAGTTGTATAACTATATGTAGGTATTAAGTTTGACACAGATACACAAAAAAAAAAGCTATTCTCTCTCGTTGAAAATAGTGGAAGAAGAGGCAAACAAAAACAGAGAGCATATTCACGTATTCACTGGGTAGAAGAAGAAGAATGCAAATGGCATAGTGATAGTAGTACCTTTTTAGTGGGAAAGTAAACGGGGACAAAAAACACCGAGAACTATGATTGCCACTTACAGAAAACTACTCTGTAGATTTGCAAAAATTTAAATTTTTTAAAGAACTATACCTATGGAATCCAATTTAATTTTTCATTTTAAAAGAAGAAAGATCCACTAAAACTAACAGTTTAAGTATATGTTTTTACAATTATAAATTAAGTATGGGTATGTTTCCGGACCAAAAAGAATTTGTTTGACACTTAACACAGAACCTATAACAAGAAAATGTTTAAAATTGCAATTGGAACGTTTTTTCATCACTCCGGAAAAATTTGAGTAAGAGTTTGTAGAGGGGATACCGCAAATAAGGTATTTTATGCTTTACCCCTTGAGTGTGTGAAGTTAGCCCGCCTTTTTTGGAATTTGGTATTTTTGAAACTTGTTCCAGGTTGTTCCCTGTTTTTTCCGCTTTGTTCCAAAGTTTTTTTTAAAAAATATTCAAAAATGGGGGATTTAGACCCAAAAACCGTTTTTAAAAATTTTGAAAGTTTTTCCAGGTTATTCTAATTGTTCTAAACATTATTCCAAATTTTTGGACCTCTATGTTCAAAATTTCAAAAGATATGAGCAAAATTCGAAAAAATTCTAGACCCCCTTTTTTCGAAATTCTTTTTTTCGGATTTCAAAAAGTGTTCTTACCATTGTTCCAAAAAATTTAAGTTGTATTGCTTGTATTTTTAAAGATAAAACCTTCAAAACTTTTTTTCAAAAATCCCAAAATGTATATAAAACAAAAATATTAAAAGGTCATAACAAAAACGAATAAAGCACTTTTTTTTGCTCCCCAGTGCTCCCCTTTCAAAATTTTAAAACATAAATACTTGTTTCCGATTTCCTTAGCATTTATCTAATCGATATTAAAATCCTGTTTCTTTAAAATAAATTTTTAATACACATATTTTCAAAAAAACAATCCCCCCATTTTAAAAATTCCGGAAAAAAATCTAAAAATTTTGAAAGGGGAGCACTGGGCAGCAAAAAAAGTGCTTTATTTTTTTTTTGTTATGTTAAACCTTTAAATATTTATTTTTGTATATACATTCTGGTAAACTTAAGACAAATTAGTGTTTGACCTGGAACAACTTTTGGATTTTTGATTTTTCAAATTTTTTCAGGAGGGCTAATGGGGATTTTTAAAATTTAAAAAATCTGCAGATTTTTTTTTTTAAGCTAGTTGTTAAACTGATAGTATACATCTATCTAGGTTCAGAATATTTTTTCAACAGATGCATTTACCATCAAGTTTTCTAAAACAAATGATTTAAATTTTTGAATATTTTTCAAAAAAACTTTGGAACAAACCGGGAACAACCTGTTCCAAAAATACTAATTTCCAAAAAAGGGGGGCTAAATTCACACACTCTTACCCCTTAAGAAACTAAAAACTGCAAGCCTCGGATGTGTTAAAAAAAAAATATCCAAAAATTAATTTTCTAAGAAAAACGTATTTCTTATAATTTTCAATTCTCTAAATTATTTTTTTTTTTTTTTTTGCAATATTATTATTTATTTATGAAATGAAACTTTAACAATGCGTTCCGGTATTATTGAATTTTATTTTTAAAATATGTAAGTCAAAAAGCCTGAAATCAGAATTCTAAAACGTGTTAGTCGAGGTTTACTTTTATTTCAATGCAAGTTAAAAACTAAAAGCTTTATTAAATAAAAACCAATTTTTAAATAAATGCATAGTTTTTTTTTTTAGTTTACTTTTATTTCATGAAAACTTATAAAAATAATCTAATAAAATTATTATAAAAGATAACAAAAATTAGAGTGGTTTGGATTATTTGATATATTTTCTGTACATTGTAAAAAAAAACTCAAGTTTCCTATTGCCCTCGCATAGCTATTGGCACCATCTTGAAATTAACCGTTATATTCTTGGACTTTTTCCGGTTATTTCAAAATATCTCCTAAAGTATCGGTTTTAAAAAAAAACATATTTAACGATTTTTAACTACAATTATTTTATTTTTAAAGCCAATATAAAATTAATAAAAAACGGCTTAAGGTGCCAATTATAGCTATCATTGAAAACTATCATTAGAAGTTTTAATTTTAAGATTTAAGATACTTAAAAATGGAAATCAGTGATTATGTTGATGCCAATAACATTTCTTGGCTCACTTATTATTTCTAGTCAAAAAAAAAAAAAATTTAATTTGGTCCAATCTTTCATATAAAGTACATTTTAAGGTTTCAAAGATCAATGGTAAGGTGGTTCAATCATTGAAATAAAGTAAATTATGTCATGTGCAATGCTGGGCCAATGTGAATTTTTTGTTGGAAAAAATTAGTAATTAAGTCATTGGCATCAAAATAATCAATGTTTTCATATATTATGTGCCTGAAAACTTAAACTAAAAATTTCCAATGATGGTTTTCAATGATATAGCTACCTAATAACTGGTGCGTTACACGGTTTTAGAAACGATGAGGTAAAAGTTGTTCTAAGGGTAATTTATATTGTTAGACTCAAATTTGTCAACCGTTGTTCCTATTAGGTCACGTTTTTTAGATATTCTTGCTATTTTTGAGGTTATTTAACAACAGAGAGTAATTTTTTATCGAAAACAACCGAGAAAGTAAAAAACAAGAACAAAGCCTTGTAAAATTATCACAATCGTTAGTCATTTTCAAAAAAATAAGATTTTTCTTAAAAGTTGTATAACAGGTTATAATCTTATAAATAATGGTGCAAAATTTTAAACAATTTATTTAAATGTTAAAGCATTTTTTTTTATTTTAAAAATGTTTCAACACCGTATTAAGTCGTTTAAAATTTTGCGCCAATATGAATATCGCTTCCGTAACTTTAGTTGCATTTCATAGTATAAGAAAAAATAAAATTACGCAATTCACTATTTTCGTGTTCTCTTTAATCGTTAAGTCAGGTTTGATTAAAACTTCTTTCAGTTTTTTCATGGATTTAAAGTTTGACCTTAATTATAAACTTACCCCACCTATACCGTAAGAAAAAAAACATTACAAACGGTGGTAACCTTTGCGAGAATGAAGTTTTTAAAGAAGAAACAATAAAAAGAAAATTATAAATCATAATTTCTCTCATAGAAAGTATCTACAAGATACTTTTTCGATCTATTGCGTCAAATGACACTACACACTTATCGAACAGCTGATGGTTGTTGTTTATAACTGAGGATCTCGATCTGGGTCTGTATACATACATATGTATACCTATGTATATTTCGTTCTCAAACCTGAAAAAGAGAAAATATTCCATCCTTCATTCGTTCGTTCAATGGAAGAAGGCCCGCGCACGATTTATAATAACAAACCACTGGTACTGGCAAAGTAGAAAAACTAGACAAACTCAATAACAAAAAAAAACAACATCAATGACGTTTCCATTCGAATTTGCTTATACTTATGAGTATGACATTTGACTCGCTGTTGCCTTATTGTTTTTTTTTTTTTTGCATTCTATTGGTGGAGATGCAGTTTTTCTTTTTTGCTTTTGAGGTTTTTTGCCTTTGAGGTTTTGATGATACATGTAGTAGATGTACCGCAATAATAACCTACAAAACTCAAGAACCAGTTTTTGTTATAAAAAGGAAAGAAATACACAAATAAAAAAAACTATAAAAAGAGGAGACTCCCGATGAAAGACAAGTGGAAGCCCCGGCAGCGCTGCCGGTCCGGCATATTGAAGCCACTGACCAGATTATGCACATAACAAAATATAAATTCTCTCGAACACTTGAACTCGTCGTCGTAGTATGTATGTATGTAGGTAGAATGTTTATTTTTTTTAGGTCACGTGGAGCACGTGTGTGTTTGTTATTTTGAATTTTGAGTATGTTTCGAAAGGCGAGAGCGGAGGAGTTTAAAAAATTGTCTGATAATATAAACACAACTACCTACTACTTTGTTCAAGAAGTGGGGCAAGGGAAAGAGCAATTGAAGATGGCTAACTGACGACACAACAAACATGAACTGATCGTCTGTCCTGGTCGCAAATCTTTTAAAGATGGAAGTCGGAAATTATGTGTATCGAATTTGTATATGTCTTTTATTGGGGCGGTCATTTTTAATGACACATAGTTCATTGGCATTGCCAATTGGTTTGTTTTTATGTCCATATGCACCTACTAGTTATTTAATACATACTATTTTTTCGTAAATGACTTCAAAGTACAACTTCTGAAGTCACTCATAAAACTGTACAGTACACTCCTAGAAAAAAAGTAAATGGGTTTTTTGACATTATAAGATTGCAGGTAATTTCATATGAGTACTTTAAGTGAATTTAATTCAGTTTTGAAAACAATGGAATTTTTATTTTTGTGCTCAATATTTAATTTTGTGTGTCAAGAATAATGGAAAGTATGTTGGTATGTAGTTTTTTATTATTTTTTTTTTTTAAATAATTCAGATTAAGATCACGACGGGTAAATATTTTTGATTTTGTTTTTTTTTTTTCGGAAAACTTTTGTAAATATTGAAGGCAAACAAAACAAGGAAGTATAATTATTCGTTAATTCTGAATCCTTAATCCTTTCAAAATCTCTGCAGATTCTATGGAGGTTTTAGAACACTCATCTATAGATTCTTTTTGTAATAAAATTTAAAAAGTAGGCACTTTATTTGAATTGTTTGTTTGTTGTCCATATTTAACGTAATTAATTTTTTTTTATTCAGCATGCATTCAGCAAGTTCTTTCCAGATTATGGACTCAATAGGCTTTTGTATTTTATGAGCATATTATTTCGAATTTTCTAGGAAGCTAAAATACAAGTTTTATGTTTTTAGTGACGTTTTCAAGAAAACATAAACATAGGAAAAGAGGTAGAGGGTGGATTTTAAAACAAATAAAAATATTTTGCTTCAGATTCAAGAAGAGTATTGCATTTCTATTGATTATAAATACATATAAGGATTATGTAAGATGCGAAAAAAGGCTAGAGCATGTAGGTTCGGTCGCGTCAAGAAAAAAATCTTATAATGATTAACAATCTACACCAACATTTACAATGTTATATTACAACCTTTTTCAATGCCAGAAATCCATTTATTAATTCTGTTTTTTAAATTAAATTGTTTAAGTAATTAATTTTCAACTCAAAATAAAAAAAAAATACATGACTGGGTCGCATTGACTTGCTCTTATGTACGATACGATCACAATGTGTTTTAAAGTGTGTTGTGTTTATTTTTAGATTAGATAATTTTGAAAAAAAAATGATCTACCCATTTTAAAAATATCGAATTTTCTAAAAATAAAAAATTTTGATTAAAATATTATTAAAACTTCTTTTAAGCTATTTTGTAAAAAATTTCATTAAAACCGGTTTTACAGATTTTACAGAGATATTTGAAAACCAAAAAAAAAAATGGTTCTATGAGAGATATCTACTGTTAAAAAATGATAGGTATGTACATTGTACATACATAAATTTTTTCCCACAATATAGTTGATCGATACTGATATAATCTTACATAAAAATTTCAACTAAAATCGTAGCAGTCGCTTTTGAGAAAAAAGAGATTTTCCATCCTTAACGGTTTTTAAACAATTTTATGTTAGTTGCCAAGTTTAATAAAGAATCGAAAAGTCCTTTTCGAATTATTACGTTTTCAAAAATAAATTGAAACAGTTTTGAAAATTGAAAATTTTAATAAGTATGCAAAACTTTAAAAAAAAAGTTTAAAATAATATCCATGAGAAAATTGAGCAAAACCAGTTGAACCGGTTTTGAGAAAATCGAAAAAATGGTTCTTTGTGAGGTACCACTTACATTTTTCAGATTTTTTTTAAATTGGTAGCCTTTTTGCAAAAAAAATATTACTGAATTTTTTTTTGAAAAATCTGTCGGCATGTTTGTTGACAAAAATAAAATTTTCATTAATTGCTAAAATGTTTTTATCGTACCGTTGTACATTTATGGTCTTTAAAAAAATGAAAAACATGTATCATGTATCGGAGGAATGCTCAAAAACGATAGATAACAATTTAAAAGAAAATCAACCCACCCGTTTAGGCTGCACAGTGCACACAAACGGACAGACAGGCAGACGGACAAAATTGCAACCCACTTTTTTCGAATTGAATGTTATTGAATATGTATATATGTACATATGTATGTACATCGCAACTAAAAATTGATTAAGCAAAAGTCAGGATGAAAATGAATAATTTAGTTTTTCTTTTATTTTGAAGACAATTGTTTTGCTTTTTCCTCAGTTCTTGCACCGGATGCTTCAATTGTTATTTTTCAAATAATCAATCTCAAATACCTACTTATCCATCCCGACTATGGTTATAACCTTCTCAAATGCAAAGCTACTTATCGGATTATTTATCACTCAAAGTCGACTAATAATTCATATAGCTTGTTTTGTTATTAACCTTAACGTCTACACTTTTCCTCATGTACCTAATCCGTACATACACACACTATACTCATTTGTTGCAATTACACAATTAGATGTGATTACTTTTTTTTTTTCAACGAAAAGGGAGCACAGCCAGACGAACTATAGAAGAGGAAATAGAAAATATATGTTAGTAGTTGTTTTTTTTTTTTGACACAGAAGAATAAACTATGTACATATGTACGTGCAAAGTGAATTTGATTTCATTCTTCTTTTCAACTTTGTTGCATATAAACACTGCAACGTCTCGTCTAATAAACAAGAGCTCTCCTCGAAGCTTGTGTTTGTATTTTGTTCTTGTGTAAACTTGAACATTAAAACACATGTTTTCTTGTTAAATATTTTTTAACCTTTCGATGAACTAGCTCAGCTCAGAGTACGGCTGCTGCATTAGGAAAATAAAAACTCTTATCGTATATAAAACAGGAAGCATTTGCATGCCATTTTGCGATTTTTGAAAGTGTAGTTTTGGTCTCAGATGAGTAAACATCAAACAATCCTTTCATTCCATGTGACATAACAAAGTGCGGTCGTATCTTACGTAGCTATATAGTGGGTGGTTGTATAGCGTTGTGTAGGTATATGCAAACATGAAATTGTTATGCAATATCATGCATTCGCAATTTTTCACTCCATCGTTCCGTGAGAACATTGGAAAACAGACTATGTACATACGTCATATATGTATATGTATATATATTTTATACGTACATTTACAACAAACATAGATAGAAATACCGATAGGAAGAGATGATGGGATACCGTACCATAAAGTAAATATATTTTTTAGGTGATTCATTATCGATTTTTGGTTTGATAGTAAACCAACAACAAAAAAAACCAAGTTGAGTTTCCAGGAATATTTCTTTTTGTTTTTTTTTTTTGATTAATACAATTTTCTCAGTGCAGGAAAGCAATATACCTTCTCAGTTGGATGCAATTTAAACAAAGAAGGATAAAACAATCGTCAACAATTTCAGTTTCAGTGGATTTCTCCAAGTGACAATCATTTTGTGGAAAAAAGTACATGCAATGTAGATAAAAATTGCAATGATGTTAAGTTTTAGTTTTTTTCCAGAAAATTCGCATAACAGAGATAGGGTTTTTACTATTTTTTAAGATAATTATGTTATTTATGGTTTTTACTTGGAATTTAGAGTGAGTATGACAAAAAATTCAAGGTTGTAATCAAAACTTATATTATGAAGAATGAGAAGTCCAAAAAAAATGGGTTTTGTCATACCTAGGGTTCCCAACATTTTTTCGATGGAGTATAGTATTTTTCAGAATTAGCCATAAAAAATATAGTACTCTTCAAAAAACTATAGTATTCTATAACAATATAGTATTTTATCACAATCAATTTTCAAATTTAAATACATAGATCAAAAGTTCAATTTTTATTAATGAGATACTCGCTCTGTTTACTTCTTCTCTCCATTTTTATAATTGAAAATATTCTTTCTGTGAATGAACAGAATGTGGGAAAAGGAAAATTTGAAAGATGTTTTTAATTTGAATTTAAACGTTTGACAGCAAGACTCAGGCGCATTCGGATACATGTACATATAAAATAGAATCTCAAAGTGCAATCAAAGTGTGTTTGCTGTTTGTTCCTATGATTGATTAATTCAACTTAAATATAGTACTTTTGCGTACTATATATTTCTTTAACAGTATAAAGTACACAGACCCGAAATATAGTACAATACAATATATTATAGTACGATTGGGAACCCTAGTCATACCCTCCCTTGGTATATGGCGTTCGCTAGTCCAAGGTAATTTGAGCTAGAGCCGTAGTGAGTGAGCAGATTGACTTCGAATTTAATACAGAGCATAATCCCTAGAGGGTAAATTTGTTTTAACTCACCGCGAATGGGTGTATCCCATAAAACGATTTAAGTTTTTTTCAATTTTTTTTTTTGAAAATTGCTCAAACAATTTTGATTAAATTTACTGTTATGCTGAATGAACTTTTAACCAAACTGCGTTTAAGATTCAGCTAAAAATTAACATTGCGATAAAAGCAATCACAAATTTTTTCATAAATTTGTCTTATTTTTGGATTATTTACGGATATCTTTTAAATGCCTAGACCGATTTTGCTATAATTTCACGATACATAGTCCAAAAAATATTTCTATAAAAATTTAAAAAAAAAAACAAAACAAAGCCAAACAGAACTTTAAACATTTTCTCTTTAAATTTATCATTAATTTACTTTAATTAACCATTAACTCTTTACTGCATCATATGAAACCATTTAACCATTTAATGTTAAATCCATTTTTGTCTTAAAAATTGACCTTAAATTGATCTTTTAGGCTGAAACCTTTGACACAAGAGCAAGTTTGTGCGATCCAGTTCACATTTGTGCATATTTTTTTCTCAGAGAGCGATCTTTTTAAAGATATAATTATTTTTAGAATAAAATCAAAATTTTATTTTAATTTTAAATGTCATCAAGCGATAATTTATATATATGCATGTTCTTTCTACATATATTATTTAAATGGCTTTTCAATTGTGTTTTTTTTTATAAAATTTCTTTGCTCTCATTAGTAGAAAGGTTTCTACATGCTGGCGCATTAATAACGTTATGATTTAATTATTGAATAATTTTTTTTTACACGTTTTTTTTTCAGAAATAACTTTGGGAAATTTATGATGGAAAGACTCAAGTCAAAATAAGGAATTTGTTAAATTTTATTTTAAAAGCCAACATTTAATTATTGAGAAACAAAGAAATACACCCAGTGCTATATAACAGCTAACCAACTGGTCCAGCGTTTTCAGCAAAAAAGCTGTTATCTTTCGTTTGCTGGAGGACCTTTTGCAGTTCGAAATGATATAGACATCAAGAAAGTATTGAAAAAAAATCACGAAATTTCAACCAGGCGAACGACGTTCTCAGTAGTTGGTGATATCTAGGCGGTCTTTGCAAAGAATTTTACGGCAGTTACACCTTTATTTATATAAAATTCAATTAGTTCAGGAGATGAAAGCAAATGATCCGCAAGTACGCATTCAGTTTGTTCTGCATTTTCAAGAATCGGATAATACCGTTTTTTTATAATTTTAACTGGCTACCGTTCTCGCCCGATTTAACGACCGTAGACCTTATGCTCCCATTGTAAACTACAACAAAATCGCATTGAAAATAAAAAAAATCATAAAAACAAATATTACGTATACGTCACAGTGACCCATATGTTGTATGTTTTTCATAATTTCTTTAATTACCTTTTAAGACCCATTTGCTGAAAAAGCCTTTAATATTAAAGTTAATAATAACAGTTTATGTTGAGAAAAGAGTAGACACGTAAGCGTATAAATGTAAAGTTCAACTTGAATTACATAATTTCTAAAAAAATAATTTTAAATCTCAAATCATTACTTCTGGATATGATAATAAGTCCCAACCACAAAAAGTTAAAAATCAATAAATATTATTAGAACACTTGTACATTCTCAGCAAATACATACATATATACATACGTTGATCACGTTCATATTCAGATGAAATAATTTATAAAAATTACATTTAACTGAAAATGAATCGTCAGAAGCAGAGGTGAGCATGAAGTTACTCAATTAATTAAATGTTTTTTGAAGAGAAAATTAATTTTTCGCTTAAACAATTTGATTTCTCATTTTAAAAAAATCTTATAATGATTTTATAAGTGTCGTAGCTACTTAACCCAAACTTACCTTTAAACACATCTTAAAATACTTTTTTCATGGTGTAATAAGACAATTTAATTTGAATTTCTATTAAGTGGAAATTAGCTAAAAGTATAATAGTCAGACTTTATCATTATATACGACAATAGGTAATTATGTATAAGTAAGAGCTTCTTATTTCGATTTTAAAGCTCTCTACGAAAACACATGTAGCTTTGTTTCAATTGTTTGTAATCATTCATCCATGAAAATGCAAGATTCCCCTTACACGATTTTCTCACTTTATTTTTTCGTCTAATAATACAATAGGTTTCAGAAGACATTCTCACATCATCTGACAGCAATTTAGGATTTCACATATCTTTGTTACATCCGTCGCATCGCGTCGACATCGGCATCGCCATCGTGTGAGGGACTTTCGTTTTTCTATTTTATTCATTTATTTCTATTTGTCTAAGAAATTTTATTAAAAAAAAAAAATCATCTCACACGGAAACTGCTTTGCACAGTATTTTAGCATTCACTTGTAACAAAATAATGATATTGAAATGCAGGGTGATTAAAAAAATATATATTTAACAATTTTACATCATTGCAAAATCTAAAAACAAAATATTTTCAGTATTTCCTACTTAGTACTCGTCTAACGATAACAGCTGATTCATATATTAAAATACAAATATTTATTTTAATAAATTATCCAATTGTGTGTAACAATAGGAAAGGTTATATCTTCAGCACGTCGCATTTAATGATAAAAATATTCAAATTGGAATTCAAAGCAAATAGTGCAATTTAACCAGTTCAGGTTTCTTAGGCTCACTTAGCAATCTCAGAAATCTGAACATAATTGCTTAATGAGATTACTCACTTTTGCTATCAAAAAGCTGAGATTGAAATTTTTTGGATTCGCTTGCTCAGTTATTTTTTGTCGCAGTTAATCAAATATACATATATGTAACAATATAAAAAGCGATGCAGAGTGCTCTTGAATTCTAGCATAGAAATTATGTTTAGGCTTCTCCTTTTCCTCACTGAAGCTGACAAAAAATTGCTCTGTGAGATCTCAGAAACGTGAACTTGCTTATTACCTTGTGCTGGTTCTAAAAAGTATTTGTCATCTCATCACTTCATCACTTCATCGGTCTAAAATGAGTTGTTGTAAGTTGCACGACTGGGTCGGACGAACTTGCTCTTATGTACGATCACACTGTGGTTTTAAAGTCTTAATAATTTTAAAAAATTTTCATCTGATAAAAGAAAATTATTAGTTATTGGAGCCTATGTATATTGTATGCCACCTGCCGAAAATATAGCCTAGTTTAAGGAAGTATTATGTGAGTACATAAATATGAACAATATAGCACCGTGCTATAGTTTTTGAAAATGTTGGTATGTAATATTATTCAAATTTATTAGGAGCTTTTGTGTAAAAAATTTCATTAAAATTGATCCAACACCTAATGAGATAGTCGAAAGCCAAAAAAATGGTTCTCTGAAAGGTACAATTTTTAAACAAAAGATATGCATTTTTTTTTCAATAATATGGTAGGTCGTTCTGATATTAGTTCACACAAAAATTTTAATCAAAATCGTAAGAGCCGTTTTTGAGAAAAAAGAGATTTTAAATACCGGTTTTTAAACATATGTATAGCAGGTACCGTTATTTTTGGTTATAAGAAAAATTTTAATTTAAAATCGGCTAGATAATAACAAAAAAAGTTTAATAAAAATCAACCAGGTAGTTTTCGAATTATTAAGTTCTCAAAAAAAAAAATTTTAACTTTTTTTAATATTTTTAATTTTAATATTTCGTTATTAAATGCTATTCCAACTATTAAGCAGTGTTATTAATAGAAATGGTAGAACACCAATTTTGGACAGGCTGACCCAAAAATTAAATTAAAGTAGGGGTGTTTCGAAATTAAAAAAATGTATGTGGTAACTCGAAAACCCTAAGGATTTAGTATAAACAAATAGCTACCCGGTTATGAAATTCTTACAAATTTTTTTGTTGCAAAGAAAAGAAACCATACACAATTTATTTCAGAAATTAATTTTCTTACCAGATATTCATTATCTATCCACATGAAATTATTAACAATCTCCAAATTTAAAGCTTTTATCATAAAAATTCGAAAAGTAGATTTTCCTCATAAAATAATTGTTAAATTTAGCTTTACACTACTTTATAATAAGTATATTCTTAATGTGTAAGCATTCATTGAATTAAATAAACCAAACTAACTAAATTTTTCAGAAAACACCATTGAAAAAATTGTGAAATATTTAAATTAGTTTGTCACGAATCGAATGGTTACAAATCTTTCAGGACCGAATTATATCGATGCAGCTGTAGTTATTTTTAAGAAGTTTACTTTACAAGCAATATATGGGACTTTTTTCTATGTCAGCAATGACAGTAACCGCAATGACAGCAATATCAGCAATTTCAGCAATGTCAGCAACCTCAACTCAGCAAAAACCTAAGCTACTTTTATTTTGTCGCTCACAATATATTGGGTGATTAGGGGTCACAATAGATCTAAAGGTCGCAGTGTAATTAATACCCCAAAATATTCATATGGATATATTTTGGGGTATTAATTACACTGCGACCTTTAGATCTATTGTGCCCCATTTTAGAGCTGGATGATATTGCTAATTAACAGCACTTTTTCAATATTAGTTTCTTATGAACATATATATTTACACATACCTACATACATTATGTACATATATAATTTTCTCTAATTACAAACGTTTTTGTTATCCTTGGGAAAATTACGCTTTTTCTTTGAGTCACCCTGTTGTATAAATGTTTGGGATTAACTATGTTTTTTTTTTTTTTTTTTTTTTTTTGAGGGGGGGGTAAGTATAAAAAAAACATTAATATAATTTATCACTTGCGAAAGTGCAATGCAATAGATCCGTGTCATGAGAACGATGTGAGAGTTTTTGATGCCAAGATTTCCGAAATTCAATTCAATTGACTCACTTGGCAAGTAAATAGAGCGACCGTACGTCCGACCGACCAGCCAACCAGCCAACAAACCAAACCATGGACGATTATAATGTAAATTTATTTTTAGAAATAGGTGATGTCGACGATTGGTGCTAAGTGACAAGTAAAATTACCACCGAAATCCGTATTCAATGTCAGGGAAAAGCCAGAGAAGTGTTTGGGATGATGTTTTGTTTTAAATTTAATAAAATAAAATTGTTTATTTTACATAATATACTTATACATGCATACTACTATGTAGTACTCGAGAAGCAGGTGGTGGTGGATAATATATCGTTTAAACGATATTAGACAGTTTTATATATTTCGAAAGAGGTATGATGGCATGACAGCTTATTGAATCTTTGAAATTAATTAGTCTTGGCTGTTGTTGAAAAAAAAAATATATTATTTTAGTTTAGTTTAGATTATTGAAATAATATTTTTGGTGGCAAGGAAAACAATATTATTTTCAGCATCAAAATTAATGGAACCTGCCTTACAACAATTAAGAAAAAGTTAATTTATCTTGAAAACGACTCTAAAAATTTTAACGTAGTTTTTATTTTAATCCTTAAAGCTACAAAGTTACAGTTAATTATTAATTATTATCTCACGACATCTTCTGGCAATTCCAAATAGATCAAATCAACAATAATATTTTAATGAATTTTCAATTATAAATTTAAAATTCGTTGAAAATCTTTGAAAATCATCTAATTTATATAGTAGAATTGCACGTTTTTGCCAAATAGAAAATTTCAATCCAAGCTAAATTGAAAACTCAATTGATTTTCGGTTTTGTATTTATTTTATATCCCTAGGATGGACTTGAGTGCATTTTAAATACAAAGGTACCAATTTGAATGAGAAATAAAAACAATAGAATTGTTGAGTTTGCATGGAATTCCGAGGAAATAAGGACAAATGTGGAATTTTGCCATTTAATATATTTTTGAATACCCTACCTGAGTATAACATTTTCTGCTTTCAAATCGAATTCTGTATGAAAATGTACTGATTTCAAATTCAAGACCTCCTCTTAACTAAAACTCATTGTGTAAAATAAGGAATTTAGTATATGAATGGATTTATTTGGAATAACCATACCTACGCTGAAAAGTGCACTCGTTTTCCAAGCTGGTTTAGAGAAGTATACGATTTGATTCCTCAGAGGGATCGTCCAGTAACATCATGACATGAGCTCATTTACCCAAGAAACCAGACTTCATCCTTGTGTCAATTTCAAAAAATACATACATATGTATAATTAGAATACTGGATCACCATCACCACCCGAAACCATTTCCGATATGCAATACTAGGCATTTTGTCTGTTGATTGGTTCTGAGAGAAAAACCAATCCAGCTGTATAATGATAATCCGACCACTTAGAACCTTCAACTATCATCAGAAATCCGTAGTCCACTTGCACCTTTCTTTGGTTTAAGAGATTTCATGGACGACATACGTGGAAATAGAAGCTAACGAAATTCATCTTAGAGTCATTTCGTCATATTAAAAAAATTAAACCAATCAAATTAAGTATTAAATTTTCAGCTCGTCAAAAAATGACTTTCAAAAACATTTTGTGCTCTCATTCTGCCCAAAGTGGGATATTTGTACAAAAAATGAACGACTGTTGTTGAATATTAAGAGGCAAACTTTAAAGGAATTTGACGTTTATAGCTTGACTTATTTAACATTTAAATGTCATGTGATCTTCAACCCGAAGAATGGTTTTTGCTTTTGTCAAATCGGCGTTAATACTCAAAGTGTTCAAAAGTACATACTTACCCTAAATATCGAGATTAAAAAATAGTTAGAATCGTTAAAGTGCCAGGTCTTAAGATCGTGATTTAAAACAATAAATTAAAAATCTTATTAAATATCCAATTAAAAAACCATTTTCATTACACATCACGAGTAATAAAACACTCACCATCAATCAACTTTCGATAAGCTATCATCATTCCTCATAATATAATTGACTCAGTAATCTTACTTTATAACAGTTACTCTAGGCTACAGGGTAATAGTAAATCTCTGGTGAATAATAATTCAAAATTTTATTGCAGTTATCGGCCTCGGTTATTATTATGAACAGCCGCTGCTGTTGACAAATAAAACACATTAGCTCGCCCACACTAAGGGTTTTGTAATCGTAAACATAAGATGTAATTGCATTTCAATAGTCATATAATGCACTCACCATCAACATTATAATCTGGGAGGTAGCGTTGTAAATTAATTTTATTCCACTGCGCTGCATGGAATCCATCGAATAAAGAATCTATATTAAAAGAAGAACTTAAACTGGCAACTGTGCGGGTAAAACATCAAAATATAAAGATGTGAGCTTCAATATTAAGAGAAAATCAAACCTCTCTACCAAGAAAATCGACTTTCATTCTCTTATTTATTTCAATATGTTAATGCTTACATTGAACTTACAATATTTACTTGAAATCTAAACTTATTTATAAATAAAGTTTCATCGAGCATAAACTTGGACAGCATAAAGTAAAGGCGGACTTAAAAACGTAATACAAAAAAAAAAAAAAACATTACTTCGAAAGTTCAAACAAAGCTAATATCTATTATTTAGCTCTTTACTTTCATCTTATACACCGAATGTTTGTTTAACCAGCGTTCTTTTAAACGACAAATACACACTTAATTGCTTTTTAAATTTGTCAAAAACAATTTTGACGCAAATACTTTTTTACCATTTTAGGCAAATATTTGCTTTGGTACATTAGCAACGTTCAACTTTTTAGGTTAAGTATCTATAACTTACTGATGCAGACATCTTAAATTTATTGCATTTAATGCAACTCTGCGCTCCTAGTCTATAATATCCAATGCACACTATTGAATGAGTATTTTTTGCTTTGGGCGTGATTTGTGAATCGAATCGAATTAAGTGTAACCACAAGAAATTGCCTCGCAACTCACAACCCAATCCACACTTAAATGGATATGAACTTAAAGTTATTTAATATAAAGCCGCGAGCAATTTACAATTTATCACAAACCTATCAAACGGTGGGAAAGGGGGTAAAGAGTGAATCGAAGGCTCAGAGCTCTATGACTCGAAACCTGCTGACATTTGATTACTTTGGGTCAATAACTTTAGGTGACTGGCCTGGCCGTGTGCTGTGCTGCTGGCCGCACAGTACAGTTGGCGGCGGCGGCGTATAAAGTGACGTAGGCATATCCAATCCCATATTCACCTGTTGAGTGGCATGGCAATGCCTCCATAACTGTATACGAGCGTAACATGCATAACTGGAGTGACGACTGATATGAAGGTACCTGAAAATTTCCGGTTTCTTTTCTGTTTTTGGAATTCGATGCATATAATGGTTAGCTTAGCTTCTCAAGCCTCATGAACTGTCGCTTGTGTGTTGAATGTTGATAATTATTTTTCTCTTGATGACTGCTGCTGTTGTTGCCGGCATGCAGCAGTCTTATAAGCCTGATTTCAAAAAAGTATAATCTATACTTGCGTTATTTTCTCGGCGAATAGATACACTCGTGTGAGTAGAGCAGAAGTATGGACAAACTATGGTTTGGACGCAAATAGGTGCGTCCAAAACAAACAAGAGAATGACAGAGTCGATTTTTTTTTTCAAGAACAAGGTTAAGAGTTACAGCATTTCAGGTTATAGCCTCTTAACATAGAAATAGAAATTAATTATGTGTTGCACCTTCCTACCTGGTTCGATGAGTAGAAGAAAAGTTGAAAGCTTTTATAAGGTGTACAAAAGAGATTTTATACCTTTGAATACTTTTTCTTGTTTCTGGAGACTCTCAAGATATTGATCAAGTTAATCTTCGGCTTATGTGTTGATATAGATTTTTTATGATTTTAATTTTTGAGATTTTCATATAGGTACTTTTTGTATGAAAATTTCAAAACACGATGTATAAAATGAATTCCACTTAGGTGTGTACGTAAATTGTTAACGTAAACACGAACCAAATTTCGTTCATATTTGGAATGCCCAACGACAATTTTGTACTGATAATTTAGCATGAATTAAAAAAAGCATGCTAAATTAGAGTACACACATTATGTCAATTCAACCGGGTGGGAGAATAAAAACGTGTGAAATATGATATGACCACACCGGATCGAAAGATTGAATTCAAATAGAACCATAAATTGTGATTTCGATTCAGGGATATGAATCATGCAAATGTTCTTAATAGGAGCATTCACATTCGACGACATGGTCATTAACACGTTTCGTTTCACGCAACTCACGCAACGGACGCAACGGACAAAGTACTTTAAACTTTTCGCCTATAATTGACATCAGTTGTCAATAGAAATTTTAATTTTTTGGTTTTGTGTTGCTGGTTTGCAAATAATATTTTTGGTGACAAAAATAAAAATAAAATATAAAATCTGTCAGAAACAACCAAAAGTACATCTTTCAATAGATTAGTTCCTTTGGGCCACAGCATTTGCTGCCAAGTACTTCCGGCTGCAGTCAAATACTTCTACTCTGTGGCCAAAGTAGTTCAAAGCACTTTAATAATGTAGTTACGAAAGGTGTTCAGTTCAAGCAAGAAAGAGACAACATCAGTAAAAAAAAAATTTCAACGTAAATTATATTGTTTTTGATGTTTCTCTTATATCTTTAATAAAATACAACAAAATAAAATTAAAACGTTCCATTATTAATCTTCTACTGAGAAATACTAAAAAGTACTTTGCCCAATGAGCCAATGCAACTCACCCTAATGTCAAAGAATCCGTTGAGCAAAGCATTTGACACGATTCAATTAAAATTTTATTTTCACCACTAAATAAGAAAATGTTCTCCTTTTCTTATGTGACCTATGCAATGAACTGTAACAGCACGTGCGTTAATGCTTTCCTGTAAGTTTTTCTTATTTTAAAAGTTTATTATTTGATTATCATTTCTTATGGGATAATTTTCTAAAATAATTTTAATGCCTAACGCCACCGCTCATCGTTGGTTGAAAACTGTTACTTTTAAAACGAAAGAAATCTATAATAATTATTAAAACAATCAACAAATAGAAAGTAATAATTAGAAAGAGAGAATGAACCACCTTAGAGTGTTTTCAAAACCGATGAGGCTTGATAAAAAAATATAAAATCATTACTTTAATAAAAAAAAAAAAATGTATACGTTGCCTCTTCACTTACATATTTTTTTCTCAAATTAGATTTGGGGATGACTTTATTGTACAAAATGATTTTATTTTAAATAATCACTCTAATACTCTTTAAATAAATTCTCCATGTAATTAACCGTTTATGGATTCATTTATTTATGTTCGGCTTTAATTTAAAGTGGCTTAATTATACCGAATATCGAAATGCTTCTCCTCATCCAAATGTCATTTCTCACATATTGTAGCTATAGCAATTTAATTTTTTTACTTTCCTCCTTCGGTCATTTAAAATATATTATATCTTTCATCATATTATATACTTTTAGTTTTTTTTGTCTCTTAAAAAGCAATAAAATAAACACGCTTCATAAGTACCTTCCAATAATATAGCACGACCATCGCATTCATATAATATATCGTTAGTGTATCTGTATAAAAACTGCAATTAATCATCAATACTTCGACAGTTGCATTTAATGTTCAGATACTAAAAAAATAACAAACAAACAAAATTACGTACGATAACAAAAATAACATCAAATTCCAAAACTTTTGAGCTATAGTCTCGACAAAATAATAATATAAAAAAAAATAGTCATTAGCTCAACAAATAAAATAAAAAATTATTATAGGTTTTCACGCTGCGATGGTATTGCACACGTCACTTAACTGCAATATGAAATTGTTCGATGCAAATTAAATGAATACGATAAAAAGAATTGCATGTTCAACTACTTAAATATTCCAATAAAATGGCATCAGCTGCACTCAATAAATTTAGTTTGAAGTAATTTAAATGTTCATTCAGGTCAAACTATGTGTTTAAATGTGTTTAACTACATTTGTAATTTTTTTTTAAATGATAGTTTTGTCGCATATAATTTATATCGAACTTAGATAGATTATAATTCATTTTTAAAATTCACTTCGTTTTACATGCAATTCAATCCATTCATGATATATCAAATTTGTATCACATTGAGTTAATAGAGAAGATCCCAACAGTCGGTTCTACAACGTAATTAGCAACTACAAATAAAACCTTTACCTAACATCGGCAACTAGCTCCTAGCATATTTTAAGCGTTCCCTATATAAGAAGTGTTTTTGAAATTATTAAGGACACTAATATTTAAGATACCATAATATAGACCCACAGTACATAAATCTAAGGTAATATATTGCACAGGTTGTCAAAGTTGGAAGTGTCAGAAAATAAAAATGGCGGCTGGAGTACCCACAAGAACTATACTCACAACAACAAAATATTGAAATTAGACAAGAAAGGGAGCACTGGATCCACCATTTTTTCCTCGATTTTGACAGATGGGCAGAACTGAACAAAAACGAAAACGATAATGATATTACCTTAACATGTGAACATACATAGATACTGTGTTAGATTTATTTTTGGAAACCGCTTTAAGGATTTCGATACATAAAAATTCTGGCCAGAAACTATCAAAAGCATTGTCTATTGTTAAGAATAAATATTATAGTAGACTGAAAATTGTTATTTATGGTACAGCTCATAAGTCGGTGCAGTGCAAAAAGCCTCACGGAAATAAAGCCCATAGATCTTATTTTTCAAAATAAAAGGAAATAGGACCTGCGGGCTTTTTTTTCCTTTCTGAAATGGAAAAAAAAGTTGTGGGTTTTAATTCCTTTTTCTTGAAGATTTCAATCCGAAAAATCTAGGGAAAAAAACTCATTCAGTAAAGAACAAAAAAACGATTTTGGACTTTATTCACAATTTTCTTGGAAAACAGGTTCCAAGGATTTTAACTCCCTTTTTATGTCATCTGTCCCACTCACGCAACTCCGTTGCTCAGCTTATGGTCGGGCGGGCGCTAATGTAAACAAATTTTTTTTGGATAACAGTATAAAAATTAAAGAGTTATTGAATTCCACTGTAAGTATGTGTCTTAATGCTAACTCAGAAAGGCAATAACACCCGTCGGTCTTAATTCTTTTTTGTGGTGGGTCTCCAGAAAGGAAAAACAGCACGCGGGAATTATTTTCTTTTATTATTGAAAAGAGACCCACGGGCTTTATTTCTGCGGGTCTTATGGACTGCCACCTATAAATCCTATTTTGAATCCCATAAGACCCATAGACTTTTGTCCCATCCCATTTGAGTGAGACATTATTCTGTCGCTGTCCACTAAATTGGTACTTTTGTCAGACCCGGACGGGAAATAAGTCTCGGACTAATGTTCCAGCAAACATTTTTATGTGAAAATTCTAGAATTCACCAAATTTGTGTCAACAATTTTCTTGGACAACAGTAATTTTGATGGCCAAATTTCCGGGTTCCAAGGATTTTAACTCCCTCTTTGAGTACTCTGTCCCGCAAAAGCAACTTCACCAAATACAATAGTGGTAAAATTCCGGAATGAATTATTTAGATGAATTACCAAATCTTATTTCTTATCTTCGATGAAAAAGGGATTTATGTCCATTTTGAATGAGACAAAAGTCCCGAAACATATTTGTTATACTTTCATAAGTATGCCCCCACTCAAATGAAAGAAAAAATTCAATCGGGACATATGGTCAATAGGTAATTATATCACTGCTCCGTAATTTACACTAATGGAAAGTGGTAAATCTTTTTTTGTAAATATTTATTTTCGATAAATTAAAAAAAATTCAAACATTTAGAACCTTCCTCTTCTCTTTATTTCTTCTTCTTCTCTTTTTTATATGAAAGTTCAACCGCCCCATGTTTCTTTTAAATAGAATGGAAATTGAAAAGTCTTCTTCGACCAACTCCTTTGCAATCATAATGCCATTCATATACCATATACAACCACCGGCACCAAATGCCGACAAAAAATTATCTTAAAACTTGAGCGTGCAAAAGCAGACACCAAGCGTTTGCCATCACAATTAATTTCCGTTTTTACTGAGTACAAAATGATTAGCATGACGGATAAAATAGACGAAGCGGAGGCAGGCTACGCAAATTGTTCTTCAGACAGTTTTTCTGTTCTTTGCCCGTTTAGGAAGCTTAGCTAACTTTTTTGTAGAAAAGGTATATCACACATCACCATCAAGTCATAGATCATAGAACCCGACATGAACCAACGGAATAAAAGAGCACCCCTGCTCCCTGTATTTATTTGTTTGTAGTATATGTTGGTAAGGTACCTTTAAATATCAACGGTGAATAGCACGCACGTACCTGTAATTAATTTCAAGTACAAGAAGCCTAAGTCGAAGTAGAATAGTATAGAAGAAGTAGAAACCGGAGCCGCTTGAAGAAATGAATAAATTATGCCAAGGCACGAGCGAATTGATGAGCTGTTGTTTTCATTTTGAAGGCGGTTGGGTTGTTTGGTTGTTCGGTTGTTCGGTGAGTCGGGGAGTCAGAGAGTCGAGCGTTTTCTGCTCCAAAGAGAATATGCGAAATTCTTCATTCGTGCGTCTTCATCGTATAGTTCTTAGGAGTAGCATAGGGTTGGTATGGGATAAGGTTACCCCTTTTTCAACGGTAGCTGTAATTAGCAATTAATATACAAACATCATCCGGCGGATTCTTGTGCTGTTTCAACGGAATCGGATATTCTTGTTCGGAAAGGTATGCTCTTTGTATTCTTTCTCATGCAAATATGTTTAGGAATACTACACGTTGTCAGTTGTTGTTATTGTTGTTGGTGTTTTTTTTGTTGTTGTTGTTGTTTTTTTTTTTTTTTTTTTTTGAGAAATGATTTCATTTGCACTCCGCCAGAGGGTATGCTTAAATACCTTAAATACGTTTGAGCTGAGGGAGCTAAGTTAATTGGCATTAAGGGATTTTGCAGCAGTCAAAGGTGGATGATGGGTATTTTTGAAATGAAGACATTTTCTTCCCAGGCATATGCAAGGGTTGATGGTGATTTGAATTTCAATTTAGGAAATGTATTCCTATCCTATACAATACACCTACCTATATTTTATTTTTGTTGGGAGATTGTGCACGATTTGCGTTCATTAAAATATCACAATTGAAGTGATGGGCTTGTGGGACTATAATATATAGGGTTGAGGTTGAAGTTGAAGTTGGGAGTTGGGGTTTTGCTGTGCTTCTAAAAATCTAGGAACTCTCAGGTGAGTGGTTGGAGGAAATTGATTTTATTCGATAATTTGATTTAATGGAGACAGAGTGGAATTTTGTCGTTAGAGATATGGTAGAACTCGAAGGTTTTTGCGTACTAGATAAAAAATGCAAAGAAGATTTAATTCAACCTAAAGCTATCGTTAGATATTCCGATAGCAAATTGAAGCCTTTGGTAAGACAATTCGGGTTGGTAGTCTAAAAGCCATCCAATGGTAAAAAAAAGTAAACGTTTTAAAAGATACATTTGGTGATATGAAACACCTTAAGTGAAATAAGTTCAACATGTTTTTTTGGTATATTTTACATTGCGGACGACAATTGTTCTTATGTGTTTATTTATAATTGAGTTCTTGAAATCAATTTATATGTAAGATCCCCAGATTAGTGCAAAGTTCAAAATATGTGTAAAGCTTTCAGGATAAGAGTTCCTGAAATATTATATTTATCTTTGATAAAAACAGTTTTACAAAAATATAGTTATTGAAAATTGGAAAATAATTGGTCGCCGTCACACACATATCGCAAAAACTGTTTTTGCTATTATGCTTCTATTAGTAAACTCAACCGGTGAAAAACCTTAAAATACCCATGGGTGTTTTTAGCACGCAAATATAGTAGCGAAGACATTTTTCACAAAATTGCGGAAAACTTTAAATAGAAATTAAGCACAAAAAATTGGCTAAATTTGACAGTTAATTTTATGGCATTCATGTTCAAATATGATTTCGTGCTTGTGGCGGCCACGGATGGGACGTTCATGGCGTAATCTGGAAGTCAAAAATCAACAGTAAATCAGACTGTATTTCGGCAACAACGCGATGGCTTTAAAGTTATTATTTATGATTTATCGGTGTAAGATATGCGACTTTACATTTCCCCAGAAAAAGTAATCTAATATCTTCAAATTGCACGAACGAGGTGCCAGTCTACAGATGATGTCCATCTTTTTGTGAAATTAATCGTTCATCAAATGTTTGTTTTAATAATCCCAGGATTCCCAGGTGTACATTCAGTAAGAGCTTGAGTTTCTCCAATTGAACCATGTTTTTTCAAAATAAAATACTTTTAATCATATAGTTCATAAAAATTTCGACTTTTTAAAAATATCTAATAACTTGAGAGAATTTATGTACATATATTAAAAAATTTAATAATTTTATCAGGAGTCGGTTATTTTTAATCAGATTTAAACATCTAAAATTCAAAAATATTTTAGGTACACCAAGCAATTTAACATAACACATAAACTCAAAAGATGATTGACAGTGAATTAAGCAATATACAAGGTGTCATGCGAATGAGAACCACAAATTACTTCTACGACATAGTGCAATCACACTTCAGCTCGAATAACATATGCTTCGCAAGTCAATCATTTCTGAAATAATTCGCATTCACCCCAGTAGCTCTCGCTCTACGCTACGCCATGTCATGCCACCATCATAATCATTGAAAATTCCAACTACGTATCTACGATCCTTTCGTTTCTCTCTGATGGATGGAAAATAATTGCAAAGCATTTCGAATCCGTTATGTAATTATTTAAAAATGTTGTGGCATTGACTGCGAGCCTGTTTCTGTTTCAGTTTCAGTGCCTAGAATAGAGAAATCGTCATAATATGGCAGTGGCGCTACACATCAGCAGCGAGCTTAAGGTAGGTACATAACGAACATTTAAAGGAAGCAGATACAAGTCCAATGTGTTCCACATCCTAATCTAATGCATTTAATGATGGTTTAATCCAGTTATGATGCAGGTTGAGATTTTTGAACTTGTTTACCATCTAAACAGGCCGTCGGCATGACCGAGTTATGCCAACCCGCAGAAACCCACACGTCACACCTTCTAACAGATGGATTACGGATACCGAACGTTGACGATGACGATGATGACGGAGCCCGGTGTAGATGCATGGAAAATAATTTATGGGCGCAATGTAACCTGCACTTGGTAACGGGCGTATCGGGCGTATCGGGTTTGGTTTCATTATCAAGGTAAATGGAGCTACGGTGTAAAGTTACGTTATATACGAACGGAATACAAGTTTGGCTGCAATCATTTGTTTGCCATCACAAATGTCCGTCTATATATGTTTGCATGTATGTGAATTTGCTGAGCGCTAACCACTGCGTCCACCACCACTGCCACCAACGCCGAATTGCCTCCAGCATCCGTCTCAGTAATGATGCTTGGCTGGTCTTGTGGTTGGTCTATTGAGGGCATGGATGTGCGTGATGCGAATGTGGTTTGGCATCCAGTCCAATAAGTGTATTTTTTTTTTTTTTTTTTGGAATGACTCTATACCGTCGACTGGAAGAGAGAAATGTTATTAAATGCTGCTGCCCAGACAACTGTATCGAAGCTGGACATCTGAGAAGATAGAAATTTGAGATACTGTCTGCCACTTAGATTTGCATAGAGGTATTTGCCTGAGAAAACTTTGATCCCGTTGACCAGAGAAGCATAAAACCTAGACTGATGAAGATGATTGTGAGTTTAATTCAGAAGTAGGTCATCGTGAACCTGTTTGATTTTTTTTTTTTTGCTATAGACATGAAGAGTAATACGTATAGGTTGACTTGCCGAGATGTGTGCTCTGATAATATCAATGAACTAATTTCAAATGAAATGTCTATACATATGTATCTAAGACTATTTACATACATCAATGAAGCAGTTAAACTGAGCTAAAAACTTAAAAAAGCTACACAGATTAAATCAAACGTATTAAACGTTACCAGCTACGGTACAACTGCTAATTCATAACTCACCTAAACCTACATCAATTTATTTAAAACAACGACACTAAGGAGCTTAACATAATTTTAATGTCCAAACATCTTAGCTCTCGATAATCTAAAATCTGTGGTAAGTATAACCAATAACCTACTCGCATTAAGGCTAAATGTTTTAAGATAAAAGTTCTAAATGTTTACAAATTTGCTGTTAATTAAATTTCTAATCGACAAGATTTCTATTTAAGAGAACATTCAGGCCTCAGGGTGCTCCAAAATTCCTATCATTCTATGGGAATTCGGTGCATGCATTGCATCGACATTTTTAACTGACAGCTAGATGTGTATTTCATTATATTCTTATGGCAAGCGAAGCAAAGGCAACGTATGTGATCGACGCAAAGAAAAAAAGTAGCTTTGACTTTTAATTTTTCGTTTCGGCAAATCTGTTGACGTCAGTTGAAAGTAATTTGAAGTTTTACTTTTTTCACTTTTCATAATTTCTGTGGATAATATTTATTTTAAACGTAAAGAATATGTATTTTTTTTTGTATTTTTTTATCGAGTGTTTTGCTATAAAATAAAAGGGTTACACACAAATGTCAACAATTTTGGAAACACTGCTGTAACTGATTTGAAGAAAAATAAATGCCTAAAAGTAGTCTTTAAAAATAGTATAAGTTATGTTTCTGAATGTTATTGGAAACTAAAAACAAACTAAAATAATGATTTATGTATGTACATAATTGTGTTGTTACTTCAAAAGACTCGACCACCTGCTTCTCTTTTTCATCCTAATAAGACTTTGGCGCTGCGGCGGCTTCTTGGGATGAATATAATGGATATACGCATATGTATGTCGTATATTTGAGCTGCTACCAAAAGCACTGGTCGGAGTATTTATATTGAATGCTCGGAAAGTTTGGACATTTAGGATACACTTTTTCAAATATTCCTCCTAGAATATAGAAAGTTGCAACAAACCTCCTGACAAACGGCTTGTAACGTCTCTGAAGCTGATATAGCATGCCAATATTAATTAAAATTACAGTCATTATTTTATCAATGATCATTTAGGAAATTTCAGATTCCTATCTTGCGTAGTTGCTGAGCTTTTCTTCCTTCCATCTCCCTAAACCCTAGCGTTTGAATGAAGTTTAAATCTTTTAATCAATGAGCTGAGTTGTGATCCCAAAAATTTTATTTATAAGACGTCGTACACCCAAATTTTTCAACATTTGCGTTGGGTTCCTATTGGATAAATCTACCGATAAAATGGTATTAGAACCTTTAAGTGATCTGACGGTCGCCGCTTGGACAATTACAGTAAAGTCAGCAGTTCAATATGAATTCAAAATTTTTTTTTTACGAAATTAAAACTTCATCCGAGACATTTCTTGAACAAATTTGGAAAATTATTACAAATTATTAGCTTGCCGTTGTAATGTTTGTTTGACATTTGTCCTTAAGTAGCTTAAAGTAAGAGTTAATTTTTTAATAGCCCGCTATCTAGCTAACGAACGTCTATCGTAGGTACTCTAAAGTCTTTTAAATAAAAACAAGAGCGCAAAATTTTAAACGATTTAGTACGATGTTAAAGCATTTTCAGTATGATAAAATGGCTTTAACATCGTACTAATTCGTTTAAAATTTTGCACCAAGGTGTTTAAAATGTGTTTCAAATTTTATAAACAAAATCAATCGATTTAGGTTAATTTTTTTTCACATCATTGTTTTTCCGTGACGCCAAAACTTCATGCGTCAATAACTAGAACTATTCAAACGATAGTAATATTGTTGTTTATTGTTTTCGTAGGTAACACACTATTTCAGGTGGAAAACTAAAGAATATGAAAGTACGTATACAATATACATATCTATTTACCAAAAAACATTGCCTACCATAAAGGTTCGATTCCATTTGTTTGTCAGTTTGGAAAGTTCTTTATTTGCACTTGTAGTCATAAAAAAAATAAAAATCCAATACTAGATATTGTGTGCGATGAATACCACCTACCTTTCTCCACATATCGTAAATATACCTACGTTTGTTGGATTGTACGAGTAGGTATTATAGATACATGCTTTTGAATTCAGGAGTTCCACTATTCGAATTGACTCGAATCCAGGCTGAAGGACGACGACGACGCTGTGTTAACATTCCGTATACCCACTTACTCAATGCCCACTACAATGAATTACCTTGACTTTCCTCCAATAGTTCGGATGTGCTGCACACCACTTTTATTCCTATTGTATACCTATGTATATAACATAACATACATACATGTATGTATATGTACATATGTAGATATACATCGATGAGAGGTGTATCCGATTTTCGCAAACCTAAAGACACACACCACGAGAGAACTGCATCAATTCAAAAACCATTGACTCGATCGATATTATGTACCTACTTACCTTCTATATTTTGTATTGGGGCCATACAAATAAATAGAAGGTAGAGTTTTATTCAAATAAAAGTTTTTGGGATCACTTCTGTCTACATTTTCAAAGATAGATTAACAATGAATTTGTTTGTTCTCTGATGACGAGAGTGAGACTAAAGAATGATATTTTTGGTCATATAAGGTCACTTGAAAGTTTATTTGAAATGATATCACAATCGCTATAAAAGAAGACTATTTGGTTAGGTATATATAGGTATAACGTTAAAGCATTTTATGAAGTGAATATTGAGTATTTTGAATATTGTTCGGCTATATTTCTGCAGAGTTTTATCTAAAAGAGTATTAAATTTGTGATTTTTTATTTGAAATACCATATATGAATGTTTTGCGGTTTATGCAGTAATTCCCCGACGCGCACGCACGTAACAAAAACAATTAAATTTTCATCAATTGAAGGACTATTTTATGTTTTCCGTTAGGAATCGTTACTCGGTGAATAATAATACAAATAAAAAAAATCCTTATTTGAAGTTAATGCACTTTATTTTGTTTTATACCTATATTAGGAATCGGAATACAAGGATGCCTTTAATCTTTAACTTTCCCGGAAACGGCTGCTATATAGTTTAAAAAAAAAAAAAAAAAACACAAACACAAACATATATTTGCCAGTAAGACCTAGGGTCTTATAAATTAGGCAATGTTAGAAGGAATAGAAGGATAGGATAGATTTTTGTTGGCACAGTGGATTGAGAAATTAGGTTTTGATTTTTGAGGGAATATAGAAAAGAATGCTGCCTAGACTGGGGATCGAACCCACACATCCAAGTTAGCAGTCAAGCACTACTTCCACTGCGCCGGGGCCACCCCCGGTTTTAAATAAAATATACGCACTTATTTTTATGTTTATATGATGTGCGCCTTGATGTAATTTTAATCAATTTTAAGTACTGAGTAAAAAAAAAATGCTTATATTTCAAAAATACATCACTTCAACTCAGATCTCAGAGTGAAATGGAGTGAAATGGAGTACTGAAAAACATATACCGAAATGTATACTGTGCAGAAGGTTGATCTTCAAATAAAAAGAAACTGGGCCTAGAAAGAATCTAAAAAACCAGAAATTATTGAGATGCACTAAAAAACTACGGAAGGGATAAAATTAACTCATGCCAATAAATATGTATGTAGATTGAACTTTTTAACAATAATTTCAAAGAATTTCCTTTTAATTTGATATAAATTATTTTTCTTAAATTCCATCCCGTAACGAACGTTTTACTTTTATCACGAGCTGATGAAAATATTTTACTTGAGCTTAACTTCCCCTGAAAAATACTTCAAGAAAATAATAGATAATGAAGTATGCAACAAGAAAATAAGATGCTAACGAAGTATTTAATATTCCCGCATTAGTTGTTAGTTAATCGTTGCAAACTTTAAAAGCGCAAATTATTTTTTCGTATACGCTTTGTTAGTATTCTGGACTTACATATATATCTTTATTCTTTAAGCTACGAGCAGACAAATTGCGTTAGTCGCTAATGTTTTTTGAATACAGAAGCCCGGTTTATTTGAATTGACCCTTTTGTTAAATCGCAAAGTTCATTGAATGTATCCAAATGTTCACAAAATTGTCAGATTACAGGAGAAGGTATATAAGAATATATTTAGCCAACTTCTGGAATGCGTTTATAATTAAGGAGATATCAACAACTGTCCAAAAGCGTTCTCTAAGAAAATCTAATAAATACGACTGTTAATTTCTAGTTCGATTATACTATTTCCGGTAAAATAAATTACGATTAAGGACAAAAATATAATATGTTTTTGGTGTCCAAAATCAGAACTTTTTATACAAATAAGTATACAAATTCACATACATATTTACTGACAAAAAGTATCCGCCAGAATAAGAAACGTGAATTTGACCCTCCTCGATCGGAAGTTTTCAAAGTTTCAAAGTGGAAATTTTTATTTTTAGCATATTTGTGAATAATTTGCTTAGGTCATATAGGTATCTAACATACCTTCAGACATAAAGGGTGTTTATTTTTAGAGGTATAGAACTTTGAAATTGAATAAAACAAAGATGGTTTTTTTAATTGACATGAAATTAACTTTATTCGAAACATAATCTTCTGGCATTATAATTTAAATATGATTTCTGTCATATGACTGCCACGGCTGGCTCGGACGTAGTCTAATCTAGAGGTTCAATTTCTGATGACTTTTTCCAACATTTGTGGCCGTGTATCGGCAATAACGCGGCGAATGTTGTCCTCCAAGTGGTCAATCGTTTTGGGCTTATCAGCGTAGACTAGCCACAGAAATAGTCAAGCGGCGTTGGATTGTTCGATCTTGGAGGCCAATTCACGAGTCCGTAACGTGAAACTATGCGGTTACCAAACGTTTCCTTCAATAAATCAATTTTGGCACGAGCTGTGTGACATGTTACGCCGTCTTGTTGAAACCACAGCTCCTGCTCATCATGGTTGTTCAATTGATGAACGAAAAAGTCAGTAATCATGGCTCTATAGCGGTCACCATTGACTATAACGTTCTGGCCATCATAGTTTTTAAAGAAGTAGGTACGGACCAATTACTCCACCAACCCATAAAACACACCAAACAGTCAGTTTTTGTGGAATTTGGAAGCGTTGTTCAGGCGTCAGTCTATTCATGTTGAAATGCCAAACGAAACTAAAAATAAATCACTTGACAGCTGACAAAATGGCCGCCACTTAAATTAGTGTTGCCAACTTAAAGTTCTATACCTCGAAAAAAACACACTTTAAAATCCAACGACAAGACTAAAGCATGAAAGCGGTTTTTTTTATCGAATATTAACCATCAAAAATCTAATCACAAGTCAATTTGAAATAAAATTGATGGAACTTAGTATAAACACTTAATGATTTGGGTACGCTGAATAGTGTAACTATCCAAGTTTTACTTTTCATAAATAGGTCTCCAGAATTAAGGACAGAGGGAAATTACAAAATTTGCGGGGGCATGACCTCCCCCCACGCATTAATTGCAATCAATTAAATAAATTGAATTGAACTTATTCTATCATGATTTAATAGGTATTCTTAGAGAGCATAATGTTGTACTTATACTAACTTTTATCCTTATAAATGACAGTGTAAGTAAACAAATAAAGTGATTTCTAGATTTTTATTGATTGATTATGTATATACAAAATTGAAGGTAGATTTACTTACCAAAGGTAAAATTCTATTCAAGTTTTTTTTGTTCATATAACCACCTACTCCTGATTACATTATATTATATAGGTTATGTAGGTACCTAATTCATTGTTGGGAACACAAATAAACCAATTATCGAATTCACAATAATAATCGCTTCTCCTTGTGAATAAAAATCTTCCATTACCCTCAATTAATTCATTAATTATTCCATCCTACACTTTCAATAATGAATTGCTGCCTTTCTCTATGCCGAACGAAAATGTACAGCAAACAAAAAATCAGGACAATTAATTCCCTAAGAGTATAAGATCTAAGTGCCAAAGCCCAAATTGCTAAATAATCTTGGGAATCCCTATCGTTGAAAGACCTACACAATACACATAGATTTCAATTCTTTGGCTATATTATACTCTCTACCATATCGCATATAAAAACCATAAAAAATTCAATTTTCCAGCCACTTATCTTGTTTGGTAGCACATTAATACCTTTAATACCTATAGCTTCGATATACATACACAACCACAGACCCATCTCGAAGAATTAAACAAGGATACTGGCTTGGCACTACTACTGGCAGTTGCTCTACACTCTTCTTCCCAATGCATTTTGGTATTTTCTTTTCTTTTCGCTTGTGTTAATTTAACAAATTAATTCGCTCATATTATAGTCTTTGTTTTCTATCGGGATCGTCTTGTGTTTTGTTTTGCTTTGGTTTTTAGTTCGACTGGTTTTGTTTCCGATTCCGACAACCGAAACCGAGTTGTCAACTTCAGTTCTCAATTTCATTAATCTCAGAACTAATCCGCTGATAATAATAGAAATGACAATGACAGTTCTATTGGAAAAAAAAACACAAAATCTCTTGTAGGTCGACGGCAATGGCAACGCCCTCTATATGTATCTCTATTCTCTCTAAAATATATTTATTAGAATCAAGACCAAGAGTACCTACGTATTCAATGGAAAGTTTTACCTTCTTTTTTTTTTATTTTAAATTTTTTTTTTTATTCATTTTAAGCAAAATCGTCCTTGAAGAAAATGTGTGTGGAGCCTCAGAGGAACAATGTGAAAACAAACTCTATAGGTAGCTTTCTGATGAAATTTAATTTGTATTAATGTTTTATCATTTTCGACGATTGAATTGGTGAACATTGACCAATGATGTTTTCTTATCCATGCGGAACAAAACTCGGAAACATTTGTCGAAACATCTACATCTCGTAGAATGGGCATGGGCAACTAACCTGGGAAAAACCACATTCACACATCATCGTTTATTATTCCTGGGAAAACTCATACAGAACCATACAGGTCCGTATCTAAAAGGAGTTTATTATAGAGCTCTGAGATTTAGCAAAAATTAAAATGGACTTCATTAATAACAAGGACAACTAGAAAAAGATGTTCGTAATTCTATTCACAATCCAGCCTTTCGATGGTTTCGGCCGCTATTTCACGAATAGCTTAACTAATATTAGCAGCGTTTTATTATAATATACGAAGATCCATACGGAACTTATCCATCTGGCTCATTTGTTGCCTTACGTGTTGAAAAATGATCCTGATATAGATCTGTAAAAAATAAAACACGGCTATTTATCTTAAGAGCCTAAATCATTTATGAATTGTTTGCAAAGTAGGTATTTACCTTCTATGACATCCCTCAAAAAAAAGTCCATGGGTGTCATCAAACCGCAGATCCGTGGTCCCCAAGGGACAACACCGAAAATACTGATTAGACTATGAATTAACTTAGAGCTCAATAAATCGGTTTTTAAACTAATTGTGTGGCACGAAGCCCCATAGCCCATACTGAACTTAAGATCCTCAAATATTCATAAAAATTTGGTTATTATCATCATTAACCCTGGTCTTGTAATAAAACGTTACAAAACCCATTGTTGTTATGTTAAAATTTGATTTTATTAAATTCAATAGAATTTTGTACTTTCCGTTTTCATTACAACCAAATATTCACCATATATACGCTTAAGATGGTCATCCCATTCATTTTGACCATTTCAATCAATTTGCTAACACCCTATAACATTTCCAATTTTATTTTAAGCTCAAAACGTCGCGTCGCTCGTCGTCAAAATAATCTCGGAATCCCCCGGTACTTTTTCATAATACGCACCTGCATTCACATCCTATCAAAAAGCAAGCAAAGCTCCAAGGAATACGAGTAGGTATTGTACAGAAAAAAAAAAACTGAGGAAAATTCAAGCATATAGAAAACGAACGAACATAAAACAAATTACTCACCTCCACCTGTCCATTATCAAATTAGTCCAAAATTTATTGCCTTTTTGGTTTCAATTAACTTGAAATCGAATTTTCCTTCTTGTTTCCCCCTCTTCGGGTAATACCGCCATCGCCATTGGTGGCTTGGCGCCCTAGATGTTCAAGCGAATAATAAAGCGGTAGCGGGAGGAAATAAAATGTAAGAGTCTGTCTCTATAGTCTACCTATATAACTACATAGCCCCATATGTAGGGCGCATAAGGTGATGGATTTAGGATGTGTTTATTTTGTCCGGATCCGGATAGAATGTATAGTATATGTGGCACCACTACTCTACTATATGGGTTCTATTGATGTTGTTGCTTCTGAGGGGGTGTATATTGAATAAGGTTCTGAGACAAGAGGTCGCTTCAAAGGGCAGCGTTAATGTGGCATTATTTGATTGCTCTATGGCATTCGAAGCAAATTACTCGGTATTATTCAGTACGGCAGTTTTGACAGACATTTGCGTTATGACTTGCGATGTGTGTGCACTTAATTCACACGAATAGACAGCATGCCACATGTGCGCCATATATCCTGGAGTATGAATACCTATAATGTATATTTTGTGTCTACATTTATAGATACATACATTGTAACATCCATAAGTCAAGTAGGTAAGAGTTTTATATTTATTTTTGCTTTAGGAGATGTACGGTGAATTTCCGTCAATGAATTTAGCTGGTCTTCAAGGTATAATCTTCATTATTATTATGCAGGTATATGATGTGGCAAAGTGGTATGATGGGACATTTTGTTTCATTTATACAGATAATAATGTTAGAAATATTATATATTATAATATATATGTGGAAATTAAAAAAAACAAAAACAAATAGAATATAAAACCTTTTACAGCTGTTTTAATAAAAAACGATTAACATTAAAATGTAATGAGCTTAGAAAATCTTTAAAGAAAATCTACTACCTACGCCAAGTGATTTACATTTTGTATGCTGTAGCGAATAAGTGCAACTGTGGTATACGTAAAAGTGCACGTGTGATGGTTTTTTATTGAAACGTGAACAGAAAATAAGCATTAGCAGAAAATTGTAGTTCTCCTCCATTCCTGCCATCTAACAATTCTTACGCAAACAAATGCCATTTTGTAGGATTTGCCTTAATTTTCCATGTATGTAAGAAGATTAGCAAAAATGCTTTTGAGAGCATCCTAAATAATGTTTGCAAATATAGCTAAACTCAGTATTTGCATCCAAAGATGAGAAAATGGATATACAAACGTTTTAAGTATAGGTCAGAGTACAGAATCTTGCGGAACTCCGCTAACTATATTATGTTGCATAAGCTGTGAATTTTATACGGTAACAAAATAAATCCGCACTAGCTAATAAGATACATATGTCGGTATATTGAAAATTATCTCCCATATTAACAAACGATACTAACGACTAACGACGGATATATAATATAAGGATGTAAATTATACAAATTCAATGTAAATACATCCGGATTCAATTTTTAATCTGGATGTATCGAGTGAATAATATGGCGGTAAGTCATGAGATGCATTATTTAAGTCGTAGATAAAACACAAAATCTAATTAATAAAACATTATTTCAATTAATCGACCATTATTAAATGCGTGTAAGCTTACTCACCAAAGAAGGTGGTTTAGCGAAGAAATAAGTAACAGAGATGTAGTGTCCAATTTTTTTTTGTTTTTATTTTAAAAAAAATTGGCTGAACCTTGTATTTTGGACAAGAAAATATTATTTTTTTTTATGTGTAGAGGGAGGGGGGTTGAGCAGACCAAACAAAACCATTTTTGCCGCCATCTTGAAAATGTGTGTGTAAAAATGTTTGCGCTTTATCTTGAAAATCATATACAATACCTACATAAGTCTCAGAATCCCAAATAATCAAAGAAACTAATTTGGAGAAATAACTGTAAATTGATGAGGTGCATCAATCTCTGAATGGGGGCACAGTAAGTCGCAGTTTAATTGAAACTCAACTCCAAAATATTCATTCAATTCTCACAAAACCATTTTTTGTATAAAATGAAAACTTTTTACAAAGAAATAAAAAATAAAAAGATATGATTAAAATTTATGACGAAAGAAAAATCCTTGAGTAACATGTTTTTTTTTTGAAGATGTTTGTCTATTTTTATTCATAACTTTTTGTTTTTAATTTACCAAAGTACATATGTTAACAAAAATTGTAGAGATATAAATTTTCTCCAAAAAAAAAGTCATACTAATGGTTCTCAAATTTTTACGAAAACAAACTTTCTCCCTTTGCCAAGATAGCGGCCAATAGGAGGATTTGAACTCAGAAAATGGTTGTTTATATTCATACATATATACAAAAAAAAAAATCTTTTCCTGTTCAAAATAAAGGTCAATGTAACAATTCACGGGACTTATTGTAAGTACAGTTTGAAGTATTTATACATACTAAACTGCCTGAATATCGTAAACAAGTCAAAATTGTGTGAAATTGATTGAAAATTTCAGTAAAAAGAATACAAATTACAAATGTTTTGTAAACAACAACAATATTTGTGCAAATAATAATGTTCTTTTATATGCATTATACAATCATCATCATTTAATCTTCTTATTCTCGCATATATGCATCATGATCATTATAAAAACATTCCACCACTCCATTAAAACTGCTTTATCTACTTTCAAAACTCAATCTAGATAAACAATTTTTATTTTATATCAACATTAATCCCATCATCAATTTATAACCTTGTGTTTCGAAGTTCTATAAAGTCCTTCCTTCGATTCGAGGTAAATTCCATATTATATATGTTGTATATCAAATTTGCAGTATACTTGAAAACTTGAGCTTTACTTGTCATACGAGTCTTATAACTATTTGATATCTTCAAAAAAATGAAGACTTTGATAAAAGATTTGTTGATGGGAAAATCAAATTTACAAAATAATTCCATCAAAAGGATTTTATTCTAAAATTGATAATGCACAGCTCTGATACGGATAAAGGCAACCTGTTTTGTTCATTGGAAACAAAAGAATTCACATGAATAGGGCAAGCATTCTGATTGAATGAAGAATCAAATGAATTTCATTTTTCATAGTTTGCATGTTTAATTTTGAACATAATACATATATAGTATATGGTATAAGTTAACAACAAATAAGCTGAAAACAGTCCATTAACTCCAGGTTCCCACACAATCATGCTGACAACGCGTCTACAAAAAGCGTCGAGTTGCATCCGCTACATTCCATCACGTACGAGCGTTGACCTGTGGGAACAAGCAGCAGGGTAAAGTGCTTGTGTTGCAGGTTATTTAGTATTTAAGCTTTAGATTTTAAGTAAAATGCATGTATTCTTTTAAAAGGCAGAATCGCTGCCGGTTCGTAATCTAATAAAGAAATAAAAAATATTTTTTTTATATTAATGTAATTAAAATTAGTTTAATTGGCGCCCAACGTGTTTTAAAGTTCATAAACATAAGTCGTCCTCAAGCAGCACGCCGCGAATGTAATTAATAAAAACAAACCAAAGTGTTTTAAAGTTCATAAACATAAGTCGTCCTCAAGCAGCACGCCGCGAATGTAACTGATAAAAACAACCCAAAACGTTTTATAGTTGATAAACATAAGTCGTCCTCAAGCAGCACGCCGCGAATATAACTAAATAAAAAAAACAACCCAAAGTGTTCTAAAATTCATAAAAGTCGTCCTTAAGCAGCACGCCAGTGTAATTTAGAAACAAAAACTCAGCTAATTGTGACTCAAGAAAGTAAAATAAGTGCAGTGAATCACGCTTGGATCGATCGATAAAGCGAACAACGAGGGAGTGCGAAACGGGTACCGCAGTAGGAAGCGAAAAGGACATCTACCCTCTCGCCAGCGTTGGAACATGAACTCACTTACCACAATTATTTCGTAAGAAAATTATTAAAGTTAAAATTAAGAAAAAGTGATAACTATTTAATCTAAATATTATTTTTATACAAGTTATTCAACAAGTAACTATTTAAACCTAAAATTTTTTTTCTCATAATAATTTTTTTTTCTCTTGCTAATCTAATTTGAATTATTAGACCATATATTTTAGTTCATAAACTTAAATTAAAATATTTAAAATATAAACCTTAATATCCCATTTTTAATAAATATTTTCCAAAATTCCCAAAACTACGAAAGAAAGTAAATTTAGGAAAAGAAACATGCTGGAAACCGCAGTTTCTAACCCTCCACCAAACATCCAACTCCCAAATTTTAACCAACCCCCTCCCAACCCAACCGCAGCCACTTCAAACCAAGGTGCAGCAATGGCCACACCAGAATTAGAAGAACTTGTCACAAATATTGTTTCAAAAGTAATGGGTCCAATTGTCCAATCAATAATAAATCCACACGCAAACTTTTATAAAGGTAACGAACAAAGTATTGATGTTCAATTTTCCGGGAACTTAACCGATCTCGATAAAGTACCTGATGTGGTACGTACTCTGAGGGATTTCTCAGGAAACCCTGGCGAGTACAGCTCTTGGCGAAAGAGCGTTGAGAGGATTTTCAACATTTACAACCACCTTAAAGGCACGCCTAAATATTTCGGTATTCTTAACACCATAAGAAATAAGATTGTTGGCAATGCAGATGCAGTGTTAGAGTCTTATAACACACCCTTAAACTGGGAATGCATGTCTAAATGCCTAACTACCCACTATGCCGACAAACGTGATCTAGGTACACTTGAGTACCAGATGACAACTCTCACACAGAGTAATAACAGTGTCGAAGAATACTATCAAGTAGTATACAAACATCTATCATTGATACTTAACAAAATCTCTAGTATGAACATCTCTACAGATGCCATGCATTTGTTAACGGAAACCTATAGAGACAAAGCTCTAGACACCTTTATAAGAGGTCTTAAAGGCGATCTTCCGAGACTTTTAGGCATCAGAGAACCTGTAGACCTTCCACAAGCTTTATATTTATGCCAAAAACTTGAGAACCAAAGCTTCCGCTCACAACATGCTAACATACCTACCGGTCATAACAAAAAAGCAATCCATGATTTGCCACCTCGCAAACCAGCTCATACTCCGCAACAACAACAATTTTTCCCAAATCTGGTACATTTTCCACAACACCCCCAACAACGGTCTCATTATCCGCAATATTCACAATACCCTCAATATCGACAGCAATTTCAACAACGTCACCAATACCCTCAACAAAACCCTTTTCAACCACAGAAACAGTACGTCCCACCACGACCAACTGCCCCAAAACCTTTTCCTACACCAGTGCCAATGGATATTGACCAAAGCATGCGGTCAAAAGGGGTCAATTATATAAACAGACCAAAACCTCATAACCCATTATTCGGTAAAAGACCGAATGAGCAAAACACTTCATCCCCATCCATGCAAGCACAACCACCTAAAATGCAAAGAAATTTCCATGTCTCAACGACACCATCCTATCCTGAATCAATAAAAAATCCAAACTTTGAGCAAGCTGACGAACAAATAAACATTGATTCAAATATTATTGAGCCATATGACTACCCTTACCAATCCGACGTCAATGCTTACAATTCACTTTTACATTCAATGAATACAATGCATGTTGGAGACGAATCATTAGAAGATTATATTGCAAATCAAAACAACCACGATGAACAGCTTAACGACTTTGCAGATATTCATTTTTTAGGTTAACAAGCTCGTCCTTGCCATACTTTGAATGTAAGACGAGCGACGGTAAAATCTTAAAATTCTTAGTCGATACAGGGTCAAATAAAAATTACATTCAGCCCAGCTTAGTAAAGAATCCAACTACCAATAAACAAAACTTTTTTGCAAATTCGATTGGCGGTAAAGTCGAAATAAGCCAACATACTATGATAAATCTTTTCGGTATCAATACCATACAAATACAATTTTTCATTCTTCCCACACTTAAGTCCTTCCACGGAATTCTAGGCAATGACAGCCTTAAAGACTTGTCAGCTGTCATTTTTACAAAAGAAAGTTATATGCTCATTAAAAATAAATTAAAAATCCGACTCAAACAGCAAATTTCTGATTCAGTAAACTCCGTCACCATTAGAGATAGTCACATGTCACAAGAACAAAAAACAGAACTTCATAAACTTACAGAGTCATACTCTAATTTATTCGCCGAACCTGACGAAAAATTAACTTACACCACGACAGTAAAAGGTAGAATTAGAACATCGAATGATGAACCAGTCTATACAAGTTCATATCCATATCCAATGTCATTAAAAGATGAAGTCGAAAAACAAATAAACCAACTTCTAAGAGACGGCATCATCAGACCTTCACGGTCCCCGTACAATGCACCAATATGGGTCGTACCCAAAAAAGTCGATGCATCTGGTGAAAAGAAATATCGATTAGTAATAGATTACAGAAAGCTCAATACTATTACTATTCCCGATCGTTATCCCATACCTGAAATAAATGAAGTCCTATCCCAACTTGGACAGAACAAAATTTTTTCAGTACTAGATCTCAAAAGTGGTTTTCACCAAATTAAACTTCATGAAAACGACATTGAAAAAACTGCTTTTTCAGTTAGTAATGGAAAATACGAATTCGTTCGACTTCCATTCGGATTGAAAAATGCACCATCTATTTTCCAAAGAGCTCTAGACGACATACTACGAGAACATATAGGCAAAATATGTTTCGTCTACATAGACGATATAGTTGTCTTTAGTAAGGACGAAAAATCTCATTTCCATAATCTATCAACAATTTTTGAAACCCTTCAAAATGCAAACCTCAAAGTCCAAATGGATAAATGCGAATTCCTTAAAGATAGCGTAGAATTTTTAGGATTCATTATATCTTCCAAAGGAATTAAGACAAACCCGTCCAAAGTAGAAGCAATAGCCCAATTCCCATGTCCAAAAACACTTAAAGACCTACGATCTTTCTTAGGCCTATCAGGGTTTTATCGAAGATTTATCAAAGACTATGCTAAATTAGCAAAACCCCTGACAGTCCTTCTCAGAGGGGAAGATGGACGAGTGTCCAAACAGTCTTCTTGTAAAAAAATTATAAACTTTAATAATGAAGCCTTCGAAGCCTTTCAAAAAATTAAAAGTTCCCTCATCTCCGAAGATGTTGTTCTCAAATTTCCAGACTTCAAAAAGGAGTTCCATCTCACAACAGATGCCTCTAACTACGCTATAGGCGCAGTACTTGAACAAGATGGTAAACCCATAACGTTTATTTCCCGAACTCTTTCAAAATCAGAAGAAAATTTGGCAACCAACGAGAAAGAGATGCTGGCCATCATTTGGTCGCTTAATAGTCTCAGAAATTACCTCTACGGGTCAGCAGTTGTAAAAATTTTCACCGACCATCAACCACTGACTTATGCGTTAAGCAATAAAAACAGCAACAACAAACTCAAGCGTTGGAAAGCCATACTCGAAGAGTACAATTATGAATTGAAATATAAGCCCGGTAAAACCAACGTTGTGGCTGATGCTCTTTCAAGACCACCGGTAGATAGCAACATTAACTCATTAACTGTCACACAACATAGTGATGAAAGCTCAGGACAAAACCTTATTCAATTTGCAGATGAACCTATAAATGTTTTTAAAAATCAAATCATCCTATCAGAGAGTACTGTAGCATCCTACAAATTCGAAATTACATTCCCTACATACCATCGACACACAATAGTAGATCCAGAACTATCCAATGAAAAAATTATTGATATCTTTAAACGTTACCTAAATCCATCTGTCATCAATGGCTTGCAAACCAGCGAAAGAATCTTAGGCCAAATTCAGGAAATTTATCCCATTCACTTCAAACAATATAGAATAAGATTTGCCAGGAAAATAGTCACAGACTTAGTTGACGAAGAACAACAAGAATCCGAAATCATCAAAGAACACAATCGTGCACATAGGAATAGTAAGGAAAATAAACTTCAGATATTGACCAAATTCTATTTCCCCCAAATGCGTCGTAAAGTCGAAAAGATAGCGAGAAGCTGTACAATATGTAAGGAGCACAAATATGACAGACACCCTTGTAAGCCCATGATCCAAGCAACTCCCATACCTACGTACCCTGGACAAACATTACACATAGATATTTACTTCACAAACAAACGAGTTATCCTGACAGCTATTGATAAGTTCTCAAAATACGCTTTAGTAAAAATCCTAAAATCAAGATCCGCTGAAGACATAAAACAACCTCTAAGAGAATTAATACTTTCTTTTGGCGTTCCGCAAACTATAATCGTTGATAACGAAAAATCCTTAAATTCTAATGCAGTTCTCTTTATGATAGAAAACTTTTTCAATATAAAGGTATTTAAAACACCTCCGTATACGAGTACAGCAAACGGACAAATAGAACGTTTCCATTCTACACTTTCCGAAGTATTACGATGTTTGAAATCCCAAAATCCAGACTTCACATTCCCAGAACTACTTGACAAGTCAATATTCGAATATAATAATTCCATACATTCGACTACAGGCAAAAAACCCATTGAAATATTTTTCGCAAGAAATCTAGCAAATAATCCTGAACAGCTTGAAATAGAAAGAAAGAAAACGATACACAAAATTAAGGAAAAACAAGAATCCGACTTAGAATACCATAATAAAAAGAAAACCGCAGTTAGAGACTTTTCCATTGGAGAAGTTATTTACGTCAAAATCAACAAGAGATTAGGAAATAAACTATCTCCCAAGTATAGAAAGGAAATAGTAAAACAAAATAAGAATTCTACTGTCATTACAAAATCAGGAAAAACCATACACAAGAGTTTAATTAAAAATTAATTTCCTCTCCTTCCCTTTAGGTTGCTGGTACTCTTTTGTACCATACATGCTAATGTCCAAATATTAGACTACACCAATTCCCAACTTATTAAAATAAGGACAGGAACCGCAAAAATTCAAAATGGTAATTTTAGGATAATTCATATCATCGATATCGAAATGTACGAAGATTTCATTTCGCAACTAGAAATATTTACGTCCACAACCGTCAAACCTCACCATCCACTATATCCTATCCTACCCTTTGAAATAGAAAGAATTAAAAATTATCTAAAAAGATTGAAAACTAATGTTAAATCAAAAAGATCATTAGACTTTATAGGAAGCGCGTGGAAATGGATCGCTGGAAATCCAGACCACAGCGACTTTGAAATTTTAACAAATAAAATAAACAATGTACTAACAAACAACAACAATCAAGTTATAATAAATAGAGTTACCCTAGAAAAATTAAATGAAATAACAAATGTAACAAATAATATTATTAAAACTTTTAAAGAAAACATAGAAACCGATATTGTAATGAAAATTAAATACAAATTAGAACTTATAAAAGAAGAGATAATAAATATAGCTTACGCTATACATTGGGCAAAAGCCAATATTGTTAATTCGTATATCTTAAGTAACAATGAAATAAACATTACGGAGACAATTATGAATAACGAAAATATTCCTTATATAAACATTGATGAAGCTCTTGAATTCGCCAATGTAAAAATAGCGTCAAATAATAAAAATATTATCTATATAGTTACTTTACCTACAAGCGAAAGTGAATCGTGTAGTGTTTTCATTCTTAAATCTATAAAAAAAAATAATATTGTTAATAAAATTCCTTATGGAAAAATTCTACAATGTAAAGAAACAATTTTTGGAATTGATAAAGATTGTAAAAAATATAACGAATTAGAAATATGTAACAGAGATAGTATCACAGACATAAGCACTTCCAACTGCATCCCAAACCTACTCAAAAGCATGACACCAAACTGCAAAACAACTAACAACGATCATATTCCATCAATAGAGGAGATATCAACAGGTATAATTCTGCTAAATCAATTCAACGGTCCTGCAGTAATCAATAAAGAGACGATAGAACTCAACGGAACTTTCATCATACGCCACGTAAACACTTCAATCTCCATAGCAGACAGGGAAATAATAAACAAAGAATCAATTCAGTACCAACCGATGCCAGCAATTCTTCAACCCACATCATTGTCCAATGCAAACGAAGAATTTCTATCACTTAAGAGGCTAAAAAACCTGTATTCCAACGGAACTTCGAAAATAGAACAACTAGAAAAAGAAAATCTCATCCACATTACAACCAGCTCAATAACAACTATTTGCCTAATATCAATAGTATTCACATTTGCCTACAAGTTATCTGGTAAATTAAGAAATAAAATTGGAAACAAGAAAGATGAAGTCATATCAGCACCAATACCAGCTGAAGGAGCAAAACCTATAATAATTGGAATAGAGGATATTGCAAAACATTTGAGGTCGTCGAACGAGGACGTTCGAAATTAAGGGTGGAGGAGTTAACAACAAATAAGCTGAAAACAGTCCATTAACTCCAGGTTCCCACACAATCATGCTGACAACGCGTCTACAAAAAGCGTCGAGTTGCATCCGCTACATTCCATCACGTACGAGCGTTGACCTGTGGGAACAAGCAGCAGGGTAAAGTGCTTGTGTTGCAGGTTATTTAGTATTTAAGCTTTAGATTTTAAGTAAAATGCATGTATTCTTTTAAAAGGCAGAATCGCTGCCGGTTCGTAATCTAATAAAGAAAAAAAAAAAATAAAGAAATAAAAAATATTTTTTTTATATTAATGTAATTAAAATTAGTTTAATTTATATACAATTATACATACATACATTCTATATAATTCTATAATTTAGAATATCTTTATTTCTTAAGTTAGCTATAGGAAATTACTTTGTTAAACTACTTTCAAAACCTGAAAATAAGTTTTATTGAGAATTGAAGTTATAAGAAAAATATCCATGTAATTTCATCTTTAGTATTAGGGTAACTAAGGTAAATGGGGTACATTGGGTAATGGGTACGTGTGTAGGCCCCAGGGCTATATTTGATATTTACTAAACTGTATTGATTTGAGTTATACGTTCTTTTCTTGGTTTGATTAAAACCAACATTACCACGATGGAGAACACAAATAAATAAAAATACATATAAATGAAATGTTCGTCACTTGAGAGCCGTTGAATTGAATTGGCTCATTTATTTATACAAAATTTCCCAACAAATATTGTACAGAAAGGAAAATTGAAAAAAAATGACTGGAAAATTGGAAAATTCGAGAGAAACTGAAAGTGCTTTTGAATAAATATTAATTGTATGATTCTTGTATTACGATTCCAAGGATGAATTTGCGTTATTCTTTCCCTTGATCTATTCACACAGTCAGTAGTGTATGTAAAATTCTCCCACTTCCACGCACACTTTTGTTTTATTTGAGTTATCTTCTTATTTAACAACCATAGAAAGCATAAATTTAGCAATTTTAAGCTCTCTTTAACATAAAAAAATGTTAATATATAATTTGTTTGGAATTCCGCCCATCACCACGCCTACTTTTCTCATGTGTATTTAAGTGTATAAGGATTTACCATCAATAGAAACTTAAGCTCTATTTAACCTTATACATAATATATTTATTTTTTTGGAAATCCCCCCTTCACCACGCTCACTTTTCTTTCATAAAGTATTCTTAACAACATCACTAGAAACTCTAAAATTTTATAACTGAGCTCTCTAGAATCTTATAAATAACATACTTAAGTGGGAGGAAGGTTTAAAAAGTGGATTAAATATTGCAGTCAAATAATCGTCATTTTTGGACGCAGATGATGCTGCCGTTAAATACGCATTCGACTTGCTTACACAAAATCTTGTTTATCAACATCAATCGATTATCTTGCCAATGCATTTGACGTTTGAGAATAAGTAAAGTAGCTTTACAATAGGGGTTTTGTTTTGCAAGTCCGAAGGGAATTGGATGATTAAAACGACGTCGGGGCTAAACAATCACCATTTTAAATGAAACAACAACTAATTTCCTGCGGGCTTATTTAAATCCAGAGAATTTTCGGGGATTAACTTAAGTGCACAAGAAAAGCACTGTTATCGCCATGTGTTGCATACTTGTTATCGAATGTTTGTATAAAAACTCTATCTTGTTTATGCGATGGAGTTGCTTAACCCTGTTGTCGTTTTTTTCAACCAATTGTCCCTGGGATTACAAAAAAATACACATCATATTTTTGTCGGCAACTCGAATTTTTTACTGCAGAGTTGCGCATCAAATGGAAATAATGTATAAAATATGACTTTTAAGCAAACTGTGTTATCGAAAAAAATAATTTTGCATGTTGGCTTTTCAAACATTTAACTTTTGCAGTTTGAGTTGAAGAACATCTTGCAATTGCATTTTTGAAGCAAATGACGTTCTTAATGTAAATGTAATTTTAAATAAAAGAAACAACATTAGACCTATAACACTTCCTTATGGTACCCCAGCCTTTATTTCTGTCAAATTCGCGAATAGGTTATCTTTTTCGTGTCTTGGAAGGAAGAATCTATATTCTCTTAAATATTTTTAATTTTAATTTGAATCGAAATTTACTGTCAAGCTCACCAAAATATAGAAATTTAGGGTATGTTCAGACTTCAGTTTCTTCGCGAGGCATATGCCTTATGTAGCTTTTTCTTTTGGACTAAAAATTATTTTTCTACCAATATTGATTTGATTATACTCAAATTATAGCAAATTATTTTATCTGAGATGTTCAGATCTTGTATAATAAATTCCTTTTTTACAAACTGATTGTCTTTTCAAAATTATTGAACAGTCGATCATTGAAACTCAACGCACTGCTCCACGGATTATATAATGATAATTCGAAGATCAAATGGGGACGGGTGTGCCTAAAATGATTTTGTTTTTGGTAGAATAATATATAAACTTTATTTTATCAAAATAATGACAGATTTTTCTTAAAAGTAAGCTACTTATAACTGGCTCCTTAGTTTTTTTTCTTAGCAAATACTTATGTATATGTATACTCAGATGTTCGTATATTTGTTACTTATCTATTGATTCAGAAAAACTTTTATTTGCATCCATTGAGGTTAATGTTAAATTTGTTTTTATATCTCCGGCAGAAAACAGCATCAAAATTTCCGAGTATTTCATCTTGTTCATACCAATCGTAAATCTATAAATACACAAAGATAAATATTAAATCACAAAAATCGCCATATAAATTATTTTCATATGTAGTTATAAACAAAATAGCAAATTCAAATGGATTCTAATTTTAATTAAATTCAGTGAAAGTCATAATCATAACATAACCTAACATAATCCGATATTCCATTCGGCATGTTATTATTTGTCTATATACAATCATTCGATATGCATTATAATAGTGGTGACCATCTACATTCTATTTTAATGGCTTTTATGGAACTTTTTATAACGGGTGGTTAAATTTTAAGGGCCGATGTTGAATGTGAACCGCCCCTAAACGTCAATTTTTTTTCTGTATTTCATTTGACATTTGTCAATTTCAGACTAAGACTGCTTTTAAACGCTGCAAAAATGCTGCAATTACCCCTGCAATTTTTAAGCATGTAGGCGGGGGACGTATGCGGTGTCCGGGGTAGACAAAGTTGCTGAGGTTGAAATAATTGCAGAGTTATCGCTCTTTCTTCTTTGTGCTTTTTCTTATTGTTTGAGACATAAGCGGAGTAAAGAGTGAGGAGATATATTTCCTTCTCATTTAATAAAAATTGCAGGTATTCAAATTTGCAGCGTTTAAATGAATGCTGCAATCGGAAAGAAACTCAAAAGAGAATTGCGGATAGAAATTGCAGTCGTCTAAAAGCAGTCTAACTCAATTTGAACCATGGAAAGATACACAATCGAGCAACGCGTTAAAGTTATTCAGGCTTAATTATGCAAATGGGCGTTCAAATCAAAATGCATATCGTGCACTTCGTTATTTTTTCGGTCAATTTAATCGTCCAAATGTGTGTACAATCGGAAAAATCGTGCACAAATTTGAGCAAACCGGGTCTGTAGGTGATGTGAAAACACCAGTGCATGCTCGTACAGCTCGTACTGCAGAAAATATTGCTGCTGTTTGTGATAGTGTGGCTGAAGAGCCGTCCACCTCAACTCGTCGTCGTGCCCAACGATTGCACCTCGCACGCTCGTCGTTGATGAACATTGTGCATAAAGACTTGCATTTACACGCTTACAAGGTGCAATTGACTCAAGAACTAAAGCCTCTTGACCATTTCAAGCGTCGTCAATGGTCAGAATGGTGGCAAGAAATTGCAGCAGTGGATGTTCAATTTTCGAAGAAAATCATCTTCAGTGATGAGGCACATTTTCACCTCAGTGGATTCGTCAATAAGCAGAATTGCCGCATTTGGGCGAATGATAATCCAAGAGTGATTGTCGAAAAACCAATGCACCCACAAAGAGTGACTGTTTGGTGCGGTTTATGGGCTGGCGGCATCATCGGGCGGCATCATGGGATGGCGGCGGTATTTTTTCCAAAATGAGGCCGGTCAGGCAATTACTATGAATGGTGTTCGCTATCGTGAGATGATAACGAACTTTTTATGGCCCGAATTGGAAGATATGGATGTGGACGATATGTGGTTTAACAGGACGGTGCCACTTGCCACACAGCTAACGAAACAATGACTCTTTTGCGCGACAAATTCAACGGCCATGTTATCTCACGTGGTGGCGATGTGAATTGGCCGCCAAGATCATGTGATTTGACACCGTTGGACTTCTTTCTTTGGGGTTATTTGAAAGAAAAGGTGTATGTCGATAAACCAGCAACAATTCAAGAGCTAAAGGATGAGATAATTCGGCACATTAATGGCATAGAACCTCAATTATGCCTCAGCGTCATCGGCCGTTTGGCCGATATATTGTTCCATACATATTATCATAATAAAAAGAAATGACAATAATTTCCTAAATAATTTGTGGTTTATTCAAAATCAACATCGGCCCTTTAGGTACATCAACGTATCTTAACGTGTAACAGTACATCGTAATGGGCTACAGAAATGTCCATGTTTTTAGTTTACCCTGCCGCCGGCATAGATGTTGATGTTTACACATCAAAAAGGGGATGGGATACACAGTGTTTAAAGTCACTAGATCTTGGTTCTCCATGAATTGTCGCCCCAGTACATTTTTTTTTTATCGAAGCCTTAGTAAGTCGTTCAGACATAAATAAAATACACGACGGGATCGAGCGTACTTACTTATAATTACTTACTTATAATTTGTAAGATTTAGGGTCTGTTTCACAATCTCTGAGTAAAGTTCTAAGTAAGCTAATGAGAACTTTTTTGACATAAAATTATGGGAAAATCAATCAAGTAAAGTTCTGATTTGCTTACTCAGAAATCGTGAAACGAGCACTTAATAAATAAAGAAAAATGTGATATAATATAAATTTGTTCTTTAATTGCTTAAATAAAGCTTTTTAAATCAGTTTTGTAAAAAAAGTAACACCAGCCTGCAAAATTTAACTGTTTTTGTATCATAGGATCCAGACGCACCATTACTCTTCTTAAGGTTTTTGGTGCCCTAAATTTGATCTGACCTAAGAATTGAACCATCAGGTCAAGAATCAGATCAAGTAAGATCAAAGTGATCGGTCAAATGAACAATTATCATTTTGACATATCATGGCAATGTTCGTTCAATCGGTCTGTGCCTAGATTTTAAAGGTAATCTAAGTTCAATTTAAAAATACTGTTTCTTTCGATAGAATATTGCAAAGCAAAATATCTTTTTGTTTAACTAATTAATTTATTTTTAATTAATAACATTAAGTTCCTCCTTCAAAATTCCTTAATTTAATTTTGTTCAATCGGGGTTTTATTTTTTCATTATTAAATGAAGTCTCAATGACATAAAATCTATCTTTAATTTTTTTTAAACATCGAATAGAATGTTGTGTAGGTACATATATATGTAACGGGTGATTTTTTAGCTGGTTTGGTTTTGGCAACACTGGTTTTGACAGCTGACGTGTGTTTAGTACCTTGTGTCACTGTCAAACAGCTTCAGTTTGGTTTGCAATTTAACCATGGATCGTCTTACAAATGAACAACGCTTGGTGAATGGGCTCTTGGAAAGCTGGCCGAGGATCCGCTTTTTTATCGAAAAATTGTGTTCAGCGATGAGGCTCATTTTTGGTTGAATGGGTACGTAAATAAGCAAAATTGCCGCATTTGGAGTGAAGATCAGCCAGAAGCATTGCAACAGCTACCAATGCATCCCGAAAAAGCCACTGTTTGGTGCGCTTTATGGGCCGGCGGCATTATTGGGCCATATTTCTTCAAAGATGATGCGAATCGCAGCGTTACTGTCAATGGTGAACGCTACCGAGCGATGATAACAAACTTTTTTTTGCCCGAAATGGAAGTTCTTGACTTGCATGATATGTGGTTTCAACAAGACGGTGCCACATGCCACACAGCACGCGAAACAATGGCGCAATTGCGAGGCGAGTTTGGTGAACAGTTAATTTCACGTTTCGGGCCGGTCAATTGGCCGCCTAGATCGTGCGATTTGACACCATTAGATTATTTTTTGTGGGGGTATGTCAAGGCTAATGTCTATAGGGACAAGCCCGCTTCGATTGACGCACTGGAAGCCAACATCCATGCATTCATTCGTGAGATACCGGCCGATATGTGTGAAAGAGTATGCCAAAATTGGACTCAGCGGATGGGCTACCTGAGACGCAGCCGCGGTCAACATTTGCATGAAATTATCTTTAAACATTAAATTGCAAGGTTCAAACTATCGATTCAAATAAATATTTCATTCATTTTTTCGAATTTTTTGTATTTTTTTTTTTAAAAAGTTCTAAACCTCTTAAAAAATCACCCATTATATTAAATTGAATTTGGCACCATTGGTGTAGTAAAATGCAAATATCATAAATTATCTACAACACTCACTGAAGTTGAAAAAAAAACGCAACGAGACGACGGCGATTTTCTTCATTTGAAAAATTAGTGACAGAGAAAGAAAACAAGAAGACAGAAGGCCACTGCATATCTCAACTGAATAGAATAGGAATGTATGTTGTTGTTGATCACAACACGAGCATTTCTTTTCTCAAATTGTTTTTCTTTTTTCTAAATGTATTTCTTTTTTTCATTGTTTTTCTTTAAATAACTTGAATCACTTTTTCGCACACCGCACTGAAAGCAAACAGCCGAATGAATGAACGTTGTCAAAAAAAAAAAAAACCGTCAAGAAACTCGTCGCATTGTGAATTGGGGAACGATTTTATAACGAGAAAAAGGTGACAGCTTCACTGTAGTTTTCTTGCCCGTCAGTATCAACCATTTTGGCTTGCAGTTTTAAATTGCATTCACATTCAGTAAATTTTTTTCAGTTCTATAAATTCAGCGTATCGTTTGAAGGCTGTTTCCATCAGTTTTATAAATTAATTCAACCCACAATTTGCTACTCGCAAGATGAAACATAATAAGAATGAGTTTTTTAATCTTGACATATACAAATACAATATACATACATATATTACATAGGTATAGGTATTACACGCTAAAAAATAATTGTCTGTTTAGTAGTAATGAGAATAGTGTTGTTTTTTACAAGCCCACATATAGGAATTGATCAAAAAACTGACATAAGAACTAAGCAACGTCATCACATTAAAATAAAGATGATATACATTTCTATAAATCAGCAAAAAGAAAAATCTGATATTATGTACAAAAGTAATAAAGTTGTAATTTCATGGTTTCGATGTGTTGATGATAAATATGAAAATAGTTTTAATATCACGTTAAGTTTTCAAGAAATATGGTCACCGTAAACAGAAAACATTCTGAAGTAACTAAACGTACAGTACATAGGTATAAGTTTGTAAAACTATAATACCTCTGGTGAATGAAATTATATTCTGTGTTATTGTTTTGATGTCAATTGATTCGTTGTTGAGCAGAGAGTATTGAAGTGGAAGTTTATATGCTCCTCATTAAAACATATCAATGCAATCGTATTATGTACCGTGCATTAGCTGAAAGTATAGAATTCAACGGAATAATTGTTAGGTCATTCGATTTAGATTTAATGCAGAAAAGGACTTAAACCTATATTTATGTCCCAAGAGCCTTTTGTGGAAGGTTATGTTCCTGACATGATATTATTTGCAAATCTCTTTTCAAAAAAGTCCAATAGGTAGGTAAGGTAAGGTATACATGTATTGGAAAAGGGATTTAAGATAAATTATAAACTGCAGTTTGTTTTATACATATGTACAATACATATATATGTACGTAATTACATACTTGATAGTTTTGATAAAGGATGATTTTATAATTATAATAAACCTTTAGAACATGCAACAAATAAAATCCGCATGAGTAAAATACGATGCAAAAATTCGATTATACCTATTGCAATTAACTATAATAATGATTGATGATAATATTCAAAGATAGATAATGTTGAAACAAATTTATAACATTATGTTGGTTTAAGTTTATTCATATAATTTGGGCCTAAAAAAGAGTGGGAAGAATGCTATAGTTAAAAATTTGTTAAAAAGGGAATTTCAACGATAAGCCCTGAAACGAAATGGTTATTTACAAAAATTTGTAAGATACAAAAAATTGATTGAGTATAGGAAACAAAACAGTTAAATGAAACAGTGGCATGAGTGGTAATTTCTAGCGGATAATTCCAGCCGCAAATTGCCCCAGGGTTGTTGTTTGTTGCACTTTGTAGCTATATATGTAGCAGAACAAATAAATACAAAATAAATAAATGGGACGTGCAATCAAAAGAAGGATAACAAAACATCAGTTCATTTACTTACCAAAACTGACAATTTCTACCAATTTCAGTCCAAAGTTCATATAGGAAAAATAAAATTGGATTGAAATTGGCAGTTTTGGGAAGTAAACGAACAGAACATATTTTGCCATTTGTATTCAAATGAATGAAAAAAAAATACAAATATTTGTTTCCAACATTTCTCACTTAAATCAGGCTTAAATGTCAAATTTGAAGAGTAAGTATGAAATAGAAATAAAATTGTCAAAATGTTTTCGCACAAATTCGGACCATTAAATGTCAAGAAATATACTCTAATAGATTTGCCGTAGATTAATGATTTTTTTTTGTTAGTTTTCAAGAATCAGAACCCTATAAAATAAAATATTAACAAAAAATAAACGCACCTTCTTATTTAAAGTTTATTAATATAAAAACAGGAATAGCTTTAATTATGCATTACATTATAAAGTTTAAGGGCCGGTTTGTTTGCAGCTGGTCATCTTTAATCAAGGATTATTGCATTATATTAAATCATCCATTATAAATTGTAACCAAAATGGTTATAAAGGAGTCCATTATTTGAGTTCTTAATCATGTAAATCGCTAATCGGCCGATTTTGTTTCATAAGAGATATTCAATTAGAACATATGAAAGTCATGGCACAGACTTAACCCACTGTGAACAAACTTGCCCTAAGTTTGATTTTCTTCAAAAAGCACTATAAATTATAGTTTTCTTCTTAAGAAATAGTTTTGCTAATTTATATATATTTTGAAGGGTGAGCTATCACGAAGTTTTTATAGGATAGAGTTATAGCTATTTCACGACTGCCACGCTGATCATTAGACTCCTTTTTTAATTGGTAATTGGTCTTTTGATCAATTCAATTTGAAAAACTTTTTACCGTCACTGGGAATCGAACCAGACCAAGCTGACTTTAGAGCCATATTCACTATTAGGCATTGCACTACCGAAGTTAGGTGATCAGGTCCACCCCGTATACATTTTTTTAAAATTACTTGATTAGTTAAAAGATTAAAATTAATACATGAGCAACCCTTGGTCCACATCAATTTTGAATTGAACTGGCAAATGTTGTCATCAAGATAGACACAGAAGGAAACCTGCCATTTAACAACCAGCCTCTTCAACTCGACCAGGGAGATTTCGTTTACTTTTCTAACTTCCCACTCAGTGTTGCCGGGAAGAAATATTTCAAGGTAGTACTGAAGCCAAAAAAGAGGAGTATTTTGAAAAAAATAGTAGTACAGACATTTTTTAGTCTTCAAACTTTATTTAAAAAAAAATCATCAAGAAAAAAAATCAGTTACAAAAAAAAACATAAATAAATAAATTATTAATTCTAAGAACAAAAATAAGTAAATATTTTTTCTATCACACAAAATCTGTCTTGTGGCAGATAGCGTAATGCATAGTTATATTTGCCTTTTTTTGCCTTCACCTGCTCCAAGGAATCCAATTTCACTAAATATCTATACAATAACACTCGTATTTATTAGATTTTTGTCTACTTAGACACTGTCTAACTAATTTCAAATTCGTGGCAATATGCTTTATTTAATAAAAACAAATACCACATTATTCACGGTTAAGCCAATCTACTCTTGTGTCTAGGTTAGGCAGCTATAAGACAACAATAAACGATGTTTTTGAACACATTTTCCAAAGTTGGACAGTTGTCTAAAGTTAGACAACGTTTATAAATAAGACCATAAAAGTTTACTTTGAATTTTTCTAAAAGGAATTACAATATTTCAAACATTAATTAACAAACCTTTTCATTTTATTGAACTATACATAAAAATTTTCGGAGTTTAAAAAAAAAAAAAAAAACAACCACCAAACCAAAATTTCAGGTATGAGGTAACCATAAAATAAATTCCGAACTGACAGATGTAAATTGAACGTAGACGTCCACGCCAACGAAAAACAAAAACAAAGACTGCTTTTAGACGACTGCAATTTCTATCCGCAATTCTCTTTTAAGTTTCTTTCCGATTGCAGCATCCATTTAAACGCTGCAAATTTTAATACCTGCAATTTTTGTTAAATGAGAAGGATAATATATCTCCTCACTCTTTACTCCGCTTATGTCTCAAACCATACGAAAAAGCACAAAGAAGAAAGAGCGATAACTCTGCAATTATTTCAACCTCTGCAACTTTGTCTACCCCGGACACCGCATACGTCCCCCGCCTACATGCTTAAAAATTGCAAGGGTAATTGCAGCATATTTGCAGCGTTTGAAAGCAGTCAAACAAGAAAGAGGGAAATTCCCTTTTTGACGACAGTTTTAAAGATTAAAGTGCTGCAAAATTTGAAGGGAATTAAATTTATTAAGATTAACATTACACTTTGCTGCAAGTGTAAGATATTTTAGGTCTTTAAAAAAAATAGGAGTACGAATGTAAAAGGAGGAGTACAGGAGTACGGAGGTGTTGAAAGGAGTACAATACTCCTATGGGAGTACTTTCGGCAACACTGTTCCCACTCCTCTCACCTAAGAACGGAATATTGTTGGAAACTCACAGTCTTATTTATAAACCCATTCCAAAGTATGTCTAACTTTGGACAACTGCACAAGTCCTTTATAACCTTATTTATAATCATGTTCCATCGATTGTCTAAGTTAGACACTGAAATTGGTTGTCCAAACCTATTCTAAAGTGGGGATGTTTAATGAACAAAGAACTGCCAAATTATCTTGAAATGAATGAAATGTTCATTGAACGTGTGGAGACTCTCATCATTTCTCAATACCTATTATAATATTTACTTTAAACTTTAAAATATTCATAACACTCTGTACTTTGCAATTTTCTACTTTTCATTTTAAAATCAAAACAATCAAATCATCTATTAATTTTCTATATGAAAATTTCAATAATTATTTTTCATTCAATTTTCTAATTCAAAACTGTTTAGTTCTTTTTAATTAATATTAATAAAGTATTATATAATTTGTATTACGTTGATTATTTTTACATTGGCTATCGATATACAGCTTTCAGTCAGCCCTTTTTAAGTTGGATTTTTAGCTGCTGATTCCAGACTTAAAAAGCACAAAATCTACAAACGTATCCAAATGTTCACAAAATTGACAGATTACAGGGATGTGAGTAGGTATGTATATGAGAATATATTTGGACAACTGCTGGAATGCGTTCATAAATAAGGAGATGTCCAACTATTTAGACAGTGGCTAGCTGGACAACTGTCAAAGAGTATTCTAGGAAAATCTATAAATACGACTGTCAGTTTGATCGTGTAAAATAGGACTTAGTTTATTTAATATTTCGTTAATTGCTTTTGGAGTTGCTCATTTGCGCAAACACATTGGGCATTTAGTGATTGATTAAACTATTGAATTGCAATAATGTTGCATGTGTGAGCTTAATCTTAAGATTCAAGAGCATAAATTGTTGAAAATTGGTCTTGTTTACTGAATGAAAAATTAATTTCCTTTTAAGTCTGGTTTTAAGTCATAGAGTACGTACATATGTATATTATCTAAAGAACCGACTTAAGGGGTTTGTTCTTTACCCTACAAGCTGTTAGAACAATAATGTATACTACTCGATGAGCATGTATTAGTGGTCCCGTGCATTTTAAATGGGACCCGCCCCAACACTACTTTACGAGGTAGTAGCCCTTTTTCATATAAATTATGATTAATATCATTTATTGTTGCTTTTGGCACATAAGTCGACTATTTACACGGATTCACCGATAGGAAAAAGAGAGAAATGAGAGAGTTTCTTCTTACTGAGCTCAAATGCAATTTGCCGATGTTTTAGGCAAGGGGGATACGAGTCGCTTCTCTAGGTAATATAATGTACTAAATGAAGTATTTCTTCCGTCACAGTTTATTTTCATATGAGCTCAATATTGATTACGATGCAATCCATTTATTTAATGTTAGATGAGGTAAAACCAAATGAAACCTTTCATAGAGTTTGTGCAAAATATAAAAATTCATGAAAAGATTAATAATACTCCAAAAAAGTCCTGTCCTGTGGGAGAAGGAACGTTAAATTTAACAAACTTTTTTATGTTCTAATTTAATAATTATCTAAAGTCGCTACTTACACCTTCAATAGAGATCGCTGGCACAAAAGATGGATTTAATGTATCAGTATCTTTGCCATATTTTTCTAAAATCTCTATAGTCGTTTTTGTTTCTTTACACAACTTTGCGGCATCGTAGTTGATTCCAAATTGTGTGGCACACTATTTTTGTTGTTTAAAAAAAAAAAAGAAAAAACAATTATGTATATAAAATTAAAATATATTTTTTTTAACCTTGTCTATAATTTTATTGTATCCACTCATCATACATGTGATCATGTCAAAAGACTCCCGTTCACTGTTATTCTCGATTACACATGCGTGTTGGGCATTTAATTCACATTCGTTTCGGCCATGCTGACATTTTATAACTTTTTCATTTGTGTTTGAATCGTTGTAGACCTAATAAGAGGTAGGTCCATTCATAATGTTAAAAGTTGTTATAATTAAAGGCTTAATCATATTTAAAGTGATAAGTGATTGCAAAACTTAAAAAAAAAATAATAATTAAAAGCACCGAACTGTTACTATACTACTTAATTAAATTAACTCATATGAACTCATATTTGTGATTTTTTTAAGAAAATGTTAATTTGAAAATATTCGAAATATTTTAATAAAATCCCTCAACATATGTAAAGAAAAATTTAAACTTATTCCGTATTACTAAATTCAAAGGCGCAAAATTTTAAACGATTAAGTACGATGTTAAAGCAGTTTTATCATACTAAAAATGCTTTAACATCATACTAAATCATTTAAAACTTTGCGCTAAAGAATTTAATAAATTTCATAACTTTTTGTTTGTAGTTTAGCAGTTTTTAGGATTAATTAATAATGACATTGTTTGACAAACATTAGGTATGTTGATTTAAACTATTTTTTGTATAATGTATATTAAGCTCCTATATATGCACATAAAATTCAAGCCTAAGAAAACAAATTTTTCTAATAAAAGCAGTGATAATTAAATAAAAAATTAAATAAAAATACGTTCTAATTTAAGAAAAGATAAACTTTACAATTTCATAAAACCCGATTAATCAAATTGTGATTATTAATACCCTATTATAATTGTTTCAAAGGTCTGCTATGTGTACGGTGACCATCCGTCCTCTTTTTTTAGAGGACATTCCTCTTTTTCGGTATCGTGTCCTTTTTTTAATTTTTCTTAAAGAGGACAGTAATTTGTCCTCTTTTTCCTTAATTGTCCTCTTAATGTCCTTTTTTTCTTTGAAAGCTTTTTTCTATGATTTTTCTTTAGTAGATACTAAATTACTTAAACACAAAATTTAGACGGCACTGGTTTGAATAATTCAGTTCTGTCTTCTGGTTTTTGCTATTGTGAATGATGCCCCTACGGAAAGAGTGTTTTCAATTTCTAATTACATTTGGACATCTGAGAAATCGCAATTAAAAATTGATACACTGGAGGCAATGTTGATAACAAAGTGTAATTATGACTATGACTGTGGAGAATTTAAGACTTTTTTAAGAAGTCGGGATGACATCTTAAAAAAATACACTGCGAACAAAAATACAAAAACTAACAGTTCCTCTAAGTTAATCTTTTAAATAAAGTATCTATTTACTTAAGTATTTATTATTTTGTTTTGTTTTTTTTTTTTTTTGTATAAGTATTTTTATTTTTTGTTTACTTATTGATGTATGTAATCTGAAGTACAAATATTTTGAATAAATATCGTTTGTTTCTAAACTTGTTGTATAAGTTAAATTGTCCTCTTTTTTGCATCTGAAAAAATGGTCACCGTAGCTATGTGACATCTCCTAACACAGAATATTTACATACTTTATGTATAACAAATCACTTTATCCAAATTTTCACCCCCATAAGAAATTAAAAAAAAAAAAATATTTCATACCATTACATGTCCATAGGGGACAAACTTGAGATCGGTAAAATTAAAGCGGTTCTTTTCTCTCATCGAAGGTAAAAGTTGATTCCTCATAAATCTTATGCTATCCGAGCAAAGAGTTTCGTAATAAACTTTGACCTCTAGCTTCTTGTTCGTTGTTGCCTATATGATCAGATATTGGATTATTAAAAACTTTCCTTTTTGTTGAGAGAGAAATATCAGTTTATTATTCTTACATCGTTAGCATTAACATTTAACGTGAAAAGTAACAATAACACAGATAAGAAAATAAATTGACGTGTGAAAATTCCCATTATTCTCGACATCATTTCAACTTGGACTTAACCGAACGACAACAACTGTAACCGCGAGAGTTTAAAGTAGAACTGATACTAAAATTTCATGGTGATATAGCAATCGAAATGTAGACCTATTATTCTACAGCTCAGCTGGAGCAAACAAAAGCTAAACGAACTTCTTCTATTTATGTATATTAATATGATTATATATACGCTACTGCTACGTAGCGTCAACACCTTATTGACAAAGAAATATTTAAAAAACCGCGATATGTTTTCGGAGAGTGTAATATTTATGTACCCACATTTAAATTTTTAAACATCTAAGGGTGTGAGTGATTTACTATTGGGATTGAGTTAAGAGTTTCTTCAGTAGCGAGAAATTATTCTTCTTGTGATGGGATGGCTCTTATCACATATTTGTGGAAATCTAATATTATTTCAGTTTGTTTTATTTGGTTTCAATCAAAAAGTTTGGGATTGACTTATTGCTATGTCAAATAATGTCGGCAATTTAATACAACCAATAACAATAATAATAAATACAACAATATAAATTCGACTTCGTTTTGTCGTTGTTTATCGAACACATTTGTGATAGAGTAAAGACTGCGTGGCGATAACTACAATACAAACTAATTTTAAACTTGCAGCAAAAAATGATTCATTTCAGTAAAACAATCATACGCCACAGTTTATACTAGATTTTCTATATAAGAATTTGAAATAATATTTTTTTCTCACTTCGTTGTTTTAAATTTGATTTTAATATTTTTTTTAAATAATTTTTAAATTAGGTCAAATAATACGACCACCGGCTGTTGCGATCACATTTGGCTGGACCCTTGGGGATCATCATAACCAACTTCGATTGTATATTGATTTTTAAAATGTATTTAAATTTTTTTTTAATAATATCAATAATTAAATAAAGATGTGAGATTTTCGACCCCAAAATACAAAAATACCAGTCTTGCATTCCGGTTCGTTCGATTAGGACTTTATTTATTTAAAGCAAAGATATTTTTATATTAGTTATGAGTGTATAGTGGTAAAGATCTATTTTATATAACTTGGTAGTTTTACAAATTTTCACAGCATATTTTCTTTCATGCGATTTGACAGAAAATTGTAAACAATTGAAAAGGTTTTAAATTGCTTATAACAGACTAGAACCGTTTCTTTTTCAAAATTAAAGTTAAAAAAAAAAAAAACATGACTAAAAACATTAGCGCAAAATTTTAAACGATTTAGTACGATGTTAAAGCATTTTTAGTATGATTAAATGACTTTAACATCGTACTAAATCGTTTAAAATTTTGCGCCATTATTTTTTTATTTAAATTTAATAAACAAAAAAAAATAAAAAAATATATATCAAAATTGTATTGACTGTCATTCCCTCAGAACGGCATTACGAATAAATTGCATTTTTTAAATATGTTACAAGAGAAAAGAAAATATTTCTAAAACTGAGATATATACATAGAACACTTACTCTCTTTATCTTAGAACTTAGTACATATAGTTATAAGTCTATTATGTTAGTTATAACTTATAAGCATCGGACAAAATATTTTTGTAATTCAAAATAATTGAAGTGTAATAAAATAATAGGTGCAAAATGGCAAATGAAAGTGCAAAACTTTTTATGGGTACAATTGAATAGTTCACTTTGGGTGAAGATTTCACTTTATGTTCTTTCGTTAAATAAAGTTATAATCAATTCAGAAAAAGTGTCATTTCTCGTAAGCCTTGGTGGTCCAGATTTATATAAAATCCTAATGTCTTTAATTGCGCCAAAACTCGAGGCTGATTTTACCTATGTAAAACTAATAGAAAAGAGACAACAACAGAACCAGAGTGAACATATAAACGATTACATAGTTGAATGGAAACAGGATATATTATTATTTGATTTAAAAAATAAAAGGAAAAGTACAAAATATTAAAAAAAAAATATTTTTATTCCAAAATCAACCTATTTTTTCAAGAAAAAGCTTTATAACATGACATTTTAAATGTTTCTGTTGTTTTAAAATTGATTGCCCAATGCTCATATTTATAATAGTACCTGGGAGACCGAGCTTTACTCTGCTTTTTCTATTCGAAAAAAAATTGAAATATATATGAGAAAAGTAGATCTCAAAAGATTTGGATTAAATTTTCAGGGTGTACTGTATATAGTCGGAAATTGGTCTTTTTCTCAGAAAGGTATCAAATATTTAACATGGATTTGTTTTGATGAACGAGAAAAAAAATATTGTAATTGGTTTTAGTTAAATGTGCCCACTTCCAAATGTGCCCACTTCTAATAAAAGTGGGAGTGGCAGTAGGTGGCTTAAACTTATTTCTTTTTAAATTTAGTTCCTACTTATAAAAAAGAACGTTCTCTGAAAATGTCATTCAAATATTATCGGAGCCGTTACCGATAAACTAAAAACGAAAAAAGTAGGCGGAGCATGTGGGTGGATTTCACTTATTTTTTCTGTACTTTTTTTTCTTATTGAGGAGAAAAAACTTTGAAAAATTCATTAAAATAGCTAGTTTCGTTTCCGAGAAATCAAGCAATACCTAATAAAAGTAGGCGTGGCAGTGGATGGATTTAAGTAAAAGAATTTTTCAATTTCAATTTTTTGTTGTTTGTTCATAAAATCACTACGGTTCCATTTAAAAAGAATTGAACAGCTCCTAACACATTGTTTGTTCACCAGTTGATCATTTTTAATCGAGAATTATTGCCACTGGTAAATCATCAAATGTGCATGGTAACGAAAATGTTATAAGAGAATCCATAATTTGAGTTCTTCAAATTCAAATCAATGATTTATTTATTTCGTTAAAATCTAACGTTAACAATGTTAAAAATAGTTCTTATAATCTTAACTATGGAAATTGCTAATCAGCCGATTTTGGTTGAGTAGCGCCATTAAGTTAGAACCTTTGAAAGCCATAGTGGCCCAAAGTGTGTACTATCAATAAACAAGCATCTTTTTACCATCTAGGACCAAACGACATTATTGACAACAGCAACTTCGATGTATTTAAGGAGTTCGTCAACCTCCCACTTTACTGGAGATCTAGCAAACGGAATAAGACACACAAATGTTCCGATTAAGAAAGTCTATGAATCCCATCAGCCACAAGTTTTACGTGACAAGGAATATCGAAATACCACTGCTTTATAAAGACCAAGGTATCTACTTCTGAAAGCAGATTGCTTGGAATCGTATTGAGGAAAAATAGCTGCCGTGGTTTAGCCAGAGATTCTTCACTTATCACACGCTTATCGGTAGCCCCGAAGTAAGTTAACAATTGAAGTAATTCCTATAGTAAAAAAAAAACTTAAACTTACCTTCTATAGTTTTTGAACATACCTATAAGTTAAGTCACCAAGCAATACCGAGTTGAAAGATACAAACTAAATACCCTTTTGCGCACGGCACCAACATAATCTTGAGTAAAGATGTGATGATAATTACATCTAAACCTAAACAAATCCAAACCTAATATCTACACAAGATAAACAAAACCTCCCTGATACCACGTACCAGACGATCACGCATCCTTCGCATGAACAAGCAACAAAGAAATCTTATTAGCACTCTATATCACACTTCCCGGGGATAGTATGATAACAGTGGCGACAAGAAATGATAACGGTTTTTTGTAGAACACTTTAATACAAGCATTTTTTACTATAGGGGGGGGGTCTATCTCCCCCCGTTTATGCGGGAGGGGCAATTTCATGAAATAAGTACTAAAAATGGAAAAAAATTATTAAAAAATAACGGTAATATATACAATTAAGTATTATACAATTTTTTAAAGCCAATACTCTGTTCTATTAGCCAGTTTTTAAATCAAGTGAAATCTATGCATATTTTTTGAAAAAAACGAGTTTCAAACTCAAAATTTGGAAAAAAAACATTAAAAAAATGGTTTAAAGTAAAATTTTTCAATACTTTCAGATTTTATATTATTTCTTTTTTCTAACAATTCGTTGCTCTTATTAATTCTCAATCAAAAACTGAAAGCTAGATGATTTTATGTCTTCTAGTTTTCGAGAAAATTGGAAATAACCAAAACTACTATTTTAATTTAATTAATTTTTCGTTTACAAAAGAAACTTTGCATACACCCAACCTTGCACCTACCCTAAATCCTATAGTGAGCCCAAGCAGGGGTTACACGACGTAAAGCTGGATGCGGTGAGAGTATGATATAGAGTCAATTTGCATAAGAATTAATCACATATTCTATTATTACTATCAAATTAAAACAACGTAAATATTCAAGCAAAACAAAATTTTATTAAATAAAAAAAATTAGTAATTTACAATTTTCTCGAAAACTAGAAGATATAAAATCATCTAGTTTTCAGTTTTTGATTAAGAATTAATATAAAATCTGAAAGTATTGAAAAATTTTACGTTAACCATTTTTTTATGTTTTTTCCCAAATTTTGAGTTTGAAACTAGTTTTTCCAAAAACTATGCATAGATTTCACTTGATTTAAAAACTGGCTAATAGAACAGAGTATTAGCTTTAAAAAAAGGTATAATACTTAATTGTAGATATTACCGTTTTTTTTTAATGATTTTTTTTCATTATTAGTACTTTTTTCATAAAATTGCCCCTCCCGCCCAAACGGGGGCGATAGACCCCCCCTCCCATAGTAAAAAATGCTTGTAATGAAGTGTTCTTAAAAAAACCGTTATCATTTCTTGTCGCCACGGTTATCATACTCGTGCCCCAAACCAAGAAGTATAAAGGAGGAAGCCACGATGCCACCGGGACTTACTTCATTTTGCATCATGAACTAGTTCAGTTATGCTGCGTGTTGCTTTTCATAGAATAAGAATTTAATGTTAATTTAGTAATTTTAGTTATTATTTTAATTATTTTTTTATTAATAAAGTAAACATTACTTTTTAATTTATATATGGGTTAAGAAGTATAGTTTTTAGCATTTACATTTGTATGCATATCATAAAAAGCATTAACTATTTTTTTGTGCATACCTAAAGTACAAACCAAACAATCATTTATCGAACTACGTTACATAGAGATCCTAATCGTATTTAAAAAAGTTTTCCCTTTAATTTGTTCGATGTTGAATTTAAGTTTGGGTATACATATACATATGTACTGTGCAATGTACATACCTGCACCATTTGCAGGCTTGCAGCACAAACGTTTTATGCCACACCACACTAAAAACTTTGGTTTTCTCTTGTTACTTATAACATTTGTACACAGTTTTGGAAGAGAACAAAACATAAAACAACAATAAAACTCTGATACTGTGGGATTCTGAGTGTTGGAAAACTTGTGTATAAACTACAAAATTTGAAAGAAATCGATTAGCATTGTTGCCATAAATCTTTCTGTATAATAACTTGGCTTTTGGTGGTATCGTATCTGTACTTACAGAAGTTTTTGAAGGTTTGACTTTGGAAGAAATGTTTATCTCTGCGTAAAGTACCTACCTACATATAAAACAACTTTTGACAATGCTTAATGTTTCTTAAGGAAAGCAGAACAGAAAGTAAACCTCAAAGATGCAGGTACCTACAATTTGAGGTGACTTTATTTTTAATATGATAAGACATAAGTAATCGCAAAAATGCATGAAATATACACATAAATAGTAAATATATCATTTTTTTTGTTTCGTATTCCATTTACATAATAATTTGAGAGACTTTAAGTGTAGGCAACATAAGTTTTAGGAGGTAGGTACCTACACTAAATACGATACGAATACGATAATCTTAAAGCTTAAAACATAAATTATCAATATAAGTTTTTATACGTGCAATAAAGACTGCTTTTAGACAACTGCAAATTTTAACGGTGTTTCTCTTTTGAGTTTCCTTCGCATTTCAACATCCATTTAAACGCTGTAAATTTTAATAGTTGCAATTTCTGTTAAATGAGAAGGAAGGAAACAAAGTTACAGAGGTTGAAATAATTGCAGAGTTATCGCTCTTTCTTCTTTGTGCCCTCCGCGTTCTGATACGTCAAACAGAACGCGGTCAGCTTTCGGCGTTCTATTGACCCAGTTCTAGAGTGATTTTCCTCCTTCCTTCGAGCACGTGAATAATATAAATTGAATCTCTCTCATAAAAGTCAAGGCAACTATTTTTATCTTTGCTTTTGTAATTTACTGCCACAAAAAATAATTAATTGTTAATATTTCGTATTTTTTCAGTTTGGGACCAGCTCCAAGTAATAAACATTCAACAAAATGCATAGAATAGAGCTTAGAGCGATAGAATAATTTTGTTTTTTTGTTTTTTCTTTCTGTTTTGACGTTTGACCGTCGCGTTCTTTGTAAAAATCCACAACTTCAATTTGACCGTTGAGTTCCATTTTTAACCGCCGACCTTGACCACGGTTCTGTTTGAACAACAACGTATAATTCTATAGAAGACAGGGAACGCGACGGGCAGAATTGTTTCCCGTCCCGCCGGACCGCGTTCTGTTTGACCAGGCCTTTAAAATTTGCAGCGTTTAAATGGATGCTGCAATCCGAAAGAAACTCAAAAGCAGGCTTACCGTTTTTCAACTCCAAGGGCTGAAGCTTTCACTCAAAGTGTATAGGGTGTCCCGAAATCACCGCCACAGAAGAAAACCATGAGTTCCTGAGGTAATTTCAAGTCGAAAAACTTAATAGTAAATTTTCTCTTTTCGCTTCGTTTTTGATTAATAACGGTTCTTATGATTTTTTTTTTTTTTCTTTTGAATGGCTTTAACTTTGCCAAACTATAACCGATTTTTGAAAATTGGATGATTTACAAATTTCTGCTACAATAAGTGTTAGAAGAAGTGCAAAAACTGTCAAATACACAGCTATTAGTGTCGGTCACTAAACTTAATGTCGGCTAATATTATACCGATTAATTTCGGTATTATTGTCATCTTAATTGCAAATCACCTGCGGCCGAACACTCAACGTGTTCTAATCGGTTTCTACAAATTTCACAAGATAAAAATTACAAGATTCAAACTGATTTGTCACCATTTGACCGTGTCGTGTACACAAAATTGACATTTCGTCACCCTAGTATTGAAGTGCCGTATACGCCATTTTTATATTTTTGGGAAATCGCATTTAAAGGTTCGGCAGTCTATTGCGAAAAAACCAACCGTTGGTTTTTTTTTTATTTTATTACATAATATCTAATTGGAATTTTTTTAATTATCGTTATCAGATATCCCCAAACGGTTTTAGTTTTCAAAATATTAAACTTTTTGTAAAAAAAAAATGAGTTTGCCATAGTTTATGCCAAATCAAAAGATTCTTTTCTTCATACACGTAAGTACGGCAAAAAAAGAACATACGGCATTCCAATAATAAATACCTAAGTCAAAGAAATTCCCTTTCTTTCATTTTGTATATTGTATGTATATTTTGCTAAAGAAAAGGTATTTACATCTTAATAAAAGAAAGTTTTTCAATAAAGAAAAAAAAATTCTTAAAAGTTACGTATGTATTTAAACAGTCTATTTTTTATTTTTTATTTTTTTCATAGAAAAAAAATTATGGTTAAAACAAAAAAACAAAGGGTTTGTTTACTTATGTATTTAAACAGTCTATTTTTTATTTTTTATTTTTTTCATAGAAAAAAAATTATGGTTAAAACAAAAAAACAAAGGGTTTGTTTATTACAAACACTTAACATTATTTTATAAGAAAAGGAAGATACATTTTCTTTAAGCAGCGAAAAAACGCTCTGGAGATCAAAACAAATAAATATGTCTCTTTCTGCCTTAGGCGTCAGTTATAGCGATCAGGAAAACGAAACAGGAAAAACTTTCAAATAGATTATTTACTATGTTCGTTCGATTTGAAACGCAAATGTTGTACTAATCGATGACAAATAACTCAATGAATTTTGTATGCAAATAAAATTTTCAACTCAACAATTATTTTATTGTTAAAAATGCATTAATGTGTTTTCCTGATGTAAATTCATTTTTCGTGCCAGCTGATTGTCACTTCACACAAAATGGAACAAATCGTTCCAATTATTTGCGTTCCAGCTTTTACTTGTTCCACTGACAGATTTGTGAAAGGAAAAAAAAAATCGTATCCATCTGTTTCAACTTTACCTGATGGTTTTTCCTGATCGCTATAACTGACGCCTTAATTGATATTTTGTCAATATTTTTCGTGCTCGTGGTGTACGTGTATACGGTCTACAAATACTACATTGTAATTTGTATGCACATACGTCAAACCAATACTGAACAAGCGATTATAAGTTTTTTGCGGACGTTGCAAAACAATAAAAAGTATGTCAAATCAATCTTTAAATAAATAAATAAAGAGATAAGAAAAAACCGATAGAAGATTTGAAAAGAGCACCACCGAAAACATAAAACTGCATACCCAGTTCAACAAGTACATTTCGACCACAGTACACAAATCTGAGGTAATATATACGCAGGTTGTAAAAGTGTCAAAAAAAAAAACAACAACAATATATTAAAATAAGACAAGTAAAGAGGCACTAGATCCACCAATTTTCCACCATAACACCTCGATTTTATCAGATGCGCTGAACTGAACAAAAATGAAAACGCTAAAAATGATATCACTTTTAATATGACGTGTACTGTGCATTTTGACGTATACGGCACTTGAATAATGCAACGATTTTTTATACAAAAAGCGGTTCAGTGTGTTTATTAACTTTTTAATAAGTTTTTCCTCTCTGAAAGTATTTTCACATTCTTTTAAAGTTTAACAAGTTTTACACATTTTTCTTTTAAAAAATACTAATAGACCTAATGTGAAGGTATGACCTGCAGTTTGTTGAGAAAAAAGGAATACACTTGTAAAATTTATATAAAAAAAAGTCACCCTGTTAATAATTTCCCTAGTTTGCTCTGCCATCTACCAATCAAAAACTGAAACTACCGCTGTTGTCAATCATTTCAAAATAAATATCTCATGGCAACACCCTAACCTGTCATTGTCATTCTTTTCCCCCGTTTAACTTTTCTGAATTTGTCACGTCAACTTTTTCAGAAAACATTTTCAAGTAAAAATCACATCAAAATAGCTAAAATATTACAATAAAAGTTAAATAAATACTTCCAGCAATGGGTGAACCAATATCTACAGCGACAACATTCCCGATTTTCGAAAAACCCGTACTTCAATTCAATGAAAACGGGTGGGGACCATGCGAGTTGCCTGAAACATTTAAGGATATGCCCTATCAGCCTTTCAGCAAGAGCGATCGTTTGGGTAAAATATGTGATTGGACTGGATCATCGGCAAATGATAAAAAATATCAGAGTGAGTTCAAAAAAAAATGTATAAGAATTGTTTTTTAAGAAAAAATAGCAAAAAGTTTTTAAACAAAGTGAGGTTAAAGACGATTAACCGTGCGTCGTGTGTGCGGTGTCACAAAAAAGAGTGTAGCCATCTTGGCAAGTTTTTCTTAACCCCAAACAAATTTCCCAACTCAAACTGTCAGAGAAATTTGTCATTTTGCAATTTTGCATTAATTTGTAAACAAAATCAATTCGGAAGTTCCCCCATATGTCAATGTGACAATGCGAAACAAACAACATCAAAGATTTCCTAGTTGGGGAGAAAACAATGCAATACAAACAAATATACTTACACATACAACGATAAATTACAATGTGCACACTAGTCGCGCCTTTGGAAAAATGTTTGGCTGTGTAAGTATGTTTGTTAGTATTGCATTGTTTTCTCCCCAACTAGAACTGCCATATATAGTATAGTTATAGATATATAGTTTTTGGAAAAGCCCAATCAACGCAACTACACAAAAAAAGAAACAAATAGTTAAAGTGCACCTTTTTTTTGTTTAATGACCCATGGGTCCCATTAGATGAAAAAGTCATGTAATTCAAGAGACAGACAAAACAATGCCAATTTCTAGCAAAAGTCTAACAGTACAATTAGAAAATGTCTGTTCGTATTGCTCTTCAAATATGTAGTTCTAAAATCTAGAAGCATTTTCTCTTTTATTCAGAGGAAGAACTGTTCAAAATGATTCTAGGGTCCAACTGAAAAAACATCATTCTATTAAAACAAGATATTATATCACGAACAACGAAATTACGAAAGCTTCTTAAATACCCGTAGTACGGCTTTTGGAGCAATTTTAAATTATTGCTTCTTTTAAAGTTCAAAATAAGTAACATAACTGACTTCTTTCAGATAAATACCAATCGAGCTTTGGAACAGGCAGCCAATATGCCTACTTCCATGAAGAAGATGAAACAACTTTCCATCTGGTGGACACTGCTCGTGTACAAAAACCACCACATCAACGTGGTCGCTTCCGTGGGAACTTGAGGAACTCAAGGTAACTATTGCATTTTTCAAATACCTTTAGCAGTTTTGTTCTATTTTTGAAACTTTTTTTCTCCATCACAGATTCATGCATAGGGGACGCAATTCTCGTGGCGGACTCCAGTCTGGCATGACTACCCTCGGTGGAAAGAATGTTAAGTCGCGCGATAATCGTCGTGGAATGGGCAAAAAATTCGGAATGCGTAACGCTCCACCGAAAATCCGTGACGCTTCTGTGGCTGTACGCGCAGATTGGTCGACTGTAGAGTCCATGGACTTCCCACGTCTGATCAAGTTGTCGCTGCCAAACATCAAGGAAGGCGAAGACATTGTGACCTGTGGTACTTTGGAGTACTACGACAAGAGTTACGATCGTGTCAATGTCAAAAACGAGCGTCCTCTTCAAAAGATTGACCGCATCGTCCACACTGTTACGACCACTGACGATCCAATTATTCGACGTCTGTCAAAGACAGTTGGTAATGTTTTTGCAACTGACGCAATTCTGGCAACAATCATGTGCTGCACTCGTTCCAATTATTCTTGGGATATTGTTGTCGAGAAGTTTGGTGACAAAATCTTCATGGACAAGCGTGACAACACAGAGTTCGATCTATTGACTGTAAACGAGACTTCTGTAGAGCCCCCAACAGACGATGATGCATCCCCCAATTCTCCAAGGAATTTGGCCATCGAGGCAACTTTCATCAACCACAACTTCAGCCAGCAAGTTTTGAAGACCGGCGAAAAGGAGCCCAAGTTCAAGTTTGAAGAGCCAAATCCATTCATTGGAGAAGACGAGGACGTGGAGATTGCCAGTGTCGGTTACCGCTACAGGAAATGGGATCTGGGTGGCGGAATAGTAAGCCAGAGAAAAAATACCGTTTATTTGTATTCTAATAATTCTTTTGCAGGTTCTTGTTGCCCGCTGTGAACACGATGCCGTTTTGCAAACTCCTAACAATGAAGCACAATTCCTTACCATTAAGGCTCTCAACGAATGGGATTCAAAGCTTGCTAACGGAGTTGAATGGCGTCAAAAGCTCGATACCCAACGTGGTGCTGTTTTGGCCAACGAATTGCGCAACAATGCATGCAAATTAGCCAAATGGACTGTTCAAGCTGTTCTCTCTGGATCTGACCAGCTTAAATTCGGTTATGTTTCGCGTGCTCACATTCGTGATCCTTCACGTCATGTCATTTTGGGCACACAACAATTCAAGCCCCATGAATTCGCTACCCAAATCAATCTTAGCATGGACAATGCTTGGGGTATTCTGCGTTGCATCATTGACATTGTTATGAAGCAAAAGGATGGAAAGTATCTGATCATGAAGGACCCCAACAAGCAAATGATCCGCTTGTATGATATTCCCGATAATACATTCGAGAGTGATGGTTCTGAGGAGTGCGATGATGATAATGAAACTTTCCAACCCGTTTACTCATACGGTAGCAGCAGCAAGAGGATTTAAATTTTCACCAATTCGATCATTTAACTTTTTTACTAAAAACATTTTCAATAAATAAACAAGAGCAGAGAGTTCATAATTTTGTAAAGCTTAAAAGTGAAGAAAGTGTTTCTAGAGACAAAAAAGAATCTGAAATAATATAACCTGTATTTATATCCTGCGAACAAAGCGTGAATTTATTATGATAGTTTGTGACATAATTAATTATTCAACAAGTTACATCTTCTTCAATAAAAAACATCATAGAAGAAATTGTTTGTTCTTTTTCTTTCATTAATTTATTTACTCGAACTTACTAAGGTACCGCGGTGGACCCGGGTCTCAACAAGTTTCTCCAGCCAGCTCGTCCCTTAAGTTGATTGAAGACCCCTTCCACTTGCTTGTGTCCTTTATTGTCGAAACTATCAGCATTTGATTTTGATTTGATGCATTCACACAAGATTGTCATCTCGATTTCGATTTACTGAAAAGCTGCACCACAGATGATGTTTTTGGAAATTTGACCTGAGCAAACTGCAGCATAAGCACAGTTAAAATTCTTATTTCCGTTTTCGAACAAGACTTGCAAATACATTTTGACGCAGACGATGTATGTACAATAAATGCGTTTTTAGAAAACCAAATGCGCGGAGCATTATTCTTTTATTTTTCTGCATGATTGCTTGTATTCTGGCTTACCATGACGTCGTCGGAGGCAAACAATTGTTTCAAAATCAAATAGAAGCAAATAATAGCCGTATTTTTTTTTTTGGGGAAAGCTATTCACAGTACAGTAGATTTTTAAACCAGTTACAAAAACAACATCCACAGTAAAATTACAGCCAATAAAAGCAAAAGTAAAATCCTACTGCGGATGGGTTTGTGACCTTTATTCGAGTATTGAATGGAATTGTCCACTTTATGTAACTTAAATTAATTTTTGGTTCAAGTTATTTTTTGTTTTTCCTTTAACATAGTTGGGGCCCAGCCTTATTTTGCTTATTTTCGTGTAAATGTTTGTATTCTACTATCCTCCAAAGGAAAATGATCTAAGAACTAAGATCAAAATGAAATCTATGATCTTGGTTATTTCCAAAACTACACTGCAGGCCAAAAGTTTGAGTCCAACGTAGTCAACTGATTTCATTCACGCCTGGGGGTTGATTTTTTGAATTAAAGATTGGGTTTTTTACCAAAATTTTTTACCTGAACAATACACAACATGTTTAGGTAGTAAAAATTTGATTTTTAATCCAGATTTTTTAAAAAAAGGTTGTTTTTTTTATAAATGTGGAAAAACCGATTATATGGATTATTGAGACGTATTTGGGTTTTTTACAATTATAAATTTTTATGACTTTTGGTTGTTGATTCAGCACTTTTTTATGAGGCCGAACATAAAAAAGGTTTTCAAAACCGAAAAATTTTAGACCTGGATTGCAAGTTTTTTATATAAAACCCACGGTTTTAAGTCTATCTATCTTTTGAGTAAATAAGTGGTTTAAAATGGGAAAAGTTGCGGAAACCACGATTGAAAAACGTTCTGCAATCATCACTCTAATTAAAGAAGGCAAATCGCAGCGGGAAGTTGCTTCGCAGTTGAAGATATCGAAGGGCTGCGTTCAACATGCCATTGAGCGGCACGCTCAAACCGGACTTCTGGAGGATAAACCACGGTCAGGACGGCCTAGATCTACAACGAAACACGAGGATCTGCTTATAGTAACAACAAGCAAACGAAATAGGCGAAAAACAGCACCGGAAATACGTGCCGAAATTAATACAACACGGAATAAGCCACTGTCCTTGACAACGGTCAAATGGAGGTTAAGAGATGCTGGACTATTTGGACGAGTTGCTGTTCGAAAACCCTTTCTTCGACAACAAAACAAGCTGAAACGGTTAGAGTGGGCAAAAAAGTATAGAGACTGGACGGAAGAAGATTTTAACAGAGTTTTATGGAGCGATGAATCCAAGTTCGAAGTATTTGGCACAAAACGAAGGGTTTTCGTTAGACGCAGCGCGGAACAAAAGATGCTACCCGACTGTATGGTTCCTACCGTCAAGCATGGAGGTGGTTCTGTGATGGTCTGGGGATGTTTCTCTTCAAGTGGAGTGGGAGATTTGACTCGAGTTATTGGAAAAATGAACAAGGAGGCGTATAAGAAGATACTGGAAGAAAACGCTTTGATCTCTGGACTAAGATTGATTGGTGAAGGATTCGTATTCCAACAGGACAACGACCCTAAACACACGTCCAGACTTTGCCAGGAGTACCTTAAACAGAGAGAAGATGAAGAAATTTTAAAAGTCATGACATGGCCGCCGCAATTACCGGATATAAACCCTATAGAGTTATTGTGGGAGGAGCTGGATAGAAGGGTCCGGGGTCAATGCCCTTCATCGGAATCTGCGTTGTGGAATACATTACAGGATTGCTGGAACAATATAACACATGATCAAATTCAAAAACTTATAGCTAGATTGCCAAGAATTGTAAAAAAAGTAATCGAATGTAAAGGAGGCTTTTTCGACGAAAAATCGGTTTAAGTCATTTTTTCTTTTTTTAAATAAATTCCTATTTGTAAACAACAAAATGAAAATATTTTTCTCCTTATTTACCCTTTATTTATGTTCCTCATATATTCTACATACTCATTTTTTACTAGAAAGTTTTTTTCGGTGCTAGAATTTGGTTTTCCTTCGAAAAATGAGAGTGGACTCAAACTTTTGGCCTGCAGTGTATATAAATATTTTTCACTCGAAACATTAAAGAAAAAGAATTGAATGAATCTTTAATGTGAATCGAAATTTCCGATCGAATCGAATAGCAGAATGTGGCTGATAGTTTAATTGATGTTTGCAATTCCTTTTTTTTTTAACTTTAAAAGTTGAGATAATAATTATTAAAACAAAACTCAATTTACTGTTTATTTCGCATTTTTATTTTAAATAAATAGAATTAAATAAATTAAATTTCGATATTACCATTTTTGATCTACTCGTATATCGCGTATCTTAAGCAAATCCTCACAAATCATTCATACATAAATATACATTGTCTAATAATTTAATAGGTATTTCTGTTTTATTTTTTTTTTTTAAGTTAATAAATATTAAACCTTTAAATAGCGCTGATTTTAATTTAAATAGCATTAAAAAATTAATTTAATATCATTGAGTTATTAATTATTTTCTTTCACTCAAATCTAAATAGTGTGATAAAGCTTTTCGTTGACTCTTTCAAACATTTGTTTTTAATTAAGAGAATATTATAATAATACTAAATATTTGGAAAAAATAATGAAACTATGAATTAAATATAATTCTACTTTTATAATTAAATTAAGCAAATAATAACTTTATTGCTAGATTATAAGAAGTCTTCCATAGTTGTTTATATCATTGTTTTTAGTTTTTTTTTTAGTTGTGAAAATAGGCGTACAAGTGCTACATTTTTGCTGCTATTTCTTGTTAAGCTAAAGTTATTTTTTTAATTATATTTTAGCTTTAGCAAGAAGCTTGTAGTAATTTTACGCTTTTGCGTTTGTTTTAAATATAATTATTTTATTTACTATAGCAACAAAATACTGACAAACAAAAAATAAACAAAAAATGGCGCAAAATTGTTATACGCACAATCTTCAATGTTTGTTCTCTGTAAAACTAATCCTGATGTAGACTACTTAATTACTGAAGAAGACAGCTCTATTTTGTTAAAATTCAACTAACTCCGGCTAAATACAGTAGTGCTATTGATTGTTTAACATTTTGCGCCGTTAATTCGATTTTTTTTTTAATAAAGAAAATAAATAGTTGTAAAACAATTTTTTAACATATAAAGATCGAAAGTTTTATATATAATAATAAATAATAATTTAATTAAAAATAATAATACTCATAACAAAAAGTGAGAAACAATAATAAACAAAAAATAATTAATTTTACATAAAATAATTACTGTTTTTTTTTTTTGAGAATAATAATACTTATCGAGTTGAAATATTTTTTTTTTTTAGCTAAATTCCAATTTATTTATTTAAAATTAACTAGAAAAGAAAGCTTTAATTTGCTATTGGCTAGCAGTAAGGGTTAGGGTTGATCGACTGATGGTATTGCTGCATCGAGAATGTCCAATTTCTTATGAAATGTCTCCAATAGGCCTGAAACTGTCAAACAGAAGCCACGGCTTGCAGGCACAAGTGGAAAATCTGGAGCAATATCATTTTCTAGTAAAGGTTTTTGTTCTGTTTCTGGAGTAATTGCAAATTTTTGTGACAATTCCATCCAACCTTTGATGCGGTTGTACATTGCAAGACCGTTATTTTTGAAATGTTCAACAATTTGCTCACGGAATATTGGTGGCGGATTAGATAGCAATTTGGTCGTGGCTTGAACCAATTTAATAATTGCCATCTCGTTGTACATGCGTGAGTTCTCAGTACCTTGTTGTGTACCTTAAAAAAAAAAAAAAATAAAAAACACAAAATATATTTAATATTTAAAACCCAACATTAAAGAAGATTACAAGCATATAGTTAAACTTAATATTTTTGTTATTACAATATTAGGTACTATGCCAAAATGACTCATGGTGGGACTACTGATGGCTTCATTCAGAGTGCAGTCGATTAGATTATAATTTATCTACTCACCTCTCTGCTTCTCGTAGCCAGCCTCATTAAAGTACGGTTCTGCCACCAATATCAATCCCTGAATCGAAACAATAACTTGCAAAAGGGTACTGTTAGGACCCCAAACTTCTGTATCACGTCCTGACCAAGTACCCAATAATGAAACGCAAACCTTTCCATCTTCATATAAATTAGGATTCAATCGATCCGAACAGTAACTTATGTAATGACAAGACGGAGGACTCTTCGGATAATCTCGACCAAGTTGAATATCAAAGAAAAACATTCCGTCCTCGTAGGGTGTGTTTTTGGGTCCAGCAATCATCACACTAACTAAATCCATGCGATCTTCAAAAACTCTAAGAAAAAATTTGAATGATAAAACAATATTTCTAAACAAATATTATAATAATTTGTATAACACTAACCTAACCCAAACACCTGGGGGCAATGAAGAACGTAACATCCTGTGTTCCCTCTGCACAGCTTTGTAGTATTGTTGCGAATTGTTTGGTTGCAAGATAGTTAGTTCGTACTTGTGAGTTTTCGGAGCGACATCCAACACTTGGAAACATTCTAAAGGCACATTGGGTGTCGACACAACTGTCTCGAGTTGATCTTCCACAGTCGGTGTCTCTGGCGAGCTAAAGTAATTCATTTCGTTTGATTTTATTTGAGGGCTATTTTCATCAACAACCACGCTCGTCGACTCAATTGTTACATCCAGATCTTCGATAACATCATTCTCAATAATTTCACTCAAATTTAAATTATCTACAAAGTACTTCTGTCGAATTTCATTGATGCACTTTACCAATTGTTCTTTGAGCAAACAACACAGACGAATGCAGACAAACTCTGGTGGCGCATCATCGGTGAATTCGATACTGCTGCATGAAACCGATTGCTGGTCATCGTTTGTCTTTAGGAAACTTCCATTTGTATCGATATTAGTTAGATCATTAGAGCTAGAGTAACTGGCGGAACTGCCGTCACAATTTTCTGTGCGAGTATAGTTCCCTGAGTCGTCCTGCGACTTATTATTAACCAACTTAAGTTGGTTAGTCTTCTCTGTAGCTTTCTCGATATTCAACATTACAGATGTTAAAAGCTTATTCTTTTCCTGATTATAGGGATTCTTTAAGGGATCTGTTAAAGTTACTTTGGTATTATTAATTGGAGTATTATGGGGTTGCTTTGGGGGTGATTGCAACTCAGTGAATTCCTGCAGTGGATTACTACTTGCATTTGATGTTGTAATCTCTGATTTGGTGACTTTTTTCTTCAAGCATTTGAACGGAGTCGAGGAAATATTAAATATCACTTTGGGCGCATAGTCTTTGGGTGAACTGACACTGCTGGCATTAGTTTGTGTATTGTTGACTGGAACTACAATACCAATAGCTTGTTGTGAGTGTTGGGTAGAACTCTCACTAAAAAGACGGTTTTTTCGTTCTTGAGAAGGGCGCTCTGACAAGTTAATATCCGTTGTTTCTTTTCCTACACGTTCCAATAAACCCTGATTTTTAAAAATTAAATTGATAAAGAAAAAAACATGAAAAGATAATTTTTAAGTATATATTACCATAAAATGACTTTCGTGGAAAAAGCTAGTACTCATTAAACGGTCTAGATATCGACAATTTTTATAGACACCAAGAAGCTTTCTCATGACCTGAAATAAAAATTGCTCATTATTATTAAAATTTTAAGAACAAAACTGTTTTGTTAAAATTTAAATAGGCGTTTTTTGTCGAAAGTATTTTTTTTTTTTTAATTATAAAATAATATAAGTACTCACATCATGATTTTGCAAATTTGGATTTAAGCTGAAAATCTCTTCCAACCTTGAAATTGCTACCCGAGCTCTTTCGAAGTTCGACAAAATATGAGATTCTGAAAACTTGAGCTGTGGAGTATCACCCCCAAATTCACTTGTTTCACTTTCCGTTTCCCATGAGTCATCTGTATCGTGAGCCCAATCAGCATGATCATATTGCCCAACTTCAAATAAGTCCTGTGGCCAGCACATACTTATGTGTCCATCAACCCACCAAACCTTGACCCTGCCATCGATGTAGTTATCAATGATTTGGCCGGCGGTGCATGTTGCATCTTCACCAAGAAAATTTGCCACACGAATGACCATGGTTCCGGGTCGATATTGAAAATCGGGATGATCTTTCAGATCATACACACTCATCTCAGATTGACCCTTATATGTGGGCCTGCATAAGAATTAAGAAGTAGAATTTAAAAGGCAAATAGTATGAATTGAAATTTACTTCGGTTCGACTGCAGATGTATAAGTGGTAAACCATTTGACACTGGCTGTTCTGCCATGATGATCAACTGTCTGAATAACACCATAATCTCGGAACGATACATCAGAATCTTCTTTGCCACACACTACAAAATCTCCCGGAAAGAATTCCTAAACCAGAGAATTAAGTTACAATTTTGTTTATGATTTTTCATGCTGCGATATTTACATGATCATCTAAATGATGAATAGGATATAGCTGAGTGGAAGATATTCCTGATTCAACTGCTCCATCTTGCCATACCACTGTAGCTGTACTATAAACCATCATTGCTTCAGTGACCAGCTCATCACCAACGTTAGGAAGGGGTGTGGTTGAACTTGCACCTGGACTGCTCTTTTTTAATTTTTTTACTTGCTTTTTGTGCAACCTGGACGTATGTTTTGGACTACTTCTAGGAGTGGGACTCGAACAAGTCGATATGGTTGTAGCAGTGCTTTCAGTTTCATCATCTTCGTCAGGCCCTTCAGCTTCATCTTCATCAGTTTGCCAGCCATCAGCAGAGATAACTTGATTCTGTTGTTGCTGCGGTTCTCCTTCAAGAGTTTTTTTCTCAGTCTCACTCCTCTCTTTCGATGTATTGAACTTTTCCAGATTTGCTTTGCTCAACGGTTTCAAGGACATCCGTGAAGGTTGTTTCTCCTGAGCGGGAGCATCCAACGATGAATTAGAGAATTTGGTTTTAGTCTTTTCATTTCGGAACGGAGTTGGGGCTTTGGTACTTCTACTTTGGTTTTTATTTAAGTGTTCCTCTTTCTCTTGCTGACTGAGAAGGAGTTTGTATTTTATAGCTAAAAGATAGAATACAATTTTTTAAAAATCTTTTTTTTTTAATATTCCCACAAATCTATGTATGTACCGTGTTCTTTCTCCCATACGGACTTCCGTACCACAACATCACAGTCAGCAAATTTTAAATAGCTTTTGTCGTTTATCTGAAGCATACACGATTCGAAAAGATTCAACCGTTTGAGTCGATCCAAATCAGAACCACTAACAGATGGATCGGGCTGTTGTAGGAGATTCGACTTTATGTCACCATCTTCAGAGAGCGCTTTGCATTGCCAATGCACCCAAACAGAGTCGAGACGTACCGATTGTACTGTGAACTGAAATGAGAAACATTTAAGTTTAGTCAAGAAAACTGGGTGTGTGTTAAGTCGTGTTCCATACCTTTCTGAATTTCTTAGACAATGGTTTCCAATTTTTATTTGTTGGTGAGAGTATTTTAACATTATCCATAGATTCAAGGCGTCCATTTATAACTTGACCTGGATAGTAAACCATCTCAGCAAAATGACCATTGCGAAATTTAGTATTTGTATCAGTAAAATGTAACAATTCCAAGTCAGATACTTCAATTAAAGCACCACATGATGATCTAATGTTAGTAGATGATATTAGTTAATTTATTAATTAATTTTTTTAAATAAATTGGTCTTACTTTAACACAATTTTCTCATTGACAGCCTTTACACTGCCCACCCAGGAATCTAGACATACGGCACTATCCCGTGGCATCCTGACCATAGGTTGTAGTCTTTCGGCCATGACATTCTTGATTATATTCTTTGTTCCTAAAATTCGAACATCTGAGCGCATATTAATCTCTCGACAATACCCACGTTGGGTGTCTTTTCCAGGAACCAAACGGCGAACAACATCTCCGGGCATTAGTGTTCGATCAGCGAGGCCAACCTTGAAGATTATATTAAAAAAAAAAAGATATAGCTATGACGAAGATCTAAATATAAAAGATGATTCAAAATTCTAAATATTCTGGGGAATCGTCTTGTCGGTGACACAGAAAAAAATAAGAAAATTTCTGAAAAACGCAAAAAAAAAGATGTGAATTTATGAGTGCGTTGTTTCCATCATCATCGCAGCTTCGAATTCGATGTGACTGATGTCACGTTTTGTTTTTGTTTCAGGTCAGGGATCAGGTTTAAGCTGGTTTAAGTTGGGTTACTATCCAGTTTTGAAAAAAAAAGTATTTCATTTCTGGTGGGTGAAAAAAAGAATGCAATCATTAAATCTTTTGTGCACCAATTTTGTTCTCTTGAATCTTCTTGCGCAACCGACCGTTCGCGTTGGCCAAGTGATATGAGTGAGTTTGTTTTAAGTGGATTCTGATTTTAAATCGACAAGCGAAATTTTCTTCTGAGAATCTAAAAATCGATTGTTTTCAACATTGTAAGATTTGAAATTATCTTACGCTGAATCCAATTGTGTACTCAAGTCAATATTTTAGAGAATGGTCATTAGCCCTTTTAGAACCAAGGTACAGAACTATTTCCAACCGTTTAAACGATTTTTTGAAAAACAACGGCAGCTAATGTGGACATTTTTTAGTTTAATACAATAAACCAGATGTTTTTTTTGTTTCAAAATTGCCCCTTCAGCCTAAGAAGGAAGAAAAAGAAGCCCCATTCCACACTATTTTATACCAATTGCTGAAAAATTCAAAGTTTTACCGCTTAATTTTAGAATTTATAATTTTATAATAAGATAATATAAATATAGATAATTTATTTTTTTTTTAATTTTTGAGATGCACACTAAAAGATGCAAGCTTAAATACAAAAAATATAATCCAAAAACTAGTTCAAATTAGAGGTTTTTCAAACTCCGTAGAGAACCAGAACCTAGTAGACTTACACTCTGAACCCATCTATTATTAGTTGGCAGAAATGGAAAGCGATTAACATAAGAGGAATTTTACCATGAGATTCTCGTTGAGGATTTGTGACTTCTTCGCAAGAGTCTGTACCCCAGATATGCTGCCCTATATGCCGGACCGGAGAGTGCAATGGCTACACTGAGATCCGAGTGAGATGACACGGCTTGTGTTATCATCACCCTTCTAACCTAACCCCTAAAAAAACTGATGGTGGATTAAAATGGATTCAAACCCAGACCTCGAATGAATAATATGGCGGTTAGATAAAATTTAAAGTAAAAAGCAGGTGCCTATACCTTGTTTTAATCACCCTTAAGCCTAGTACGTTCTCAAAAAATCCATGCAAAATTCAACGAAAAATTTCATTCTGCAGTCGTTGGAATTGATTAATTAATTAATTGTGTGTGATAAGTTTGCATCTATTTTATATTTTTTCTTCTTCTTTGCAATTGTCTTAACTCCTCAGATATTTTTATCACAAATTGTAAAATAAATTTAGATGTGGGCTGAGGATTCAAACTCTTTTATAAGAAAAATGTGAATTATAACTTGAAACAGGGAAGGTAGGTAGTTACCTACAACTTTCCGAAATAGAGAATTCTGTGAACTTGAACCTGTGGTCATTTTACACCACGTTCAAGTTCACAGAATTTGTTATTCGGTATTCGATTAAGTTCCAATTCGATTTGCAGATTTAACAAAATTATAGAAACACACCCAGTTTAGGAATTTCTTTGTCATCAAACCAAAAAAAAAAAAAAAGAACTTGTAGACAATTCTTGTTAAGCTATGTAAGAAAATCCCTATAATAACTGCTCCTTTTTAATGATTCACGGATATTTATTTAATCAGTTCAATTATTTTAATTGAATCACTTAAGCTATGAACTTTTTTTTTTAACTTGAAAAAATTAATTGATATTGAGATTGCATAAAACTTCCAAACAATAATAATTTATTGTTATGCTGTTACACAATTCATACGAAATTAAAGGAGAAAAAAAAACATGGATAATTGTTTTTCCACGTGTTTTCGACTTACCACCCGATCCGTTATGACCTCCTCCTTGCCCTCAGGATGCCATATAACACGAATCTCACCCTTGGACAGAACATCGAGTTCATCGTCTTCATCGCCAGAGAATGTTTCAGAGTTCTCGAGCACCAGACCGAATTTGACACGACCCTTCTTATCGATGCGGAATACCTCGTCTTCGTAGAAATATTGATTGTCCACCGAGGTGGATCCTGCTGCTGCGACAGGATTCACACAAACTTTAGGCGGCGGCTGTGGAGGTGTTGATGGAGGTGTCGTTGATTGTGGTGCCGTATAAGTCACCCCAGTTGCCATAATCAGTTGTGCATTTAATTTCTGTCTGAATTAAGTTAGATTTTGTCGTTGAATTCGTAATATTCACTAGAAATTTAGTTAAGATTTGTGTTTTTTTTTTTCTTTAAGAAAAATTACTTTCTGCTACAGCGAAATTAACGGCAAAATATTTTTTATTTTTTATTTTTCACAGTACACTACACAGACACAGCCACAGCAAAGTTCGAGACAGTTTTTTTCTTTGATTATTTTTTGACGGCTGGGTGACACACTGAACTGAAATGTTTTGTGTATTTTTTAATTACACAGTTTCGTAGATCGACCGATAGATGTCGCACATAAAACATCTGTTTAGCGATGAGACACTTTTAAATTGTTTGAAGAAATTTAGTTGCATAAAATAAGGCGGAAAACCTAGTATGGCAGTTAGAACCCTTTCCGGTTATATCCAAAAAATTAATTTCGAATTCCTTTCAACTAAAAAATCAAATTTTTTTCTAAACAGAATGGAATTTTTTCTGTCATTGATAGGAATTGGTAAATAATCGATTTTTTTGTGATTGTGTGTGTGATACTTGACAGCCGGAATTTTGAAGCAAAACAAAATCGACTGGACTATTAGTCTACATTGCGGCGTGAGAATTCTTATGGAAAGAAGTTCTCTTGCAAAGATTCCAGAACAATATTCTTTGCCCATGAACAGCAGAATCACTCACGTTGATCGGTTTTCGAGAAAATCATTTCCAATTTCTCTTAGTGCATTTTTGCATTTTACTTCACCGAGAGATTCAACATGAACAACTGGGATGTTTAAAAAAAACATTCACGACAATAATTATTGTACCTAATTTGTTGAATCAAGTGAAACTTATTATTATCGCGAAATGTATTCTTATGTTTATTTAAAAAGAACGCACAAATTCGTTGCAACCAAAAACACAATCTTCTTAAAACACCGCGAAATTCAATTTAACATTTTAAAAAATAAAAATGTCAAATCTTGCTATTTGTGTGTACAAATCGGTATAAAATAATATGCACGAAAAATATTTAGAAGAATTTCTAAAGGCCTGGTCAAACAGAACGCGGTCCGGCGGGACGGTCAGCTGCACTCCGCGTTCTGATACGTCAAATAGAACGGGGTCAGCTTTCGGCGTTCAATTGACCCAGTTCTAGAGTGATTTTCCTCCATCCGACTTCCGAGCACGTGAATAATATAAATTGAATCTTTCTCATAAAAGTCAAGGCAATTATTTTTTCTTTGCTTTTGTAATTTACTGTGACAAAAAATAATTCAGCAAGCGAATCCAAATTTTCTTGTACTCTAACCAAACAAACAACGAAAATACTTTTCAAATTTATAAAGTCTGAATGAAAATTGAAACTTACTTATTGATTTTCCTAACAAGAATTCACAAAATAAGAGTTTTTGTTAATATTTCGTATTTTTTTCAGTCTGGGACCAGCTCCAAGAAATAAACATTCAACAAAATGCAAAGTGCATAGAGCGATGGAATAATTTTGTTTGTTTGTTTTTCTGTTTTTCTTTCTGTTTCTGTATTTGTAAAAATCTACAACTTCAATTTGACCGTCGCGTTCCATTTTTAACCGCTAACCTTGACCGCGTTCTGTTTGGCAACAACGTATAATTCTATAGAAGACAGGGAACGCGACGGGCAGAATTGTTTCCCGTCCCGCCGAACCGCGTTCTGTTTGAACAGGCCTTAAATGACTTTGGGACGTACCGAGTTTTGATAATACATACTATACTACTTCGAAAAATATTTAAAAAGGAAATCATTGAATTAATTTGACTTTAAATGTTCGTTTGGTCGTCAGTTTTATTTTCAATTTAAAAAAAATGCAATATTTGTCGCACAAAATGAGATATTTTATTAATTTAATTATCACACTCTATGATCATTGGTGGCGCATATTCTGAATGTCTTAACCCGAACGTGTATGCTGCACCACTATTGCCGGGCTTGTGTTCAACTAGATTGTACGTATTCGATCCTGGTGAAATATTTTTAAACTCGAAATTATTTCGGGGAGCCATAGAATAGACTGGACTTCGTTTTAGTTTGTTATTTAAGTCAGTTTGACCGTAGGCAGCTGGACCAGGAGAACGAGTTTTCGATTCGATAGTGTTAAGCAAACCCCTAAAAATATTCAAATTAATATGCAACACTAAAATCCTACCTTTTTATCTTACATGGTGTATGCAGGAACCCCTGGCTTTGTCGATTGCATTCCAAACATATAAACATTTGGGCCAGGAGCACATTGTTTGAAGCGATAGTTATTTTTCCATACCATTGTAAATGCTGGAGCGTTGCTACCTTTAAAATGTGGTTTTTTGTGAACTTCATGTGCATTGGGACCAGGACCTCTACTTTTTTCTAAAAAGTTTAACCATTTTGAGATATTTTTTATGTTGGGTGGATTTTATGAAAATCATTTTAACACTTTACCTGGTATTGGGGTAAGAGCCCCCATTGTATATTGATGAGCTTTGTTGTATCCATAGCGTGTTATTCCTTCAACTTTATATGCACCTGGACCGGGGCTAACTCTTTTATCTATTATTTTGGTTTGTGCTCTAAACGAATATTGAGGAAGACGTTTTTTCCGAACATCATGTTCACCAAATCCGATTGCTGGTGGAAGACCATAAGCTCCAGGTCCAGGTCCTTAATATTTAGAAATGTTAAATTCAAAGTAAAGAAGGCGATTTTTTAAAATAAATAAGTATAGGTACCTAATGGCTTTTTACTCATTTTGTGCTGGTTTTTAAAAGATAAGTTTTTTTTGTAAAATATGAATTTAGGAGAAATTTAGATCTTATCAACCGAAAAATTTAAAACTTAATGATCATTTTTGATTATAGTTTGTCATTTTTCTTTTGAACTGTTTTGTTTTTATATTATTTAAAAACAAAGTATTAAAGAGTAAATAGAATCCTTAACAATAACATTATCAGTATGGAGTATATGTTAGGTACCTATGTACCTATATATACCTAAACAATATTGCGGCATCTATTTTTGAATAAGGAGAAAGCTTGACGAAAATTGTAATTGCCTTATAAGATTTCAATTAACTCGGAAAAAAAATTCAAAAAATTAAGGGAGAGTAATTGGAAATTAAACCAATTAACAATGAGTAACCTTGAAAGTGATTTGTTAAGGGATATACAGATAATGGGTTGAGGTTTTTAAGGGTCAGTATAGCGAGCATTTTTGCAAATGTTGATATACAGTTGCAAAAATGCTCGCTATATATGTAGGTATATCTAAATATACAATTGACAGTGTTATGTAAACTTAGTGTTTGAAGGATACTGGATCTTTAATGACATATAAAAGGGTTTATATGAGCAATTAGAGATTTCAGCAGTGTACAGTTTAATAAATTTAAATACATTTTATTTGTGGATATTTGGATAAAAATTAGAGCTTTCTTTAAAATGAAAGTATTGAAATAAAATTTATTAGAACTTTATTACCTCGTAATTAATATAAAATTATTTAACATCACATGTGGAACGCTGCGGAATCTGCACAGTAACTAGTTCAACAAAACACGCCTAATATATTTTTTCTGATTGTTTAACTGATTTTCCTTGAATTGTTTTTTTTTTTTTTTTTTGTATTAAAAAAGCGGATCATCTATATAAATAAAAATGGTGGAATGGATGGAAGGTGTACATTTTTTAAATTTAACAATCGTCCTTATATATATGTATATACTACATAATATTTTAATTGTGAAGTATGATTTTTTGGATTTTTGCCCTTCTGCCATGTTTGAAAGATGGGACTGATAAGGTTATAATTATAAGATAGTATTTTATAACGCAGACAGAGGTTATGGGCTCCGGAAACCCTGTAAAAATAAAATTTTGACTAATGAATAATTCGTGGCGATTATGAAATCCGCAATATTTTAATACCGGGGAATCGAGGACTTTTCACATTTATTTTAAGGCACTTTCTTAACAGATTAATATTTTGTTTTTGAACCGCAACGTTGCTGTTGGTGTGGATATCGAAGGAGAATAGTAATATTTTAAATAGTAAATTATAATAAATAAACGAATACCTACATACACATACATATGTACATATAAAATAAACGTATGCAGAGCGAATAGTGCCTGGATTCACAGATTCTAGAGTTACGAATATGATATATGTATGTAAGTTGGTGGATTCAGTCATTGTGGTGATTGACATTGCTTGGTTGCATTATTTATTTATATTTTTTTTGTAAACCCTTTCTGTTTGGCACACCTTAAGAAGCCGGGGCAGACCAGGAGCAAATAATAAAAATGCTCTTATAGTCCAGTAACTTTGTCGTCTCATAGGAGGAAGACCTTGCGTCAAATCGGGTAGTTCTGATTTTTTGCTGAAAATTTAGCGTTTTTTCAAATTTTTTTGTCAATGTTACGTTCGTCGCTCGAGGTCGAAAATTTCGCGTTTTTTTAAATTTTTTGTCAATGTGTTCGCCGCTCGAGGTCGAAAATTTCGCGTTTTTTAAATTTTGTTGTCAATGTTACGTTCGTCGCTCGAGGTCGCATAAGGCCAACGTCATAAGCGACTCAGCAAAAATTCAGAGCTTCCGGATGTAAGGCAAGGTCAATCCTTTCAGTCGACAAAGTTACTGTAATGTAAGACTAGTAGTACCTATTTTTCATCATTTTTGTTTTGTTTTCTTCAAAAACTAGGCATTTAAGCATATGTATAGTTTTTAGTTATTGACTATAAACTAATAAGAGTATTAAATATTTAAAACCAAAATTGTACTTATTTGCGTAAAATTTTGCAAAAAATTAGCTTAAAAACAAAAAATCATTTTTTTCTCAAAATTTTGAGTTTGAAAATAAATTTATTAAAGCTTGTTAGCTTAAATAGCTCAATTTAAAATTAAGATTCAGGAATGTTGGTAGTTCTGGTCTAAGACAAGACATAGGATTTTAATATCTGAAGATGGTGCCGTTTTATTTGTATGTTTTTTTTTTTTTACTTTAAGTAATTTTTTTTCGAAAATTGCCTCTCCCACCCAAAAGGGGATTGATAGACAACCCCATCTATACGATTTTTTTTCTTCTTTGGACCAAACCTACACGCCGTAGTATCTACAGATATGATTTTGGCTCAAATTAAAAAAAATAGTCAGTTTGAAATCGTAGAAAAAAGTCAAAATCGAAAACTAGCCTCTTTAGTGTTAAAATGGTCAATAACTGAAAAAAGCGATTTTTTACCATGATGCGTTCGGCGATCGAGGTGGAAAACTTGGTCCAACATCATAAATGACTCATTAAAAAATCAGAACTACCCGAATTGACGCAAGGTATGAAGTATATAGTTACTGGACTATTACCTGTTCATTTTTGTTTTTTTTTTATTTGATTAATATCCATCCATATAGATCATCAAAAGTATGCTGTCCAACAATACAAAAAAATCACGTTTTATGATCCAAAAATTTAGTTTTTTCTATGGCGATTGCGGGTAGAAAAACAATAATAATAAAATAACCACACAGAAAAGTACGCATACGCCATAGTGTGCTTTCTTTGCGAAAGTTCTGTAATTCCTCCTTTATACTAAACTTAGCACTACTTTACAAAAATTCTTATTTAAAGCTTATAAAAAACATAAGTCATGATATTATGCTTCAAATCCTCTGTCTGACAATTTAAAAAAAAATAAAAAAAAAAAATTAAACATCTAAAGTGTCAAAATTAAGGAATGAATACAAAATCAAGGGGTAAACCTTAAACCTGAGTCCATGTCATCATTCAAAAATTAATAATTATCCTCTCAGGCCCCGGCCCCGGTGCTTATATACTTCCACCAAATGTTGGATTTACTAATCATGATATTCGCAAGCAACGAAAACCTCAATACTCTTTTGGATGTAAGTTTGGAAGAACTGATAAAACAATTGGTCCCGGTCCTGGTAGTTATTATATTGAAAAGATTACAAGGTATGGGAAAGATGGAACTCCTCGATACAGTATGCGGCCGCAAACTTATGAAAAAGGTTAATTATAGCAATATCAATAACTAAGATAACAACTTGTTGAATAGTTTTTGTTTCTTTAGAGAAATTTAAAAGTCCTGGACCTTGCTCCAATGAAGTTCACAACAAACCAGGACTGAAAAGTACAAGAGCTCCAGCTTTTAGCTTACAATCAAAGCATTATGCTATATCCGAAAAGGTCGTTTCACCTTCCTCGAATACATACAACATTCACGTGGAAGTCATAAAGCCAAGATCTCCTGGGTACAGTATGTGAGTATTATTATCTTAAAATGCCCTAAGGTGAATTAAGCAATTTTAATGATATCTCTGTAGGGGAAGAGTTTTACCAACAAAACCATCAGTACGTTCACCTGGTCCTGCAAATTATGGACGAACAGATTTAAATGTAAAGCTTAACAAATGCCCAGCTTTCTCAATAACCGGCCGTAATGTATATTCCTTTAAGCCATGTGGAATAGCATCGACTAGATACGATATATCAAATTACAAACCAGGACGAACTGCAATCGCATACTCTTTTGGAACGAGACATTCAGATTATGCACCACCAATGATTGTACCTTGTGATAATCTGTACTAGATGAAACATTTCATGTATAAAAAGTGCATAATATCTATAAGCATATTAAGTAACATTTAACATTTAAAGACAGATGTGAGTTAATACAAGTTTAAACACAGTTTGAATTAAGTAGGTTTCTAACGAGGTTTGAACTTGTATTCAACAACCGATATCCGATGGTCAGTCATTATTTTTTGTTTCTTTTTGTTGGGGTATACGTTGGAAGAAGACAACTAATAAAATGCCATTATTACTGACATATTTTAGCCATTTTATTGGCATAATCGTAAAAACAATGCCAAACAATGGGTAAAAAATGGTAGTAAATATGACTTTGCCAGTCGTGTGAATCCGTCAAAATACCAATGATAAAAAAAAAAACAAAAATTAAAGAAAATAACTTAATGTGTCAAAATGTTTACAAATTTAATGCACGCAATAAGACCGATGTATAGCGTGCACTAAATTTGTAAAAATGACGAACTTCACAAAAAAAATGAAAAAAACCTGAAAAGTATTTTTGAATTGTTAAAAATTGTATAAATGTATTGAATAAAATTTATAAAAAAAAATATTTCGATTTTTATTTCAATTTATTTTTGAATTTATTTAATTTTGGTATACTCTACCGATCAATTAACACACATCGTAAACAAAGGTATAACATACTCATAAGTAGGTAAGCTTAATCGTCGTTTTAAACTTAATAATAGCCCAAAGTTATCCATTCTCGATGATTAAATTTAAAGTTGGTATTAAAATTGGAAACATATAAAATTAAAAAAAAATCTTGAAAAATATAGTTTATAAAATTTATTAAAAAACACTTCCTTCTCATTAACTTATATAATAATAATTAACGTTAACTTTTGATTGAATTCTTGTGGACCTATAGTTTGTTTTTTTGTATTGTAATTTTGTTTTAGTGTTTATCGAGATTACACTGAAGATGATCTTTATGTTCGTTCGAAATGCATTCCAATTTTTAAATTATATACAAACAAAAATACAAAAACATCGGTTCAAAATTTTTGAATATCAAATTTGAAAATTTAAACATATGTATAAGTTTATGCAAAAAATTTAATTACCTACCTAATAATATTCACTTAAAAACCAACCAACAATTTTTAGTTAGAAAGCGACTAATTAACTAGCTATTAGCTAAATCATGGGGTTATAAAATGGTTCAAAAGACGTATTAATTGGCTAATCAGTGGCTAATTAATTAAAATTAAAAGTTTTTAAGTTGTTAAATTGTTATTTTTAAACCAGAGAAATGATGAGGAAACAATTCCTCACCTTCTTTGTACCTGTTGGTCTAAGTGTGTCGGTTCTCCGCCGACAGCCACTTCAACCTAACCTAACCTACCGTATGGCAAATGAGGGTATAAAATTATTTTAATTTTAGCCACATACTTTGAATTTTGTCAACCAATATAAGTAGAGAAACTTTGATGGCTGAAGTGTAATTCATGATATTTTTCTTTTTTTTATCAATCTTTTTTCTTTTAAACTTGTAACTTAAACTAAATCATGTAAATATTTTATTTTAATCTCTTTTATAACATTGGTAATTTTTTTTGACTTTGTTGTCTTGTTTTAACAAAATAAACTAAACTAAACTAAACTTTAGGTGTGAGTTTGAGCCCTACTCTAGGTAGCATTCTTTTCTATATACATAGATACATACCGCAGTTTCAACTGGAAGCCACCCGTGGGATCTCATTATTTCTCAGACGACTGTGCCAACAAAAATTCTTTCCTGTTCTTCTAACCCTTCGTAAAAAAGATTTCCCCACAAGCTACTTTAAAAAATGAAAATACATAAATAAAAATGGATCCTTAATTAAGATTCACTATACTGCCAGTTACGTATATTTTAATTCGAATTATAGAAATACTTTGAACACATTTAATTAATGTTTTTATTTTAAACAAAATAATAAAGTTAAAAACATTTAAAAATTCACACCAACAACATATTTATAACGAATCCCTTTGAAAGGTTTTAAGATTAAAATTTTCTATTCAACTGAATTATAAAGCTTTTTATAATGAGATCCTGGTCCACTTCCGGATGTATCAAGTAACATTTGGTTATCTTTTTCAGCAGCAAACTAAAATTAAAATCATAGCAATAATATTATTATACAGAAAAGTTTGTTTTTTTAAATTATGTACTTTCGGATTATATTTATTATAGAGCAATACCAAAAGTGGTCCATATAAAATATTGCACATTCCCACCAAACGCATCAGCCAGGTGAAACCCATCGCTTGCACCAATTCTCCACCAAGTAATGGAGCTACAGAAAAAAAATACATACATAATGTATGTACAGAGTATTTTTTAAAATGTTAACTAAATTTCTGGAATTTTTTAAAATTACCCAAACAATAAGCGAGACTAACAGAAGTCTGTTGGATGGCATATACTGTTCCATAGCTTGACATTGAATCTCTTGCTGGATTTTGGTCATCACCTAAGCTCAAATCGACAAACGATGCTAGAAGTGGAACCAATGCTGCATCAATTATTCCTATTCCTAGACCAAGACAAAAATGAGGTAGGAGCAGTTGAGGAACTGTTGTAGCACTAGGGATCTTTAATCAAAGGAAAATGATTAGAAGAATGAAATATAAATATGATTTATAATAAGAGTTATTATTTTTTTTAATTTAGCCGTAAATTAGGCCCAATGAAAAAGAAGGGCCCAGTTTAAACAAGTGAATAATCCAAGTTTATCTGCACAAAAAATAAATCGCATCAAACAACTTAAAACTCAAAATAACACATATAAATTGAAAAGCCTTTAAAACTCTCCGCAATGAAACTTACCAAAATTGAAGCTATGCCAACTAATAACAATGATATGCAGGAAACTCTTATTTGCCCATAATTGTAGGCCACAGTACCAAAAAAGTTGGTTCCAATGAAATAACCAACAGAATCTGGAATAAATACAGTACCAAGTTGCCATTTATATGGTCTCAGGTGTTCCATCAGCCAAATAGGTAGACATGGTTCTAAGATGGCCATCGAAGATGTTGATACCAAAATTGCAACAACAATGGCCAGTATCATTTTGCTTTCAAAAATTGGACGCCATTTGGGACAACCAGCTCCAATTGTCACCTAGATGTGAAAAAAGTACCATTATAGTCAAAATATGTGCATATTTTTTTTTTTAAATACTTCTGGTTGAACTGAAAGATCCATTGTTAGCAGTTGCATTCCTATAAATAATAAAAAAAAGAAGAAGAATGTAGGTAACCTAAGTGAGTTAAAACAAACATAACCTTCTTACCTAAATTAAGAAAAATCATCGTTGAAAGTATAATAAATGGAGACGACTTTCCAACTAGATCATAAAGAATGCTTCCAAATGGATATCCCAATAGCACTCCAAGTGCAATACTTCCCAAAATTATACCCATTATCTTAGAACGTTTATCTTCTTCCGGATAGAGCTGAAATAAATAATCTTAAATGTAGATGTTTTTAAAAGCTTTCTTATATCTTAATACAACTATTTTAATATAATTATAAAAGAACCGAAATTTAATAACTCATTGATAATTTTGACTTGTTTTCATAACATAATTGAATTAATTTGAAAGTTAAAGTTTTGTTTCGAAAATTTCAACTATATACTCAAGTTCAGTAAACATCAGTCGATTTTAACACTAACTAAACTGTAGAACTGGGTGGTAAAAACTTTATTGAAATAAAGCAGATTCTAGAATTTGGATTTAATACAGATAAATCAACCGAGACAAAGGTTCTGATGTGGCGGATGTTAATAAACACCAGTATATACAATACAAATACATAGAAGTTTAACGAAAAATAATGAAATCGAACAAAAATTTTCTGCTTTATGGGTTTTCAACGACGAGCTTAGGTTAAAGGAAGATCCATTTATTTATGAAAAATCTCCGAAAACTATCGATAAATTTTTCTTATGTGAAGACTTTTAACTTGAGTTTTTATTTAATTAATTTAATTTGTTGATTCATTTCTTCAAGGTTGAAGGCACAATCAATTTGATTTTCACTTTTCGAACACTTTTGATGAACAATTAAGAAAAATAATATATTATTGTCCCAACCACGTTTAACCACGGTTGTAAAAATATTTTTTTGATTTCAATGAACAAAATTTTCGAATTAAAATTATACTTTTTGGACTTGCAATAAAAAAATTTCTTTAATGCAAAAAAATTTAAACTCGCTATTAATTTTTTTTTATGGAAACAAATTTTCAACATAATATTTAAATTTTTATTTTAATAGATACAAAACATTTTCAACTTTAAATTAATTTTGTTTAATGTTAAAATTTTAGCTAGTCTTTTTATTTCGATGTGATTATTTCGTGCAATTTTTTCACCACAAATTGAAAAACAAGCGGACAGGCAAGGCATAACTAGTAAAAATAACTATGGTTACTATCAAGTATGCTTTCATTCACTTTCTGATACTAAGGCAAAATTCGATATGTTATTTTTACTTGCTCTATTGACCAAGTATTGGTTTCGTGTCCAAAAGAATTTAAAAAAATGTAAGCAACAATAGGCTTGTCTTTTTTTTACTGTTTGTGAAAAGTTTTGATGTTGTTGTTTTAATTTTCGATCAGAAATGAAAAGTAAGGAAATATATTTGGCATGTTTCTGATTTGTTTCTGGGTAAACGTCACATTTGACAACAAAAATTATCAGTAGTTTGACAAGCGGGGAAACTAATTTTGGAAAAATGGTTATAAATCGAACCTCACATAGAATCATTTTTTTGGTTTTCGATTTTTTTTTTCAAAAAGTTTTAAAAGTATTCAATAACATTTTTTTTAAAAAGTCGAAAACGACTTCATCGATTTTTATTAAACTTGGCACTCACCAGTTTTTTTAACATTATCTAGCAGATTTCAAATAAAAAAATATTCTTATGACCAAAAATAACTGTACCTCCAATACAAGTGTTTTTAAAACGGTAAGGGAAATCTCATTTTTCTCAAAAACGACTCCTACGATTTTGATTAAATTTTTTTATGATAACTAATATCAGTAGTGCAAAAAAATGAGGAAAAGTATTAAAAAATTGAGTTTTGTTCACCAGTAAGTAACTGTACGTTTGTGCAGCTGTTTTCATCTATCTTTACAGTGTAATTTTTACACTAAGGGCTGAAGGGACTTAAATCCAGAGCAACAATTTTTTAACAATGCGGTATAGAAAGTTTAAGCACCTCAAGAATATTAAAACAAAAACAACCCTTCTGGTAAAATTATTTTGGAGAAAAATATAGTCGGCAAAAGTTTAATTTCTTCATTTTCAAATATTTGCATTGAAAATAATCAAGTCTCAAATGCAAGAAGGAAAAACTACATACATTATGTAGTTTTTCTGCCTTAAAACGCATTTAAAATTATATGTGCAAGAGCTCAATAGCCCAGCTGTCATTGGAGTTGATAATGACATCGCAACAATTTTCGAAGTTGAATCGGTCTTAGATTATCCTATTTAAAAGCAAGACGTAAAATTATATTTAAAAAAAACTAATATACTTTTTATTTATTTTTTATTATTTTTATTGACAACTTTGGGTATGCAATCATTTAAATCATTATTTAGTTGTTGCGGCACTTGGCAACCTACTAACGGTGACCAATAAAATTTTAAGGGTAGCAGAAAAAAATGTCTAAGGTCGCAAATTATTTAAATATTGATCTGTCTATAGTAAAAGGTTCATACAGCGCAGACGGATTGGGTTCAAATGGTTTGTAAATGATTTATATATAATTCACTATAAAAAACATCAATATTTTTGGCTTATTTTTTAAGATACAGTCGTAGTTTAAAAATGTTGATATGGAGTATTAAGTCATTATAAGTCATTATCTACAGGTGTTTTCCTTGATGAGTGGAAAATCTCGATTATAAATCCCATTTTTAAATCTAGAAAAAAGGATAATAATTCTATTATTTCAAAAACTAATTCTTTGTTGGGGTTCTTGAAAAGGAATTTTTATGAATTCAATGATCCTTTTACTTTAAAATCATTATATTTTAGTATTATAAGACCTTCCTTAGGATATGCTTGTGTTGTTTGGAATCCAACAACTCAAAATGATATTGCTAAAATAGAAAGAGTACAGAAAAACTTCTTGCGTTTTGCTTTGAGAAACTTTTTTGGTAATATGTTAATACTGTTTATTTTTCTTATCGTTCAAAATGTCTTTTGTTAGGAATGCAATCTCTTGAATCACGCAGGGAGATGTATGGTGTAATGTTTGTGCCGGACGTTTTGTGTAGTAATACTAATTGCTCATGCTTACTTTCTAACATAAATATTTATGCTCCTTCAAGAACATAAATTTAATTCCAATTAAGAACTGTTATTTGTATTATTTAATTTTTTATTTGTATTATTTAATTTAACTATCAAATCTGTTGATGTAAATCGTAGAGGAATAAATAAATAAATATTATTTCAACTTTATACAATGAAACTTCTTTAAATAAATTTATCAAAATTGATTAACAAGAATATACAAAAAATACAGTGGTACATCCTGTTAATAAATACATATATTTAAAAATAAAATATTTTTTTTTCTTCCACTCTAATTTAAAAAAAAAAATAATTTGAAAGTTTATAAATTTTCTAAGGAAATGCTTTTAACTTTGTCTTCTGAAATCTATCATTATAAATTAAAAAAAAAATACTTTTGTTTTTTTTTTTTCTTCAATATTTGACTATTCATTGAGTTTTTTCCCACGTTCATAAGCCGTTGGTCACATTTAAACTGGTACATTGAATTTTTCTCAATGCCAATAGCAATTTTGAATTGATCTCCTAAGGGGCTTCCGATATAAATTTCTAAAATTCTTCCTCTTCACATTTTGTTTATTTTATTCTTTCTTCAACTGCTATAAACCCACCCACTTGGAGTTTATTTACATACATTCTTGGAAAAAAAAAAAATCCACGATGGGGTAGTATGTTTTTGGTTTGTGGGTGATGATAACAACTGAAGGCTTTTAAAAATTCGAATTCCAGTTTGATTGAAAGTAAAATTTAATATGGTTTTCTATAAAATTTTTTCAATCTAGTAGAAATTTCAGATTAATTATTTTACATTAAATAATAAATATATTTCAAATTAATTCTTGAAAAATAATAAATATATCCAAAATGAATTCTAGAAATAAGTTTAATTCGTTAGCTCATAGGTTTTGAAAGGATTCCTTATTTCACGACTAAAGAACTTGTTTTTTTTTTTAATTTTTTAAGGGTGTAAATAGTTCCTTAATTTTCAAGTACATATTTAAAATACTTAAACACAAAGAAATATCACCATTTAACTGCGTAAAATTTTAAAACACTTCAAACCTATAATTTTTTTTTTTATTATTTGAGTTTGAAAATATTGTTTTCTAAAATTATTCATCGATACGGCTTAGATAAAAAATAAAATTGTAAATATATCTTTAACGTTTTTAAACGCACAACAAGGTATAGCAAAATTTTATTCTAGTGCAATACATTTCCTTTAAATTAAAATTTAAAATAAAACTTTGATTTGGATTTAAAGCGATGCATTCAAACTCTTAATTTTACTTATTTTCTCTTATCTATGTAACGGGTGATTTTTTAGCTGGTTTGGTTTTGGCAACACTGGTTTTGACAGCTGACGTGTGTTTAGTACCTTGTGTCACTGTCAAACAGCTTCAGTTTGGTTTGCAATTTAACCATGGATCGTCTTACAAATGAACAACGCTTGCAAATTATTGAATTTTACTATCAAAATTCGTGCTCGGTTCGAAATGTTCATCGCGCGCTGCTTCCATTTTATGGTCGGCATTCTCGACCTTCTGAGCAGTCTATTCGGAAGATTGTGACCAAATTTCGCACCAAATTTACTTTGTTGGACATTAAACCACCAACACGTTTACGTACTGTGCGTAGTGAAGAAAATATTGCGGCCGTATCAGCTAGTGTGACAGAAGACCGCGAAATGTCGAGTCGGCGCCGTTCCCAGCAGTTAGGCCTTTGTTACAGCACTACGTGGAAAATTTTGCGGAAGGATTTGGGCGTAAAGCCTTTTAAGATACAGCTGGTGCAAGAACTAAAGCCAGCCGACCTACCACAACGCCGAATTTTTGGTGAATGGGCTCTTGGAAAGCTGGCCGAGGATCCGCTTTTTTATCGAAAAATTGTGTTCAGCGATGAGGCTCATTTTTGGTTGAATGGGTACGTAAATAAGCAAAATTGCCGCATTTGGAGTGAAGATCAGCCAGAAGCATTGCAACAGCTACCAATGCATCCCGAAAAAGCCACTGTTTATGGGCCGGCGGCATTATTGGGCCATATTTCTTCAAAGATGATGCGAATCGCAGCGTTACTGTCAATGGTGAACGCTACCGAGCGATGATAACAAACTTTTTTTTGCCCGAAATGGAAGTTCTTGACTTGCATGATATGTGGTTTCAACAAGACGGTGCCACATGCCACACAGCACGCGAAACAATGGCGCAATTGCGAGGCGAGTTTGGTGAACAGTTAATTTCACGTTTCGGGCCGGTCAATTGGCCGCCTAGATCGTGCGATTTGACACCATTAGATTATTTTTTGTGGGGGTATGTCAAGGCTAATGTCTATAGGGACAAGCCCGCTTCGATTGACGCACTGGAAGCCAACATCCATGCATTCATTCGTGAGATACCGGCCGATATGTGTGAAAGAGTATGCCAAAATTGGACTCAGCGGATGGGCTACCTGAGACGCAGCCGCGGTCAACATTTGCATGAAATTATCTTTAAACATTAAATTGCAAGGTTCAAACTATCGATTCAAATAAATATTTCATTCATTTTTTCGAATTTTTTGTGTTTTTTTTTTTTTTTAAAGTTCTAAACCTCTTAAAAAATCACCCATTATATAAATCAATTCGAATTAATTAAAACAAATTTGTTTAATTTTCCATGAATCGATTAACTTCCTTTTATACATAGAGTACCCAAGCTACAAAAAAAATCATTCATAAAGAAGCTGAGTAAATAATTTACCTTACCTGTGCAACTAAACTCATTCCACAAACACCAATGCAAGCAGATCCAACTCCTTGTATAGAACGTGCAATCAATAACGTAACATATGTTTCACCAATTGCGAAAACTTTTCCAAGAAAAAATCACAAAAAAGGACAAAAGCAAATTACAGATAGGGGTGGGTATTAAATTATTATGTATATCCTTTGAATTATTTTGATTTGAAATATATTCGATCATCATACCCAAAGCTGAAATAAGCAGGCAAAACGTTCCGAATACAATTGGCAATCGATATCCAAATTTACTAGACATACCCCCAACGATGGGATTGAAAATTAGCTGAACCAGTGCTTTCATAGCTAAAAGGATGCCAATCGAACCGTTCTCACTAGCCAGAGTATCATTTTCATTGTCCTCACCCAGAAGTTGTCCATCTCTATCAACAGGCGCTATAATTACTTTATCCTCGACAACTGTGAAATTGACAAGAGATTTTCCGGGTATCGGGTGCTTTGTCATAATCGCTGCCGCCGCCGTTGACGACGCAACTGGAGCATGATGTGAATCTAAGTTACGATAGGCGAGATTCTGAGTAAACAGCTGCTGATTGATCTCAGTATCGAGGGACTTGTTGTTAATCGTTGCCAGATAATCCGGAAGAATGGGCACTGAACATAAATTTGAGATTAATAAAGTAGGATTTAGGCACCAGGTGAAATTGAATACCTATCACCGTAAGCAAAATATTATCAACGAGAAGTGCAAGGTAAACTATTGACGCGATAATTGTCCGACTTTGAGCGATAGTTTGGGGATGCGATTGAAGGTGATGATGAGGCTCGGATTGTTCTTCTTCAGGTTTTGTTTCCATTTTTAAATAATATATTTTTTTATTAATATAAAATTTATTTATTTAACATATGCACACAATTCCACTATCAAGAAACCGAAACCGTTTTTTTTATTTTTTTAAAGCCTCCCAAGGACTACCGCACTCGCAGAATTTATCAACTTAACTCAACAAGTGTTCACTTGCCAATGGGGAAAACACAATTGAAAGACTCCCAATAGATCTGATGCCGTTATATAAAGCAAATGTCTGATTAAAAAACAGGAGATAGAGGAAGGGTGGAATTTTCACGAAAGCCTCTTTTTAAAGAGAGCCTTTATAATCCTTGTTGTGAGTGGTTGTGTTTGTATCAGCGTTGCCATAAGTGCACATAATATATCCAAGGAATTGAAAATCGAAACAGAAACCTTCAACATAGTTTTGTTTTAGTTTCAATTTAAAACATTTTTAACATTTTTTTAATTAAAATAATTAATTTCCGAATACTGCTGGTTTTTATAAAATATAAAACTAAGAACTTAGTAGTTTTTTTTTATAAATTGATTCAACTTTTCCGCCAAAGATTTTTAAAAGGATTATTATTTTTTGTTTTATTTTTATATTTTATATCTGTTTTTTAATATTAAACATATTTACCTTAAATATTTAAAAAAAAAATTTAATATTTTCTAAAGATTATTTTTGAGTAACAATATACTAAGGCACTTTAAAGCTTCTAGTATAGAAAGAACTTTGTATGTTGTGTGTCTCATTTGATTTGTAATTTCGTATAATTTTCGTTTATTTAATTTTCAACGGCAACGCTGTTGCGGATTTCTGCAATAATAGAGCTGACGTGTATGAAAGAGACCTTGCTAACGCAAATAGTTATTTAGCATCGTATTCTGTTCTGTTCGTTGGTGGTGTTGTTGGGGGTTTATTGTTTAAAAGAAATGTATCCTTTGTGCGGCAAACCAATATCATGATGTTCTTTGATGAGAAGCTGATTTTATTTATATAAGTGGAAGAAAACATTTTGAATTAAAATGTGTTTCATATACATAGTATAATATTTCCATTGCTATAGATTGTTCTTTTTTGTATTTTTATAATTCGATTTGAAGTCTGTAATTACTGTTAATCAAAACTATTTTGATATATGTAGGTATTTATAGTAGTTACCGGCAAAGAACGAAATTAATTTTATAGATTTTCTAGTTATATTTCTATTATAACATTGTGTTTCTTTAGGTATTGGATAAAACAGATTATTATTTATGCAACTATTACATACCTTGGCATTGTTTCTGTTTGAAATTCTAGGTATTTTATATAGAATGTCAATAACAGGTAAGGTAAAATATGAAAATAAATGGAAAAAATTGATACGAAGCTTAATTTTGGTCCTAAAAAGAATATATGTTATGTATGAAATATTATAAATATCTGCAAAGCTATTATTTTATTAAAAAGGTGTGGATATAAAATATTGTTGTTTATTTTTATACAAAAATAAGATTATAACAATTTTGTTTGTATGAGTTATAGATTTCTAGAAAAGCTTGCGTAATTGTAACATTTTTTTTTTTGTGTATGAATGTACAATTTTCCACACGAATGCTGTTGTAAACAGCTTGGGTGTTTGATTTGCGTGGTTTATTTTTTAAATGCTAAGGCAAATCGTTCTTTTGCTTTGATGTTCCTACCTAATTTTCCAACATTGTCCGTTGAAAGTAACTGGGCGCGTTTGATCACGTTTTCCTAAAAGAGCAATTCTTAAAAAAAATGTGTCATAAAAGAAATATGGTCTTATTTATAAACGTTGTCTAACTTTACAATACAACTGTCCAACTTTGGAAAATGTGTTCAAAAACCTTGTTTATTGTTGTCTTATAGCTGCCTAACTTAGACACAAGAATATATTGTCTTAACCGTGAATATTGTGATATTTTTTTTTATTGAATAAAGCATATATCCACCAATTTGTCTAATTTGTAAGTTAGACAGTGGTCTAAGTAAAAAAATCTAATAAATACGACTGTTGTTAGTGTATAATTTTATAAGCTTTTTGTTTTGATATATCTTCCAGAAACTGATATATTTAGTTTAGGAGAAATTAACAAAAATATATTTTGCCCTCTTTATTCTATAAAATCAAAAGTTCTGCACACGTTTTGTATACGTTGTTATAGATTTCCTAAATCACATATTACACATATTATAAAAAAAAGCTCTCCACCCTACTGTTTGATTGTTTAACGTTACCAAGAATAACGGTACCTGCCATACAAATGTTTGAAATATGTAGTTTAAATATCTACTTTTTGATAGACGACGTTTCGTACTTGTTTAAGTACTTCTTCAGGTCTCTAAATTTTTTTTAAAATTAATATTTATTTCTACTAAATATATATATAATACTTACATTCTGTCCTAAAAATTATTTGAAAGAAGAATTGTTTTTTTATCTATTTTGTATATTTATAAGATTATATTTATTTTTTAAAATTTGAATATCTTGAAAAAGACGTTTCAAATTATAAAAATTTAAATAATAATATTTAATTCTGAATACAATTTCAAATTATTCAAAATACTCATAAATAAAAAACAAAGTTGAACATAAAATATTAACTATCTATCAATAAATTTGCCATAGATATTACTAAGACCTTCTAAGTCCGATCGTCTAATAACTGTATTTTCAGTCTTTAAAATATGCAGCATTTCTAAAAGCATTCTTTTATTATAACGTTTTTCTGTTTGTAAAATTTCTACATTACTAAAGTCTGGTCTATGTCCTTCATCTATATAATGTAATGCTAAGGCTGTTTTTTGTGAGTTTCCATTATTTATGTCAGATTTATGACCTGATATACGGTTTTTTAGTTTTTGCATTGATGTTCCTACATTAACAGAAGGACAACCTAATATTCCATCACCTAAACATTTTATTTTGTATACAATGTTAAATTTTTCTTCTTTTATTATTTTACTTTTAAGATTTGAAAATAAAGATGTTCTTAAAGTATTAGCTGAATTAAAAGCTATACGAACATTTTCTTTATTTCTTATAGGAGCATCTAATATTCGATTTGAAAGATTGGGAATAAATAAACAACTTTTATAAGAGAACTGTGTTACATTTGGAATAATTATGTAGTTTAAAGATAAAAAAAATGTATTGCTGTAGGTATGGATTACCAAGAACCGTTTTATTTTGTTTATTTAGTTTCATCTACAAGCATTTTACAGCTAACAGATATATGGCACTCCAATAAAAAGTTAAAATTTTAATAAATATAAGATTTCTGATTTGAATTTTTCACGAGTAAGACATAAAAAATCAATACTTAACGACACTTCATTGAAATAAACAATGGACCTGGATAAAGGCCATTGTACTCTTTGCCAATAACTGCCATGAAATGTTTTCTTTTTAATTTCGACTTTCCCGTTCACGGCTCAATTTATTTTAATCACAATTTTTATACAGGATGTCCTTTTAAGTCTACCTACTACACACAAACATACATACATATATGTACATACATACATATGTACATGCATACATACATACATTTTTCGTTAAACTTGGCACCTAGCATTTTTGGGCATTCCATCTAAACTTTCTTTTGTCAGTTTTTGGGATCAAAAATAACGGTTCCAATTAATGAAAATCTTAATTTTCTAAAAAAACGTGCTCACAACTTAAAGACAAATAGGTAATTTCAACTTCATATAGACTTACAGTTTGAAAAAAAAAATCCGAAAAATTATGATAAATGACACCTCCCACAGTACCTTTTTTTTTTGAAAACGGTTAAACTGATTTTGATTAATTTTTAATGATTAAAAAGCGTTATGAAAAATCTTATTTTTCTCTAAAACGACTCTTCCATATATTTTATACAAGGTCTTCTAATTAAATATTGCATATCAAAATATTCAAGAAAAAAACAAACCTTGGATTTTTCAGTTACAATAAAAATTATTTTTTTTTTAAACCACTCAACGATTTTTAAAAATTTGTTCTCATAAATTTAGATTTGTTTCAAATATCAGAGTGGGTAAATCGTGTTGTCAAAATAATTTCAAAAGTTGTTAAAATAATTTATAATTGTGTTGCTTATGTGCAACACAGTGCTATTGTTAATTTTTTTGTACTCATATAATTCATAATACAATTTAAAATGTTTGTTTTCGACAGATGGCATAAAATATAGACAACCAATACTATTTTATTTCCTTTAATATCAAATTAACAGGTTTTAAATATTCAGACGTTAAAACCACAGTAGCTATGTGGTTGTACATAAAAACAAGTTCGTACGACCCTGTCAACCGTTTTATTTTATGTTATCAAAAGAGTTGTAAGGAAACCTTAAAATACAATAGGCGTGTTTTTTTGCAAGCCCGGTGGGAATTGCAAGAAAAACACGACCACAGGGATTAGTGACAGCAACACAGAAACAAAATGGAGTTTTCATACAAACTATCGATAACAAGTATATAATTTATGCCGGTAACACAGTTTTTCTGTGTGCTTAAGTTAAACCCGGAGAATTATCTGGGTTTAGCTTAGCCCGTATGGGATTAGTTGTTGTTGTATTTAACATGGTGATTATTTAGCACCGACGTTGTTTTTTTCGACCAATTCCCTCTGGGCTTACAAAAAACACGCCTATTATAAAAATAAAAATTATCCAAACTAAAATTATTTCAAAGATCCAAATCCAAAAATTCCAAAAATTATTTTTGAAAGTTTAAATTATTATTATAATAATATAAAAAAAATTAAATGAAAATATGAAAAATAGGTTAAATGTTAAAATAAAGGCTGAGACAAATGCCAATTTATGACAATTATAACATTTGAACGCTGTTGTGGGAGTGAATGTAAATTAAAAAAAAATAAAAATGTGTAATTGATCGATTGTAGAAGTAGAAAATGTTTATTAAATTGTATAGTTGATAAAAGCAAATGATGCTTAAGTAGATTATACACTACGATTTTTACTTGTGTTTATTTAAAAAAAAAAAAAAAGTCGGTTAACATGGCTCTGTAACGCCCACCGTTGACCGAAACGTTGTTCCTAGCCTCATGGTCCAATGATGCCACCACTCAACAATCAGCACCAAACTGTCAATCTCTGTGGATGCATTGGCTTCTCGAAAATAACATGCGGGTTTTCCGAGCCCCAGATACGTCAATTTTGTTTGTTAACGTAGCCGCCGAGATGAAAAAAATAATTTTTTTTTCAAAAAACCCACTGTTTGGGGTACACAGTATTCACTTGGAAAATAAGTTTTCAATATTTCCAGTGTTGTTCAAGCGTAAAGCTCATTTTGTTGCGCGGACTTCTGTCAAGATTTCGAGCGGGAAATAGCTGTCAGTGTCAAAATAACCTATGATTTAAAAAGAAACCACCCACCCGTTACCATCTACATTAATGTGATTCAAAAACTAGTTAAAACAGTCTAAGAGCTCATGATTATTATAACTTAGGTGTATACTGTAACATTAAGTGAATATAATTTTTTTTTTATATTTTTCAAAAAAAAAAAAACATTTTTTTTTTTTTAATTTTCAACCTAGCAGCAAAATAAACCTTCGATGACCGATAAGCCAGGATAAATCTTAATTTTTCAAGTTCATACAATATGTTCGTTGTATATGTAGGTATATGTATGTATATGTACCTATAATTTTTCACTGAAATGTGCTCCTATATATCAAAATAACTCCGACAGCGGGATGGCATGTTTTGACTTTGTTGTTCAACTGGTGTGATACGATATGGAGGCCATACGAGCTAACAGGTCACATTGTTCATGTATCTCTCTCATAATATTGTATCGAACGAAGAAGCAAGGAGGCAATATTATAAAAAAAAATATCATTGGATCACAGCGAAATTTTAAACTACGAATATCCAATACCCTCGTGTGTAATTGTTTTATTCCAGTCGATGGGCTTCAATAGAAATCAATCAAATGGTGTTGCTGTGTTCGCTGCTATAGTAGTAGGTACACAATTATTTTATACACAAAGTTGATACAGCGAGAGGGTTTCTTCGGAAGAACACAATATATTGTCAATTCAACATCCGTTTTGGACATTTCTAGATTGTAGCCCGTTTAGCTTTTAAGGATTTAATGGCATGGCGTTGTTTTCGATTTTGTAAATGTGTTGGAGAATCAGTGCTGTTGATAACTTTCTGCATAGCACACACTAAAATAATTTGTTGATTGAGCTTTTGATAAAGAAAAAGAATTTTAAAATCATGAATTTGAAATAATATGTACTACCAAAAGAATCTCTACAAATATTCTGGAATGGAGGTTTAATTTTTTTTATAAATTTGAATATTTGGTAAAAGGAAAAAATATTATGATAGATTCTTCTAAGACAATGAAGAAATTAAGGAAAAGAAAACAGAAATACAAAAAGGTTTCATCTAAAAATAGATTTACTTGATAATGGATTAAACTTGCGGTAAATTTATGAAAACAATTAATTGATTGAACCTATTTAAAAAACCGATTATTATTTAAATTGAATTTATTTTAATTAAAGACAACTTGCTAATAATAAGAAACTTCTAAGGTTTCATAGCTAACTAATTTATTTAAAATTAAATAATTTATTTTGATTGGATTTTTTGTTGGATTATTAAAATCTTTTGCTTAGTTTCAACCGATTTACTCATAAAAATTATAATAGTTATGTTCATTATGTACTCTTTTATTTTCAAACAACTAGTGTCTTTAAATATAGCCAGTCACATCACATGCTTAGTTAAATTTGTTTATAAAATTCTTATCAATTAATACATATGTGAGCTAAAATCTCACAAGTATGTACTTTGTTAAAACTAAACAACTTAATATAGCCAGTCACTTGGTTCTTATAAACAAATTTACTCATGAAAATTTTAATTAGTTAATGTCTGCTGAAATTTAACCAGCACTATGTTATTAACAAAAACTAATGACATTTGACCAATCAATAAGTTGGTTCTTTTTAACCGATTTACATATATAAACTTAACAAGTGCTGAAATGTCATAAGCTGCCTATTATTAATAAACAACTATGAAGTAGTTATAATCAAATGAAAGTTAAGACTATCCTCATTATGAAACCATTTTGGCAGGCAGTATTATGTTGGTTGTTACCAAGAGTATACAACCAAACTTGTATCTGTTATATTTTGCATGGCTGATTAGTGATTAGTGATTACTGTTGTTGGCATTCAAGTCATGAATCTTAGCTGGCTAATCGGCGAAGACTTTTAACTTCACATAACCGCAAAGAAAAAAAATTTAAGTTGTGATATGACATGATCTAGGTGGCTAATTGACAAGTTTACAAGCCCACGAATCGCACCATTTTTGCAGTTTTGTTGGACGCAATGGTAGTGCGAGGATTTATTTGGGTTGCTTGTGATGTTGCTGATATTTTTTTCAGCAAGACGGGGCTACTGCACACACATTAAAGAATAGCTTTATTAAGAAATCTATTTGGTGAGAAGCTAATTTCGCATTTCGGATCTGTCAACTGGAAGTATAAATCATGTTCGTATCACAACTCTGGATATTAACTTGCGAAATAAATAAACATGATGTATAGTATATGACAAGTTATGGACTCGTAAAAAAAGTGGGTCTCGCAATTCTGTCCGTCTGTCTGTAAGTCTGTAGTCTTAATGAGTGGGCCGATTTTCTTTAAACTTGGCAATTTTTTAGACACTCCTCGGAAACTTCCCTCTATTTTTAACATTTTTTTAGGGCCAAAAATAACGGTACCATCAGTAAATTTTTTTTAGAAATTAATGAAAATATTATTTTACTCAGAAACGTGCCCACAGCTTAAAAAATACATATTTTTTTTCGAAAAATAGTTATAAGTAAATGGTACTTCTTACTGAACCATTTTTATAATTTTAGATTTTCACAAAATTCATCTAACTGACTTTGATCAATTTTTTTCAATAGAGTATCCTTCAGAAAGTTTTAAAAGTATTGTATAGCAAAATTTCCCATTTCTTTTAATTAAAAAAAAAAGTTTTTTAGAACTCAATTATTCACTTGGGTGATTTTTATTAAACTTGGCGTACAGCTGATTTTTTTAATGACATTTTTTAATAATATTATCTAGCAGATTTTAAACACAAATTATTCTTTTAACCAAAAATAAATCTTTTTCTTCTGAAAAACGACTACTACGATTTTGATTAAATTTTTATCAGTACGATATAATATTAAATTTAAACATATTTTCTTATCAAACTATTATTAATGGTTATTTTGTTTGGTTATCGACTCGACTATCTCATTAAACGATTTAAATTAAATTTTTACACAAGAGCTTCTAATAAGTTTATTTTAAATTTTCAAAAAAAAAATATTGGATTTTTAAAGATGTTTTGAAAATTTTGAAAATATGTAGGTAGATGATTTTTTTTCAAAATGAGTTTTTTATCTTCACATTACTAAATACAAACAATGGCATACTAATATTTTTTTCTTAAAAATGTTTTAAAACTTTATATATACAATTTATTACTATTTTTTTCAAACCATTCCAACGATTTTTAAATTTATTTCTCATATATTAAGATTTAATTTAGATCGTACATTAAGGGCATTTTTGTTCAACCAAGTCGTGCTTTTTTTTTTAAAGTTGCGGTAAGGAATGTAATCTTAGGCCAGGCGCGCACATGCAACTTTTAGTTATGAAACTGTTTGGTTTCGATTTTGAGTTCTATAGGTTTATATGAGACAGCGCGCACGTGCATGTGCGCGGACCACCATTTAAATTTAAACCTATACGACTCAAAATCGAAACTAAACTGTTTCGAAACTGTTTAGTTGCATGTGCGCGCCTGGCCTTACAGTTACATCTAAGATTTCAAATTAAATTTTCTTTTTATCAGAACTTTAAATTTCAATATGATTTAAGAAAGCAGCGAACACTGTGGCGTATGAGCATGAGTATGACTTAAGAAAAAGTCTATAATAAAACCACGAAACAAATTATTTTACAACTCTATATATTTAATTAAAACAAAAAACTGAAATCTCTACCTACATACATACATACCTATATAGATATCTCTATAGAATACCCAAAAAGAATACTTCTCAGATGTTAAAATATATTTAAAATTGCTTTAAGTAACCATTAAACTCGGGGAATGGCGTTTAGTTAAAAGGCTTTTAAGTAACGATGCTTAAATGTAAAAATTGATTTATAAATAACGATTTCGCACTTGAGACCTACATATTTAAAGGAATTTCGAAGTTAAGATAGCTTAAAAATTTTATTTACATGGTGATCTAATAAAAATTAATTCAGCTACTTAAAATTCCAATGCGCCCATGTTCTTCCACATATAATTTTTATGACTCGTCTAAATTGTAAGATTCAATCAGAATTTGCTATCAGTAAATAATAACTATAAAACTGTTAAACCTTATCAGTAAAAAAATTGCCAAATTTGCCAGCTGCTTATATTATTTTCATGAATACCTAATTTAAAAATAAACATCCCGATTGAATCACTCAATTTTAGAAATGCTATTACAAGCTGCTTGTACAAATTATACAATAACTGTTTATAAATAAATGCGGTATTATCATTCAGAAATTGTTAAATTTTATCTTTCCAAAAAATCGCAAACAAAAATTAAAAAAAAAACCCAAACTATTACAATACAATCTATCCAAAAGATATGGTACTTGATCTAAATTCCAATGGTAACTGGCAAGTATAAGATTTGCGATATTATTGAAATCAGTCAACTTTTTACTCCGAGTCGAAGTGGTGTATATTTTTTATTTGAATTATATTTTTTTTAGTTGACCGGTCCGTTGTTTATGACAAATTATTTACAATGAAAGTCTCCGGTTTCATTGAGACTGTTCTCTCTTTATTTTGCTTATGCGAATGTTTTCGATTGAGTTGTAAGTAAAATATTTTGTTTGTGAATGCATACGGTTAATTGATAAGTAGAAAAAAAGTATAATTTTAATAAATGATGATAGCAGGGTGTATTGATGATCTTTACTGACTATGATTACTAGCATTTAAAGAAAGTGATGCCGCGAAAGTAAAGCAGTAAAATTAAAAATGAAAATTTTTCAAAAGCTTTTTACACTAGAAGTATCTTTAATAACGCATTCTGCATTTAACATAATGATATTAGTAATATACAAAGAAAACATTAAGTAGAACTGTCGCACGAAAAAGAGCGGTTAAATTAAGTAAAAAACGTACGATCGGTAGATATATGTATATGTAGATACAGAGATTAAGCGGATTTTTTTATTTTCAGTTGTGTGAATGTGGGTCTTAAAATTAAAAATGTTAAGGGATTATAAATATTATTAATTAAATAACTATTTCCTATTTTTCTGTTCTCTTAAAATAATATCTTGCAATTTGGCGTAAATGCGCCCAAATAGATTTGCGAATTATACCGCTTAAAAAACACTTAACATATTTTGGTGACATATTTTTTATGCGATGGAACAACGCCCCTGGCCTCCAAAAAAAAAATTAATTTTTAAATTTTAATTTTAAAAAATCAATCATGCAGTGGAGATTTCCAATGTTGATGGGAGATCATCTTGCAATTCAGAAATTATTTGACGCCTGTTTTTCGCATTTATGTACATAATATTGTATATGTCAAGGATTTAAATCTTAATTTTTAAATGGAAAGTACAAGATTAGCAAGCCAGTCGCTAGCTGGTATCATAATTTGTGCTGCACACGTTTTCTCAAAAATGTGTGTCAAAAATTTCGGCAAAAATTGTGGCGGCGGCGCGCCACAATAAATAATATCGGTTTTTTTAGAGAAAGAGAAAATACGTCCCCTCTATTAAAAAACTTCAAAGGCGTGCATAAAATATAGGTAATACTCGTGCTGTTATAATTTTTTATATTTTTTTTGTAATTTTTTTACTAAGATTTTGCAATCTGGCTTCGCAGAAGCGATATACAGAGATTGCAAGTTGTTTAAAAATTAAAAATTATTGTAAACAAATTTTTCAAAATTTGTATTCATTAATTTATAAGTTTCTTTGATTCCCTATTTTTCGAACATTTTTATAATCATTGTGAGTTTCAACCGTAAAATATTTCACTTTAAAATTTTTTGTTAGCCCGGAATTTTAAAAGCTATTGTGAGTTTCGCGTTTTGCCCGAACGAAATTTCGTATGGATTCTAAAAATAAGTGAAAATTTAGACTGTCAATGCCATTATATTCCGACCGAAAGGAATATTCATAATAAAGGGAGTTTTTCGAACATGAAATTTCGGGTGAAACTCACAATAGGGTGGAATGTTGTTCGGATAAGTACCACCTCAAATTTAAGTTCATCAATTTTCGCAAATAACAGATCAGTTCATGGAAAATAAAAATAGAAAACAAAAAATAAAGGAAAAATCAATGAAATATGAATATTTGAATAAAAACGAATAAAAAAATACGCTGAGTGTTCAATGAAAGAGTAAAGTAAGAGTAAGACCGTAAGAAATCTACAGCTGTATATGTTTATCTCGAACATGCTGGCTTCTGCAGCATTTTTGCTTTTACTTTATTTATTTTTTTTTAATAATTTTAAATGTATTTTAAGGTAAAAAAAAGTTAATTATTTTTAAGATCACATATTGGGCATTAAAAAAAAATTATGCTTAATAACGTGTTTCTGTGTAAAATATCATATCGAAGTAAAAAAAAAAAACAACCTAAAAATGCTTGAAAAATGTGTTTGATAATAAATTGCGGGAAAACTGTTATCCACACAGAATATAATTGTATTTGGTAGATACAAATTTCTAACTGTTCTTGTTTAAATAAAAAAAATCAATTGTAGGTACTTTGACAAAGTTAGAGCCAATCAAAAAAAAAAAAAGAAGAAAAATCATAAAAACCGTTATAAGTCGAAAACTAAGCAAAAACGAGAAAATTACCTTTAAAGTTTTTCGACTTGAAATGACCTCAGGAACTCATGTTTTTCTTCTGTGGTGGTGATTTCGGGACGCCCTGTATACTGGGTTCGATGAAGTTCAACTAATTTTAATATATAAAGTTTTTTTTCCATTTCAGTCGCCATCAGTACACCTTGCGCACTTCGTCCCTCTGCGTATGGATCTGTATGTGTCTGCAATGTCACTTACTGCGATTACCTGGATCCCGTTAGTCCTATAGGTGATGATGGTTTTGTGCTAACCTCATCAAGCAAAGTGAGTTCATTATTACCTCTATGTATTTTATATTGAATGCTTTAACCATGAATGAAATAATGTAGGTAGAATAGAACTTTCTATACTTCTACGCGTAGCTATACGAGCAAAAGATTAATCAAAAACAGTTAATTAAATTTTTTGAGGATTTAATTTTCAGGTGGGTTTACGTTTTTCATCGAAATTAGGACAGTTTTCTGACAAAACAATAACTCTCAAAGACTGGGCGGATCCGATTGACATAACAAACGAACCAAATGTTGAACTGCTCAAAAGAGGAAATAGAGAAAATGCAATAACGTCAATGCAATCGAGAGGTTTGGAAGATTTTTGTTTTTTATTTAAATTAAATTCCAAAATGCAATTTTATGAGTTTTTTATATTTTTCAGCTTCAAAACGAACGGTGACAATTAAAATTGATCGTAGTAAAAAATATCAGAAAATTGTTGGCTTTGGAGGAGCATTTACTGGAGCGGTGTCACACATTTTGAAAGGTTTACCTCAAGAACTGCAAGATGCAGTATATAAGTGAGTATTTTATTTATTTTTATATCTTTATATTTACCTTGAATTTATAAATTCATTTTTTTATTTTATTTTATTTTAAATAATTACATTTTTTCCGCAGGTCATACTTCTCAAAGAAAGGAATTGGTTATAATATGATTCGTATGCCAATTGGAGGCTGTGACTTTGATTTGGAACCCTGGGCATACAACGAACTACCAGAAAATGATGCAAATTTATCAAATTTCACTAAATTAAATTATCGTGACGAGAAGAGGGTAATGTTTTTTTTTTTATTTTTATTTATTTACTTTAAAAATTTGGTAATTAAAAAAATTCGACCCTGAATATCAGATTGAACAAATTCAGCGATTAAAATCCGTTGCGAATATACAAAATATAAAAATTTTGGGATCTGCCTGGAGCCCACCAAAATGGATGAAAACTAGAAACTCATGGTCTGGGCTTAGTTTTCTTAAGAAGAAATACTATCAAACCTGGGCTGATTACCATCTCAGGTGAGTATTTTCTTAACTAATACGTCTTTATAAGATATCTATATGAATGTGACAAGAAGCAGGGAAAAAAATTACGAGAGGGGGGTCTAATTCCTCCAATTTAGGAAAAAGAGGAATTTTTTTTTTAAGAAAGACTTAAAGTGAAAAACAAAGCAAAAGAACATTGCCGAGATTTGTTTTTTTAATATAATTTTTTTTTTTTAATCTCAAAATCTAAAGAAGAGAAACATAATATGTAGTATTAATAACATTAAACTTACTCTTTTTTCATTTATTATCTCATTGAATTGAAATACTGCTATACATACATACATAAAGATTCATCGAATTAATGGAAGCTAAAAATATGTCAATTTGGGGCATCACAACCGGCAACGAACCGTTAAATGGCGTTTTCGGTTGGGTTTTTATACACTTCATGAGTCTTGGATGGACAGCTAGCAGCCAGGTATATATAATTTAAATAAATTGTAAGACTTTTAACAAATTGATTACTTATACAATTTAATTTATAAAGGCAAATTGGGTGGCCGATAATTTAGGACCAACCATAAGAAATTCAAAATTCAAAGATGTCAAAATTTTCAGCAACGATGATCAAAGATACACGTACCCGCTTTGGTTCAAATCGGTAAGTCAAATGGATTTTTTTTTTTCATTTAGATCTATGTAATTAATTTCTAAAATAAAATTTAATTTAAGATGAATGAAACGAGAAAAGAATCTATAAATTATTTGGATGGATTAGCAGTTCATTGGTATTGGGATGATTATTTTGGGCCAAGTTTGATTGATGAAGTTCATGAGCTTATGCCTGACAAATTGATCTTTAATACTGAATCCTCTTTGGGTGATAAACCTACACAGATGCACGCACCTAAATTGGGTTCATGGGAAAGAGCAGAAAAGTATGCACATTCATTATTGGAAGATCTTCAACATTCTTTTAATGGTTACATCGATTGGAATATGATTTTGAATGAAAAAGGTGGACCAAATTATGTTGATAATTTTGTGGATACTGCTATTGTTGTTAATGTTACAAGTAAGTTAATAATATACCGTTTTTCTTATTAATATGGTGTCTTTTGAACAAGTCCATTAAATTTTTCCTATTTTTGTTTTTTTTTTTTGTTTGGATTAGTCACGCATACTTTTAGGGTAAAGTTTCGTTATTTGATGTTGCGAAGACACATCTTCACAAAAAGTTCAATTCTTTATAAAAATCTAGTGTCAATCGAGGACATTATCATTCTGCCAATGAGTAAAACGAAGGCATCCTGAGTTTGAATTCAATTAACGTTGGTCGAAAATTACAAATTTGTTTAATTAATTTTTGAAGCATGAATGTTTTAGAATTTATAAACTCAAAAAAAAAAAATATTCTCAGTATTAACTTTGAATGGATTACGAGGGGAATAATTTCCCCAGTTTGATTTTGAGAAAAAAAAAAACAATTTCGTGAACGACTAAATCGTGCGATAAATTCTTCTTCTACCATCGTACTATCAAGTTTGATCAATATATCGATTTCACGGCTTGCCATAACATTTCAAGTAAAAACCTTAACCGCTTAAACTATTTGACCTTACTAAATGCTTGCTTTATTTAAATAAAAACTCCAATGCAAATTTAGTTTGTCTTCACTTGAAATTATAATTTGAGTTTAAACAATATTAACAAAATCACCCCTCTGTAATTTTTTCTCTTTTTTGTAAATATTCCCAGGTGGCCAAGAAATATACAAACAACCAATCTACTATAACATTGGACATTTCTCAAAATTCATACCCGAAGGATCAATAAGGATAGATGCTGAACGTTCGAATATAAACATTAAGACTGTTGCATTTGAACGTCCAGATGGAACTATTTCTTGTATTTTCTTCAATAGGTAAGTAATAGGTCATTATTAGTTGGTAATTCCAAGATTGGCCGATCGTGTTGCGATGTATATTCATCCTTTTGCAAATACATATTGAGATTACAGCGAATAATACGTATTTGTATACATTTCGCATTTGTTTAATTTTATTTTCAGTGCTAAAGCTGAAGTTGTCGTTACTCTGACCGACAGTATTCGAGACAAAATTGAAATTACTATTCCACCAAATTCGTTACACACAATTGAGTATAATTAGGAATTCTGGAGAACAGTCTATATGGATGGAGGGAAAGGCAAATTGATTTATTTATATATGCTGTGCATTACCTACATTTATTTTCAACTTGCAAGTCGCAACAAACTAACTTAAGATGGATTCGATTTTGTATAATGGTAATAGTTGCTTTTTACACGAAAAGTAATCATACTTCATGACCAGCTTAATTAAATATATTGGGATCGTAAAAATGTAACTTTTAATAACAGTGTATAATAATTTTAAATAAAAATTTTGATTTTATGTGTATCTATCTTTTTTTGTTGTGTTTCATTAAATATTTCATAAATGTAACTATGGATGCACGTTTTTTTTTCAGAATAAACTAGTTCGTGACGTTGGTACATTTGGTTTAATGTTTTTTAAATTTGATACAAAAAAAATTTAAATCAGTGTGCTAAGGTTGAAATATAATAAATCATTTTGATTTTTCGTACATTTTTCCTGGCCTATAGGTTAATAATGAAATGAGAATGACAGTAAAAAATGTCAGTTTTATTAAGAATTTTAAGATTTAAAATAAATATATATATAATTATATCTTACAATATTTACCCATTTAAAAATAACGATAAATATTATTTAATTAAAAGTTTAAGAGTGCCCTCAAACACTCCACCTAAACACAAGTTATTTTCTTTGTCTTTGTTATGGCAAAAATTATTTTTGTGTATTGTTTTTTTTTTTATACTGCGTTATAACTGAAATTTTTTGATAAATTTGAAAATTTTCTAATTCGTCTTCTATAGAATTACAAAAAAAGATACTTACTAAATTTTAAGTAAATCGGTCATTCGCTAAAAAAATCCCAATTAACAAACTCTCCAGAAGCTCTTGAAATCTGAAAAAAAACTCCCAAATATACTTTTTATCCTTTTGTAAAAATTAAGCTCTAATAATAGTTTTGTAGTCTACATAATCAAATAACAACACATATTTTAGAGTTTTAGTCATTTTATACTTCTATGAAAATAATTAAGGAACTCCTATAGGTATCAGGAGTTCAAAGTTTAAAAGTCTTAAAAGTTTTGCAATAGGTAGTATGATGAAAGCGGTTTGTTTTTTTTTCGAGGGAAAAGTTCAAATAAGTAGATACATTTTTAACACATATAGTTTTTGGTTCATATATGTGAAAAAGAGTAAACACAATGTATAATCTATAATTGATTGACTTACAAAATAAACACTCTCACACAAACATATCGGTTTTTTGACATAAGACATACTCACAAAAGCTAAAAAGTAGTTTGTTTCTTGCCTACAAAATACTAAATGAGAAAGATATATGAATAACTTTTTAAAGTTTACAAAAATTCTATTCTCTTTTGAACGAATCTCATTGGAAAAGACGCATTCTAATAGTAAGATCTAGCCGAGGTGAGAGCCTCCCATAACTAGGCCACTTAACGCTTTTAACAATATTATAACAATCTAGTAGTATTCTTAAAAATTACATTATAATCTCCCATAGTTTAGTCTCGTTAAGCTCTTGGACCATCTTATGAAAGAGGAAAAATATTATTTGGGACAGTAGACGTGCGGACGCATAGACTGACGGACAATATAGCGATATCCTCTTATTTTCGGACTTCTCGACTTCGGACAATGATGTGTTAGTTTCAATTACAACCTCGAATATTTTTTTATTAAACGAAACCAATACTTAATACTTTACTTAACGACGACTGGGTCGCTCGTGTCGTTATACACTATTCCAAAGTTAATTACTGAGTATAGGATGTAACGAGCAGTGTTTAATAAACTAATAACATTTTTAATAGTTTTTATTGATAGGAAAAAGTAATAAAAGCAATTGTGTCGATGCTGGGACTCACAGTTATAAGATGTGTTAACATCAATGTTCGTTCAAGTGCTGGAGTTTAGTTATTGAACGCACCCAATTACAATGGAATGAGGGACACGTAATGTGTGACACGGAACGTATGACAAAAACAAAAGACACTTCCGCCAGCATATAGATGTTTACACATCAAAAATTCTGATCTTCTCCCAAGTTTTAGGTTAAAACATTTTGTTAACCATGAGAATGATGAATCCAAAAAGTTCATAGAAACATCTAAAGAAGAATTGTAGTTTCTTGTAGATTTTACAAAATACACAAAATGTATTTTGATACAATTCAGATTTTATGAAACCAAATCAAAAACAAAAACAAAAACAAAAACAAAAACAAAAACAAAAACAAAAACAAAAACAAAAACAAAAACAAAAACAAAAACAAAAACAAAAACAAAAACAAAAACAAAAACAAAAACAAAAACAAAAACAAAAACAAAAACAAAAACAAAAACAAAAACAAAAACAAAAACAAAAACAAAAACAAAAACAAAAACAAAAACAAAAACAAAAACAAAAACAAAAACAAAAACAAAAACAAAAACAAAAACAAAAACAAAAACAAAAACAAAAACAAAAACAAAAACAAAAACAAAAACAAAAACAAAAACAAAAACAAAAACAAAAACAAAAACAAAAACAAAAACAAAAACAAAAACAAAAACAAAAACAAAAACAAAAACAAAAACAAAAACAAAAACAAAAACAAAAACAAAAACAAAAACAAAAACAAAAACAAAAACAAAAACAAAAACAAAAACAAAAACAAAAACAAAAACAAAAACAAAAACAAAAACAAAAACAAAAACAAAAACAAAAACCAAAACCAAAACCAAAACCAAAACCAAAACCAAAACCAAAACCAAAACCAAAACCAAAACCAAAACCAAAACAAAAACAAAAACAAAAACAAAAACAAAAACAAAAACAAAAACAAAAACAAAAACAAAAACAAAAACAAAAACAAAAACAAAAACAAAAACAAAAACAAAAACAAAAACAAAAACAAAAACAAAAACAAAAACAAAAACAAAAACAAAAACAAAAACAAAAACAAAAACAAAAACAAAAACAAAAACAAAAACAAAAACAAAAACAAAAACAAAAACAAAAACAAAAACAAAAACAAAAACAAAAACAAAAACAAAAACAAAAACAAAAACAAAAACAAAAACAAAAACAAAAACAAAAACAAAAACAAAAACAAAAACAAAAACAAAAACAAAAACAAAAACAAAAACAAAAACAAAAACAAAAACAAAAACAAAAACAAAAACAAAAACAAAAACAAAAACAAAAACAAAAACAAAAACAAAAACAAAAACAAAAACAAAAACAAAAACAAAAACAAAAACAAAAACAAAAACAAAAACAAAAACAAAAACAAAAACAAAAACAAAAACAAAAACAAAAACAAAAACAAAAACAAAAACAAAAACAAAAACAAAAACAAAAACAAAAACAAAAACAAAAACAAAAACAAAAACAAAAACAAAAACAAAAACAAAAACAAAAACAAAAACAAAAACAAAAACAAAAACAAAAACAAAAACAAAAACAAAAACAAAAACAAAAACAAAAACAAAAACAAAAACAAAAACAAAAACAAAAACAAAAACAAAAACAAAAACAAAAACAAAAACAAAAACAAAAACAAAAACAAAAACAAAAACAAAAACAAAAACAAAAACAAAAACAAAAACAAAAACAAAAACAAAAACAAAAACAAAAACAAAAACAAAAACAAAAACAAAAACAAAAACAAAAACAAAAACAAAAACAAAAACAAAAACAAAAACAAAAACAAAAACAAAAACAAAAACAAAAACAAAAACAAAAACAAAAACAAAAACAAAAACAAAAACAAAAACAAAAACAAAAACAAAAACAAAAACAAAAACAAAAACAAAAACAAAAACAAAAACAAAAACAAAAACAAAAACAAAAACAAAAACAAAAACAAAAACAAAAACAAAAACAAAAACAAAAACAAAAACAAAAACAAAAACAAAAACAAAAACAAAAACAAAAACAAAAACAAAAACAAAAACAAAAACAAAAACAAAAACAAAAACAAAAACAAAAACAAAAACAAAAACAAAAACAAAAACAAAAACAAAAACAAAAACAAAAACAAAAACAAAAACAAAAACAAAAACAAAAACAAAAACAAAAACAAAAACAAAAACAAAAACAAAAACAAAAACAAAAACAAAAACAAAAACAAAAACAAAAACAAAAACAAAAACAAAAACAAAAACAAAAACAAAAACAAAAACAAAAACAAAAACAAAAACAAAAACAAAAACAAAAACAAAAACAAAAACAAAAACAAAAACAAAAACAAAAACAAAAACAAAAACAAAAACAAAAACAAAAACAAAAACAAAAACAAAAACAAAAACAAAAACAAAAACAAAAACAAAAACAAAAACAAAAACAAAAACAAAAACAAAAACAAAAACAAAAACAAAAACAAAAACAAAAACAAAAACAAAAACAAAAACAAAAACAAAAACAAAAACAAAAACAAAAACAAAAACAAAAACAAAAACAAAAACAAAAACAAAAACAAAAAAGATAAAATTCCTTTATGGAAATAGAAATTGAGTGAAATAGCGATTTTTTAACTTCCCATTGGAACTTTTTGTAATTGGTCCGATTTGTCGAATCCAAAATTTGTGTGTGTACGTACGTTAGCGATACATTTTTTCGTTCATCGTATCTCCAGAACGTATAGAGAATATATCGACTTCGAATAAATTGTATTTTACAGATAATTAGTGGATTTCATCTTCATGCAAGTTTTGCAAATCAAAAAACAGGATGCAAGATATAAAATTCACACTTTTGTTGAATATTGATAGAAGAACAAAATGCATTATAGGAAGATTATAAGAAGAAGTAAAGACGAACATGTTCATATCTCTTTCACACATTCGTATTTTTGGAATGAATCTGTCCTGCTCCATATTTCTTTCAATCTGCAGATGAAGATGAATGTAAATAAACCAAATAACATCGTAAAGTGCAGAAAGGGTTTTCAAAAAATTCAATCAGCACTTTTCTTACTTAAGCTAATTTAAAAAAGTAGTAAAATATCATTCGTCTCGAATATCTCGAGAACAAGAAATGCCATATCAACCTCAGCTAAAATTTAATCCTAATACAAATAAAATAATGATGAAATGAAGAATTGAAAAGTATTAAAAAAAACAACTGATATTTTATTTAAATAAAAAAAAAAAAACAAACTTAAATTTGTTAAAAAACGGGTTTCGCTTCTAATATTTTGAGAAAAAACTGATTTTATTATCAATGATGTTATTTTCAAAAAAAAAGTTAGTTGCCAGTTTTTTAAGGCAAAAAAAAATTAAAATGAAATATTAAATTTTAAATATAAAAAATTGTTGAAAAACGTTTTTGTGGTTTTGTTTTGTGGTCATATCACAGCCAGCCTCTCTTTTTTTAAATTGCAATTTAATTTTGGTGCGATCGAAATATTATATACTACATAATTACATACCTAGATGATTTTAAGAATTTTTTTTAATCATGAGTTTTATAAAAGCAGAATTAAAATGTTACGATTTTTATTAAAAAAGAAATTTTTTAAACTTTACAAAATTTAGACCAGTGTTGGAGTTCTCTAGTATAGAGTTTTAAATCTTTGTAATATATAGATTTTAGAAAGGTCAAAGGTCCATTCTTAAGTTTTATTGACGTATTGATATGCATAAGGAATATTTTATTTTGTTTAAAAAAATATATTTTGTGGTCTACCTTTTTAATTCCTAATTTCCTAATTACGTTTCCTAAAAAACTAAATCAAAAGAATTCAAAAAATTCATTAAATCAAATATTTAAAAATATGTACAATTAAAACAATCTACTACAATACAATCGTTCTGCATTCCAGGGCCAAACTGTCAACTGGAATTAATTAAGATTTGTGAATTGTGATCCATTTGAAATCAGTTAGCGTTTTACTCCGAGTCGGAGTCGGTGTTTATTTTTGTATAGTGAAATTAACTTTTCTTTCTTTATTAAAATGAAAGAATCTGGCCTTACCGTGGTAATCTTTTTTTTTATTTGCCATCATAGTTTGAGCTGTAAGTAGAATATTTTTTTTATATAATTAATTTAAATATGGGAAAGAAGTAGCTTATAAACTTGAGTTCGTATACTCAAGGTTAAGGTGTCGTATTAATGGGTATTTATAAAAATTTCAATGTGGCAACATAATTTTTCTACTAAAACGGCATTTGAGTTCAAAATCATTTTGATTCTTATCAATACAACCACAATTGATATGTACAGTTGTAGAATTATGAAGAAGAATCAATTAGCTAAGCGAATATTTCATATTCTTATCTGTCTTTTTTATAGTAAACAAAATGTATTTTTTTAATGTTTTATATTTTATGTGCCAGAACTAGAAATATAGTACAATGTGGATTACTTGAAAATGACTCGTATTTTGTTTAATTCAAAAAATCATAAAACATGGTAACAATAATTTAAAGTTTTAATTAAAGAGTTTCGGCAGCAAACATAAATAATTTAAAAATGATAGTAATAATAAGATAACATAAAACAATTATTAAAAAATAACTTAAACTTTCAACAGTCAAAAGTTTTAGCTAAAATTTAATTAATTTATTGTATAATTATACTCTTTAAGATACATTTTAAAGTTTAATAAAATAATAATATACTGACAGTAAAAGGGCTTTATAATTATTGCCAATGTGTACCTATATATCGAATGATAATTAGAATGCAAACTGTCCTTAAAATTTTGCTTTCTTTAAATTAAGCCAGAATTGCACAACATGATAAAATTCTTCTAAAAGTTTTTAAGACATCGTTTAAATTAATTTTATTTTGTTCTGAATAGAATGAAAAAATTTCAAGTAAGAGCATAATAGTCGGAACCGCACCTTTGGCTATTTCAAAGGGTTCTAAATAAAAATCTTATGATATCATTTTAAAAACCGTTGATTCATTCACACAATGCTACTGGTGAATTTAAGGGCCAAACACAATGTCTTTTTAATGCTAGATTTTTAATTTCTGAAATTTTGAAATTTAGTGTTTTACGAATATTTTGCAAGTGTATGTAGTGAATTTGGTTTTTACTAGCCACACACAAGTTTTTGTTGTATTTACATTCGGTTTCTTTCTTTTTTCTCCATACTCGATTTAGTTTTCTTATTATTATTGCAAAAGTAGGTATGTATGTAGGTATGTATTATGCGAAAAAAAAGAATTTGGTGAATTGGAAGCTTAACGTTTGTTTTGTGAGTAATTTATTTCTCTATTTTCTTTAAAGTAAAATTTTTGAAAAATAAAGTTATTCTAAATTCTATAAAGTATTCGAAAAAAACTTAGGCGTCAGTAGTAAATAAATGATCATCTGACATTTCTTGTAAGTTTACAACGCCTTCTTTTTTTGAATTTCAATTTACCTAATTCTATTTTTGATAAAAAATTAAATTGTTCGATTTAGCTTTGAATATATGTATAAAGTTTTATATGTATGACACCCTAGATGGGTAATATACGAATTTTTGTTTTAGATCATCTAAATCTTGCAGCTGTCATACAACATTTTCGGTTCGTTCTATTTTTTCTAAACAAAAATAAAAATAAAATTTAACTGTACATTACCTTCACGCTATTTAATTGATATAATTATAGATACACATATTGGGTCTGTTACTTTAATCGGCCGCGGGATCTCGTGGTATCCCCAATCTAGCCAAAATGTGTGGCACGGAAATACCAAACCTTTTGACTTTTTAAAAAATTTCTTTTATTTCCCCTTCAGCAAGAATCTACCCGAACATTTTACCTACTCCATTTTCTTGCTTTTCAAACTACTGGTAATTTCTGTTGTCAAATGTCAAATGTGACGTTTAATCAAAAACAAATCAGAAACAGCCCAAATGCGTTTGCTTACTTTTCAATTCTGGTCAAAAATTACTACAACAACATCAAAAAGCTCGAGCCGAAACTTCTTTCCGAACTTTTTCCCTAACGGTAAGGAAACAGACCTATTGTTCATCAAGAAAACTTTTGACATAGCCACCAGCCTGATTACTGAACATAACCTAAATGTTCCAACACATAGAATCCTTCGAACACAAAGGATAAGGGTGTAACAATGGATAAGTTTTTTCGAGGATTACTAAAAATTGACAGAAAAATAAATATTGATATAAATTTGTTTCATAAATAATAATAATAAATAAAAACGTAGGTTTTTTAATAATACAAATACTATACTCTAATAATATACATCAGCCTATTTGAATTGGACTTGTTGATTTATTGATCTGCTGGAAAGAAAAGTTAAAAGTTCAAATAATGTTTTCTATTGATTCCATCACATGCATTGCCAGTGGGGCACTTCTCATAAGAACGTGTGTATTTAATTGAGCTGTAAAATGTTGTTTTCTTCGACGAAACACATTTAACAGATTGTACCTATGGGTTGCCCACTAAAGTGGAACAATAGAGTTGATTGAGCGGAACTGACTAAGAAGAAGCAAATGAAATCCTTTGAATCCGCGATCTAAAAACGTTTAACTGTATTATAGATTATTGCTGATATGAATGTAAATCAATGCAAATTATTGTCAACAAACATTTGGCCTAAAAAAAAAGTTTTTTTAGAACAAAATATGTAATGGTTATATATACGCGTATTTTTAATAGTTTTTGTTTTTTTTTTTCAGCTGCCATCAGTACACCCTGTGCACTTCGTCCATCTGCGTTTGGATCAGTGTGCGTTTGCAATGTCACTTATTGTGATTTCCTGGATCCAGTTAGTCCTATGGGTGATGATGGCTTTGTGTTAACATCGTCAAGCAAGGTTAATTAATTATGACTTTGCTTTTGTATTTAGTGTTCTTGTCTTTTAATGTACATAAATATGTACATAAATCTTATAATATAAGCGTAATTAAAGGTATAGTGAATTAATTTTTGGTGGATATAACTTTCAGGTGGGTCTTAGGTTTTCCTCGAAACTAGGGCAGTTTTCGGACAAAAAAATAAAGGTAAAAGACTGGGCGGAACTGAGTGGAATGGTTAAAAGAGTAAATAGAGACAAAATAATAAAATCGAAAGGTTTGGAAGTCTTTTTTTTCTTTAAATTGAATTTCAAAAAGCTATTCTATATTTTTTTTTCATTATTTTTTAGATCAAACGGTGACAATTAAAATTGATCGAAGTAAAAAATATCAGAAAATTGTTGGCTTTGGAGGAGCATTTACTGGAGCGGTGTCACACATTTTTAAAGGTTTACCTCAAGAACTGCAAGATGCAGTATATAAGTGAGTATTATATTTATTTATATATCTTTATATTTATCTTGAATTTATAAATCCATTTTTTTATTTTATTTTATTTCATTTTAAATAATTAAATTTTTTCTGCAGGTCATACTTCTCAAAGAAAGGAATTGCTTATAATATGATTCGTATGCCAATTGGAGGATGTGACTTTGATTTGGAACCCTGGGCATACAACGAACTACCAGAAAATGACGCAAATTTATCAAATTTCACTAAATTAAACTATCGTGACGAGAAGAGGGTAAAGTTTTTTTTTTTATTTTTATTTATTTACACCAAAAATTTAGTAATTAAAAAAATTCTAACCTGAATATCAGATTGAACAAATTGAGCGATTAAAATCCGTTGCGAATATACAAAATATAAAAATTTTGGGATCTGCCTGGAGCCCACCAAAATGGATGAAAACTATAGATTCATGGGTTGGGTTTAATTTTCTTAAGAAGGAGTACTATCAAACCTGGGCTGATTATCATCTCAGGTGGGTATTTATAAATTTCTACAACTGCGATTGTTCAAAAATTAATTTTTTTTTATGGAAATTCTTTAATTTATTTTCGCATTTAATTTGTTGGATTTCTATACGAAAAGATTCATTGAACTAATGGAAGCTAGAAATATGTCAATTTGGGGGATCACAACTGGCAATGAGCCATTAAATGCCATTTTATATACATCTGCATTACAAATTATGAATCTTGGATGGACACCAGAGTCTCAAGTCAGTTTATACATTAAAAAAATAAATTTATAAAAATGTTAACACATTCTTTATTATATTTATAAATTTAAAGGCAAATTGGGTGGCCGATAATTTAGGACCAACCATACGAAATTCAAAATTTAAAGATATCAAAATTTTCAGCAACGATGATCAAAGATATACGTTTCCGCTTTGGCACAAATTGGTAAGTCAATAATTGCTCAATTTACGAAATTAATTTGAAAAATAAATACCTTTTTAATTAAGATGAATAAAACAAGAAAAGAATCTATAAACTATTTGGATGGATTGGCAGTGCATTGGTATTGGGATAATTTTTATGATCCAAATTTAATGGATAAAACTCATACACTTATGCCTGATAAGTTGATTCTTAATACGGAATCTTGTGTGCCCAACAAAAGCGGATCTCAGTTGGGTTCTTGGGAACGAGCAGAAAAGTATGCTCATTCTTATTTGGAAGATCTTCAACATTCTTTTAATGGTTACATCGATTGGAATATGATTTTGAATGAACAAGGTGGACCTACTCATATTGATAATTTTGTAGATACTCCTATTGTTGCGAATGTTACAAGTAAGTCAAAGAAAAATACTACTTCGTTTCGAGGCAAGAATGTTTCACTATAGCGAGTTGTTTGGTTGCACAAGTTCTTTGTCATTTTTTAAGGGGTGCATCTATAAAACGTCTCAATATTCCAAGTACATTGCTTAATTCACGATGTCAGAATTTTTCACTCTAAATTGTTATTTGAAACCTAAACAATTTAGCTATTGAAACTTTCAAATTAAATAAATATTTGCAGGTGGCCAAGAAATATACAAACAACCAATCTACTATGCCATTGGACATTTTTCAAGATTCATTCCCGAAGGATCAATAAGGGTAGATACTGAACGTTCGAATATAAACATTGAAACTGTTGCATTTGAACGTCCAGATGGAACTCTTTCTTGTATTTTCTTCTATAGGTAAGTCATGAATTATAATTTTCGAGTTACAATAGCAAACACAAAACCTATTCCGCAACACCAACGATAGATTTATGTATAATCATTTACGGTGACTCGATGTTCTTTAAGCACCCTTAAGGACCTTAAGTGTTATATTTCCTCAAGAGAAATCTCTATTCAAAATGGCTGACTTCGCTGAATTCATAAATGTTTTATAAATTCAGTGAAGTTAGTCAAAAACCGTTGGCGGAATTAGTTATGCAATTGGTTTTTTAGACAACCATGTGTTGTGGATGGCCATTACTGGTTGATAATAACAAAATCATTCTATCGCGTTGCGATGCACATATATCCTCATCCTTTACCATTATTCGTACTGGCACAAATAATACGTATATATATTGCAAATTTGTCAATAATTTAATTAAATAATTTTCAGTGGGGAAGCTGAAGTTGTCGTTACTCTGGCCGATAGTGTCCGAGAAAAAATTGAGATTACTATTCCACCAAATTCGTTACACACAATTGAGTATAAATAGGATTTCTGGAGAGGAGTCTATGTGGATGGGACATCATAGGACCATATTAATGAGATAGTATGCTGTTTATTAACTGAATCTATTTTTAAGACTTTAAGTTGCAGCAAACTAAACTGGGATGCATTTAATGTAATTATATCGTAAAAATGTAAGTTTAATCAGAGTATATATAATGTTAAATTAAAATTCTCATTTTCTGTCTTTGTTTGTTGTGTTTCAATAAATATTTAAAAAATTTATAGTTACTCTATATCTTGTTATAAGTTTAATCAGTTTGATATAAATATTTTATACTTGAACTTTACATTGCAACCAATGTTAAACAATAAACTGTAACTGAATTTCAGATATTTGACAAAAAGTTCACTTTATAACTAAAATAGTGTTTTGACGTTTTTTTAGAACATTATAATTGACTTTATAACCGATCCCCCATGGCTAAATTGATTTTATTACCTAACTTTGCATTGGAATTATTGGAATTGTTTTTTGGCTCGAAAACAAACTCCGGAATAACTATTTTACTCACAACACAATGATGTAACTAAATATTGAAGGAAAAAATTCAATTGCCAATTTTTTTCTCAAAGCAAAAATATGTGCAAAAATACTATACGTCCCAACTTTGTTCAAAATTTTAAATAAGAAATTTCCTTATACCTAACAAAATCACATCGGGTGTCCTGTTTACAAGGGCACCAATGAAAAGTTACTAGTATGGGTCGCTCGCAGCTTCTTTTTTATTTATTATTTATTTAAATAATTTACAAAATTAATTTATAAATTATTTTTTTTAAAGGCATCAGGGTAGCCAGACCATATGATGCTGTCTTTAATCTACATATATTTACATTTAAATATTAACATTAAAATTCTATATGTAAGTTAAACTGAAAAGGAATAAAAATTTAAATCATTGAGAAAAAAAAATCATATTTCATCATATACTTGGTGAGCGGAAGTGGCATCTTTAACGTATTGAATGGATCATACTTCAGATGGATTCAAAATTTCGGCAAGTTTTTCAGCAATGTTGTCTGATGATACATCAATTTGGCGAGATAAAGCAGAGGACATTTGACAATGATATGCGTGACAATGCGTGTTGAAAACTGCTTTTCCAACTCTAATTCGAAAAAGTTGTATGCTGTCTTCTCTGTTAAGAGACCGATTGTATGGGATACGCGTGTTAGCAGGTTAATGTTTTCGTAGAAATGTTTCAGAATTTCGACAACTTTCGTTAAATCCTTTTTATGGTCCTCTATGAGTGTTCGGCGTAAAACCTGGTAAAATGTGGAGTACTCTATAATGAGCGGGTAGCTGATAGCATTTCTTGCGGCAAGATCTGCATCCTCATTTCCTTTGATTCCGAAATGTTTAGGTATCCATGCAAGCATAATGTTTTAATTTGATTTGAGTATAAACATCTTCTTATAACCTCCAAAGAAGGACATTTATTTGTTTCACTTTTAAGACCCATAAGAATAAAAAGTGATCTTTCACATTCAAGGTTTACAAAAGTAATAATTTATTTCACCCTTCCCTTTTACTAATATTACAAATGAATAAGACTGCTTTTAGGACGACTGCAATTTCTACCCGCAATTCTCTTTTGAGTTTCTTTCCGATTGCAGCATCCATTTAAACGCTGCAAATTTTAATACCTGCAATTTTTGTTATATGAGAAGGAAATATATCTCCTCCCTCTTTACTCCGCTTATGTCTCAAACAATACGAAAAAGCACAAAGAAGAAAGAGCGATAACTCTGCAATTATTTCAATCTCTGCAACTTTGTCTACCCCGGAGACCGCATACATACGTCCCCCGCCTACATGCTTAAAAATTGCAGGGGTAATTGCAGAGTTTAAAAGCAGTCTAACAAAACTGACTTGCAAAAATTATAGACATTAACCATATTTGACATTAATGTCATTAATTACAGGGTGAGTAAAAAGATGATGTCCAAGGTTCGTCCACACGCTTCGTGATGCTAGTGGTTTAGACGCTTCCTTTTTAGTTACGCTCCAACATTCCTCCCCAGCCGTGAAAGAAGTTCAAAACACCTTCTCCCTTGTGGCTCATTTACATAAAACGATAAAACAAATATTTAGTATATTTTTAAATAATAGTACTAGATTACGAAACAGGACACTTAACAAAATTTTGATCGAACAGATCTAACTTCAATAACAGCTGAAGTGCTGAAACAATTCATATATATATTTGTCTCGTTTCGTCTCGTAGATTGGCATCGGTTGTAAAATTCAATAATAAGTTGTTATCGTTTCTGGTTGTAAAGTGTTTTATTTTGTTATTTATTTAGCAAAAGTAAAATTAATGGTGAAAATTATAATAAGTGGTGAGTCCAAATAATTTGTATGAATCATTTTGCCATATGCATATTTGATTCAGTGAATTGATTGTAACGTGTCCCATATATACCGTCCATAAGAACTATACGTGTTCGTGTTATCCCATATAAAATACATGGGTTCGGTTGTCACCCATAAAAAATACATGGGTTTGTGTTTTGCTCATCTGAAATGCATTGGTTCCACTGATCTCTATAATACACTGGATAGTGTATTCCCTACAAAGTATAACAGTTCTCTTGACTCCAATTGGGAAGTTCCCCCATAAGTCAATTTGACAATTCTCCCTAGTTGGGGAGAAAACAATGCAATACAAACAAATATACTTTACATATACAACGATAAATCACAATGTGCACACTAGTCGCGCTTTGGAAAAGTGTTTGCATGTGTAAGTATGTTTGTTTGTATTGCATTGTTTTCTCCCCAACTAGAACTGGCAAATATAGTATAGTTATAGATATTTAGTTTTTGGAAAAGCCCAATTGAAGATGCCACTATCGAAGGCAGCTTCAAGAATTGTCATATTATGCCGAGCACAAAAAAAAAAGTATTTTGACGACTGGAGTACAAATTAGGCGTGTTCAAGAGAATGAGATCTTGGAGATCTCAGTCTCTGTTATATGAACAGGGGGCCGATTTTGGTTCTGTGAAAAAGTGAATCGAATATATAATTTTCACATTCGCTAGCATGCATTGCTTTAACTTTTTCGATTCACTTGGTGCAAAAAAGCGATTCTGGTTAAGTGAGTAAAATTCTCCGACGAACTACATATATTATCGTTCCCGAACCACCTTATCATTTCCCCTGAAGCGCATTCGCAGTTGGCGCAATTCTCTCAATTTTCAATTTTCTTATTTTTGGAAGTAAAAAGAGAAACGCTTGAGATAGAAATATTTTTTTCTTCATGAATAGGACAGAGAAGGAGATGTGATTGAATTGAGCATTGTTTGTTCGTAATCCCCCTTTTTTTCAAATATTCACATCCAAAAAGCGGCGTGAAAGCAAAATATTCATCTGAATGTTTTTGACGTTTGGTTTCATTTTTTCACGGAACGAGAATTGCATTTAAGAGTGAAAGAGTGAAAAGCTATTCGATGCACCTTTTCACAGAACCAGAATCGACCCCCAGGATTCCTCAGCAAAATTTCTCAGTTTTGCTGTCAAAACTCTGAGGAAACAAAATTTTGATTCGCTTGCTCACCTTTTGAGTGAGAAAAATCTCTGAGATCTCATTTTTCTGAACGCGCCAATTGTTACTGAGCAGACAAAACAAAAGGGAAATGTGAAAATTTTCAATCATTTATTTAGTTTATTAAGAAAAAATAAAGCTATCTATCAAATAGCAAGTTTTATTCCTTTAAAAACACGAAAACGCTATTTGGGAAAACTTAGCTGAAGAACACCACCTTGCAAAGTACTTTTTAGTATTTTCCAGTACATGATGAATGGAACGCTATAATTATAATTTTGCCAAATGAAAAATCTAATCTTAAAGTAGATGTAATTTTTGTTGTCTGTACCTATTTGTATTTTATTTTAGATAAGAGAAACATCAACAACAATAATTTACTAAGTAATTTCTTTTTATTGATGGTGTCGCTTTCTTGTGTGGATTCATTTCGTTAATACATTAACATTATTTAAGTGCTTTAAAGTACTTTGACCACAGAGTAGAAGTAGTTGACTGCAACCAGAAGTATTTTGCAGTAGATAAAGAAACGCGCCTAATGTCGTCGTTAATAATGTTATACAGTAATACTGCTATACAAGAAAAAAGGCAGCTTCAAGTATAACAATTGTTCAAATGGAGTCACCTATTTTGTATGGATACGTGTGTATTTTTTTTTTATTATTGATAGAAATTTTCCATTGAGTTTTTTTTTTCACCTTAATAGTCAGGGACGGTACGTTGGTTTTTGAGTGTAATTTGAATTATTGTTTTAAATTAAATTAAATTAAATTCGATTTTGAGTGGACTGTGTTTTATTGAATGATAGTCGATTATTGATGAATATATAATTGATTTTATAGGGTGTTTCAATTTTTGAAGTTAAATAATTTTTTTGGAAAATTTTGTATGCGATATTTTTATTTAATTGTTTTGAAGTGTAACTTATTTTAAGTGATTTAAAGTTGTTTTGCTGCAATTTTGCTGTGATTTTGTAGATATTAAATGGATGATTACAAAAAATGTGAATTTAAATTGTTTCCCCTTGTGCAATTAATGTGAGTGCTTGTTATCAAATAATTGTTTTTACCTTTTTGTGAGAAGTATTGAATATATAATGTTTGATTTTATATGATTGCAATACAGAATGACTGACCTTGATTTTGTCTAAGTGTGATATAGAAAGCATGAATTTTATTTGCTTGAGTGTGCATGATATAAATGAGTGATTTTGATTTTTCTGAGTGTAAGTGATATCGAATGATTGACTGTGAGTGATATCGAATGATTAACTGTGAGTGATATCTGAATGATTGATTGTGAGTGATATCTGAATGATTGAATGTGAGTGATATCTGAATGATTGACTGTGAGTGATATCTGAATGATTGATTGTGAGTGATATCTGATCGTATGAGTAGAGTACCCTTGATTCTGAAATAACTTATTTGAATGTATTGTAGAATATTTGAATGTTTTACTGGTATTATTTTGCATGATCTGAAGCGTGCATAGTTTGATTTAGATTGAATGGTTAGATTGTTGCAGTTTCATCTGGTTTCCTGTTTGAGGGTAGAAGGCAAATTTTTGTTATTGGTCTTTTAAGTTCACCTGATTTTGTTTTTAGATTTACGAAACGAGTAGCTTAATCTCATGTACAGTTGATGCTTTCATGGAACTATTCAAATTAGACTCATCCTTCTTTTCGATCTTTCTAGCACCTTCACGAGATTGACCACTATCTGACTTAACTAACACCATTCCAAATCGTTTGAAATTTCTGATTTGTAACAAAGACAAATTTCGACAATTACATCGTATATTTCCTCACATTTGTCGGCCACATTTTCGTTTTCTTCTGACTTTTGGATGTCATCGAAGAACCCACTGATTTTTCTGTAATTTTCCTCTAAAACACTCAAACGACCATGCTAATAACTTTTCGATTTCCTTTCAGCACCCAAATTTTTATAACTCGTGTAGCTCTTTTTGACTTGAGCACAAATTTTCTTGAACAATTTCATTGAGGCTGATTCACTCATTGTAATTTATTTACACTCAATAATAATGCAGGATTCCGTAGAACGATGAAAAAATATAGATGAAAAATAAGATGATTTATCAATGATTCTGGACGACGACACGTGATGTAACAGTTATGGACAACAGCAATGGAAAACGTTTATGAGTAACAGCTTCGGACAACTGGACTCAGCAATGGCAACGATAAACTACTGTACTCAACAACGTCAAATTAACTGGAACAATCCAATGGCAATTTCTGCAAATTGAGGTAATTAATTTTAATGCTACTCACATGAATTGTTAGAATAATTCCTTATTTATTTGTTGCAGGACAGGTTCTCCGCTGGACAAATGCAGGCGTACATTGTACAAAGAAAGACAAAAAACTCCACAAGAATAATGGCGGCACTCCAATAACGACGAAAATCCACATATATATATCACAGCTGCGGTTTAATTTAGTATCACAGTATTTTTCTATTTTAGTATCACAATCTTCTTCAATTTTAGTATCACAGTCTTAAGTTTGATATCACAATATTAATTAATATCCGACTCGATAGGACCAAAATGTTTCGAGTTGAAATAAAAGTGATCTTTCACATTCAAGCTTTACAAAAGTAATGATTTATTTCACCCTTTTACTAATATTACAAAAAAATAACAAAAATGACTTGCAAAAATTATTGACATTAACCGCATTTGATATTAAATACAGGGTGAGTAAAAGATGACGTCCAAGGTTCGTCCACACGCTTCGTGATGCTGGTGGTTTAGACACTCCCTTTTTAGTTACGCTCTAACACATCGTACTATCAATTTTGATCAATATATCGATTTCAATTTTTTTTTCCTAAAGCACACTCGGCTTGCCACAACATTTCAAGTAAAAACCTTATCCGTTTAAACTGTTTAACCTTACTAAATGCTTGCTTTATTTAAATAAAAACTCCGTTGCAAATTCAGTTTGTCTTCACTTGAAATTTTAATTTGAGTTTAAACAATATTGACAAAATCACCCCTCTGTAATTTTTTTCTGTTTTTTGAAAATAAGGTGGCCAAGAAATATAAAAACAGCCAATCTACTATAACATTAGACATTTCTCAAAATTCATACCTGAAGGATCAGTAAGGAGACTGTTGCATTTGAGCGTCCAGATGGAACTATTTCTTGTGTTTTCTTCAATAGGTAACTAAAAAATTGTAATTTTCGGGGTACAACAGAATTATGCATAATCAACCATTATGACACACTGTTCCTCATTAACCTCGCCTCAGGAGAAATTTATATCCCAAACAGATGACTTATCTGAATTCATAAAAAATTGCATTAAACCTTTGGTGGAATACATAGATTACTCTATTAGTTATAGCTCACCGTGCGCTGTCATTGCTGGTTACGCCACGTTGGTACTGGCCTCGCCACCACGCTGCCGGTCATTATTAGTTGGTAATCCCAAGATTGGCCGATCGTGTTGCGATGTATATTCATCCTTTGCAAATACACATTGAGATTACAGCGAATAATACGTATTTGTATACATTTTGCATTTGTTTAATTTTATTTTCAGTGCTAAAGCTGAAGTTGTCGTTACTCTGACCGACAGTATTCGAGACAAAATTGAAATTACTATTCCACCAAATTCGTTACACACAATTGAGTATAATTAGGATTTCTGGAGAGCAGTCTATATGGATGGAGGAAAAGCCAAATTGATTTATTTATACATGCTGTGCATTACCTACATTTATTTTCAACTCGCAAGTCGCAACAAACTAACTTAAGATGGATTCGATTTTGTATAATGGCAATAGTTGCTTTGTGCACGAAAAGTAATCATACTTCATGACTTAATTAAATTTAATTGGATCGTAAAAATGTAACTTTTAATAACAATGTATAATAATGTTAAATTAAATTTTGATTTTATATCTTTTTTTTGTTGTGTTTCATTAAATATTTCATAAATGTAACTATGGATGCACGTTTTTTTTCAGAATAAACTATAGTTCATGACGTTGGTAAACCTGGTTTAATGTTTTATAAATTTGATACAAAACAAATTTCAAATCAGTGTGCTAAGGTTATAATATAATAAATCATTTTCATTTTTCGTACATTTTTCCTGGCCTATAGGTTAATAATGAGAATGACAGTAAAAAAATGTCAGTTTTATTAAGAATTTCAAGATTTAAAAAAAAAATAAATATATATTTCCAATATTTACCCATTTAAAAATAACAATTAATATTATTTAATTAAAAGTTTAAGTGCCCTCAATCGCTCCACCTAAACACAAGTAATTTTCTTAATCGTATTGTATTGTATTGTTTCCCCTAAGGGTTACAAGTCTCCCATCACACTCTCCACTCTTCCCATCCCTCTCTCTATACTCTTTCTCACAACCTCTAGTGCCCTTATCCACTCTTCCCCCTTCCTCCTTCGCCCATTATATCCCTCATTTTTTTCCCTATTGATCTTCCTTCACATCCGCTTGACCTGCATCTTTCAATTACATGTTCCCACGTCTCTTGCTCACCTTCATACACTCTGCACATTCTCTCTTCTTCTTGTTTCCAGTACCATCTTTCTCTACCTGACTCTCGCTTTTCTATTTGTTCTGTCTGCCTTCCATCCCGCTTTCAGATATTGCGGGATCCCCTCGGTCATTACTTTTTTATACCACCTGTTATATCTGGATTCCTTTATTAGTTCCCGTCTTTCTTTCTCCTGCTCTCTTCTGTCTTTCCATTCTGATCTCTCGTATCCTGTCGTACTATCCTCTCTTCCTTCCCTTCCCCTCGTTTTCTTTCACCCATGTTCCCACCGTGATCCTCTCTCGCTTCCATCCCTCTCTCTCTCTCTCCCTCTCTCTCTCTCTCTCTCTCTCCCTCTCTCTCCCTCTCTCTCCCTCTCTCTCTCTCTCTCGCTCTCTCTCTCTCTCTCTCTCATCTCCTCTAAACATTTCCTCGCTATCTCGCTTCCTTTTCCACCTGTTAATTTCTCTTCATAACTCTCTTCATAATTATACTGCGTAATAATTAAAATTTGTTGATAAATTTGAAAATTTTCTAATTTTCTATTAACTTTCACCACCAGGCCCAATGTTAACGTTAATCGATATTAATCAAATTTTACACAGAAATTGATAAATGAAAATACACTTGGAGTAAAATAAATACAACAGTTTCGAGACAGCATATCGTTATCCTTATCTATTTATGGAATCCTACTAACATCATCCAAAATTTCGGAAAAAACAGGTGACAGATTTCAATTCAAATTCAACGCCCAAAAATATGCTTAGTTATTTTTAAACCCTTATGTCATTCTTTTGAAATCTTATGTTCATAATATAAACTTATTTTTACATATACCTTTTTTACCTATACATAAAAATTTAAAAATAATTTAAAAAGCAGTGGCCACTGTGGCGTATGAGCATTTAAAAAAAAAACTGCGATTCCATCCTTGAGTATATGCAGAATCGTTTTTAAGATATTTATTTAAATAATATATAGGTATATATATATGTATATACATACATATGTATGGATGTGTATGTGTATGTATATTTATAAAATTTGCTCTTCATTAACCATACCATGCCATCAAGCTAATGAACTAATTATTTTGATTTTTAAAATAAAATAAAAAAAATATATTCATACATACTTTAACTAATATTTGATTTAGTGCTCGTTTTACGAAATCAGAACTTTACTTGATAGATTTTCCTACAATTTTTGGTTAAAAAAGTTGTAATTAGCTTACTTAGAATTTTACTCAGAGATTGTGAAACAGACCCTTAAACAACAAAAATTTTTATTCTTGCAATAGGACTATATAAACTTATAGTCTTATAAGAATCCTTTTGTGAAAATTAAGCTCTAATCATAGTTTTGTAGTCTACATAATCAAATAACAACACATATTGAAGAGTTTTAGTCATTTTATACTTCTATGAAAACAATTAAGGAACTCCTATAGGTATCAGGAGTTAAAAGTTTTGCAATAGGTAGTATGATGAAAACGGTTTGTTTTTTTTCGAGGGAAAAGTTCAAATAAATAGATACATTTTTAACAGCATATAATTTTTGGTTCATATATGTGAAAAAGAGTAAACACAATGTATAATGTATAATGGATTGACTTACAAAATAAATACTCTCACACAAGCATATCAGTTTTTTGACATAAGACACACGCACAAAAGCTAAAAAGTAGTTTGTTTCTTACTTATAAAATGCTTAATGAGAAAGATGTACGAAAAACTTTTTAAAGTTTATAAAATTCTATTCTCTTTTGAACGAATCGCATTGGAAGAGACGCATTCTTATAGCTAGATCTAGCCGAGGTGAGAGCCTCCCATAACAAGGCCATTTAATGCTTTTAACAGTGTTATCACAATCTAGTAGTATATTCTTAAAGATTACATTATAGTTTAGTCTCGATAAGCTCTTGGACCATCCTATGAGAGGAAAAATGTTATTTGGGACATTAGACGTGCGGACGTATAGGTTGACGGACAATATAGCGATATCCTCTTGTTTTCGGACTCCTCGACTTCGGACAATGATGTGTTAGTTTCAATTACAACTTCGAATATTTGTATCTTAAACGAAACCAATAATTGATACTTTAGTATCAAAATACAGTAAATTTGTTATCAAATAAAATTGAACGAATGGGTCGCTCGTGTCGTTATACATTAATCCAAAGTTAATTACTAAGTATAGGATGTTACGAGCAGTATAATAAAATAATTATTGTCTTCTACTTCTTGAGAAAATTAAAAATTACTGAAACTACTTTTTTATGAGATATTTATTTTTTTGCTTGCTTACATAAAAATAGTGCTATAGCACCCAGCATTACGACGTATAAACAGCATGCTGCCCTCCTGCAACCCACCTGCTTGGGCACACTATAGGATTTGGGGTATGTGCGAGTTTGGGTGCATGCAAAGTTTCAATTTAGAAAGTCATTTAGTAAGTAGTAGTAGTTTCAGTAATTTTTAATTTTCTCAAGAAGTAGAAGACAAAAAATCATCTAGTTTTCAGTTCATTAGGAATTAATTAAAGCAACGAATTTTAGAAAAAAAATATATATATAATTTTACAGTTCTGAAAAATTACACCTCAAACTGTTTGTTATGTTTTTTTTTCCCAAAATTTTTAGTTCAAAACCCATTTTTTCAAAAACTATGCATACATTTCACTTGATTTAAAAACTAGCTAATAGAACAGAGTATTGGCTTTAAATAAAGACCTAATACTTAATAGTAAATGTTACCGTTATTTTGTAATAATTTTTTTTTTCATTTTTAGTACTTGCCCCTCCCGCCCAAACGGGGGGAGATAGACCCCCTCCCATAGTATAAAATGCTTGTATTTAACGGTTCTACAAAAAACCTTTATTATTTCTTGGCGCCTGAGTTATCGTACTCGTGCCAGAAGTTTACACATCAAAAAATCTTATCTTTTCCCAAGTTTTAGGTAAAAACATTTTGTTAACCATGAGAATGGATGAAAAAAAGTACATAAATAAGAATTGTGGTTTCTTTTAGATTTTGCAAAATACACAATATTTATTTTGAAGCTAATATTTTATGAAACCAAAACAAAGACAAAACAAATAAGATAAAATTAATTTATGAAAACTAAGTGGAATAGCGATTTTTTATTATTTTATTTATTATTATTTTATACGTTGAATCGAAAATTTTTGTATATCTCCGCATTTCCAGGTCACAAGAATCCGAATCCATCGTTTTTAGAGAGATGTCTGTATGTGTGTGTGTACGTATGTTCGCGATAAATATTTTCGTTCACCGTATCTTCAAAACGAATAAAGGTATCGACTTCGAATAAATTATATTTTACAGATAATTAAAAAAAAAAAAAAAAACAGGATGCAATATTTAAAATTCACATTTTTGTTGAATAGTGATAAAAGACTAAAATGCATTATAGGAAGATTATAAGAAGTGCCATAATGCAGATATAAAGACGAACATGTTCATATCTCTTTCACAAATTCGTATTTTTGGAATGAATCTCTCCCGCTCTACATTTCTTCAAATCTGCAGATGAACATAAATGTGAAGGGTGTTTTTTTTAGAGATATAGAAGTTTGAAATGGAATAAAACAAAGATGATGTTTTTTTAAATTGACATAAATTTACTTTATTCGAAAGATAATCTTCTGGCATTATAATTTAAATATGATTTTTAGTATATGACCGCCACGACTGGTTCGGACTTAGTTTAATCTGGAGGTCCAATTTTGGATGATTTTTTCCAACATTTATGGCCGTATATCGGCAATAACGCGGCGAATGTTATCTTCTAAGTAGTCAATCGTTTCGGGCTTATCGGCGTAGACTAGCGACTTCACATATCTGCACAGAAAGCGGCTTTACATCGCACGATCTTGGAGGAAAAATCAAGGGACCGTAACGTGAAACTATGCGGTTACTTAACGTTTCTTTCAATAAATCAATTGTGGCACGAGCTGTGTGATATGTTGCGCAACAGTTTTCGGTTCTAATATTTTGAGAAAAAAAAACAATATTGACTTCGGTCTAATTTGATTGTATACACAATGCTATATTTTATTACTGATGTGATTTTCAAAAAAAATAAATTGACAGTTTTTTTGACAGTTTACTAAAAATTGTTGAGAAACGTTTTTCGGCTCAAATATGTATTTTAAAAACAAATAATCCTGTCGACTCCAAAATAATTTTATTTTACTCACTATGCTGTTACTAAGAAATGATGGGGTATGTAACAAAAATCAGTTGTCAAATGTCAGTTTTCTTCTGAAAAAAAAAAACTGCCAAAAATACTACTAAAAAAGATTAAAAATATAATACGCCCCATTTTTTTCATTTTCATTTGATCGCATATTGAACATTTGATAAGGTCTTTCAAGATTTTGAATTATGAATTTCCTTATAGGTACCCTACAAAATCACATTGGGATGTCCAGTTTACAAGGGCACCAATGGGAAGTTACCAGTGTGGGTCATATCACAGCCAGCCTCTCTTTTTTTAAATTGAAATTTAATTTTGGTGCGATCGAAATATATACTACATAGTTACATACTTAGATGATTTTAAGAATTTTTTTAAAATCATGAGTTTTATAATAGCAGAATTAAAATTTTATGCTTTTTATTAAAACAGAAATTTTTTAAACTTTTCTTAAGTTTTATTGACGTATTGATATGTATAGAGAATATATTATTTTGTTTAAAAAAAAAATATATTTTGTGGTCTACCTTTTTAATTCCTAATTTCTTAATTACCATTTCTTAAAACCTAATCAAAAAAATTCAAAAATTCATTAAATCAAATATTTAAAAATATGTACAATTTAAAAAAAGAAAACAAGGAACAGAAATTACGTGTAGAAAAATTCTCGTTTAACCTTGTGGTGTTTGATTGAAATTTTGAAATATTATCAATACACAACGAGGTATCCTTTTTATAAAAACGAGCTTGGATTGCAGCATTTTTTAGATTAGTTCTACCAACGGAATTATTTTATCTTTATATTTAGATACTGTAATAATTATTTATTAAAACACAGTATAGATCCTGAAGATGAGGAACAAAAGACCAGACAAAAAAAAAAAAACAATCTACTACAATGCAATCCTAACCCACATGATATCTACATTGCATTCGTTCTACATTCCAGTGCCAAACTGTCAACTGAAATTAAGTTAGATTTGTGAATTGCGATCCATTTGAAATCAGTTAGCGTTTTACTCCGAGTCAGAGCGGTGTATATTTTTGTATAGTGAAATTAACTTGTCTTCATTAAAATGAAAGTATCTGGCCTTACCGTGGCAATCCTTTTTTTTATTTGCCATCATAGTTTGAGTTGTAAGTAGAATATTTTTTTTATATTATTTATTTATATATGGGTCCTGCTTTGCAGTTTTTCGGTTATCCACAAACAATTTCTAAGGGAAAAACTTGTGGCTACATTTAAAACCATATAATATATGTATTTTGTAGTAAATTGAACAGTTTTATCGTAAATGTTAGCTATTTTAAAAATCCAGCAGGAGAGACGAAAGAATTACTTTATATGAAAATTATTTTAAAAAAACGTCTATTTGGCTGATTAAAGAAGCTTATAAACTTGAGTTCGTATACTTAAGGTTAAGGTGTCGTACTAATGGGTATTTATAAAAATTTCAAAGTGGCAACATAATTTTTCCACTAAAACGGCATTTGAATTAAAAATCATTTTGATTCTTATCAATACAACCACAATATTGATATGTGCAGTTGTAGAATTATGAAGAAGAATTAATTAGCTAAGCGAATATTTCATATTCTTATCTGTTTTTTTTTTTTTTTTAAGTAAACAAAATGTATTTTTTTAATGTTATATATTTTATGTGCCGGAACTAGGAAAGGAATACCTTAAATTGGACGTCTGTCAATGCAAAGGTGATATATGTACATACCTTATCTGTTTTGCTACAAATTGTTTCCATCTTAAATCGATCTTAAATATAATTATTTCTTTTGAGTTTTTAAAATTATTCAGATATAACCGTTCTGGAAAGCTTATATGCATTATACCCAAATGTGTGGAAATTAAAAATACAGCATCATATTGCACAAATGCACTTACACAAACCTTTATGAATTTATTTAAAAACTTTTGAATTTTTTTTGATATCAACGCAATGTAGATTACATCGTCTGATTACTTTTACAAGAAATTAAATTTCTTTTTAAAAAAATTAAAAAAAGTTTATCGTTGTTTTTAAAATAAATTGATTCTTTACACAAAATAAAAAAAATGTTGGTATGCCAATTATTATTGTGGAGTCAAAAACTTAAATTCGACCTCGATGGAAATTATTTATTTTAATTCTTAGACCATCATCACATTTTGGGGTTGCCCGGGTCTGTATTAGTGTTGTTGTTATAATAATATACTGACAGTAAAAGGGCTTTATAATTATTGCCAATGTGTACCTATAAATCGAATGATAATTAGAATGCAAACTGTCCTTAAAATTTTGATTTCTTTAAATTAAGCCAGAATTGCACAACATGATAAAATTCTTCTAAAAGTTCTTAATACATCGTTATTTAAGTTAATTTTACTTTGTTCTGAATAGAATGACAAAAATTTCAAGTAAGAGCATAATAGTCAGCACCGCACCTATTTCAAAGGGTTCTAAATAAATATCTTATGATATCATTTTAAAAACCGTTGATTTGATTTAAAAGCATTCACACAAAAAGTGCTACTGGTGAATTTAAGGGCCAAACACAATGGCGCAAAATTTTAAACGATTTAGTAAAATGTTAAAGCCATTTTAGTACGTTGCTAAGTTAAAAAGAAGATTTTGCTAATTTTAAACGATTTTAGCAACTTACTATCTCTTAACATTTTACTAAAGTTAAAATCTCAAAATGGCTACTTTAACTTTTAGTAACTTGCTAAATCTATATGAAATCTGTCATTTTCCTCGAAAAAAAATTGTTGGCAAAGAGTTAAATTGTGTTTTTTGTATGATTCGTGTGCTAATCTTTTTCAAAGTAAATAAAATAAAAAAAATGTTTTCGGAAGAGTTACTGAAGCTAATGGAGGTGCTGATTCCAAAATGGTATCAACCATCCCTGAACGGTTTATGGTTGGTCAGGTACACTCCAAAATGATTTAAATTTTTCTTCATGATGGCAAAAATTAAGAAAATTGAAAAAGGTTTTGGAGTGTATCTGGCCAATGGTAAATCAAATTATTAGGTCCGTTCCCTAGGTTTAGGTATGTTTACTTTGTTTTTCTTTCACGAACTGTCATTGTTTGGACGTGTTTCGATGCACCATTTTAAATAAAAGGGAAATAGTATTTTACTAGTTAGTAAAACGAAAAAAAAGGATTAAAATTTCCGAAGAGCTAGTAAATTACTAAATGTTTAGCAAATTGCTAACTAGTAATATGCTAAGCCCTTAACAATAGGTTGTTTAAAATTTTGCGCCAATGTCTTTTTAATGCTAGATTTTAAATTTCTGAAATTCTGAAATGTAGTGTTTTACGAATATTTTGCGAGTGTACGTAGTGAATTTTATTGGAAAAAAATTTAGCAAAAAAGCTATAATTGTAGTAAGGGAGTAACGCTGGTCCGCATCTTGAAATAAATATTTAAATAGTAGTCTAAGAGCTAGCAACATTTTCGGGAAAGCATTTTAACAGTCTTTTTTATATGTTGTAACCCTCGCTATGTTGAGTTGAATTTTTGAAAGTCTGTCTGGTAAGATATGCTGTGTTTTTTCTGTACGCGGCATCTTATATCAAACAATATCAATTTACAGGTCTGACTGGGGTAAGATGCTGCAAGATACATCTGGTTTTGATTAAAATTTTACATTATTAAGTACCATTTTTGTTTTTAATATTCAATGCTCCTATCAATTTTTAGTCAAAAACAAAAAACCAGTTTTCGAGAAAATCGAAAATAATAATATTGTACCACTGATTTTTAATAATTTTTTTCCGAGTTAAAATACCTTGAAACGTATTTTGTAGCATCTGTCTGGCAGATGGCCAGACCTGTAAATTCATATTGCAAACAGTTGCTTGCTCTCGTACTATAGTTTTTCGTCAATAAAAACAGTTTTATGATTTTTGACAAAAAAAAATTGGGTTCGAAAATTTTGAAAACATGAAATTGTTTCATACCTAAAATGAATGAAATGTGAATTGAATATTATTATGAATGAAAATATTATAGTCTGATAAAATCTTTCTAACCCTATACGGTTGAAATAGCTTTTTTGCAGTATTTATTATCCGCTTGATGTTACGAAATATATTTCAACCGTTCAACCAAATAAATCTGGTATAGGGATATTAATTAAAACTTGTATTTGTATTCTGTATAATATGTCGCAGGAAAATTGTGGCAGAAATGGGTTCATAGGCAACACCTTCATTTTTTTTTAGATAACTCTAAAATATTTGAATAAACTTGTTTGTTTTTATTAACGTGCCAATTTTTTTATGTTTATTTAATTGCTATTAACATAGCTTTGTTTACTTGCTGATATAGAATTAGCTAAGCAAGTTCAGTCATATTTTTGTTTGGATTTCAATTTTATTCGATTTTTGTTTTTTTTTTTTGTCTTCTTTGCAAATGACTGTTTTAGGAGCACAAAGTGTTCATTTATTTTACTTATTAGGGTTTTTTTGTGATAACACACTTGCAGTTAGACTGCCAAGCTTTGGCACCATTAATATTAATATTGAAGGTTTGAATGAAACAACAACAGTTGGGTGAGCTACCACCAAGATTTTATAGGCTGGAGTTATAACAATTTCACGTCTGCCAGGTCGATCATCAGACTCCTTTTTAGTGGTGCTATAGTAATTGTTCAATTTTAATTTGAAAAACTTTTTGCCACAGTTGGGGCCCAGCTAGGGATCAAACCTGGACCAAGCTCCCTCAGAACCAATGCACTACCGAGTCCACCTGATCAAGTCCATCCCAATAACTAAGGTTTTTTTTTTTTTTTTTTTTTTTTTTTTAGTCAACTGATGAGTCCAAGTGAGATCGCCGGGACGAAACGCCTAAATTTTTGTGGACTAAAGGCCGTAAAAAGTTATTTTGAATCAACTAAGGTTTTGTTTTTTGACAATTGCATATGAAACCAGCATTTTTACTAGCCACGCACAAGTTGTTGTTGTACATTCGGTTTCTTTCTTTCTTCTCCATACTCGATTTATTTTTCTTATTATTATTGTAACATGTTTATTAACGATCTCCCCCAAGTCTGCCACAATGTCATGTTGCATCTTTATGCTGACGATGTTCAAGTGTATCTATCTGGCCCTTTTAATTTATTAGAAGACCTAATTTGTAGATTCAATGAAGATCTTTTTGGGATCTACAACTGGAGCCTATGCAATGGACTTACTTTAAATCCTGCCAAATCGCAAATAATTGCAATTTCTAAAAAGAAATTTGATGTAACAACCCTTCCCCCTGTCTTTATTTAGCGTTTTGAACTTAATTTTGTAGATAGTGTCATAAATCTAGGCTTCAAAATAAATCGGACCCTTTCTGCTAATGATCATGTTAACCTCAGTCGGCCGTATCTATGGTGGTCTCCGAAAATTAAACCTCTTCTCTAACCTAACTCCCATAGATACTAAGCTGAGACTTGTTAAATCCCTGTTACTGCCTATCATTGATTATGCTGCTGTAGTTTACTGTAAGCCAGATTCGCACTCACTGCATAAACTATCTGTTGCTTTTAATGACATGGTTAGGTATGTTTATGGTTTGCGAAAGTTTAACCTTGTTTCTCTATCAACGTGTTCTTGGATGGTCGTTTATGCAATTTCTTGATTCAAGATGTTGCATATTTCTGCATAAGATATCTATTTGATAAACTCCGCTTCGCGCAGTCTACCCGAGCCTTGAATCTCACTACACACGCGTCTAAATATTTAAATTCTTCTAAATTTTTTTTTTGTATAGACTTTGGAACTCCCTACCTGTAATGGTAAGACAAATAATAGGAGCAACTCACTTCAAAAAAGCATTATTTCAGAATAGAATCTAAAATAGAAACAACAATTTGAAAAATAAATTTTTAATTTTCTTTATTAAAAAAAAATAAATAAAAATGTATGTATAGTATACTATTAATTTCATTTTTCTTTGAAGTTGTTCATATCTGTTATATTATTATTATTATATTATATTATTAAATTATATTATATTGTTATTATTATTTTATTGTTACCTATTGCTTAAATTATTGTCTTTAATCTACTTCTTATTTAGTAATAGTTTTCTATCCGATCTAAATGTATTAGTTTTAAGTACTATAAAAGACTATGTCTTACTTGTACGCAATAATAAATTAAAGTCACATTTTTGAAAATTATTCTAAATTCTATAAATTATTCGAAAAAAAGTTAGGCGTCAGTAGTAAACAAATGATCTTCTGTCATTTCTTGTCAGTTTACAACGCCTTCTTTTTTGAATTTCAATTTACCTAATTCTATTTTTGATAAAAAATTAAATTGTTCGTTTTAGCTAACTTTTAATATGTAAAGAACATTTTTATATGACACCCTAGTGGGGTAATATACGAATTTTTGTTTTAGATCATCTAAATCTTGCAGCTGTCATACAACGTTTTCGGTTCGTTCTATTTTTTTAAACAAAAATAAAATTTAACTGTACAACGTTACCTTCACGCTATTTAATTGATATAATTATAGATACACATATTGGGTCTGTTACTTTAATCGGCCGCGGGATCTCGTGGTATCCGCAATCTAGCCAAAATGTGTGGCACGGAAATACCAAACCTTTTGACTTTTTAAAAAATTTCTTTTATTTCCCCTTCAGCAAGAATCTACCCGAACATTTTACTTACTCCATTTTCTTGCTTTTCAAACTACTGGTAATTTCTGTTGTCAAATGTAAAATGTGACGTTTAATCAAAAACAAATCAGAAACAGCCCAAATGCGTTTGCTTACTTTTCAATTCTGGTCAAAAATTACTAAAACAACATCAAAAAGCTCGAGCCGAAACTTCTTTCCGAACTTTTTCCCTAACGGTAAGGAAACAGACCTATTGTTCATCAAGAAAACTTTTGACATAGCCACCAGTCTGATTACTGAACATAACCTAAAGATTCCAGCACATAGAATCCGTCGAACACAAATGATAAGGGTGTAACAATGGATAAGTTTTTTCGAGGATTACTAAAAATTGACAGAAAAATAAATATTGATATAAATTTGTTTCATAAATAATAATAATAAATAAAAACGAAGGTTTTTTAATAATACAAATACTATACTCTAATAAAATACATCAGCCTATTTTGATTGGACTTGTTGAATTATTGATCTGCTGGAAAAAAATGTTAAAAGTTCAAATAATGTTTTCTATTGATTCCATCTTCTCATAAGAAAGTGTGTATTTAATTGAGCTGTAAAATGTTGTTTTCTTCGACGAAACACATTTAACGGATTGTAACTATGGGTCGCCCACTAAAGTGGAACAATAGAGTTGATTGAGCGGAACTGACTAAGAAGAAGCAAATGAAATCCTTTGAATCCGCGATCTAAAAACGTTTAACTGTATTATAGATTATTACTGATATGAATGTAAATCAATGCAAATTATTGTCAACAAACATTTGGCCTAAAAAAAAAGTTTTTTTAGAACAAAATATGTAATGGTTATATATACGCGTATTTTTAATAGTTTTTGTTTTTTTTTTCAGCTGCCATCAGTACACCCTGTGCACTTCGTCCATCTGCGTTTGGATCAGTGTGCGTTTGCAATGTCACTTATTGTGATTTCCTGGATCCAGTTAGTCCTATGGGTGATGATGGCTTTGTGTTAACATCGTCAAGCAAGGTTAATTAATTATGGCTTTGCTTTTGTATTATAGTGTTCTTGTCTTTTAATGTACATAAATATGTACATAAATCTTATAATATAAGCGTAATTAAATGTATAGTGAATTAATTTTTGGTGGATATAACTTTCAGGTGGGTCTTAGGTTTTCCTCGAAACTTGGGCAGTTTTCGGACAAAAGAATAAAGGTAAAAGACTGGGCGGAACTGAGTGAAATGGTTAAAAGAGTAAATAGAGACAAAATAATAAAATCGAAAGGTTTGGAAGTCTTTTTTTTTCTTTGAATTTAACTCCAAAAAGCTATTCTATAATTTTTTTTCATTGTTTTTTAGATCAAATGGTGACAATTAAAATTGATCGAAGTAAAAAATATCAGAAAATTGTTGGCTTTGGAGGAGCATTTACTGGTGCGGTATCACATATATTGAAGGGTTTACCCCAAGAACTGCAAGATGCAGTATATAAGTGAGTAAAATTTATTGACATATCTTTTATATTATTATATGTATATCTTATTACTTTAAGCGACCTATTCTTGTATATATATTTATGTATATATTTATATATATTATATTTACATATATTTGGTCTCTCGGTAATGACTCCAACGATTTTAATAAAATTTTCAGACTTTATTACGATGAACGAGAAAAAAATAAAAAATTGGATTTAGTAAAATCCGCCCACTCCCACGCCCTCTTTCCTACTTCTTAGAATGACGGAAACGGTCGGAAATGTCTTTATTACTCGGAAACGGCTCAAACGATTTGAATGAAATTTTCAGAGTTTATTCTTATGAACGAGAAAAAATAAAAAATTAGATTTAGTAAAATTTGCCCGCTGCCACGCCCACTTTTAATATTTCTTAGTTTCTCGAAAACAATTCGAACGATTTGAATGAGGTTACAAGAGTTTATTCTTATGACAAACAATTTAAAAATTCTTTTACTAAAATCCACCCACTGCCACGCACACTTTTATTATTGCTTGGTTTCTCGAAAACGGCACTAGCTATTTTAATGAATTTTTCAGAGTTTTTTCTCCTCAATAAGAAAAAAATGTTAAGAAAAATTTAGTGAAATCCGTCCACTGCTCCGACCTCTTTTTTCAGTTTTTAGCTTATCGGAAACGTCTCCGACAATTTGGATGAAATTTTCAGAGAGTGTTCTCTTTTATAGGTAGGAACAAAATTTAAAAAGAAATAAATAAAATCCGTCTACTGCCACACCCACTTTTATTACTTTTTGGTTTCCCGAAAACGGTTCAAAAGATTTGTATGAAATTTTCAGTTTATTTTTATGAACAGGAAAAAAATTGAAAATTGGATTTAGTAAAATCCGCCTACTGGCACGCCTACTTTTCTTATTTCTTAATTTCTCAGAATAGGTCGGAAACATCTCTTTTTCTCGAAAAGGGCTTAAATTATTTGAATGAAATTTTCAAAGTTTGTTCTGATGAATGAAGCAAAAGTTAAAAAAAAAAAATATTTAGTAAAATCCGCCCATTGCCACGCCCACCTTTATTGTTTTTTAATTTTTCGGAAACGATTCGACTCGATTTGGATGACAGCGAGTGTAATGATGATAGAGAAAAAAAAATCAGAAAATAGTCTTGGGAAAATGCGCATTACCCACTTTTATTGTTAATTGGTTTTAAGGAATGGCTTTAACGATTTCGATGATATTCGAAGGTAGAACAATACCGGCGAAAGAGAAAAAAATTTGAAAAAAGTTTTGGAAAAATTCACCCAGTGCCACGTCCACTTTTAACGTTTATTAGTTTTCGAGATACCTTGAAATTTGTGGAAATGCATGTGGAAATACCTCCACACTTGTGAAGTTACAAGTGAAGATACCTCCACATTATGTTGGAATACATGTGGGAGATACTTCAACACTTCAACATATGTATGTATGTGGAGTCGTCAGCCAGGGCCCTATATCAAAAGTTCGACTTACCATGACAGTAAACAAGACTTAAAACCAATTTTTTTAAATTAACTTAATTAAAACAAAAAAGTATCCGAGCGAAGCTCGGTCACCCAGATATTTATATATTATATTATATATTATATATAGGTATATTATATTTATCTTAAATTTTAAAATCCATTTTTTTATTTTATTTTATTTTATTTTATTTTATTTTATTTTATTTTATTTTATTTTATTTTATTTTATTTTATTTTATTTTATTTTATTTTATTTTAAATAATTAAATTTTTTCCGCAGGTCATACTTCTCAAAGAAAGGAATTGCTTATAATATGATTCGTATGCCAATTGGAGGCTGTGACTTTGATTTGGAACCTTGGGCATACAACGAACTACCTGTAAATGATGCAAATTTATCAAATTTCACTAAATTAAACTATCGTGACGAGAAGAAGGTAATGTTATTTTTCTTAAATATATCTTCAATAATTTATTAATTTATAATATAATATAATTTCAAATCAATAACAGGTTGAGCAAATGCAGAGGTTAAAAGCCGTGTCAAAAAACCAAGACATTAAAATTATGGGATCTGCCTGGAGCCCACCAAAATGGATGAAAACTATAGATTCATGGGCTGGGTTTAATTTTCTTAAAAATGAGTACTATCAAACCTGGGCTGATTATCATCTCCGGTAGGTATTTATAAATTTCTCCAACTGCGATTGTTAAAAATTAATTTTTTTGTGGAAATTGCTTGATTTCTTTTCGCATTTAATTGGTTGGATTTCTATACGAAAAGATTTATTGAACTGATGGAAGCTAGAAATATGTCAATTTGGGGGATCACAACCGGCAATGAGCCGTTAAATGCCATTTTATTTACATCTGCAATAAAATTTATGAATCTTGGATGGACACCAGAGTCTCAAGTTGGTTTACAAATTAAAAAAAATAAATTCGTAAAACTCTTAACACATTCTTTATTATGTTTATAAATTTAAAGGCAGATTGGGTGGCCGATAATTTAGGACCAACCATACGAAATTCAAAATTCAAAGATATCAAAATTTTCAGCAACGATGATCAAAGATATACGTTTCCGCTTTGGCACAAATTGGTAAGTCAAAAATTGTTTAAATTTCGAAATTAATTTGAAAAAGAAAATATCTTTTTATTTAAGATGAATAATACAAGAAAAGAATCTATAAACTATTTGGATGGATTGGCAGTGCATTGGTATTGGGATGATTTTTATGATCCAAATTTAATGGATGAAACTCATAAACTTATGCCTGACAAGTTGCTTCTTAATACGGAATCTTGTGTGCCCGACAAAAACGGACCTCAGTTGGGTTCTTGGAAACGAGCAGAAAAGTATGTTCATTCTTATTTGGAAGATCTTCAACATTCTTTTAATGGTTACATCGATTGGAATATGATTTTGAATGAACAAGGTGGACCTACTTATATTGATAATTTTGTAGATACTCCTATTGTTGCGAATGTTACAAGTAAGTCAGAGCAAAATATTATTTCGTTTCGAGGCAAGAATGTTTCACTATAGCGAGTTGTTTGGTTGCACAAGTTCTTTGTCATTTCTCAATATTCCAAGTACATTCCTTAATTCACGAAGTCAGAATTTTTCACTCTAAATTGTTATTTGAAACCTAAACATTATAGCTATTGAAACTTTCAAATTTAATAAATATTTTCAGGTGGCCAGGAAATATACAAGCAACCAATCTACTATGCCATTGGACATTTTTCAAGATTCATTCCCGAAGGATCAATAAGGGTAGATACTGAACTTTCGAATACAAACATTGAGGCTGCTGCATTGGAACGTCCCGATGGAACAATTTCTTGTATTTTCTTCAATAGGTAAAGTCATGAATTATAATTTCCGAGTTACAATAGCAAACACAAAACATATTCCGCAACACCAACAACAGATTTGTGCGGTGACTCGTTGTTCTTTAAGCATCCTTAAATACATATATCTCCTCAAGAGGAATCTCTATTCAAAATGGCTGACTTCGCTGAATTCATAAATGTTTTATAAATTCAGTGAAGTTAATCAAAAAACGTTGTCGGAATTAGTTATGTAATTGGTTTTTTTAGCCAACCATGTGTTATTGATAACCTGGTTGATAATAACAAAATCATTCTATCGTGTTGCAATGTATCTTCATCCTTTATTTAATAATTTTCAGTGGGGAAGCTGAAGTTGTCGTTACTCTATCCGATAGTGCCCGAGAAAAAATTGAAATTACTATTCCACCAAATTCGTTACACACAATTGAGTATAAATAGGTTTTCTGGAGAGGAGTCTATGTGGATGGGGCATCATAGGGCCATTGATGAGATATTATGCTGTGTATTAACTGAATTTATTTTTAAGACTTGCAAGTTGCAAAAAAAAAAACAAACTAAACTGGGATGTATAATCCTTTCACCCGAAAAGTGAGGAGCTATTAATTAATCAAATGTAATTATATCGTAAAAATGTAAGTTTAATCAGAGTATATATAATGTTAAATTAAAATTTTCATTTTCTGTCTTTGTTTGTTGTGTTTCAATAAATATTTAAAAAAATTTATAGTTACTCTATATCTTGTTATAAGATTAATCAGTTTGATATAAATATTTTATACTTGAACTTTACATTGCAACCAATGTTTTAATATCAGAGCTTTATGGTCAAAAAATATGTTTTAAAGATACTGTACGTTAAGATTTGTAAATACATATTTTTTTGTTTATAGAATTATATTTTTATTCAGTTTTTGAGAACCACTTATTATTTCAAGGTTACACATGGCCTTTTTAATTATTTAATCAATCGAAGGTAATGTTTAACCTTAATTACATCAAATACAGGAAATATGATAAATATTGAATAAATCCATAATATGGTAAGTACAAGCAAGACATAGGCAACTTATCAGACTTTCACCATCAAGTAAACCTTCATCTTGACTTTTACCACCAACAAAAGAAATATATGATGCTTTCTTCTTTTCTCAAGTCAAAAACTGTATGACAAAAACTAGAAGATATTTAAGCAACATTTGTAACTAAAAATTAAAAAGGGCATTGAATACTAATAACAAAAATACGGTAGGTACTAGTGATGTGAAGAAATGATCAGGTACTATAACTTCTAAGGTTGAATATTTGATTGGTTTAGTATTTTGGTAAAAAAAAAATTGAGCATTAATAGAGTACAATTTTGAACAAAATTTATTTGAACCATATTTTTTTTTCTAAATTTTAAGTTTGAAAATTATTTTACCAAAATTATTCATTTAAACAATTTAATTTAAAATCTAAAAACAGAATTGCTCCTTCAATTCATAGCGTTAACAATTAACAGATAGACACTGGTAGGACTACAATAACCTGGAAATAAAAATATCGAATAATGAAATCTTGCATTTAAAAAAAAATCTCGAAAAACCGATTCTCGCATATTAATAATCCCGCTTTTCATAATCTCGCACCACTCAAACTTCTGACACTCACCAGAAAAATATATTTATCACAAAAAGTGCTATGAGTACAAAGTTTACTGAGTTTCTTATTTACACAATATGTATGAATACAGACTACAGATGTTAGAAATGTAATTTATCAATTTTTTTTTTTGTTAATTACACCTACAATAAAATGTAGTAGTTATATACATAGGAAGGCGCGCCGCCGCCGTCAGGTGGACTAATTTACTTAAAATTTAATCCATAGCATTTTTGAGTGAGAGGTTCAATATTTTGTTTATTTTGAAGTTTCCTGAAATCGGCTCTTATGGTTAAACTTCGTATCGTACCTATAGGTAACTATAGTGAACAAAACAATAAACTGTAACTGAATTTCTGATTTTTGACAAAAAAATCACTTTATAACTGAAATAGGGTCTTGACGTTTTTTGAGAACATTATAATTGACTTTGTAACCGATCCCCCATACCTATTTTTCAAATGGCTTAATTGATTTTATTAAATTTCCATTGGAATTATTTTAATTGGTTCGATTTGTCGAATCGAAAATTTTCACATATCTCCACGTTTCGAGGTCCCAAGAATCCAAATCCTTCGTTTTTAGAGAAATGTTGGTATGTGTGTATGCACGTATACGTTCGTATTTTCGGGATACATTTTCTTTCGTTTACCGTTTCCCGAGAACGAATAAAGATATCGACTTCAAATAAATTTTATTTTACAGATAATAACTTCATAAAGTGCAGAAAAGTTTTTAATAAAATTCAATAGGCCGTTATTTTAAAAAACAAATTTAAATCTTTATTTCGAGAACGAGAAATGCCATCTACTTTAACTTAATTTTGTTCTACGCATAATAACGTAACGAAGAATTGAAAAGAATAAAAAACTCAACATACAGTTTTGTTTTAAACCAAAAAACAAGCTTGAATTTGTTAAAAAAACGTTTTTCGGTTCTAATATTTTAGGAACAAACAATGATATTGACTTCGGGCTAATTTTATTCTATATGCACAAAGCCATATTCAAATAACAGTTTTTACTTACGATATATATATGTAGGCGCTATGTACATACATATACATGTACATACATATATGGCAAGTTATGGATTCGTAAAAAAAATCGAACTCGAGATTTTGATCAAAGTTGACATTAGGATGATAGTGAAGTCGACAAAAGTGGGTCTCGCAATTCTGTCTGTCTTGTCCTTTCGACTGCAGCCTAAACGGGTGGGTCGATTTTCTTCAAAATTTTTACCTAGCGGTTTTTGAGCATTTTCCCTACAATTTTTTTTTCATTTTTTATTTAAGAGCAAAAATAACGGTACAAATTTTTTACCAAATTGTGAAAATCTTATTTTTCTCAAAAACGTGCCCACAACTTTTTTTTAAAATTCAGTAACTTTTTTTTACAAAAAGGCTACCATTTTATTAGAAACATTTTTTTGATGTTCAATTTTTTCAAAAACGGCTCAACTGATTTTGACCAATTTTTTTTTATAGAAAATTTTACAAAAAGTTTTGAAACTTTTGTATACCAAAATTTAATTTTTTTTTATTTTTAAAAAAAGTTACAATTTTTTTTTTTTTTTGAGAACATAATAATTCAAAAATGACTCAGTCAATTTCTATTAAACTTGACACCCGCAGTTTTTTAACAGATGTTAAATAAAAATTATTCTTATGACCAAAAATAACGGTACCCTCCCATATAAATGTTTAAAAACCGTAATGGAAAATATCATTTTTCTCAAAAACGGCTCCTACGATTTTGATTAAAATTTTCATGTGAGCTAATATTAGTACAATCTACTATATTATTGGAAAAAATTATATATCGTTTAAAAATGGTATCTCTTATAGAACAATCTTTTTGGTTTTCCACTATCTCATAATCAGTACGTAAAGTAGACGGTAAACGACAATAATTGTCACATAATTGTTTTATGTTTTTCTCTTTGAATGTTATTACTTTATGAATATCAAGTAAGCGAAGCAACATTAAAAGATCGAAAATTGGTTATAGGTGAATTATAATTTATAAGTTGTTAGAGTTTTAATTTTTTTTTCCAAAGTTTACTGTTTACTATTTACTGTTTTTTTTTTTTCGAAAAATAAAAATAGAAAATAGAAATGTCGCGTCAAATAAAAACAAAAAAGGTCTTCCTTAAAAATCCTCATTTTTTACAAGCGAAAAGATGATCATTATAAAGTACAGTACACGAAGTATAAAAGTTGGGGCGTATTAATTATATTTTTCAACTTTTTTAGTAGTATTTTTGCATATTTTTTTGCTTTAAGAAAAAAACTGTCAGTTGAATTTTTAATGACCCCCATCAAAGCTTAGTTAAAGAAATTTTTTACACAAGAGCTTCTAATAAATTTGAATAATATTGCATATCAATATTTTCAAAAAAAAAAACAAATTTTGGATTTAAAAAAATAATTTCAAATATTTTTTTTTTAAATTCGATATTTCGAAAATGGGTGGATGATGTTTTTTTTCAAAATTACTTTTTAAACTCCGCATTAATAAATACTAAAAAATGGCGTACCAATTTTATTTTCTTAAAAATGTTTTCAAAATTTTATATGTATATAAAAAATAAATTTTTTTTTAAAAAGCACTCCAACGATGTGTAAATTTTTTTTCACATTAATTGAGATTTGTGTAAGAAATTGGTTGGTGTACATTGCGTTAGTGTCAAAACAGTTTCTGAAGTTGTTTAATCAATTAATTTATAATTATATTGATTTTTTAACAATTTTTCAGTCTAAAGTGTAAGTACCATGTATAACCATAGTGTGTTCGCACATTAGAGCAAGTTCGTGCGATTTAGTCGTGCATTTTATTTTGTAACCAAAAAAATGTTTTTAGGATCTTAATATCTTTTTTCCTCTACATAAAATGACGTAGTCAATAACTAAAACAGTTTAAAAAAAAATCCATTTTTTTAGTTCTTTTAATTTTTTTTTACACTTTTTTTTATAATTATGATCGTTATGATCATTGAATGTGACCTATTAGAAATGTGCAATGTTAAAGGCTACTCTTTTTACAATCTTTTCCTGATGTATATGACGCGCAGTACTTTTATGTTCATAATGTTCGTGTACTGTACCTACATTCTAATGATCATCATCTTTTCGCTTGTAAAAACTAAGGATTTTTTGTGGGCTGATGGTATATTTTTTTTTGTTTTTATTTGACGTGACATTTTTATTGTGATTTGATAATAATTACAATCTTTTTAAAAGAAAAGTGCATAATGATTTATTCGTTATAATGTCTTGCGATGATATGTTTAAAAAAAAAAAAAAAAACATGGAAAACATTGGAAAATTTAATATTCATGTATAAAGTATAATAGCATTCAAAGAGAAAAATATAAAACAATTACCTAGGTGCATACCTACCATGAAATAAAATCATCAAAATTGTCGTTTATTTAAAGGAGCAGTTCATTAATTCATCAATTTTAATTTTTTTAATTTTGATTTTTCCATTTTTCTTGTTTTATAAGAAACCAGATGAATTCTAGATGAGATCTCAAAACGAAAGATGTGAAATCTCAAATTTCGGATATTTGATCTGCATTCGGCCCATATAATGTTAACAGTCTTTCAGGTCGAATTGAAAATATCTTTGGTCAGTGAATTGACCTATATGTATGTATGTACCTACATTTATACAATTTGTGAAACTTATTTTCACCCATACTTCTGAATATTTTTAAAAAGCATCGCAACAAGTGCATTGCATTGTATATTAGCTCGTGGGCGTGGCAACTTAAAAGGTCAGGGAAAATTTATATATAGGATAGTTACTTTTTTGTTTACATTTTTAAAACAACAAAATTTTTTTTGAAAAAACAACAGAAAAATATTAGATAACCAACAACTTACCTATTCAGAAAAACAAAAAGAGTTTTTATTGAAAAATAAAAAAAAAAACATTGTTTAATCTTTCATATTATCTCTAAAATTATATTGATAGTATCCACTTTTACGATAGTAGTATTATAGCTGTTTAAAAGTAGAATTATTAGCAAAAAAAGATAAATCATCCAATTTAATCCTTCACCAACATGATACGCTGCTGTTCGTTTTACATTCTAATGACATGAATAGCAAGTATGATTTGTGAATTGCGATCTATTCGAAACCAGTTAGCAATTTACTACGAACCGGAGTGGTGTATAATATTTTGTATAGTTCAATTAACTTTTCTTAATGAAAATGAAATACTCTGGTCTTACCGGAGTAATCCTTTTTCTTTTTCGCATAGGCGAATGTCTTAAATTAAGTTGTAAGTAATTTTTTTTAACTTTTTTTATAAAGAATTTTTAAATTTTATTCTTTTTTAATTTAAATGAAAAGACATACACTTTTTAAAATCTTTATTATTATCTTTTTTGAAAAATGGCTTTGTTTAGGACTTCTTCATCGCAGTTTTTGCATGTCAATATGATTTTAAAAAAAAAGGATTTGAAATAATATATAAGATAATATTTTTTGCGAAATTAGACTTTCTTAATTTTGTCGGTAACATTAACATTTGTAGGTGTCAATTAAAATAATAATAATAATAATAATAATAAGGTAAAATCTGACCTTATTTATCTTTGTGAAATTCTTTAATTTAATTGTTTAGAAACAGTAAAAGAAAATCAATTTTTTTTTCGAAAACAACATTTACGGTTTTGATTAAAAATTTTCTATATGTTAACGTCGGAATGATCTACCATTTAAGAATAACGTTATTTAACACTAATATCTCAATGTCTGTCTAAATACGAGTTTTAAATTTTTTTATAAGAGCTTCTAATAATTTCAAATCAATACCTATTAGTTTTTTTAAAATGTCAAATTTTTTCACATAAATTACGATTTGTTAAAAAAAAATAGGATAATTTTAATTAATTATAGTAATAAAATATATAATACTCTAATATCTATATATCTACTCGAAGTTCATGGGATCCAGTCATGCATTTAATTTTATTTAGATATTATAGCAAACAAAATTAATTTTTTAATAATAAAGTCAATTATAATTTTGTAATAACAGTGATTGTTATTAAAATATGAAATAAAATGAAGGACTTGGTCACATGAACTTGATTTTGTGGTTGAAAAATAGAAAGAAGCATACACAACACATAGGGGTTTTATGTTACTGGTTTAAAAATATAATGATATATTTAACGAAAATATGTTAAAAGTCAAAATCTCTGTACTAAATTTTAAACAATTACGTCAACCTAGATGCACGAAGTTTGAACAACAATATCCTTTACTTTAAAAGGACATGGTTTTCTGGGTTTTAGAAAAGCTATAGAAATTCAACATAATGTTTTGAAAAATTTTAATTTTCCTGCAGATATTTGTATTACTTATGAAAAAAGCTGTTTTTCCCGGATCTTTTCTTTAAGAAAAATTTACAGATTTCACTCATAGAGTAACTATATGGGACATTGAAAATGACTTATATTACGTCGATAAAACAAAAACATGTCTAATCTTTGTAATTTTTATTTTGTATACTATTGTTGCATTATAATTTCACAAACTGTCTTAGAAACCATTCTACAGTCTGAAGTTCCAATTTGTAAATTTAATGTCACTTCCCAGTTGGCGGTTAAATTAATGTTGTTAATTTTTTTAATAAGGTGAATCTTAGTTTTAATTGTAGCCTAACTCGCAATTATACAAACATACTCATTTTCATCCGCACCGGTACAGCACTTATACACGAAATTAAAGTTACATACCATCTATCTTAACGTATATCTAGGTATTTAACATTTTTGCATAGTTAAGCATTGCAGAAAGGTAACTGAATTTTTACAGATCGATTAAAGTATACATCATATACGGTTCAACTTAGTTCTCGACTCAGTTGGTTGTTGTTGAATCAACCCGCGAGTTGGCTTGTTATTTAATCAATTTGACGGTTGATGAGAAAATCAAAAGATTTTGAATTTTTTTCAAATTGATTTACAAGTATTTCAAATCATTGCACTACGTATATTGTATAAAGCCAAGACATTTGATTTACTGTCCAGGTAAACCTTTTTTAAATCGAGACAAAATTTACAAAAAATTTGATGCGAAGCCCAACCCCACTGCTCATTGTTTTATTCTATAATATTTTATTTTAAAATATTTTTAACTCATCTTTTAATCAATTTAACAATATCGAGTCGCGTAATTTATTTTAGACAAAAATAATGTTTTTGACACTTGGAGCTGTATTCTTTTAACTGAGTTTATGAAATGTGTGGCCGAGCGGCAAGCATCAATTTAGTTGATAACCAAATTAAATAGTTTATGGTCTACTTTAAGGTGAAGCCTAAAATTTTATTTGCATTTGAGGACCTTAAACTTGAAGATCTGACCATTAGGGCTTAAGTTATAAGTTTATTAAAGAGGTTCAAGTAGGTAGCTATGCAATATGCATGTTCTAGGTTAAAAAATAAAATTGATTTAGAAGTTAGTAAAGTTTTTCCCCAAACGTTGTCTAGCATATTCTATAGGTTCTTTAGGTTGATTTAGAAAAAAATCAACTTTTGTCACATTTTACCTTAATTTTGAGACCTAGACCTCAAAGATCCGATGATTAGAACAGAATATATCAGCTTACAAAATCGACCCTTTTTGATTATAATATTTTAATTGTTTAGCTAAGTTAATTCTAAGAAGTTATAAGCTAACCAAGACCTTAACCTTGATGTTTTTTTCTTAGAACTTAAGTTATAATTTTATATAAGAAGTTCAAGTAAATACTTATGCATATTCTAGGTTAAACAATCAAACTGATTCAGAAGTAAGTCAAGTTTTGTCAAAAGCATTTTCTAGTCTGACATTTTACCTTAATTTTCAGGCCGTAACCTCAAACATCCGATGATTAGAACAGAATATATAAGCTAACAAAATTTATCCTTTTCGATTATAATATTTGAGTTGTTTAGCTAAGTTTATTCTACCTCTTGCCTGATTTACCTAAACATATCTTAACCTTGAGCATCTGGCCCTTAGAACTAAAGTTATAAGTTTATTAAAGAGGTTCAAGTAGGTACCTATTATGCATATTATAGGTTCAACAATCGATTGATTTAAAAGAAAGTCAACTTTTGTCACATAATTTCTTTAGACTTACATTTTACCTTAATTTTAAGACTTTAACCTCAAACATCCGATTATTAGAACAGAAGTTATAATCCAAACAAACCAACCAAATCCAAACTTTAGGATTTTATTATTTGTAAAATACCTACTAAAAATAATGTTCATGCACATATGTACCTACATACCTACATATGTACATACATGCATATCTACATACCTACATAATGTATCATTTTTGTGCCCGATGCAAAGCCAATTTTGTTTGCCACGTGGTGTTTTTTTTTTATTGCACACACTCCACCGCCCAGCAAACATTTTCAATCAAAAATCAATCATACAAAATTCACAAAAGTGAAGAAAATTCCAGAAAAGAATTCAGAAATGATGCAAACTGAGTTCTTTCACCTACGCTCTTAAACACCGACATGAGTCATTTTAATGACACATTTATGATCTGAAAATCCTTCATTTAAATGAACGTATATAGGGTTCTATATATTCATTTTAATGATTATTTCATGATTATTTCTGAATCATAAGAATGATTTTAATATGATTAATTAAAGTGAAGGTATATACTTAGAATTCCTTCACTAAAATGAATGTTATTGGAATCATTTTTATGATTCAGAAAATGTTCATGAAATAATCATTAAAATGAATATATAGAACCCTATATACGTTCACTTCAATGAAGGATTTTCAGATCATAAATGAGTCATTAAAATGACTCATGTCGGTGTTTAAGAGCGTAGGTGAAAGAATTCAGTTTGCATCATTTCTGCATTCTTTTTTTTTCTAATTCATTTATGATTGAGTTCAGAATTTGAAATCAATCCTTTAGTTCAAAAGTAGATTTCATAGTTTCCAGGACCTCTTTGCAGTTACACGATGCTATAATTAAAGAAATGATATTTATTTAATTAAGAAAATTTAACACGTTTAAGTATCTCTTACATTAAGGAGTCTCGAGTTCGTTACCCAAGGGCAAGAGAGTGTGTGGTGTTGAACATCCAGGAGAGCTATCATCTTAAAAAGATTAAAAAAAGGGTTTGAATTTAGAATTTTAACTAGGTCCTAATTATTTTTTTTTCACACATGTGTTATGACCTTATAATCTTGCAAGTAACTATGATAATCTTACCTGAAACAGTTGAATTTGCTTTTGGGTAATAATTTGTTCACTTTTTCTTTTACTTGTTATTAGCTATAGGAACTACGTATGTCCTATCTTTCCAAAAACTTCTCCGAAATGATAATCGACGATCCAAACGAAACATTTGTCGCGACAATGACCCGTTATCATTATCCTTTTGTAAGAAAAATAAATAAAGAAACGAACAAAAAATCCTCATAAGGATCCACAGGCTATAAAAAAAAATAATGAAAACTGAAATGTTCAAACAAGTCAAGGCCAACTTTGCATTCAGATTTATAAAGAAAAATGAATGAAAACTGAGTGTTGTTTTTTTTTCTTTTTTGGACACGGACAGAAAACAAATCTCTTTGCATCTACCCCGTAAGAATTTGTAGGGTCTTCGTGTACATTCATAATTCATTCACAAAACTGAAGGTTTAATGAATATTATTCTTCATTTTTGGTGAATAGAATCTGAACCTTGAGATAAATATTTCCTGGAAACTTTTGCACTCAGATTTATAAAGAAAAATGAATGAAAACTGAATGTTGTTTTTTTTCTTTTTTGGACACGGACAGAAAACAAATCCCTTTGCATCTCCCCCGTAAGAATTTGATGGGTCTTATGTGTATATTCATAATTATTTCACAAAACTGATGGTTTAATGAATATTATTCTTCATTTTTGGTGAATGGAATCTGAACCTTCACATAAATGTTTGCTGGGCGTCTTCTTCCTTCTATCAATATCTTCTTTGTAGGTACGTACCTACCTACTCACATACATATTTTGTTTGTTTTTTTTTTTTTCTTTTGCCGTGATGAAATTTGTTCTAAAAAGACAATTTTTCAAGTTTCTAGTATGAATTTTTTTACGCCTTTGCAAAATTTTGTATGCAGATTTGTAGCTTGCCATTTAAGCTTTAATTATCTAGCTTAATATCAAACATCCAATAATTTTAACTAAAGTTATAGGCTTCTAAGTGGGCTCAAATCGAGCATTTTTCGAATTTTACATTCCTTCACTGAATCTCGTCCGTTGGCGATGATCAAAATTTATGTACGTTGGCTGAAATTCATCACTTGTGTTTTTTTCTTCATTTTATTCATTTTGGTAGTTTCTTTGGTAACACCAACCAAAAATTCAATCGTTCTCCCCCTATACGCTAGAGTTCATTCTATATCTTTGTTCATTTTGGTAACACCATACTTTTATCAAAACGACCCTATAAACATTTTCAATGTTAAAATTTGCTGAAATCGCATTTTAAATCGATGGTTGTTTCGTATTTTACTTGTCCTAAATTAAATAAAATAACGAAATATTCTGGAATAGAATACCTGTCTGGCATAGTGCGGCCATTTAACTTCGTGTAGTCAAATACCAACCTGGATTTGTCGGTACCATCTTCATTAATTCTATTTTTTTCGTATCAACCGTATCGTTCAATCATCAACCAATCTTTTTCTTTATTCAAGTGGAATGAAATATTATATGGTGATGGTCTTGGTGATGAACAAATAGATCTGCAACAATGGTCTTATCTTTGATGTCGTATTAAATGTTCACATTGAGTGATCACATTGTAAAAAAATTTTTTACTAAATTTTGAAACTGATTTTAACCATTCTCAAGCGTTGCCACTTCCGAAAAAAACGAAATGGATTTGAAGAAAAAAGTGTATTAAAGTAAAAAAGTATATTGAGAAAAATCGAAGTAGATTTCAAAATGAACTCTTTTTTTTTTAACTTTATGTTGTTTATTAACAGTTCTTGATTTAATTTCACAAAAAAAAAAAACATGCATTATTTTTAACTTCATTTGTATATTTATATGGTTTAATAACAATCATTAATTGTTCTGTCATACTATAAAAAATAAAAATAAATCTATGTATATATATAAATTAAAGTTTGGTTTTGTGTACGTTCGCTAACCAGCCAAACCGGTTGACCGATTTTCTTAATTTTTTTTTTTTTAATTAGAGAGGAATAAGGGTTGAAGGTTTAGGACAAGAAAAAAATATAAAAAAATAAAGAAAATCTGTTAAAAAAAGAAAAAAATTGAAAGAAATTTCAATTGGTAATCTGCGCTCAATTAGTAATTTGCGTGATGCAGTGGAAAGATCTCCGCTTTAGACGTGAGGGGTCTCAGGTTCGATTCCTGTCACCGGCAACATTTTTATTTAATTTTTTAATAATTTTCTCTTTTTTTTTTCAACACATTCGCTGCAAAACAAAAAAAAAACTATTTTTTTTAACGTCCTGCGAAGCGGGTGGGGGTTTTGCTAGTATAATGTATAAAAAAGTACTAACAACAAGTTAACTTTATTTTACTGCATATTGTTTAACATTTCAAAGTTTATTTAATTAAAAAAAAAACTAAAAACAAAAAGTTTAAATTGTCTCAACATGTACATATATTTTTGTATAATATATCAGTACTTAATTTAATTTCTATAAATACTTTTATATTTTTTTTTGTTATAAAAGAGGACATTAAAATTGTTTTACCATTAGTATGTTCTTACAAAAATAAGAATAGGTAGGTACGGCATTAAAAATAAATAAACAAAAATGTTAGTGTTTGAAAAGTTTTTAAGAACATTCTGGAGTTACATAAAGGGGTTTTTTTTAAAGGTATAGAACTTTAAGTTGGCAACACTATTTTAACTGGCTGCCATTTTGTCAGCTGTCAAGTGATTTATTTTTAGTTCGGTTTGGCATTTCAAGAATTGAAGCCACAGGATAACCTAGATTCGTAGAATTCTATATCGTGTGCTACCAGCACACGAAAACCTCACAAAATGAACCCCACCTTGTGAGGTTTTTGTGACTTGTAAGGTATAAGTGAGGTTTGCCAGAATAGAGTTGTTAATTAAAGAAAAAACAACAACTAGCTTTAAAAAAAAATTAATGTAAATAAATTGGTCGGCGCGACAGCCCGTGTAGAACCAGGGCCTAGTAACTTACAACTCTCAACCATTCTTGTGTGCGTTATTAGCAAGAATAGAGGAGACCTACAATTTTCTGCCAAATCCGAACGGCTAGGGTGATAAGCACTTTTTCATGATAAGAGATATTCTTGGAGTATTTGTCAATTCCTCGCAAGAGGCAGTAACCCGTGAAAAACATTTCTATTTTTAGGTGACATAGGCTGGGAATCGAACCGAAGACCTTCGGCGTAACAGTCCAACGCACTTATCATTAAGCCACGGGCTATTACATCTACAACTTAAAATTTCAGCTTATAATTTCAGTTTGGTATAATAGCCACGACTGCTGTTTTAGTAAATTATATTCACACTAATTATTTTTAACAACTAATGGAATAATTTTCTAATAACAGATTAATGCATATTCTCTTAGTTTTAATGCCTTAGACTACACATAGTTTTAATTGTATTTTAGCTGCAATAAGTACACCTTGTGCGCTTCGTCCTTCTGCGTATGGATCTGTGTGCGTTTGCAATTTGACCTATTGCGATTACCTGGATCCAATTAGTCCTATAGGTGATGATGGCTTTGTATTAACTTCGTCAAGCAAGGTAAGTTTATTATTGCGCTTTACTTCGCTTTGATATTATAATATTTAAACCTATACATGTACATTGCTTATAGATGCTTAAGGTAGTGAATTAATTTTTGTTGGATTCAATTTTTAGGTGGGTTTGAGGTTTTCCACGAAACTAGGACAGTTTTCGGACAAAAAAATAAATGTAAAAGATTGGGCAGAACTGAATGAACTGGCCAATAGAGGAAACACAGTAACGTCAATACAATCGAGAGGTATTGAAATTATTTTTCTTTGAATTAAATCCCAAAAAGCAATTTTGTGATTTTCTTTTTGGTTTAGATTCAAATCGAACGGTGACAATTAAAATTAATCGAAGAAAGAAATATCAGAAAATTGTTGGCTTTGGAGGAGCTATTACTGGTTCGGTATCACACATATTGAAGGGTTTACCCCAAAAACTGCAAGATTCAGTATATAAGTGAGTAAAATGTATTGACATATCTTTATATTTATCTTCATTCATTCATTTTTTTAAATTTAATTTTATTTTAAATAATTAATATTTTTCTGAAGGTCATACTTCTCAAAGAAAGGAATTGCTTATAATATGATTCGTATGCCAATTGGAGGCTGTGACTTTGATTTGGAACCTTGGGCATACAACGAACTACCAGAAAATGATACCAATTTGTCAAATTTCACTAAATTAAACTATCGTGACGAGAAGAAGGTAATGTTATTTTTTTTTTTTTAAATATATCACCAATATTATATTAATATATCTAAAATATATTTCAAATTAATTACAGGTTGAGCAAATGCAGCGGTTAAAAGCTGTGTCAAATAATCAAGAAATTAAAATTATGGGATCTGCCTGGAGTCCACCAAAATGGATGAAAACTTTAAATTCATGGGGTGGGTTTAATTTTCTAAAGAAGCAGTACTATCAAACCTGGGCTGACTACCATCTTAGGTGGGTATTTATATAATTAGTTTTATGTTGAGATGAGTCTTTTTCGGGATACTTGTTATAACGCATTTCTTGAAGCTTTAACTACCAGCTAGTGAAGCACGACGCTGACACTAGTTCAATGCGGTGTGATCTATTCAAAAATTCAGTTCATTTTAATTAACTATCTTTTGTTTTTTGTCTTATTAAAATTCTCTGTTCTCATTTATTTTTTCATTTAATTGGTTGAACGTCTGACGATTAAGATTCATCGAACTAATGAAAAACAACAATATTTCGATTTGGGCGATCACAACCGGCAATGAGCCATTAAACAGCGTCTTTTATACGCAGGCTCTCAAATTAATGAGTCTTGGATGGACACCAGACATTCAAGTTAGTTTATAAATTTTGGAATAAATTGTAAAAATTTTAATAAATTTTTTACTTACATCAAATATCTAAAGGCAGATTGGGTGGCCGATAATTTAGGACCCACCATACGAAATTCAAAATTCAAAGATATCAAAATTTTCAGCAACGATGATCAGAGGTACACTTTCCCATTTTGGTACAAATTGGTAAGACATTAATTTGCGAAATAAATAATTTTTTTTAAATAAAATGTTATTTAAGATGAATATTACCAGAAAAGAATCTATAAACTATTTGGATGGCTTGGCAGTGCATTGGTATTGGGATGATTATTATAGTCCAAATTTGATCGATGAAACTCATAAACTTATGCCTGACAAATTGATTCTTAATACAGAATCTAGTTTGACATTCTTCAACCCCTCCAAACGCGGACCTCACTTAGGTTCTTGGGAACGAGCAGAAAAGTATGCCCATTCCTATTTGGAAGATCTTCAACATTCTTTTAATGGTTACATCGATTGGAATATGATTTTGAATGAGCAAGGTGGACCTAATAATATAGGAAATTTGGTAGATACTCCTATTATTGCTAATGTTACAAGTAAGTTTACTAACTTTTTCTAAGTATTAAATTTAATTTATAAAAAAAATTTGAAAAATGGTCATGTTTTTTTTTATTTTTTTATTCTTATATTTATAAGTTTAGTTTGAGGTGCGTTAGTCATAATTCTGATTTTTTACTAAATTCAATTCTCAGAAAATTCTATTTAAAAATTCAATAAGTCTAGAATAGTGCATTTCTGAATATTCTGAAACCATAATTTTATATTTCCATTTTTTGATCTTTTAGTCCTTACAATACACCCAATACTTTGCCATAAAATTTCTTTATATGCTCCAACAATTTCAATGATTTGTTTATTGCAATTTATTTTGTAACTTGAAGGAATTAAACAAATATTTTTATTTTTAGTTATTTATTTATTTTCAACAGGCATTAATTCGAAATTGTTATTTGAAACTAAATATAGAATGTTTTTTTTTTTATCGTTAATATTCCCAGGTGGGCAGGAAATATACAAACAACCAATGTTCTATGCCATTGGACATTTCTCAAAATTTATTCCCGAAGGATCAATAAGGATAGATACTAAATATTCTAATACAAACATTGTGACTGCTGCATTTGAACGTCCCGATGGAGCGATTACTTGTATCTTCTTCAATAGGTAAGTCATAAATTATAATTTTCAGTTTATACAACCAAAGATACTATCGTGCAACATCAACGACTAAATTGTGCATAATTTACGAGCGCGACACGTTTGTTCTTAAAGCATCTTAAAGTACCTCCTCACAGTGGAAATTTATATCCGAAATGGCTGACTTAGCTGAATTCATAAAAATTGCATAAAATCGTTGGTGGGAATAAATTAATTGCTTTATTAGCTCCATGGCGCGGCGATGGTGGCGTTGTCGTTGTTGGTTTTTTGCTGCGCTATACGCCATTGCTGCTAGCCGTCATCTAGTTGTGCGATAAAAACATTGTCCGATCGTGTTGCTATATTACTATGTATCTTCATCTTATCGCAATTTAAATTTTAGAATAAATGCATATACTTATTTTTGTAAATTTTTCATTGGTTTAACAAAATTTTTAGTGCGCAAGCTGAAGCAGTTGTTACTCTGGCCGATAGTATCCGAGGCAACATTGAGATCACTATTCCACCAAAATCGTTGCATACAATTGAGTATAATTAGGATTTGCGAAGGAGGAGGAGGAGTCTGTGTGGAAGGGGCAGAGGAAGATTGAGGTATACACATGCATTAATTGAATTTATTTTTAAAACTTGCAACAAAGTATTTAACATGGGATGAATTTGATGTTGTATACGAAGATTATAGTTGCTTCCCGCATGAAAAGTGATCATACTTTATGACCAGCTAAATTAAATTTAATTGCATCATAAAAATGTAAGTTTATTCACTGTTAAAATATTCAATTAAAATTCTGATTTACTTACTTTTTTGTTGCGTTTTTCAATTAATGTTTCAAAAATTTATGATTGTAAATTTTCTTAGGATAAGGTAAGTTCATACTTTGAAGCTGTAATTTAATACATTACTTTCATCTTGCTATGGTGGATACATAGATATATATTTTTTAGAAACTGTGAATTTAAATATGTACATCACATACATCAGTTAAAAAATAATCGAATTTTTGTTACAACTGGATACTAATTTTTTTACCTTGTTCAAATGTCATACAAAATCTCTGAAAATTGTAAAATCATAACATTTTTTTGATTTTTATCTTAAAACCACAAATGAAGATACCTACCAAACCTAACAAAATATTATTTAACCGCTATGGAAAATCTTACTTTTCTCAAAAACTATTATTTAGAAATTCTAAAAAAAATTAATTTGAAAAAATCATAACTGAATTTAACAGAAACTGCGTATTCACAAGTACTACAGTTATGTAGCACACTGGTGTATAATTTGGTTTAAAGTCATGAATTTTGGTATAAACTTGAGAAAACTGAAGAATAATTTAATATTTTGGTGTATTTCTCAAAATATACCGGTATGGAAATTATACCAGTGTCTTTTCTGTGCAAAATTTCATAATTTCTTTTGAAATTCGGTGCAAAAAATAAATGTTTAGCTGTTTTTATAATACATATATACCTACTATTAATGCTGCATAAAATTATTCGATTTTGAAACCAACCAATATGACATATTTTTTACAAACTTTTGATTTTTAAACATGTCTTACATCATTTACAACAAATTAAATACACCGCAACAAATTCTTCGATATATTTTTCACAATGGTGCATTTTTTTAATTTCTCCTCTGACTTGATGCATTTTTATATAAATTTCTAAGAATGATACAAATCAGTTAATATTTTGGACAACTTTCAGCTAAATAAATGTACCGAAAACAGAATATTGCATATATGTATATCTTCTACAATTGTGAATTTTTTTTCTTGTTCTTTTAAATTGGTGCATTTATTTTTTTCCAAATTCAGAAATTGGTGTATATTTTTGACTACACACGTACATATATTTTTCAAGGGATATTTTAAAAATAAGTGAAATTAAAAATTATACGGCAATGGAGTTTTTTGCACTGCTCCAATAGTTTTTTATTTACAAATGTAGCAGTCTGAGAACGTAACGCCATCTGTTGGGGATTGCATTTTCATGATAGACACAATTATCTGATTGTCAATTCCGTAGTGTTTATCACTCCTTAGAACCAAATAGAATTTTCCGTCCACTCCTCAAAGTATGCAATTTCGGGTTTTCACGGTTTTAATACGAATCCTTAAAAATAATTCACATGTAAATCGGATGACATTCAATGGGGTTCTGCGACCTAACTTTGTACGTGTAGCTGGTGGCATTTAGAAAATGTATGTATTAAATTAAACTTTTTTTATAAAGCGTGATTGCGGTGAACTATAACTTCAATGAACGTGTCGATCAAATCGACCGTGTAGTGTGGCCTAATACATGAATAAATTAATGTTTTGATTTATAGATTCTCAAATTTTTGTCATTTGAAAAATTAAAAAAAAAAAAAAGTTGTTAAGTTTTCTGACATTATCCAATTTTCTACGCAACTTTCTTCATTTTTCTTTCCGTAAGAACCTTCTACAAAGTATTAGAAAACTTTGTTAAAAAAAGATGAATGAAATCTGTATAGTCGTTCTCAAGTTATGGCGTGACCAAGCGAAACAGAGATTATTTTGTATATAAATATATAGAATAGATATATGTATGTACCTACATATATCGATTTAATTATGCAACATTTTTGGTATTTTTAGACTCTTTTTCAGCAGTACGTATCTAAAAAATTTAAAGGACAACCAAAAACTTAAACGAAAATCGATATGAATTGTGTATAGCCGTTGGAAATTATATACAATAGTCGAGAACGTAGTACCTACTATTAACACTGAATCGAAATTAAATGTCCAAAAACTGAATTAAAAATTGTGGTACATTTTGTATATTCCAAATGTATAAGTTAACGACAAATAAGCTGAAAACAGTCCATTAACTCCAGGTTCCCACACAATCATGCTGACAACGCGTCTACAAAAAGCGTCGAGTTGCATCCGCTACATTCCATCAAGTACGAGCGTTGACCTGTGGGAACAAGCAACAGGGTAAAGTGCTTGTGTTGCAGGTTATTTAGTATTTAAGCTTTAGATTTTAAGTAAAATGCATGTATTCTTTTAAAAGGCAGAATCGCTGCCGGTTCGTAATCTAATAAAGAAAAAAAATAAAGAAATAAAAAATATTTTTTTTATATTAATGTAATTAAAATTAGTTTAATTGGCGCCCAACGTGTTTTAAAGTTCATAAACATAAGTCGTCCTCAAGCAGCACGCCGCGAATGTAACTAATAAAAACAACCCAGTGTTTTAAAGTTCATAAACATAAGTCGTCCTCAAGCAGCACGCCGCGAATGTAACTGATAAAAACAACCCAAAACGTTTTATAGTTGATAAACATAAGTCGTCCTCAAGCAGCACGCCGCGAATATAACTAAATAAAAAAAAACAACCCAAAGTGTTCTAAAATTCATAAAAGTCGTCCTTAAGCAGCACGCCAGTGTAATTTAGAAACAAAAACTCAGCTAATTGTGACTCAAGAAAGTAAAATAAGTGCAGTGAATCACGCTTGGATCGATCGATAAAGCGAACAACGAGGGAGTGCGAAACGGGTACCGCAGTAGTAAGCGAAAAGGACATCTACCCTCTCGCCAGCGTTGGAACATGAACTCACTTACCACAATTATTTCGTAAGAAAATTATTAACGTTAAAATTAAGAAAAAGTGATAACTATTTAATCTAAATATTATTTTTATACAAGTTATTCAACAAGTAACTATTTAAACCTAAAATTTTTTTTTTTTTTCTCATAATAATTTTTTTTTTTCTCTTGCTAATCTAATTTGAATTATTAGACCATATATTTTAGTTCATAAACTTAAATTAAAATATTTAAAATATAAACCTTAATATCCCATTTTTAATAAATATTTTCCAAAATTCCCAAAACTACGAAAGAAAGTAAATTTAGGAAAAGAAATATGCTGGAAACCGCAGTTTCTAACCCTCCACCAAACATCCAACTCCCAAATTTTAACCAACCCCCTCCCAACCCAACCGCAGCCACTTCAAACCAAGGTGCAGCAATGGCCACACCAGAATTAGAAGAACTTGTCACAAATATTGTTTCAAAAGTAATGGGTCCAATTGTCCAATCAATAATAAATCCACACGCGAACTTTTATAAAGGTAACGAACAAAGTATTGATGTGCAATTTTCCGGGAACTTAACCGATCTCGATAAAGTACCTGATGTGGTACGTACTCTGAGGGACTTCTCAGGAAACCCTGGCGAGTACAGCTCTTGGCGAAAGAGCGTTGAGAGGATTCTCAACATTTACAACCACCTTAAAGGCACGCCTAAATATTTCGGTATTCTTAACACCATAAGAAATAAGATTGTTGGCAATGCAGATGCAGTGTTAGAGTCTTATAACACACCCTTAAACTGGGAATGCATGTCTAAATGCCTAACTACCCACTATGCCGACAAACGTGATCTAGGTACACTTGAGTACCAGATGACAACTCTCACACAGAGTAATAACAGTGTCGAAGAATACTATCAAGTAGTATACAAACATCTATCATTGATACTTAACAAAATCTCTAGTATGAACATCTCTACAGATGCCATGCATTTGTTAACGGAAACCTATAGAGACAAAGCTTTAGACACCTTTATAAGAGGTCTTAAAGGCGATCTTCCGAGACTTTTAGGCATCAGAGAACCTGTAGACCTTCCACAAGCTTTATATTTATGCCAAAAACTTGAGAACCAAAGCTTCCGCTCACAACATGCTAAAATACCTACCGGTCATAACAAAAAAGCAATCCATGATTTGCCACCTCGCAAACCAGCTCATACTCCGCAACAACAACAATTTTTCCCAAATCTGGTACATTTTCCACAACACCCCCAACAACGGTCTCATTATCCGCAATATTCACAAAACCCTCAATATCGACAGCAATTTCAACAACGTCACCAATACCCTCAACAAAACCCTTTTCAACCACAGAAACAGTACGTCCCACCACGACCAACTGCCCCAAAACCTTTTCCTACACCAGTGCCAATGGATATTGACCAAAGCATGCGGTCAAAAGGGGTCAATTATATAAACAGACCAAGACCTCATAACCCATTATTCGGTAAAAGACCGAATGAGCAAAACACTTCATCCCCATCCATGCAAGCACAACCACCTAAAATGCAAAGAAATTTCCATGTCTCAACGACACCATCCTATCCTGAATCAATAAAAAATCCAAACTTTGAGCAAGCTGACGAACAAATAAACATTGATTCAAATATTATTGAGCCATATGACTACCCTTACCAATCTGACGTCAATGCTTACAATTCACTTTTACATTCAATGAATACAATGCATGTTGGAGACGAATCATTAGAAGATTATATTGCAAATCAAAACAACCACGATGAACAGCTTAACGACTTTGCAGATATTCATTTTTTAGGTTAACAAGCTCGTCCTTGCCATACTTTGAATGTAAGACGAGCGACGGTAAAATCTTAAAATTCTTAGTCGATACAGGGTCAAATAAAAATTACATTCAGCCCAGCTTAGTAAAGAATCCAACTACCAATAAACAAAACTTTTTTGCAAATTCGATTGGCGGTAAAGTCGAAATAAGCCAACATACTATGATAAATCTTTTCGGTATCAATACCATACAAATACAATTTTTCATTCTTCCCACACTTAAGTCCTTCCACGGAATTCTAGGCAATGACAGCCTTAAAGACTTGTCAGCTGTCATTTTTACAAAAGAAAGTTATATGCTCATTAAAAATAAATTAAAAATCCGACTCAAACAGCAAATTTCTGATTCAGTAAACTCCGTCACCATTAGAGATAGTCACATGTCACAAGAACAAAAAACAGAACTTCATAAACTTACAGAGTCATACTATAATTTATTCGCCGAACCTGACGAAAAATTAACTTACACCACGACAGTAAAAGGTAGAATTAGAACATCGAATAATGAACCAGTCTATACAAGATCATATCCATATCCAATGTCATTAAAAGATGAAGTCGAAAAACAAATAAACCAACTTCTAAGAGACGGCATCATCAGACCTTCACGGTCCCCGTACAATGCACCAATATGGGTCGTACCCAAAAAAGTCGATGCATCTGGTGAAAAGAAATATCGATTAGTAATCGATTACAGAAAGCTCAATACTATTACTATTCCCGATCGTTATCCGATACCTGAAATAAATGAAGTCCTATCCCAACTTGGACAGAACAAAATTTTTTCAGTACTAGATCTCAAAAGTGGTTTTCACCAAATTAAACTTCATGAAAACGACATTGAAAAAACTGCTTTTTCAGTTAGTAATGGAAAATACGAATTCGTTCGACTTCCATTCGGATTGAAAAATGCACCATCTATTTTCCAAAGAGCCCTAGACGACATACTACGAGAACATATAGGCAAAATATGTTTCGTCTACATAGACGATATAGTTGTCTTTAGTAAGGACGAAAAATCTCATTTCCATAATCTATCAACAATTTTCGAAACCCTTCAAAATGCAAATCTCAAAGTCCAAATGGATAAATGCGAATTCCTTAAAGATAGCGTAGAATTTTTAGGATTCATTATATCTTCCAAAGGAATTAAGACAAACCCGTCCAAAGTAGAAGCAATAGCCCAATTCCCATGTCCAAAAACACTTAAAGACCTACGATCTTTCTTAGGCCTATCAGGGTTTTATCGAAGATTTATCAAAGACTATGCTAAATTAGCAAAACCCCTGACAGTCCTTCTCAGAGGGGAAGATGGACGAGTGTCCAAACAGTCTTCTTGTAAAAAAATTATAAACTTTAATAATGAAGCCTTCGAAGCCTTTCAAAAAATTAAAAGTTCTCTCATCTCCGAAGATGTTGTTCTCAAATTTCCAGACTTCAAAAAGGAGTTCCATCTCACAACAGATGCCTCTAACTACGCTATAGGCGCAGTACTTGAACAAGATGGTAAACCCATAACGTTTATTTCCCGAACTCTTTCAAAATCAGAAGAAAATTTGGCAACCAACGAGAAAGAGATGCTGGCCATCATTTGGTCGCTTAATAGTCTCAGAAATTACCTCTACGGGTCAGCAGTTGTAAAAATTTTCACCGACCATCAACCACTGACTTATGCGTTAAGCAATAAAAACACCAACAACAAACTCAAGCGTTGGAAAGCCATACTCGAAGAATACAATTATGAATTGAAATATAAGCCCGGTAAAACCAACGTCGTGGCTGATGCTCTTTCAAGACCACCGGTAGATAGCAACATTAACTCATTAACTGTCACACAACATAGTGATGAAAGCTCAGGACAAAACCTTATTCAATTTGCAGATGAACCTATAAATGTTTTTAAAAATCAAATCATCCTATCAGAGAGTACTGTAGCATCCTACAAATTCGAAATTACATTCCCTACATACCATCGACACACAATAGTAGATCCAGAACTATCCAATGAAAAAATTATTGATATCTTTAAACGTTACCTAAATCCATCTGTCATCAATGGCTTGCAAACCAGCGAAAGAATCTTAGGCCAAATTCAGGAAATTTATCCCATTCACTTCAAACAATATAGAATAAGATTTGCCAGGAAAATAGTCACAGACTTAGTTGACGAAGAACAACAAGAATCCGAAATCATCAAAGAACACAATCGTGCACATAGGAATAGTAAGGAAAATAAACTTCAGATCTTGACCAAATTCTATTTCCCCCAAATGCGTCGTAAAGTCGAAAAGATAGCGAGAAACTGTACAATATGTAAGGAGCACAAATATGACAGACACCCTTGTAAGCCCATGATCCAAGCAACTCCCATACCTACATACCCTGGACAAACATTACACATAGATATTTACTTCACAAACAAACGAGTTATCCTGACAGCTATTGATAAGTTCTCAAAATACGCTTTAGTAAAAATCCTAAAATCAAGATCCGCTGAAGACATAAAACAACCTCTAAGAGAATTAATACTTTCTTTTGGCGTTCCGCAAACTATAATCGTTGATAACGAAAAATCCTTAAATTCTAATGCAGTTCTCTTTATGATAGAAAACTTTTTCAATATAAAGGTATTTAAAACACCTCCGTATACGAGTACAGCAAACGGACAAATAGAACGTTTCCATTCTACACTTTCCGAAGTATTACGATGTTTGAAATCCCAAAATCCAGATTTCACATTCCCAGAACTACTTGACAAGTCAATATTCGAATATAATAATTCCATACATTCGACTACAGGCAAAAAACCCATTGAAATATTTTTCGCAAGAAATCTAGCAAATAATCCTGAACAGCTTGAAATAGAAAGAAAGAAAACGATACACAAAATTAAGGAAAAACAAGACTCCGACTTAGAATACCATAATAAAAAGAAAACCGCAGTTAGAGACTTTTCCATTGGAGAAGTTATTTACGTCAAAATCAACAAGAGATTAGGAAATAAACTATCTCCCAAGTATAGAAAGGAAATAGTAAAACAAAATAAGAATTCCACTGTCATTACAAAATCAGGAAAAACCATACACAAGAGTTTAATTAAAAATTAATTTCCTCTCCTTCCCTTTAGGTTGCTGGTACTCTTTTGTACCATACATGCTAATGTCCAAATATTAGACTACACCAATTCCCAACTTATTAAAATAAGGACAGGAACCGCAAAAATTCAAAATGGTAATTTTAGGATAATTCATATCATCGATATCGAAATGTACGAAAATTTCATTTCGCAACTAGAAATATTTACGTCCACAACCGTCAAACCTCACCATCCACTATATCCTATCCTACCCTTTGAAATAGAAAGAATTAAAAATTATCTAAAAAGATTGAAAACTAATGTTAAATCAAAAAGATCATTAGACTTTATAGGAAGCGCGTGGAAATGGATCGCTGGAAATCCAGACCACAGCGACTTTGAAATTTTAACAAATAAAATGAACAATGTACTAACAAACAACAACAATCAAGTTATAATAAATAGAGTTACCCTAGAAAAATTAAATGAAATAACAAATGTAACAAATAATATTATTAAAACTTTTAAAGAAAACATAGAAACCGATATTGTAATGAAAATTAAATACAAATTAGAACTTATAAAAGAAGAGATAATAAATATAGCTTACGCTATACATTGGGCAAAAGCCAATATTGTTAATTCGTATATCTTAAGTAACAATGAAATAAACATTACGGAGACAATTATGAATAACGAAAATATTCCTTATATAAACATTGATGAAGCTCTTGAATTCGCCAATGTAAAAATAGCGTCAAATAATAAAAATATTATCTATATAGTTACTTTACCTACAAGCGAAAGTGAATCTTGTAGTGTTTTCATTCTTAAATCTATAAAAAAAAATAATATTGTTAATAAAATTCCTTATGGAAAAATTCTACAATGTAAAGAAACAATTTTTGGAATTGATAAAGATTGTAAAAAATATAACGAATTAGAAATATGTAATAGAGATAGTATCACAGACATAAGCACTTCTAACTGCATCCCAAACCTACTCAAAAGCATGACACCAAACTGCAAAACAACTAACAACGATCATATTCCATCAATAGAGGAGATATCAACAGGTATACTTCTGCTAAATCAATTCAACGGTCCTGCAGTAATCAATAAAGAGACGATAGAACTCAACGGAACTTTCATCATACGCCACGTAAACACTTCAATCTCCATAGCAGACAGGGAAATAATAAACAAAGAATCAATTCAGTACCAACCGATGCCAGCAATTCTTCAACCCACATCATTGTCAAATGCAAACGAAGAATTTCTATCACTTAAGAGGCTAAAAAACCTGTATTCCAACGGAACTTCGAAAATAGAACAACTAGAAAAAGAAAATCTCATCCACATTACAACCAGCTCAATAACAACTATTTGCCTAATATCAATAGTATTCACATTTGCCTACAAGTTATCTGGTAAATTAAGAAGTAAAATTGGAAACAAAAAAGATGAAGTCATATCAGCACCAATACCAGCTGAAGGAGCAAAACCTATAATAATTGGAATAGAGGATATTGCAAAACATTTGAGGTCGTCGAACGAGGACGTTCGAAATTAAGGGTGGAGGAGTTAACGACAAATAAGCTGAAAACAGTCCATTAACTCCAGGTTCCCACACAATCATGCTGACAACGCGTCTACAAAAAGCGTCGAGTTGCATCCGCTACATTCCATCAAGTACGAGCGTTGACCTGTGGGAACAAGCAGCAGGGTAAAGTGCTTGTGTTGCAGGTTATTTAGTATTTAAGCTTTAGATTTTAAGTAAAATGCATGTATTCTTTTAAAAGGCAGAATCGCTGCCGGTTCGTAATCTAATAAAGAAAAAAAATAAAGAAATAAAAAATATTTTTTTTATATTAATGTAATTAAAATTAGTTTAATTTATATCAATGAGATGCAAAAAATACCCATAATAATTTTTTTTATATTTTCGACTTTTGTATTACTTGATGGGCTCGAGTGACATCGCTGGGGTGGAACCTTAATTTTTGTAGACTAGAAGCCATTTAAATCTATTCCGATTTTGATCTATTTTCTGTAATACATACATAAGAAAATTTTAAGATCAACTTTTCTTAAAGATAACTGTGGTTTTTCAAGACTATCTATAAAATATTGAGCTTAGAGCTAAAAAAAAAAATGATATCATATCACCATGACGAGTTTCACGATTATGTGGCATCATGCCACATAATCGATGTCATATTTCATACATTATGCCATTTCATTAATATCTCAGACACCACCCTGTTTTATTTAATTTCAATATCAACTACAACCACTTTGATAAATATTGCTTGAAATTAGTTTTTGTTAGAGATTTATCTGATTTTTCGTTGCTTTTTTTTTCACACTAAGATCCGTAAACTTCAACGAAAAAAGGAAAACTCGTATAAAAACTCTCATTTCACATGTCACCCAAATAAGTAACCCGGGGGCCTGTCTTGAATAAAAAAAAAAATTATTAACAAAGCTTCCGATATACAATAAAATGGAATGTTCAATCTTTTTAATCACAATTTATTAAAAAAAAAATATCACTATCTTCCATATGTGACAGGCACAGGATCACTTAATACTATACTAAACTCTCTTTTTTCCATACAGGATCGCCATTGACACATCTGCACAGTATTCTCATTTATGACATAACACAAAAACACTCTTATCTTTATCACCCTTTATTATCACTTAAATGGAAAATCAGAATTATTCATTACCTACATCCCTTTCGTTCTGTCATCATAAAAATTGAAGCGTGTTAGCACTTAGTACAGCTAATCAAGAATGGCGCAGATCCCTCTCATTCTTTTGATCATTTCTTGAAATAAAAACCAACCAGCAATAGCAATTCTGTATAATATCAGTACCTATTTTAGCTCCTATTTAAATGTATGTATATAGAATCCAATTACGTCAACGAGTCACCCTAATTTGGATCTTAAACGATTGTGATTTACACGCCAACACCGCCGCCGCCACCGGGCGCTGCTGCCTTCTGTATCCGCACATGTTGTTCTGAAACTGAAAAATGTAATTCAGACTGACAGTTAAGTAAACATCGTGACTTTAAGGCGGTACTTCTATTCCAAGCATAAAATTGCTATCAAATTTCGAATGAGAAAGACATCACTTTCGTTGAATAGCAACCCTGCGTCGTTGTATATATGTATGTAGGTATACATACTTAAGTGATGATGGGTTCTTTGGCTGAGAAACATCATCCGGATATAACCACTTAAGTGTGTCATGTTACACAACACATTAGAAGCTGCAAGAGGATAAGATTAACAACTGCTATAGATTTGTATAGCAATCCCTTGGGAAAGATGCTTTGGATGACTACATAACTTTATACAAAAATAGCCAAGAAATCTACGTTACATTAAATAGTAAAATTTATTTGCAGTTTTTATTAAAATCTTTATGGGTATTGGGTAAACTGAAAATTCCATATTATGTTATCATATTTAATAAAAATCAAATAAAATGAATAACTTATGGACTTCCAAACTTGATCTGATCACGCGGTTTAAAGTTATAAGTAAATAAGTTAAAAATTGCAGATCTAAGGTTTTTGTTTACCTTTTAATATAATTTAATAACATAATTAAATGGATAGGTGAAATATTGGATTTCTTTTGGAAAACTTCGGTTTACTGTATTTATAATTGATCTCCTCAAATGCAACAACTATTTAAATTTAAAATTTTATTATAATTACTTCGGGCACTGCCCAAAAATTAAAATAACCCTAGATAAATAATCCTTCAAATTTAAGATATCAAATATGATGTTTTGAGGTCTTTTGTCCCGTTTGGAGTTTTGTACTTAAAATATTTCGATGATATCTCACAGAAACTTTGTTTAATTTCAAGGTAAGGAAGCGCTTGATGAAAGACCCTGTAAAAGTATTCTTGCTGTAAAAAAATTGTATAAGTTTCCTACAATGCAAGAATTTTTATGACGTTGTGGAGTATTGTTTCATTTTTGAAAAAAAAATAATAATAATAATAATAATAATTAATAATATCTTATTTCATTTATTTTTTTTTTATTTTTTTTGGGGCCTTATTGCATATATGGCATAATTTCATTATGAAAAATGGCCCCAATTTTGAGGACATTCTATTTTAACTTTCGTCGTCTTATTTCCAGCCGGCCAATTTCGCGGAGCCTAAAATTGAAATTGAATTCAAGACATACAAAAAAAATAGTCTCTACCAAAATAATGCTTTGTTGATTTTTTTTAACTGTGTTAACTTGGGTTCCAGAAATTGTCCAATCTTTTTTTTGTTTGTAAATGATGACCAATTAAATGAACATTTTTGACCATCCATTAACACCCGGTTACTGTGCGTGGTCACCACAATTACCGAAAAATGTATTGCCAAAAATAGTAGATAAACGATGGTTAATCAAAATCGTTATATGTACCCATTTTCGACAAAATTAAAAAAAAAAAACGAAATAATTGTATGGTGGCTACAAGTAAGGAAAATTAAATTAAATCGTGGAGATGATATACATACATATACTTCAAGAAACGCAGCAATATCAGAGCAATTCACATCTTGTCAGTCGTACCTTTTCTTGTCTGCCGTTTTTGCTTTAAAAAATCCCAGACTTCATCTCAATTCGAGATTCCATATTGAATCTCGATTCAATGTAATGTCTATCGATTAGGGTTTACGCCCACTATAGTGACTTAATGCTCCCGTTTTACTTAAACACATGCGAATGTAGTGCCTGGCGTTTCTTCTACCACACACATATATGTATGTATGTACCGTAGTAGATAGATATTATGAACTCATAATTTTCCTTGATGCGTGTTCAAGTTCAAACAAAATGATACTTAAACTTTTAAAGCACCAAAACCATCTAGAATCTCGATGTCTTCTAATAAATTCAACATAATAACGACGCCGCCGTTCTCAATAATTTGGAATAAAAAATAAAAATAAAAACAAGACAAAATTCATGACACGCTCAATTAAATTCGCTAAACAAATTACGCATAAATGAAGGAAATGAATGATCGCTTCATTTTCTCACTCGTGCGAGTGCAACGTCAGTATATGAATGAATGAGTGCCTGGTCCATGCTTGAATGCAAAATGCATTCAAGATTTCCGGGTGCGCACTCTAAAAATAGTGCAGGATTTCAGAGGGAATTGAATTACCTATATTTGTAGTTTTTTTTAGGGCGTACATAATGTGAAGGATCGTCGGAAATGATTTATTAGTTTCCGTTTCAATTCATCTTGTATAGTTTTTATTTTGCTATAAGAAGTTGTGTTGTTTTCGTTTTTAGTTTTGTTCGTACATATGTACATATGTATGTATATACATATATGTTTGTCGATAATTATGATACATTAATCTCAATTAAATGGACAACATTTTTGAATGTAAAACAATTTGTTTTTAATACGACAGTTATAAGTTTGGTTTAGACGTTAAAGTGAAAAATATCACTTTTGCTGAACGTTAGGATAGAACAATTAATAATTATGACAACGGAGAACATGTTATTGAAAATGATTGAATAAAAAGGAAGAATTTATGAGCATACTTAACATATTTTCCTAAAATAATACAAATGTGTGAAAAAAATCAAAATACCGAAAAAATTTGCATTTTATTTAACAGATATTACAAGTTTCATTTTATTTAAAAAATTTTTAATCTCGCTCAAAATTAAAAGTGGAAGCTAAAAAAAAAAAAGAATAAAAGAATTTAAAAAATAGAACTTGAAGTTTGAAAAATAATTGTTTTTCCTAATGTTTTGAAGTAGATTATCTAAAGCTTAAATTTCACACATTTTAATAACAATTAAAATGTAAACATTTGTAAAAAATTTCAAGCAATAATTAAACTTGAACCTGATATTATACACACTTGAACTGGTTCTTATATTTTTACTAGAGATTCCGCGAATATTCGGCCACTATACGGCATTCGGCCTATTCGGCCTATATTTTTGATATTCGGTATTCGGCCGAATAGTTCACAACATTCGGCCGAATACCGAATAACTAATGGAGAATAAAAAAGGCTTATTATCTTACAATAAATGTTTTCTTTTATTCAAAAATTTGTATTTTAGTATTTAAAATCTACTAATGGTAAGTTGTGGTGAATAAAAACTACATTTTCGGCATTCGTTGGTAGCAAACGATTACGTCTATCTTTGTAAACAATTTCAGCTACTGAAAATAGTCTCCCACTTAGATACACATCGTTGGCCGAATGTTCGGCTGCTGAATGGGCAATAAATTGTGGATTACTTAGCCACTTTAGTGATTTCAAAAATATTCAGTTTATTATTTTTGGAAAAACATTTATTTTGTGTATTATATAAGTTTAAATATGCGTTTTAAAAGTTCAATAGGAAATAATATTTGTTTGCTTAAATCCGTAACAACCTCTCTAGGTTGATGTGCCCTGCCCGTTTTCTTGAACAACCAGTACCCCAGCTTCACGAGTTCAAATGATTTTTACTTCCTTTATGGGTCCTCTACCCTGCTTACACAACTCCGTTCTATCGTCACTCGTCAAGCAGTCGCCAATGTCAAAAGTTTTTTTTAATAAACAGTACGCTTTAAAAAAAATGGAGAAAATACTCGCTGAGTTATGACCCATTTCTATTTTAGAATTAGGGAATATTGACCCAATTTTGTGTGTACTTCTGGTTCATCAGGGACATTTGTGGACTTGTAACCCAACAAGTGGGTCAAATTTAAATTGTGGACTTTTGGTCTGCGTCGGTATTGCCAAGTTAATGTCAACACAAGTTAACTGTATCATCTATGTTAATACATGATACACGAAAATTTAAACAAATTATCTTCATATACTACTCAGCTGATATTACTTGCCAGTATAATTTACATGCATTAAAAGTATAATAAATAAGCTATGTTAAGTTTTCGGAAAAACAGGGATTTAAAAAGACTAGTGTCCGACCGAAGCTTCGGCTTCGGCATTTTAGGCCGAAGCCGAAGAATCTGTTTATTATATCGAGCATCGTACTAGGCGCCGGAAAAAAATTCAATTTTTGAATAACGAAGAAAAGATTGCAATCTTTTCTTCGGTAGGTATTCAAAAATTTCAAAACACATGTGTGCCATCATAAAAATTATTACCAAAAATGAATAATTTTTTTTCTTTTTTCTTTTTAATTACTAATTAGTTATTAGTTATTTTTATTTTATTTGTCTTAATTTGCAATAAATTTTAATAAAAATAATATTTTTATCCAACTGGAAAGGAGAATTCTGGACTTTTTTCAACCTTAGGCTTCGGCTTCGGCTGAAAATCGACCTTCGGTCGGACACTAAAAAAGACGCTTGGTAAATTTTTGTCTTAGTACTTTAGGCTAAGTTATACTCGGAAAAAACGCGCCAAAGGGATGTTTTGAAAAATTATAAAAAAGCTATCGCCTCCCACACTCATCTGAAAAAAAGTTGGTACCAACACCTCCTGTTAAAATTAGAACTGAGATCATAACGAATAATTACAATCCTAGCCCCGAGGGAATTGGATGTAAAAAAGACATCGGTATAGATGCTAAACAATTAACATGTTAAATGCAACAATAACTAATCTCCTGCCAGCTTATCCAAGCCCAGAGAATTTTCGAGGCTTAACTTAAGCGCACAGAAAAAAATTGTTTCTGGCGAGAATAACGTACTTGTTATGGATAGTTTTTTTTATTGAAACTCTGTCTTAATTTGCAATAAATTTTAATAAAAATAATATTTTTATCCAACTGGAAAGGAGAATTCTGGACTTTTTTCAACCTTAGGCTTCGGCTTCGGCTGAAAATCGACCTTCGGTCGGACACTAAAAAAGACGCTTGGTAAATTTTTGTCTTAGTACATTAGGCTAAGTTATACTCGGAAAAAACGCGCCAAAGGGATGTTTTGAAAAATTATAAAAAAGCTATCGCCTCCCACACTCATCTGAAAAAAAGTTGGTACCAACACCTCCTGTTAAAATTAGAACTGAGATCATAACGAATAATTACAATCCTAGCCCCGAGGGAATTGGATGTAAAAAAGACATCGGTATAGATGCTAAACAATTAACATGTTAAATGCAACAATAACTAATCTCCTGCCAGCTTATCCAAGCCCAGAGAATTTTCGAGGCTTAACTTAAGCGCACAGAAAAAAATTGTTTCTGGCGAGAATAACGTACTTGTTATGGATAGTTTTTTTTATTGAAACTCCATTTTGTTTCTGTGATGGAGTCGCTACATCCTGTTTTCGTTTTTTTCTATCCAACTACCCCGGCAAATAAACACACCTATAGAATCAATAATTAATGAATTTGTTCAAAATTTTGTGATATTTTCTTCCTAATTTATACAAATCGTTTTAACGTTTTATCCTTCAATTGAATATTCCAAAAATTGATAAGGAATACGACCTCAATTCATTGTTAAACACCATCTGGGTTGAACATGAGAGTGAAATGGAAAATATACAAATTATGCGACTAACGATTAACTTGACGTTTGATTAGATAATGAAGCATTACATTGTAGATTTCAAGAGTTAACAATCATTTGGTATCAAAAGATTATTTGATAAGCTACTAATCGAATTAATTAAACGGTTTTGAGGTATTTAAAAACTAATCTCTATCAGTGACAACAAGTTAGCGAGTGCTTTCTCACCTGCAATTCCGAGTGAAACTTTCTCTATAGAAATTTTAAAATCAATAACCATGAATATAAGGCAGCTGAGTACTGAATTAGCAAAGAATGCTGAAGATATCTTAGGAGAAAGGTCGGAAAATTTGCTGGACGATATAAAATTGCTTCGATGTTGGATAGAAAAGCAGCCACATCTGATTTCTCGACACGATGATCAATTTATTGTTACTTTTCTTCGAGTTTGTAAATTTCGACTTGAAGAAAGTAAAAGACGAATTGAAGCTTATTTAACGTGTAAAACTTTTTACCCGGAATTGTTTGGCATTCGTCCTGTTGACTCAAAAATCTTGGACATTGTTGGAAGTGGGTAAGCAAAATATATTAATTAAATTTTTCTCTTCAATTTCATACGTGGTTTTATTCCTACAGTTTTATTTGTATGCTACCAAATCAACATCCAACCAACGGCTCAAGAATTGTAATTTCACAGTTTGCGTACTTTGATCCTCAGAAGTATAAATTACGTGATTTTTTCAAAGTGAATTTCATGTTGTATGAGATTCTGGGTTTTAAAGATGACATTACTGGTGTTAATGGGTTGGAACAAGTTATCGATTGCAGGAACTGCACTTTTCAACAGACCCTTTATGTTGACCCAATGGATTTGAAGAAAGTCTACAACTATCAAGAGCAATGTGTTCCACTTCGTCTGCTAAGGATTCATGTTATAAACTTAAAACGAGAATTGCAAGGAGTCTATAAGCTGGCTAGGGGAATTCTGCCATCAGAGATGCCATTTGAGGTTATTTTAATTATAAATATCATTAAAAAAATTTTATTGTTTGTTTTGTCAATCCATTTAGATCTTGATTCATGAGAAAGAAGAAGATTTATTCAACTTCATACCTTGTGAGTTTTTACCTGCCGAATATGGAGGCAAAAATGGAGTCAAATCTGAATTGATTAAAGAAACAGAGAAAACTTTTCAGGATCACGTAGAATATTTTGAAAAAGATGCTCTTCTAGGAACAAATGAGAAACTTCGATGTGAACCATATTTAAATCTTCAAACTGATTTCGGAGTTGACGGAAGTTTTAGAAAATTAGAAGTAGACTGAAGATTTAAATTTATAAATTTATTTTTAATTCAAAGTCTAAGCTAAAAATTTACATAAATAATTAATTTTATAAAACTACATTCTTTTTTTTATTCTATGGAAAATTGTATTCTTAATCATAAAGTATTTTTAAAAATTATAAACTAACACGGGAGATATTACTTTTAATTTGGTTTTAAAGCAATTTATTCTTTTAAACAGAAAAGAAATATATTTTTATTTAAATTTTTATGTTTTTTTTTTTTAAATTATTGTATAGCATTGTATCCTATTCAACTTAAATTAAAATAAATAATTTTTAAGAATTTAGTTTTTTGTTCTAAAAATGCACTATTTGTTTTATTAAATTGTATGCTTAAGTTGTACACTTTTGAGCAAAAGATTGATTAAGTGATGCTGAAGATGATGAGGATGATGACGATGCACTGCTACTAGATGATGTATTTTTATTTATACTTTGAACTATTAGATTCAAACATTCTAAACTAGATCCATTCGCTGAAGAAGTAGAATCAAATTCTAGAAAGAAAAAACAAAGAAAAATTATTACAAAAAAACTTTAGAATTCAACAGAACAAAGAAGAATTTAAAAAAATGCTTCAAAAGGTTAATTTCTTGTAAATTTAGCTTAACAATAACTAAGCCCACAGGGTCTAAAATAAAAACCACAGTGAAAATGCAAAAATCAACGGGATAGATGCCTAATTTGAAATGTTTACGTGGTCTTAGCAACCCTTTTTGAAACACACTGTTTTTCGACACAAACTTAGCTCATTTAGTTCAAGGCTAAAATAAGTGTCAAATAAAAGATAAATAAAACTGTACCTGAAGAAAAACAAAATAGGGTTACCACTCCTAAAATAGTCGCATTTACTAGGTAAACCCTATTTGAACAAAACAAGCCGAAAAACAGATTTTATCACTAGAATTTTTTAATCGTGTTTGAAGAATTTAAAAATGAAACGAAAAATTGAAACAATTAACAGTTTCTATAAAGCTAAAACTTTTGAAATCTAATAAAAAGACCTAGTAACCCTGCTTTCATGCGAATTGACATGTTTAAAATTTGGGAGACTTAAATGTGAACGATTTGACACGAGGCCGGGAATAGTTTCATCAAGAAATCTATAATAATTGGAACTCATAAAAATTAAATGGTTTTCTAACAATGGCAGATTTAGTATTTAGTAAAATATTCCTTCAGTTTAGAAAAGAGCAATAGAATCTTCCAACTCTTTTACCATGACAGCAAGAAAAGCTTCACACAAAATTATATTCTCTGTACTGTACTGGGAAATGCAATCACCTGCATTAGACAAAACCGCAGAACAACTTTCACAAGTTGTGTGTGCTTTTGTGTGTGTCCTTCAGATATTGATCTACATACTTGTGATTTGTTTTCGTAATCAGCCCCTTTGTTACACACTTCACAAAACAGAATATTCCGTCAGTTTTAAATACATCAGGATTTTCTGAGACATTAATTTGTCCCAATTAGCGGTCACTGATGCCTTTAGTTTGGAATTTTATCTTAAACTATTTACTTATTTTAAATATTGACTTATGTATTTGATATAAATTGTAAACAAAATACCTATTGAAATAAAAATTCTTTCGTTAAGAATCAACAAAATTTTATAAAACATTACCGTTCTCATTCCAAATGGCAAAGAGCACGGAATTAGCGTATTAGAACAACATGACAGTTGGAATTGTGTTTAGTGCTGCCAAGTTGGTTTGAATTGAAATTTATTTAAGGTGCGTGTGCATTGTTGGCAAAGAAATAAAACATTAACTTTTAAGATTTAAAAAAAAATACGAAAATACGAACGAAAAATATGCCTAAAAATGTATATGTATTAAATATCATATGAAAATAAATTTCCTGAATCGAAAAACTATCTTTATTTAGTGGCTATTTCAATTGTATTGAAAAATATAAAAAAGTTATTTCAGACAGTTTTTTCTCGACCTTTAAAAAAAATGCACATCATACCTGATATTGGAGTGTATCTGTCCGATTCCTTGTTAAAGTGCTGCAGTTTCTCGCGGAAATACGAATCTGTGTATGAATTCTATAAATAAATCAAATAAAAAAGAAAAACAAAATTAATTTTCATTAATAACCAACGAATATCTTTAAAAAATTCAAATTAAAGCATCTAATTAAAATCTAACGCAACTTGCTGTTGTGGTGATTTTATTTTTTTGATTTGTTGCCAGGAAAATATCGTTTTATTTTATAGCAAACACAAAAGTAGTTTTTTGTCATTGTCTTTTCTGACAATATGCTTCCTATTATTAAATTATTGTAACTCTGGTATAGGTACAGACAAAACGGCAAAGCAGAACACGCAGTGACACACAAGAATCTCCATTCTCAAATCACTACGAGCCCAATTAAAATGCACTGAACCGTGCTATGTTTCAGTATATATGTACAATTATACACTCTGAAACAGAATGATCTATACACTCTTATTAGTAATTAAATTAATTTGCAGGAATTACTGAAATTCACCGCGGTCGCATCAGACATTCCCAGACGACGCAATCACTCGAAAAGTGACCATGGACTATAGAGAGGAGGAATAGGGATAGGGATTGCATTTTCAGATTTTCAGTTATCCACTGATCCATCCGTGCGGCAGTGTCGAATGTTATGTACATATCTACCATGCATTACCCTGTGATATAGAGAAACACTTTCCCAGGATCCATTTATCACCGCAGCATGACACTTTATCATTTTTACTCAGCGAAACATTTAGTTTTTTTTTTCTATAGTCGCAGCTCTCATCGGCTTTGAGTTTTGATTCTGGGAGGTTTCTACCATTACGAAGTGCACTAGGGCACTTAGCACTTTGTAATGATCATGCGGAACATGCTACTTTTGCTGGATTTCGATGTGAGGAAAGGATGCACGAGCATTAAAGTATTACCAAGTATAGGTACTTTGGGAAATATTTACTGTACATGTGCTGCAAGCTATATGCAATGCTTGATGATGGTATACTTGCATGAACTCATAAATCTTGATGCGGTCGGCGGCACATATGGAGGATTAAAAATGTGTGTACGATGTCGTTGTGATGTCTTAATTCCTCTGAAATGAACTTCAACACGATTATTATATATTTTAAAATATATGAAGAGATTGAGGTTTAATAACTTTATCAACATATTATGTAGATATGTACGTATTATTTACCAAAAATACAAAAAAACACTAGTGTACCCCATCAATTGAAAAGAAGTAAGAACGCCAAGAGAAGTAACAACAGAGCTTGGTGTCGAAGAGAAAGCAGAACTCTAAGAGACAAAAATTGAAAAAAAAAACTGTAAATCTGGCCATTAATTGTACTAATTTAAGTACACAGACAAAATTTTATCAAAATCGTGCACTCAGAGAAAATATCAGATTAAATTAACCAGACATTTAATAATAATAAAGCTATTATTTTTCAATACGGTTGGCCCTATTAAATATAATAACAGGATATCAGATTTTAACGTGTCGTGTTAATTCAACACAAAATAATTGTTAAATCTACATGACACTTTGTAGGGTTAACAATATCTAAAATAAATAATCATGTTAAATCAAAACGAAAACCTGATTAGATTAGCTTCTCCTACTATTGAACTGATGTACTTCTAGTATAATTTACAAGAATTACGGTTTAATAAAACTAGCAACCGTGTTAAATTTGTTCCACAACACGGATAAATTAACGTGATAAGTTGTAACTTTAACATTGCGATAAGGCTAAATACAGACATAATTGTAGTTACATTTATATACACTAACAAGATGAACAGATCAACACTGCGATAAGAAAAAATAAAAACAACAGTTATCTAATTTTATAACTTAATGAAAAGACATACTGTCAAATTCATACTGTCAGATTCATCATAGAGAATTACTTTTCATTGACGTGATGTTTTGTTCAGATTAACAATCAAAGCATTAAGTTAACTCAAGATCAAATTAAGTTTATCAAGTAAACAATTGAAGCGTCTAGAATCAGTGACATTGACTGATATTTGTCTAAAACATACTTTTAATTTGAATTCAAAGAAAAACATCACAAATTATGCATTTTTCTCTATTTGTATGGCCTTTTTCTAACTTTTTCTAAGCAGGTCTAAGAAAAAAAGGTCGTTTAAATACCATAAATCAATACATCAAATTTTGTTACATAGCAACTCATTCTAAATGCTTAAATTGTAAAAACAACTCTATAAAACGTTAAGTTAACAGGAAGATGTAGTAAAATTGAAATTTAAAAGGATGCAGTGTTGAAAAAGAATTGAATTGGTTAATATTAAAACTGCCACCATGTCAAAATTTTAAACAATTGTTTATCAACGAGAACTTCAAGTTGAAACAACCTGGAATCTTTTAAAATCAACCACAAATGGCGCCGTGTTAATTTAACTACGAAATTATTATATTATTAAAAACTTGTAAGTTTCTGAGTTTTCTAGAACTTTATATGGGAAAGTGCACTTTGTAAATTTATGACCTTATTATGATTGTATACTTAACAATTTTCTAACTTTAAAGATATTCTGTGTTTTAAGCATTTTTTAACAAGCATCACACTAAAAATGTCTTCACATGCATCATCTAGAATTTCGCGACATTATTCATAGGATAAAATACTTAATATGGATTCGAAATTAGACCACCGGCGGCGCCGCCGTGTGTGAGTCGAACGGATTAACGAATACTCCAAAAGGTGTAAGGGTACTACATTGACACATTTCTATGTGTTTTATTTTTATTGCTCATTTGCATATTCACGTCACGCAAAACACTTAAAATTAATAATTCATACAAACTAAAATATCAAAAGAGTAAAATATAGCATGAAATATCCTCCATTAGCAATTTGGTAGCAAAACAAGCTGACTCAATTAATTGATTTAGAGAAGAAATAAATATTATTTGCAATAATACTCAGGCAAACAAGCAAGCAAACTCCACTTGCTGCAGAAGCTCCATATAGATACAAAAAAAAACTCACCCATTGATCAATGTTAAATATTTAAATGACTGCAATCAACACTACGAGTTTGTCAGCCGGAATAATAATAATTGGAGACGATCCCGAATTTGTCAGTTGATATGCAACGCATATCAAAGTGAATGTAAAGGGTTGTCACTTTTGGAGCTCGGCGGCGAAACAATGTAAAATGCAGTAAATGTTTTTTTTTTTTTTATAATTAAATTTAAATCACCTCTTGATATGGGATGAATGCTAAGATTTTTTAAATCTTTTCGTTTGGAATTCAATTTTAATGACTCCCTTCGTCTATTTATATCCCGTCATATAATGATCATCGTTGAATGCCACACGAATCATATACGACCGACGACGACAACGCTTCATAAATGACATGAAGAAAAGGGGCACAACACAAACCTGGGGGAGCAAAAATGCAGCAATATGCAACAGCATGAAGATTAACACGCTTTGACGTTGCATGGATTCAGGGTTTTGATTTCATGGCATTTTGCCAAAATCCAATCAAAACTACACCAAATCCGCCAACCCAGTGAATATCAAACGCTTATGGTAAATTAGCAAATTTGTTTATTTAGCAAAATAATGAATGGTTTGGTGTTGGTAAAGCATAATATTGCACAAGGATTGGTAGTTTTCGATGTTCATCAGTACCTTACTCACTACTTAGCTTATGCTTTTGCGGTAGCAATATTTCTCCAGATTTTAATTCTGATTAATTACCCGTAGGTTTAAGTTGTGCGTATCAGACTATTAATATGAATTGCGGAAACTATTCAATGAAAGATCCTCTAACCTCTTATTAAAAACAAAATATAAAACTAGATGTATAATTGTATATATATATTGTATATATATATATTGTATATATATATATTGTATATATTTTTATAAATAACATATGACCGAGTCAATGAAGGTTTTTACTTCTCCGATTAAAAGTTCAAACGATTTCAAAGCCAAAATGCGATTCACTCAAGTGTACTTGTTGTATAACAATCGAAGTAAGTTTCTAATTTAAATTTTGCAACATTTTTGAGTTTTTCAGTTTTTTTTTTTCCAGATATTTAAAAAAGCCAACTTGGTACAAAATTAAGTACATACATACAATTTCCTTCGAAAACACCACAACTTCGTTTCTCTGGACTGATAGGTCAAGTAAATACATATTGGTTTTATGTAAAAAAAAATAATCGAGATTACATTTCAGAACTCTGCGATGATGGAGAAGTCAAATCAAATGGGTTTCGAAAATATCACCTGCAGATTTGCAATAAAAAAAAATTGAGATGAGTATAAGATCTTCTTTAAATATGAAAAATGCGCTTGCAAACAAATTTCGTGCTGAAAACGGTTAACGAAACTCATAAATTTATACTCCAAGCTAAATATCGATTTGTTTTTCCGTAGGATATTATTTTATTTTTATTATTTACTATAGCTGACCCCACAAACGTTTTTCTGCCACATGATGCAACGACCAACGCGATGCCATTATTTGATCGTATTTCGGCTACTTTTAGAGCTACTCAAATGGTCAGTGCGTTGACTTCACCAAAAATATCAATAATGTAGGTATACTGTCAACGTTAACTGATGTCGATGCATGAAACGTTCATTGCCGTTTTTTTACCGTTTGACACGCGTTAACGTTTTAAATTATGACGTAGGTACACACGACGTGACAACATTTCAACATTTTTAGCGTTGACGCGAATTTGAAGAGTCAAAATCATTCGCGAAAATTTGAGACGATTTAGAACGATGTTAAAGCATATATTTAGTATGATGAAACGATTATACCATTATGCCACTACCAAATGCATATTTTAACTTTTTAGTATCATACTAACTCCAAATGTCACTTTGACAATTAAAAATGTCACTTTGACAATCAAAAATGTCAAAATGATATGTTTCCTTATATTTACTTGTTTGCACGAACTCCCACTTTTGGTTAATTATGACACTAGTTAACAATGCTATAAACTGTCAAATTCCGTTGAAGAATCTCAATGTAAACGATGTTAATGGATTAAAAATCTATTAAAAAATCCGAAATTTTTCGATTAAATTTGGTGATGAGGTCAAAGCGCTGCCAAGTAATCTGCAAAAGTGTTCTTAAGCGTTGACAGTGCATTTACACGGTCACACAAAATAATCAACTTATTGACTAAGAATCGTAAATGGATTTTTTATTAAAGGTTACTATTGTTGGTTTAGCCCCAGGACTTTCAACCGACCGATATATATGTTTAAGAAATAGAACTAGGTATCTACATAAAAGTTAAATTCAACGGAACTTGTTTTTGAATGAGTTTGGCCCGCCCTACTACCTATTCAAAATCCTGCGTTACGCCCTTAGACTTAAAAGGTTATTCTTATAATATTATATTTTTTAGTGAATTTTCATAGCGCATCGTATCACAAGAAGTCATAAATAATTCCACAATCGCTTCTGTCTTCATCCTTCATAAATATGTCAAAAAGTTATAAAGCAACCTCATTCGGCTCAGCCCACCAATCATTGATGTGAACATTTATAATAACCGTGCGATAATATGTTCGTCTGTCACCTAATGTCATCCAACCAAATACTAAATGAACATCTTTCTTTATGTTGCTCCCATTAAGGTGGCACAAAACAACAGCCATTCACGGGCATCTACTTCTGCATATAATAATAATTATAATGTGACCGTATAACCATGAGGAAACAGCAGGGCAGAGCGATCAGCAGAAGTGAGTCGTGTCGAGCTAGATACACGGACATGCAATCCATTTTTGATGTCATGTTTTTCGTGGCAATTTGTCTTCGTATTTCTTTGATACGAGTATTGCTGTTGTTTTGAAGATCCGTGGAAGTATTTTGCTTGCGCCAAGAGGCAAAGGTTTTTACAATAGATCCGAGAAAAGAATGCCAAGCAAAACTTATAAGCCCTGCGATATCGCCATGTAGGATGAGCATGGCCGATGAGAAATGTCATGAAATATTTTTTGGATTATTTTATTTTTCCCTTGGATGTTGGATTTCTATCTCGCACCACCACCGCCGCGCCACAGCCGCTGCCGCTATAGGCCACACACGACAACTTCATACACGTGCCCTAAAAATGCGTTCCCGCACTTATGGCTGTCTAAAAATAACCACCTAAAGACAACATCAAATTGACGTTATAAATTAACTGCATTTATATAATTTTCCATTAATTCACGTATTTCTGTGAATTCTATTAGCTTGGGTAGGTATCAAAAGACAAAACTTGAAAGTGACATTTAATATCACGACGCGACAACGGGCGAATTTGTCTTTTTCGTTTTTTAGAAAAATTACAAGGAAACATTTTTCAAAATTAAAGAGAAATCTGACATTATCTTCCCCATATAAAGATATTTTAGATCTCTACGACGAGCAATGTGAAATAAGATAAATATACATAAATACAAAAAAGGAATTTTTAAGTAAAAAAAAACCTTACCTATAGTCAAAATGATCAAGATTATTAATTTGTGATTTTTGAGAGACACAATTTATTATATGAGTTTGTTTTTTTTTTTTTTTAACTAATTGATGTTGAAAAACTAGGAACATTCATTCTCTTTCAATACCTAACCTTCATTATGTGATAATTTTTTAAAAGACTAATGTGGGATAAGAGTTTGATTAATGTTTTGTTATGAATTCTTCGTCAAGCTTTTTAAATGTCATTTAAAATAAATAACGAAGCTCTTCAAATATTATTTTCAAATAAATGATTGTGGGTGTATTGGTATAGAATTTATATAGTTTATAATGCAATTTATATACCATGTTAATATATATATATGTATATATATTCCTAGAAAGAAGCTAGAAAATATTATAAATTTCTGTTCTTTTTCAAAAGAATTAATTTATTTTTTCTATAATAAATAAATAATGTGATATTTTTTTTAGCTCTTAAATATTTCAACCGATTGTTGTTTTATACATAAGCGTGACAGGAAACATATTGTAGACATTTTGGATAAAGGTTAATGTAATAATTCATAGATTCGAGAAATTAATTTGAAATAATGATGCCACATAATGATGTAAATATATAATGTTGCTGTTGAACACAGCAAATTTGAGATTTTATCTTGATCTTAAAATAAATGTGACCTTGAGAAAGAAAATAGGATTTCTATTTTTTTCACGCGAAAACTGAGTTTTATATAGTACCTACTTACTATGCGTACATACTCCAAAAGTTAATCTTTTCTTATTGCGCGAATTCTTGCATTTACATATAAAAATAAAAGACGGAAAAATTAATTTAAAATGAATGCACCTAATATATTGAACCGACCTAATGTCCCATGCCAAAATATTACCAATTGGAAAGTGGAAGTGTTCATTTTAAAGTTCATTTTTATTGGAATATTGGAAATTATTGATATTTTTAAAATAAAGTATAATTTGTCAAATCAGGTGGTAATTCCGATTCGTTTGACACTTCGTTTTTCAGTAAGATCGAAATTTTACTCAACGAAATATGATAATATGTTTGTTCAATTCGTAAAACTACTATTAGTCCTACAATGAAGATTCAACAAGATTAATTTTAAATGTATAGTTAATTAGCAAAATAAATGTGTATGGCAAATCTTTGAGACAAGAAATACTCTTTGAGGATTTTCCAACAGACAGAGTAGCCCGAGAAAAAAACATTTATGTTAATTTTGAGGTTACCCAACCCTTCGACGTAACAGTGCTTCGCAATAACCATTACGTTACGGACTACTATACTAACTTTGAAGATCCGACAATTAAAACTGGATGATTTGAAGGCTTAGACCTACTCATATGGCATTCCTTGCATTCGAGAAACTATCAGATATAGGTTTTCCACCAATTTTAATAACAACTCTTTAGCCCCCTTTAGTATATTCAAATTAGTCAAAATCATAAATTTGTGGCAACTGACAAGAAATTATTGTTGTTTAATTTTTGAAAACAAATGCAAATCCAAATTGAATTTTTATTGTTATAAATTAACTATAAATAAAAAAAATTAAACACCAATTTATAGGCTTTTGGTACTATAAATAAAACAATAAGGGTATTCATGCAACGCGTCGTAAGATTAGTTTACAGAAAAGTTTGCATGAACGCAATTTTTAATCCATTTGGTTAAATGGTGTGTAAATGAATCAGCTGTTCGTTAAACGTCATAATATTAATTTTCAAAATATGTACGTATATATGTATATAAATAAGCGTGTACAGATTTCAAAGTTATTTTATAAATGGAGAACCTATCCCAAACCAACTTGAAATCGGAGCCGAATGTCTCGGAACGGAAAAAAATCTAAGGATGCACCACGAAAGTCAAGAAAATGATTTCGGGTCTAAATGTAGAACTTTAATTAACTCACGGCAGTGATCGAACAAAAATGAGCGAATACAAGAAAAATCATATGGCGCGCCCATATTGGTGGATATCTACGTTTCCTTCAGTAAAATTCACTTTCCTTTTAGTTAGTAAAATTTGTCCCGAGCTCAACTCAACTGAAATTTGGTGAAAGAGGAATCATAAATGGTTCCCTTCACTTCGATAACAATTCGGAAAGCATAACAAATACAAGTAAATGCATTTAATTTTGTTTATCAATATGGCACGTTATATGGATTTGATGTAAATAAGTAATGCTGATCTGAATTTTAACCAAATTTTGTAAATCATTTCTCATACAAAATTTGACAGCTCACTAACCAAATGTTAAACTTAACTTATCCATTGCTTTAAATTAATGTTAAAAATTCAGAAGCTCAAAAAAAAAAAAAAAACGATAGGTTAGGTACACATAAAATAAGTTTTCTTTTAAAATACCCAGATATTTGAGGAGGCTCTACGAACGGTATCATGAGGTAATCTCGAATGACAAAAATCTCGAAAAATCAACTTTTTAATCTAGAACGAAAAACTCTCAAATGCACATACATCTTTAATGAACAAACATCTCGAAAACTGAAATCTAGAAAAAATCTCGAATACAAAATACAGTAAAACCCGCTTAAGAGAAACCCGCTTAAGAGAAAAACCCGCTTAGCTGAAACAAATCTTTCATCCCCGAGCATTTTTCGACCAATCACCAATAAAACACTCCGCTTAAGCGAAACTCGCTTAAGTGAAAAACCCGCTTACCTGAAAAATATTTTCAGGTAAGCGGGGTTCGGTTAAGTGAAAAACCCGCTTAAGTGAAAGAAATACTGTGACATTTTGCCGTTTCTCTTAAGCGGGTTTTACTGTATTCGAATTTTTTTTACCTATTTAAGAAATGTAAACTCAAATAAAATTCATTATATATTTAGTTTGTTAATTTATTTATTTTTCTCGGCAAATCAATAACGAAAAATTAGTATTAAAAAAACAATAAAAAAAAAATAATTTATTACATAAAAAATATCAAAAACAAACAAAAAATGAAAAAATTAATTAATTAATTAAATTAAATAAATTTTAATAAATCCTTTATTTGTTAAAATTTCGTTTACTTTCATTTTAAATATTTTTTATTCCCACTCACGCTTTTATACCAGTGGTGCGTTCTTTTTCTCTTAAATGTTACTATTGTTAACTCTGATCGTTCCCAAATTGGAAAAGTGTAACACTGTGTAATATTATGACCTTATTCCTAAATTCAAAGTTGAATTGTCAGAGTGTTACACTTTGTAACAATTTTCAACTTACCTCGCCGATATGAATTGAAATGGTGATTTGTCAAAACCAGCTGAATTCGTAAATGTTTTCATTTCTTTTGTTTACGTTCCTTTCTTTCGATTTAGAATTATTTAAAATTTTCTTCAACATAATCTATTTTTCTGTCGATTCTGAGTTTTGGAATTGTGTTCTGTTATTTTTTGATTAATATTATTTTTTTTTTTTGGTATTTGGTTGGCTGGATTTTTTACAAAGAAATGTATGTCCATTATGGAAAGAAAATTCTGTACATTTCATTAATGATTCGATTTTTACAAAAATGAATTTAATTATATATTGTAGGTAAATATGTATTTAAGTAATAAAAATATTTTAACTAATAAAATTGAATGCAATCAAAACATTTCTGTTATTATTATTCATTCTGTGTATTTACATATTTAAACAATCCCTTTACATTGACAGATCAACAATATTTTTAACATTGATGACTTTTAACAATGACGTTTTAACACTTTTTTTGACACAACACCAACAGTTAACATTTTATAGAATGCGCCACAGATAATCACAACAAAAACTAAATTCAGGTATCTGTTTAAACAGGATTTGAAATTTTTTCAATCCTAGATTTTCGTGTTGGAGATTTTTACCTTCCAGATTATTCCTTTCTAAATATTGTGGTAAACCCTTTATGGGATAGTATTATCAACGAATTATCATTACCAACTTTTTTAATTAAAAAAGTGAAAGCTCCAGTTGCGGACAGCTCCAATAAGCGGACAATTCCCTTAAACGGACACATTTTCGGGAACAATCTTTGTTTTCGAATTTTTCTAACAAATTGCTTTCCTATATAAACGGACATTCACACGGACACTTTTTCTTGCTCATTTTAGATAGAAAACGTCCCATACGCGGACACATAATTTTATTTTGGGATTATTTTTTATCAACAAATGAAGCAGAAAAAAAATCAGAAGGTCCGTTCTCAGTATAGTTTCTGTTATATTTTAAATACGTGAGCAAATCCATAGAAAATCTCCGATAACCGGACGCGAAACTCTAAATAACCGGACAGAGCGATGTTATGTCGAAAGCTTTTATTAGGGGATTTCCCGAGTAACTAAGTTGGTGTAGTTTTGAAAATGTTTGGTTTCCTTTTCTCATCGTGTTCTGTTATATTTTGAGCGATGCCATTTTTTAATAATAAAAATATAATATGAAGTTTTAAAAAAAAGTTTTTCTATTTCTTTCCCTTAACCAGACAGTTCTCATAACCGGACAAAAATTGGGGGACCATGAGTGTCCGCTTATTAGAGCTTTTACTGTACAACGAACTCCTTTATTAAATGCATATCAACAAATTAATATCCATCCATTCAAAACTTTTCATACAATTTCGGATCTTATTTTTATATACATAAGTGGCCACTAATTTATAAGGTGCCAACGAAAGGAATTCGAACTCCAAATCATCGAACTGAAAACGCTGAACCACAATCTTCCTTATCTTAATATATAATTCTGTCACATTGTTCTGGGAATCGAAGTGTTTTTTTTTATATTATTTTTGTTAAAGAAAATCGTGACAGTGGGTTGCATTTGTTGGGACATCTTAAATGAAATCTTGTAATGCATTTTCCATATCTATAAGGCAGGGAATTGAATAAAATGTTTTTTTTTCTTCACTTCAGGTGTCATATCAATGGATCGTCTCAATAAATCAACCGATTGTTTCTGACATTTTCACATTCCCCACCCAATAGAAAAGAAAAAAATGTTTGGTGCAACTTTCGTGTGATTTAAAGCAAAACATTAATCATGGTATAGCCTATATAATGTAGACATAAGTAGCGCATTGCAACAAAGATGTCGAAAATAGGTTTCTTATAGTCCGACTAGTTTTTGCATTACTTTCAAGATACTTTAAATTTAAACACAAAATTAGGGAATATCGTATCCTGAGGGGTCTATAGCCAAAATCCAATACAAACAATAAGGAAAGTTTAAAGATATTTTGCATTCATTAAACACAAATGAGAGTTTTTTTTTTTTGTCACTTCCATTTTTATCTGTGCAATAATAATGCTTTATAGAAACATTTCCGATTTAAAAAACATATTAAAATTATTTTAGGAAACACTTTTAACATTAAAAATAGTTAATACATAATTAACTGACAATTAATTATTCACTTAATAATTAAAGATGACTTACCAAATAGTCCTGCTGACATGTTTTTCCACTTATACTCTCTGATAAGCTATCTATTGTACGTGAGGGTGATGATTCCTAAAAATGAAATTAATTTTATCATTCTATTCCGAATGTCACAAGGAAGAGATCATTTTGGAATATACCTGTAATAAATCTTCTAGGCTTTCAATGTACTCGATGGCATTTCTTAGTATTTCAACTTTTGGTAGCCTTTGATTTGGATTGGGTGTAGTTCTTCTTTTGAGCACTTCAAATGCTTCATTTACCTAGACATATAGAAAAAATTGTAATTTTAAATTTGAATGCATCAGGAGGCTTAGTGTCATTTAAAATGTTTATCGCATATACCCGTTTTGCAATCAAGAAGTCAAGGTTGGGCGTCAGGATAAGTAACAGATAAGAGAGATAAAGATAAATAAACCTAGTTCCCCTTAATTCTAAAAAATAAAAAGTGTGGCCCCAAAGGTAGTTGTAAAAGTTTTCTCCATCGAAATTTTAATTCTCATATCCCAAACTATTATTTATTGGGGCAATTCGTTTAATTTTCTTAGAAATTTGTACAAAATACAATAGGTACCCACTTTATAAAAAAAAACACCATACAAATTGGGAGTAGTCATACATTTTATTTATTAAAAAACATTTTTTCCAAAGAACATATACCTTTATTTTGAACATTAGATGCCCCTCCAGAGTAGAGATGAGCTAAGTCGTGATTTTTCAATCACAGGTAAACCTGTGATTGTGATTTGCAATTCACTGTGAGTTTAACCTGTGATTGTGATTTGTAAATTCAAGATATTACTATGTCCGTTTCGTTCTCAAGACTTCTTGTTTCTTGTTCTTCTTTTAGTTCTTTTTCTTTCATAATTCCGCAAACTAAATCACTTATAACAAGCACGACCAATACAATTGATTGTTTGCGTAATGTGCATTTCACATTCTGTGAATAAATCACAACCACAATGACAATGAACTATGAAGTGAAACGACTCACAAAAATCACGACGAGAACAACTGTTCTCGTCGTGATATTTGTGAGACCAATTGTTCTCGTCGTGATTTTTGTGAGTCGTTTCATTTCATAGTTCATTGTGATTGAGGTTGTGATTTATTCACAGAATGTGTTATGCACATTACGCAAACAATCAAATCACATTTAAGGCAATCACAGTTTATTGGTCAATCGATCACAGGTTGTGATTGTGATTTTGTGATCACAGGTTGGAAATCACAGGTAGTGATTTTTTGCTCTTCTCTACTCCAGAGCTAAGCTCTCGAAATCTAAAATGAAACTCCCATAAAGATCTTTTAAATCCCACTGCTATACTTAAAAATTATTATGTTTTTATGAAACTCAAATGGGTTCTCATAACTTTTTCGTTTTAAGAGTTGAACACTTTTCAAAATATTTAAATCTTATAATGGGTGATTTTTTAAGAGGTTTAGAACTTTAAAAAAAAAAAAACACAAAAAATTCGAAAAAATGAATGAAATATTTATTTGAATCGATAGTTTGAACCTTGCAATTTAGTGTTTAAAGATAATTTCATGCAAATGTTGACCGCGGCTGCGTCTCAGGTAGCCCATCCGCTGAGTCCAATTTTGGCATACTCTTTCACACATATCGGCCGGTATCTCACGAATGAATGCATGGATGTTGGCTTCCAGTGCGTCAATCGAAGCGGGCTTGTCCCTATAGACATTAGCCTTGACATACCCCCACAAAAAATAATCTAATGGTGTCAAATCGCACGATCTAGGCGGCCAATTGACCGGCCCGAAACGTGAAATTAACTGTTCACCAAACTCGCCTCGCAATTGCGCCATTGTTTCGCGTGCTGTGTGGCATGTGGCACCGTCTTGTTGAAACCACATATCATGCAAGTCAAGAACTTCCATTTTGGGCAAAAAAAAGTTTGTTATCATCGCTCGGTAGCGTTCACCATTGACAGTAACGCTGCGATTCGCATCATCTTTGAAGAAATATGGCCCAATAATGCCGCCGGCCCATAAACCGCACCAAACAGTGGCTTTTTCGGGATGCATTGGTAGCTGTTGCAATGCTTCTGGCTGATCTTCACTCCAAATGCGGCAATTTTGCTTATTTACGTACCCATTCAACCAAAAATGATCCGACCATAAAATGGAAGCAGCGCGCGATGAACATTTCGAACCGAGCACGAATTTTGATAGTAAAATTCAATAATTTGCAAGCGTTGTTCATTTGTAAGACGATCCATGGTTAAATTGCAAACCAAACTGAAGCTGTTTGACAGTGACACAAGGTACTAAACACACGTCAGCTGTCAAAACCAGTGTTGCCAAAACCAAACCAGCTTAAAAATCACCCGTTAGAATTTGAAAATTATTAGTAAAATAATTAAAATACGCTTTATTTCAAAAGCGCTTTGTCTTTTTTTTGAGGTATAAGTTCAAATAAGTAGATACATTTTCAACCGCATATATGTAGTTTTTGAGTCACATAATTATGTGAAAAACAGAAAATACAATGTATCGCTATTATAACGCATAATAATAATTGATTGAATTGCAAAATGAATACTCCCAAATAAGCATACATATCAGTTTTTTGACATAAGTCATACGCACAAAAACTAAAAAATGTATTTTCTTTCTTTCTTAGTTCTTACAAAATACTAATTGAGGAAAATAGGTATATAACTCTTTAAAGTTAATAAATACTCTGTTCTCTTCTGTTTTGAGCAGATCTTTTTGAAAGATATGCATTCTCATAGCATGATTTAGCCGAGGTAAGAGCCTCCTATAACCAGGTCATTAAACGCTTTTAACAGTGTTATAAATAACAATTTAGTATAGTAATTCTTCAATATTACTTTTAACTACCTTACATTAATCTCGTTAAGCTCTTAGAGCATCATATGACTGGAAAAATACTTGGGGGATACTTGGGCGTGTCAGTGAGCGGAAATCCTCAAATAGCTTATGCCATCCTTTACCATGTCTGAAAAACTACAAATATTGTAAAAAAAATTTTAAATCGTTGGAACGGTGTTTTTTTTAATTTATTTTTAATTTATAAAAGTTTGTAAACCTAATTTAAAAAAAAAATGGTAACTCAATTTTAAGTATTTTTATTAATGTGAAGTAAAATTCAATTTCGAAAAAAATGATGTATACATTTTCGAAATAACGAATTTACAAAATAAAGAAAAAACGATTGGTTTAATAAAAACCGACAGGGGCGCTTTCGAAATATTGAGTTTAAAAAAAATAATAATACAATAATGTTAAGATTATTTTTAAGAACTTTCAGATAGAAAAAAATGGTTCCCTTATTTTTAGTCCAGACACATTTTTCTTTAATTCATCTGAAAAATGCCAAACAAAGCTGGTATCAAGTTAAATGAAAATCACTGGACTGATTTTCATTTTACATAAATCATCCATATGAATAGAAATATGTACCTACCAACATTTTAATGGTACCAATGCATTGCAAGTAAAAAAAGAGGCTTCAGAGAAACAAAAACTGCAAAACAAAATAATAATACAAATGGTTATATTTCACAGAACGAAAATCGCATTTCAGAGTGAAAGAGTGAAAGAGTGAAAAGCTACTTTATTCGATTCAATTTTCCACAGAACAGAATCGACCCCCTGGTCAGTAATATCAAAGGTTTCATCGTCTCATTTTTATCAAATGAAAAAGGTCTTACGCCTATCTTTGCATTTAAGTAAAAATTTAAAAATTTATGATTTTTCGATTTTTTTTTAGATTGACTTTTTGTTAAATTTGTCTGGTTTAACTTTTTTTTAAATTTTTTTTAAACCCATTTCGATAGAAATGGATCATTACAAAGTTCTGAAAGTATTTTGCATATTTAATAATTATTCTTTCTCATCTACTAATATGTAGGTAATGTTGATTTAGTTTCCTTTTTCTTTAACTTGGAAATTCTCCAAGGCATTAATTAGGACATTGTAAAAAAGATACAATGAAAAAATAAATTAACATTAAAAAAAAATTCAATAACCAAGTTAACGTAAATTTTATATATTTCTTTAACAACATGAACTATATTTTAATGAAACACTTAAAAATATTATGGCAACGTAAAGCTACATTGTGGCAACGCAACATTCACTTTACAGAGAAATAAATTTTAAAATCATTAACAAGTGTGTGTTCAAAATAAAAATGTGTTTCTACAAATTCTAAATGGCTTTATTTGTAAAATGCTCAAGGAATGATTTAGGATCTTAATAATTATCTAGCTGGTTAATGTGGCCTCGGCTATAAGCTTTAATGGCATTTTCACATTATCGTCATCATCAAATTAAATGATCGTAAATTGTAAAAATAGAAAATCATTTTATTGACGATGCATGCACCATGATGAAAAATGTCGTTTCAAAGTTTTCGAAGTTCACAATGTATATTTTGTGGAGGTTATAAATGAAACATTGCAGACAAAAACGAAAACCTGCTAGAATGTTTATGGCCTTTTTTATTATAATTTATAGAAATAAAAATTATAGTGATTATATTAATCGCAGTTTAGATGATTTGGAAAAACACGTATAATATTTTTGTGAAAAAAAAATGTTTCTTTAAGATTTTATTGAGGATTAAGTTGCTATAATGGAGAAAAGTTGTTTCTTGTTTGTCAGCAAATTATCTCTTTTCCAGGTAGTTAGCAAGTAAGTAGATAGAAATGGCGGCCACGAGCACCTAGCTGTGATACCACAATTTATTTCATTTTCAGATGAAATAAGAAATTGTTGAGAGGAATTTGTGGGTATAATCCTCAACCGTATCATCATTTCACTCCACCAAGTAAGTAAATTGATTTCTGGGTCAGCGGCGTGTACGATTAAATCCTTCAGGAGGATCGTCCAGTTACATGAGCAAATATCTAATTCCAATGAGGCTTCGTCTGCTCACTCCGCTTGATATGAAGTCAGCAGCAGAGCTCACTATATGCCTATGAGCCAGAGCTTGTCCTAGGAATTTATATAGACTTCAGAAAATCATCATCCGCTTACTCGCGGCCAAAGTTCATCTTAGAGCCATTTCGTTATGTTTAGAAAAGAGATCAAATCTTTGATCTCCAGTTCGTCGGGATTTTTTGAAATAACTGTAATCTCATACTCGCCATAACGGGGCAGTTGCACAAAAAATTCTTTTCCTGCTATAGTCCCCACAACAACGACAGTATATTGTGGGGGATTCCTAGCTTTGCCGCATGCTTTCTTACTGACCAGTATCCAGAACAGGTTACAACGATCCTGGCTATGTCTTGTCTATGTCTCCTTATTAATTCATTTGTTCGGGAATTACTATAAAGATGAGCAGAATCTGTGACTGGATTTGTTAAGAAAGATTGAGAAAATATTGCCATTCATAACTCCATCAAGATGAATTTTGACTCTTTACGCAAGTGAGCTATTAAGGGCTGATCCTTTCCTGGCCAGTTTTTCAACTGGTTAGTTTTTCTTAATGCCACAGTGAATAAATAAAAATACATGTTTTATTTCCCCAGGTGATTTCATAATTAGGTATAAATGATTTAAGTTAGATCAGACCCCACTTTTTCCACATCATCACCAAATTTTTGTTTATTGATTTTCTGTCCACAATTTTATAACAAAAAAAATTCAACTGGCAAAAAGATACAAAAAGTGCAGTTTTCACTGCTTTTGTTTGAAGTTTTGAAGCTTCCGCTTCATGTTAAACTTTGTAAACATTGCATGACAAAAATAAAATTGACTATAGCTACAATATCAAAATTTTAAGCAATAAACCATTCACTATAAGAAGTTTTTCCACTTTTTGGTGCTTCCCAACAAAAAACATAGAAAACATTGAAAAATACACTAAACTATCCCAACTATATTTGATTAATAATTAATGCAAATTATCCATCTTAGCAGTTTTTTAATCAAATCCCAAAGAAAGCGAAAAAGTGATTTTTTTAATCAAACCTGAAAGATCACGAAAAAGTGGGTCCCACAATTCTTTTTCACTTTTTTTTTAATTTAAAAAATTAAACTTTATACCATATATAAAAACTAATTATCCGCTGTACATGCTGTACATGGTACGTACTAAGAATAATTGTACCGACAACAGTGACTTCAGTTTGTTTCGGAAGCTCTATTCAATCTGCAAATTAAAATTGGAAGCTTTATTTTTTTATTAAAATTCAAAATTTTGTGGGCATATTTATTTCACTTTTTAGTAATTATTTATTTTAAAAATCACTAGGCAGTTATAATAAATTCTTATACATATGTATATAGTACTGGTAGATAATACATATTGCAATAAAATTGTATATTATACATAATATAATTTACAATTACACATTGTAATTTATCAAAAAGTGATATGAAATAAATAAGAGCTTAAAGTTTAAATTAGGTTAGGTATAGACAAGATTTAAATTATTTTACTTTTGTAACCGTACTGTTGATAAAGTCTTCCCAAGTAAGTTATGTGCTATCGGTATGTAATTTATTTCAGTAGGATTCATTAAAAGTTGATTTTGAGATGACCATTCAAACAGACGCAAGATCTTTGTTTATTTTGATAATAGCATCTCCAACTAGTCCTAAACGGAAACTTAGATATAATTTGAACATCATCTGCATATGATATGAACAGAAGATAGAAGGTCGTTTATAAAAAACAAAGGTCCGAGGATTGAGCCCTGTGGCACACCGCTTCTTAAATTTAGAAAAAGTTTGCCTTTATTGAAGACAGCCTGTGAGTGATAGTTGAAAGTTCAGATATACACAGGCAATATACCTATTATATCATATAAAAAAATAAGGTGAGTTGCATACCACATGAGAAATTGAATAAATCGGAAAGCTTTTGCATAATTTGTATTATTGATTCCACCAAATCAAATGCTTTTGAGAAATTGAGAAAAGTTAAAAGGGATATTTTATTTTCTTCTTTTTATACCTGTGAAATATCTAAGTGCGTTATTCTCATGCCTTTAAAAACACCGTTAGATATCTATGATAAATATGACACCAGCTATTGGAAAGTCGTTATCATTGCTTATTTTTATTTAAATAAGTCTTTTTTGCTAGAGTTCAATTTTCAGAAATGAGAAGTTAAGGTAAGTACCAATTTATTAAAGAAAAATCATTTAATATGTACATATATCAAGCCGTACCCGTATCAATTTATAAGTATTACAAAAAATATTTTATTTTTAAGTAAAACTAATAACTAACGGGTGGGCCATCTAGTGATTTCTTTTTAAATAATAGGTTATTTTGACAGCTGTTTCCAGCTCGAAATCTTGACAAAAAGTCCGTATCATACCTCCGCGGAAGGAAATAAGTCGCTTTACGCTTGAACAACCAACGTTGGGAAATATTGAAAACTTATTTCCAAAGTAAGTGCTGTGTAGCCCAAACAGTGGGTTTTTTGAAAAGAAGTTTTGGCCAAAACCGCGCCTGATGTACGCAAGTGTGTGCCAAAAGTTTGTAAGACTGGTATGCTAGTGGACAACACTCATGGTCCCCGTTGTCGTACGGTGCGCACAGACGAGAATGTGGCTGCTGTGGCCGAGAGTGTGAGACTCAATTCACGAACATCAACGGCAAACATCAATGGCGATGTCAATTGGCCGCCTCGGAGCTGCGATTTGACCCCTTTGGACTTTTTTTGTGAGAAACCGTGAAGGACCGATGTTATGCCAACAATCTGGAAGCAATTCAAGCACTTAAGGCCAATATCATCCAAGCAATCTTTGAGCTACGGCCCGAAACCACCAACAAGGTCTTGAAAATTTGGAGGGAAAGAATGCGCTACTGCGGCTACGGCGAAGCCAGCCGAGGCAGCCACTTGAATGACGTTGTATTCCATAATTAATGGGAATGTTTGTTCTTACTAATAAAGCTATATTATACATGGAAAAAATTAAATTTTGTTCATTTCATTACATTTTTAAAAAGAAACTTGTATTTGGCCCACCCCAGCACTAAATACAATATTGTCATAACTTGTCCTCATCCGTTTTACTATGATAACTTTTTAGGCTACAAGCCTAGCTTAAATTTAGAACTTTTAGGAAAATTGCTACAAATGGAGTAAATACTGACAGAAACTCTTATTTTCTGATAATAAAAAAAATATTTCTTATAATTTTTTGTTGTATTTGACCCACAGTTGAATTATATTTTTACAATAATAGGTATAGGAACTTGCGTGTTTTGAAAACGGAACGAAAATGGAAAGTTTTTTTCAGAAAATGGCACGTTTTTAAAGGAAACGTGGCGCGGAATTCTTCTATAAATTCCCAAAAAACACGCTATGTCACTGTGTAGGCATATTCAAAGCAATGTTTCGGTTACCCGAATGATAACAATCCATCACATATTTTTGTTTAACCTCCAAACTCCCTTTAAACTGTATTTTAAGGAGATAGTCTGTTTTGAGAATACAAATAAAACTACATACTAACAAATAGGTATATTTAAAATAAATATTATCTATGTAGGTTTTAAAATACCTTTCGCAATCGTCTTCGTTCACGCATTGTAGCAGCCTTGCGTCTATCCACAGTGACGCTCTTTTTTTTACAAGCCTTACAGGCCCATGTCAAACAAGGACGGGACTGTCCGGAAGAACATACTAGCGGCGCTAAAACATGTTCCTCCGAACTCAAACTATTATCGTCGTAATCCGTAAAAATTGGCGAAGGTGTCAAATTGGGATGTTTGTTTATTCTGTGGCCGAAACCACCATTGCCGTGGTCATATCTCGAATAAAAATTATGATACGGTCGATGTTGAAATTCACAATCACTTTTTAGATTTTGATCATTTTGATTTATTTTACAATTTGTATATTTTGTCATGTTTCTATCTTAACTATAAATTTATATTGCACTTTCACTATAAGAATCTTTCGAAAATATCGGTATTTTAAAATTCCGTCACTATATAAAATCCAACACGTCCGACACGACCCGTAAACCAACTCTAGACTGATTTGCAGAGTGCTCCATGATACATGTGTTTTTAGTGACAAACAAATCGGGCATTTGAATATGAGGAAAAAAGAAACAAAACCAAACCAAACCGGAGCAAAGCAAACGATCTTTATTTGAGTGGATTCTATTTTTAAAAAAACACCGTTTTCGACGTATGAATAGTTGCGATGGGATGGCTCTTAACATGTATCCGCCCATTTAGTTTCCTTTTTTTTTTTTGTTAAGTGAGTTAAAATGTCGTGCGTGGTGATCGTGTACAGGATTTAATCGAGGGATATCCAGACATTGGTGATGATATGATGCTTGTTTATATTTTTAGTGATCGATTGCTTTGCGTTGTATCACAAATCATTCGAACAAACAAAAAAAAAGAATCGAAAATGACTCTAATAATTTTTGTCTCTGAATAAATTGAAATAATAAAATTCGTTGATGTGACATTTTCAATGGACAACATTGTTCGGAGTATTTTTTGTATTTTTGTATATTTTGATATTCGTTGTCTCTTCATTTTGTAAATTCTTTTTTTTTTTTTTTTTTATTCTACCTCTAGTATTTTCGACATCAGAAACGTGAGAATTTTAAGAAAATATATTTTGATTTCATTGAGGATTTTAAGTTCTTATTTATTAAGCACAAAAACCACTGTGGACATAATGATTTGTATATTTGTGATTTATAATTGGCTTCGAAAAATTTAAAATAGGTTGTAAAACTATTAGAAAAATATAATCTAGATATTATATTGCTTGAGTGACATTTTAGGTTAAAGGGCTTTGCAGAAGATGTGAAGTGGAGAAGATGTCAACAGAAGAAATCGGATTTTAAATTGTTCATAGATGATTTGACAGGTGATAATTCATTGCTTAAGTTGCACCAAGAGGAATAAGTAATTTGTTTTTTGCTGTATTTTTTGATTTTGTGAAATCAAATTAAAAATTTGTGTTGGTCTTGAAAAATATTTACATTTTGTACATACCTACCTATGTTGCTTTTTTATTTAAATTTCGTCTTGTTGTTTCATCTTGACTCTTCCATTCAAGGATTGCTGTTACTCGTTGACTGAATGACTTTCTAAATTGAAACTTTGCATACACCCAACCTCGCACCTACCCCAAATCCTATAGTGTGTCCAAGCAGAGGGTTACAGGGGGGCAGCATGTACATACCTCACTGTTTAAACGTCGTGATGCTGGGTGCTATAGCACTATATTTATGTAAGCAAGCAAAAAAAACAAAAATCTCATAAAAAAGTAGGTAGTTTCAGTAATTTTTAATTTTCTCAAGAAGTAGAAGACAAAAAATCATCTATAGTTTTCAGTTTTTGATTAGGAATTAATTAGAGCAACGAATTTATAAAAAAAAAATAATATATATAATTTTACAGTTCTGAAAAATTACACTTTAAACTTTATTTTATTTTTTTTCCCCTAATTTTGAGTTCAAAACAAATTTTTTTAAAAACTGTGCATAGATTTCACTTGATTTAAGAACTATAGCTAATAGAACAGAGTATTGGCTTTAAATAAATACCTAAAACTTAATTGTAACTGCAGTTACCGTTATTTTTTAATATTTTTTTTAAATTTGTATATCTCCCGCCCAAACGGGGGGAGATAGAGCCCCCCTAGTAAAAAAAATATTTGTATTTAACGGTTCTACAAAAAACCGTTATCATTTCTTGGCGCCTGAGTTATCGTACTCTCCCCCATAAATGTATGTGTCAATTAGATATTTATTCGTTATTCCAGTTTTCCAGACAAATTAACTGTGACTGATGATAAATATTTTAATATTGAATTTGAATATTTTAACATTCAGTTTAATTTGCTAATCGACCATTCATCTGGTAAGTTAAATAATATTCAGAACTTTAATTGCTTAATTGGGTCATCACATAACACACATTTTTTTGCAGTTTTTTAGATTATAATAAAAATCTGAAAAATATGTAAGTTTTTTTTTTACTTTTTTGTTCTGGAATTAGGTGAAAAATAAAATAACCCGATATCAATATCGATATCAATATATGGTTTGCTCTCAAGATATTTGAACCGACAAACAAGCAACAATTTTAAGCGGATTTTCTTTAAAAAACCGTTAGTTGATTATGTTTAGAATAAAATTGACAGACATTAAGGCCCATTTGCTGATACGAAACATAAATTTGATACATAGCTAAGTTCAACATACATTCTATGTGATACTTAAATTTATTTAGCTTGCACGAAAAAATGTATGTTCAACATAGTAAGCAACTACTTTTCAATGATAACTAACTTCAAGTCGGTTTATTGAAATGTCAAATTATTACGCGTAAAAGTTTATTTTAGCATTTAAACGTGTTTTGTGTTTGAAAAATGTCGGCTAACAATACAAAAAGAAATCCTAACGCTTCTTTCACAATGTCGAGACATGCATTCCACTAAAATCGGCTAAACTTTGCAAAAAAACGCAAAGCAACCAAAAGCTGGTTAATAGGAGCGATAGAATTGTTCCTAGAAAGGAAATAGGACTTAATTAAATTTTATATAGTTAAGATGTTCGTAGTGGATACCCGTAGGTTGGATGGACATTCCAAAAAGCTTTCTATTTTATCCAAAACAATTATTGTTATTTCTTTTCTTAAGCCAAATCTTTTGTAAAAAGAAAGCTCATCAAAAGAGTAAAAAAAAATCATTTCGCTCATAAATTTGAGGGTATCCTACTTCCAAAATTTCGAGGACTTCGTCATCTTCAAACAAGTCCAACAATTTAAAAATCCGTTTTTTTTTTCAATTTTGTTAATAATATTTCCCTTTTTCACAATTCTTGGCAGATAACTCAAATAATAACCGTAAAATTATATTTATGTGTAACATAATTATATATTCTATGAGGAACTTTTTCTACCACATAAGTTATGTTCTACTGGTTCTACTTAACAATATTTATGTTTCAGTTTACGTTCGGTGTAAAGCACAGGTATGTGTCACTTAGGGGCTTATGTTGAACATATGTAAATATTTATGTTTCGTATCAGTAAACGGGCCTAAAACACAAACACAAATATCTCCCTAAAACCAATGGATTCGGATTTTGATATGAAAAATCAGACCAATAACAATAACTTCAAAAGGTTATACCTATGTACTTACTATACCAACCTGCTTAATTTTCGAAATTAAAATTTTAAATACCTTTTTAAAAAGAAAATAAGTAGGTATAACTTGTGGCGTTAAACTTGAAAATCCCTAACATAGGCAGTGGTATTTTGTTTTAAAATTCAAAATTTCCATCCATTCCATTTACATCTTTTGTACTATAATAATCATAATCTCAATTAATTACCAGATAACCAACCTTAAATGAAATCAATAGTATAACCTCACTCATACTACCATTTCGGTTAAAAATCTTAAATATTTTTATATTGCGATGCAAAAATATTAACTACCTATGCACCTAAAACTTTTCAGTACATTATGTACCTACTTTTATATAGATACCTGCCTACCTCTCTATACATCTACTACCTACATATATACTTTTCATTCTAAACACAACTGAACGAAATTCACATAGGTATTGATTATTGAAGTGAAATTTTTCACAATTATTACATCAGTTATTTTAACAAATCAACAAAATTAAATCCAATCTCTGCTGTTTAAATAAAGAAAAGTAATTTTAAGAGTTAAGATGAAAATGCAAACAAAAAATTAAGAGAATACAAAATAAGAGATGTTTAATTTATTTTGAGGAAATCTTAAATAAATTCAGTTTAACAGTAATGACTACAAGTAAATGATATGAATTTAAAATTTTAATCGAGTTAGTACGATGAAAGCAATTTTATATGATACGAGTTTTAAGAAAGGATTTTGAACGAGTTTATTCACCCAATTGTCTATTTTATAACACTTTATGGCACTTTAATATTTATAAATGTCAAATAAAGTTATTTTTGCTTAGTTTTTTACACAAATTGTGACAATTTAAAGTAGGTTTTTTATTTAACAACATCTTCAAACTCTCTATATTATTCAAATACAAATTGTTGATATTATCCACGAAGATCCATAAACAATATGGATCCTAATGATAACAGTGGTGTATGATCATCTCTTTTTTCTTTATGTTTCTTCATTTTTGATGTATTGATATTCTTATTTCTCTGCACTATCATCATTTTCATCCACCTACCCTCCAGAATAAGAACTTATTTTCGGATCTTTAAATAGATCCAGAAAGAGAGTAGACTCCAAAGTTGTTATTATTACGTGTTCAAAAATGATCCTGATCCATATCCGTAGATAATAAAAGGTGACAATTGATTCAAAATAGCTTTTAACGGCCTTTAGTCCACAAACTAGTGAGGACCTTGTCAATATTTTTGTTAAGTTTAGTTCATCTCACATTGATTTCATGACGAATATCTAGTGCGAACTATATCCAACAAGAATATAAGTCTTAATTAACAAAAAAATACTATACCTATGTAGAAAGAAAGAAATTTCGATGACGATAGAACACAAATCGGTCTCTTGTTGTTTTCTTTAGTTAAATACAATATTTCATTCTTTTTTTTGTTTTTTGTTAAATACAATTTTTGGCTATGGAAACTTTTTATGGCCACCACTGTTCATGAAACTATTTACATTCTCTTTAACTCTTAAATAAAAATATGAGAGGTATTTTATTTTTAACAAAAAAAAAACCCTCTCCCTGCTTTCCACTAGCACCGAATTTTTCCATTATGTAAAATGAAAACAAAAAATGGAAACAAAAAGAAGCGCTGCCGAATCCGATACCAAACCAACATCAACATCAAAATCGCAAACTCACAACACAATGCCAACGGCAAGTGCGCCGACAAGAGAGCAAAAAAAAATACTTAGTGCTTTCATTTTTTTGCCACATGCTCATAGTTTCCCTTCTACTTCGGTCGCGATTTAAATTAGTTCATCCATCAAATAAATTGTTTACTTAATTTCTCATCAGTGCGTTGAAATAAAAGTAAAATATTTTTACAAATAATAGTGAAGTGTGATTCAATATTTTTAAGATCTACCTACCTACAGAAAACCCACGATGATAAGAGAACGAAAATTGTTTTAAGTGAAAAAAAACACAATGCTCTCTGAATAAAGGTGTGTATTATATTGTGCATAATTTGTTTTGAATGAAATTAAATGACACAAGAGATGCAAATTATGTTGATATCCTCCTACCACTTCACCTTAAGATTTAAATATTAATATAAAAGTAAAAACCAAAACAAACTATGTAGGTTATTTTAAGCAGCAGCAGCACGAGGTGCAATTTACAGTAGGTATAATAATTTGGTACAAGACAGAACAGAGTAAAATTTCATTGAGCAGCGCTCTCGCCCAAGGTCAATGATATGGGAATCACAATACAACATATAGTGAGAATGTTCTTTACCTTAATAAAGTGTATTGTACCCTATTATCAGTCATTTTACCTGAGCTCAAATGTAGGAACCTTAGGATTACTTAAGGTTTTGTAAATTATTTTTACGTTTTTAAATTTAAGCATAATTTTCCTTAAAAACAAAAAGCAATTTTATTAAATTATAAGTTTAAATAATTAAAATATTTTAATATGTTACTTGTATCTAAAAGAATTTGTTTCCACCTTCAAACTATTAAAATTTTCCGGACACTTTCATCTGTCAGATAATCGAAGATCCAGCTTTCAGTAACTGGAATAAAATTGGAAGTTTTATGAATATCTTGTTTATGAGTTCATTGCTTTGCCATTTAAAATATCTTCCTTTATTACTATGCTGCTGTCTTTGCGTAAACTAATAAACAATTAGTAAGCCTTTTTTTATTGAAAAAGGTATGATTTTTTCATTCAAGTGACTAATGAGGTTTTCCATTGGTAAAATAAATCAATTTATTTTTGATTTGGATCTGTCAAAAACACAATTTTCACTCTTTTTACGTTCCATGGGGCAAAATAAATTGATTTATTTTTGATATTAAATCAAATTTGCAAATCTTAATTTTTCGGCAGATTTACCCCTCAATTTACTAACTCCAATACAAATTTAAGCCGTCAGTTTGACAAATGTGGTTTTTGATTTGAAATTTCTTCGTTTTGCGAAAAATTTGCTCAAATTGTTAAATAAATACAATCCTATTGAGAAATGGAAGCAGGGGTGGAATGGCGTAAGGCGATAGTTGATTGTCACTTTTTTTATTGTTGGTTTTGATTATCAACTATTCGTTGCTCTGTGTAAATCGTTCGCCAAAAATTGTTTGTTCTTTGGCATAACTTACAATTCAGTCAAGAATTAAATGTCATTTTTGTATTTTTGTTATTGTGTTGGTTTTAATTAATTATATTATTAAAAAAACCAACCAATTTTAAGCCGACCGCATCAAACTTTTTATGAGAATGATATAAATGTATGAAAACGACACCTAAAAAGCAGTCGCTTAATATCAGTACAAAAAACGATTGTCGATTTGATAATCACCTTACATGGAGCAAAATTGTCGATTTTGATTATCAACTATCAACTATCGCGTTAGCCGATTCCACCCCAGTTTTATATGAATTATTAAATTCATCAATATCATCTTCTTCTGATTCAAGTGATGAAGAATTTTTTTAAATAATAAAAATTCTATTTAAAAAGGAAAAAAAAACACCGCGTAATAGATTTTGTAAAGGATGTAGTTTCACAGGCAAGAAATTACACCAATACATTGGCAAAAAAAAATCAAATTGAATTGTGTTCCATTCGCCAAAAAAAAAATCAATTTTTTCATTGAAATCTGAATTTACCAATGGAAAACCCCATAAGTAAGGCCGGGAATTCACGACACAAAATAACTGCGCAAACTGTCATTTCACTCAAGTCAGTTTTTGCAAAACACGATACAAGTGAACTGCACAGTTCTCAGTTTTAAAAAGTTTTCATTCAGTGTACATCAGCTCCGGCACCGGACTTTTCGCTGCATTTAACTTTTTTTAGTTCTTTTCGGTAATTTGTCCGAACACTAGATATTAATTTTTTTAACAACAGTGTCCCGGTCGGCTTCTGGGATATTTTTATTTCAGTTTTTGAACCAAGAGCTCGTAGGCTTTGTTTTTCATAATTATGTTATATATGCTGGGCTTTTTTCCATAGAGCAGGCTGTTCATTATAAAGTTCGAGGAACTCGCTCCAGAACTTTTGTGCAAACCCCAGTTTGCGCAGTTATTTTGTTTCGTGAATTCCCGGCCTAAGTCATTGTTATGCCAAAAGTTGGTGGTTTCGCTTGCTCACTTTTAAGTGAGAAAAAAAATTAGTTAATTGTAAAAATTGACAGTTCGGCCAAACCTGCTCATCGCACAATACTCATATTAAAGTTAATATCATTAACGTTTTCATTTTTGTTCAGTTCTGCGCATCTGTCAAAATCGAGGTATTATGGTGGGAAAATGGTGGATCCGGGCACCGGGCACTTGTCTTAATTTAATATTTTGTTGTTGTTTCTAATGATGCGTGTTGGCACTCAAACAGTCATTTTTAATTTTTTGACACTTTCAACTCTGACAACATGCGCAATGTATTACTTCAGATTTGTGCGCTGTGTACTCACCGAAAACAACTACAAAATTTTGAAATTAGAAAAGAAAAGGGGCACTGGATCCACTATTTTCTTCGATTTTGACAGATGCGCAAAACTGAACAAAATGAAAACTATAATAGAATTACCTTTAATATGTGTAGTGTGCACTTAAAAAACTTGATTTATTTCTATTTTCCTCACTTTAACATAAACGCTTTAGTATTTTGTCCCATCTCTTACAAAACACCCTGTAGGCATAATAATTTTTAAAGTATTCAAAACTTTTAGTTTAAATATCTAACTGTATAATGTTTTGCTATGTGATTCAAATCGTTATATCATCAAAATCCTTTAAATATAATAGCACTTGTTGTACAAATACCAGTTATTTTAATTTCCATTCTTTATCACTCCTCTCCTGTTTTTTTTTTAAGTTAAGTGATTTAAAAGATTTATTTTTTATTAACAAAAACAATCAGGTATGTTGACTGCGAGTGCGACTCTAACTTTCTTATCAAAAAAGAAAAAAATAATTAGATAAATTGACAAAAGAACTGCTTTGTTAACTTATCAAACTAAAATTTATTACTATGTAGTTTTGTCGATTTTTTGTACATAAATCAAAGTGTAAATACGTGTATACAAATATTAATTAGTAAATGTATTGGTATTGTATTATAAAAATGATATCTGTAGCATTTTGTATAAGGACTTGTTTATATTAACATTTAGATAATGAATTCACATTAGCGTGGATAGTTTTTAATTTGATTTGAGCTAGCTTGCTTAATAAATTGACTAGTAATAGATATTAAATAAATAAAATATTTGCATTTGAAATAGGATCGTCTAAAGTTTAATATAAACAATAAACGTTAATTGCAAAAGTTAAGCAGTTTAATATTTTTTTATGAAAATGCGCATTTTTACTATTTTTTATGGCATACCTACGCTAAGGTGGGTGCGACGACGTGAAAAGAGTTATAAATGAGTTATTAACTACCTTGACTTCTATTTAAATCTGTTTTGTTTAAATAGCAAGAAGATAAAAATAAAATAGCTTATCTATTTGTGTACAGAGTAGTATCAAATCAGTTTAGTGTCCATTATAGTCTTTGAAGGTTAATGCCATTAAAAAACGAAAATTTACTTTAAGATTTATTAAAAAAAAAAGAAACAATAAATATGTACATAAGTGAAAGGAATCATCTATTTCCTTTGTTTATTCCCACCAATTACTGTGGACTTCACTTATAGGGGTGCTTCACCTACGAAAGCAAAATTTTATGAAAAATGGGTAGGCGTTATTTATGTACCTAGAACCTGAATTTGCAAGACAATTGCTTGTCTTGTACGCAATTTAATCATTTCGAATTTAATAGTTTTGCATGTTTTTATTTGCTAAATCATTATTTCGCAAACATTTTGCACTGCAATTTTTATCTCGCATTTCATTATTTCAAATAATGTTTTGTTCCTAGCTAACTTCAATTTCTTCTTATTTAATATAATTTCGCTTTAAATTCGGTTCGAATTTTATTATGTTGCTTATTAAAATAAAAAAGATATATAATACATTTTTTCAACGATCTTCTCTATAATTCAGACTGCGAATTTACTAAATTTGACTTAAACTGATGTGCCATTTTTAAGTGACTCCGTTTACGGATCTAAACATGGATCCACAAAACTGCGTTTGTTGGCTCACGGTCCCATTTTGTGCATGTATTGTGTGGAATTTATGACATTTTACAACCAAAATAAAAAATTGTAGTTTTATTTTTCATTTGTTTTTTTTTGATTATTTAACAAATTTAATCCTAAAATAAATGGCCAAATTTCTAAACGCAAATGCATTTGGTGCTTTTTTTTGGTTGTGGGATCCTGTCCTTTGAATAATGGAACCATTTTTTTTGGAGATATATTTCCTTTTAATTTAACAAAAATTGCAGCTATTAAAATTTGCAGCGTTTAAATGGATGCTGCAATCCGAAAGAAATTCAAAAGAAAATTGCCGATCAAAATTGCAGTCGTCTAAAAGCAGTCTATTATATTTTATCATCTACGCTCTCTCTTTTTCAGTAAAAAAAAAGTACTCTCGATCAAAGATACTGAATTATAAAGATGTGGATCGTAGCAGCCATTTTTAATTTGCCTAAAAGCTAGAACTGTCAGACTGCAGATAAGGAATGAGATAGTATGTGTAAAATCAGTAAAAACCTAACACATACAAACAGTAGGGATCCGTACACCTCCTATTATATTTACTACGTTTACATGAGCGGATTCACGGATCAGATTCAATCTGAATCGAAATTTCGATCCAGGTATATGACGATGCCGGATCGAAAGATAGAATTGAAATGGAATCGAAGTGACAGTCTTGCTGCCGCTGTAATCTAGATTCTTCAATTCTTCGATCTAAGTATACATTTATATTTTCGATTCGATCCAACTCACCGAGCTGGATCGGATCGAATAATCCTGATTCGATTCGGATTGAATTCTCCATGTAAACGTAGTAATTGTTTTTGGATTTCACATCTTTTCATAGACACTAAATGAAATTACAAATACCACATTAAATAAATGGGCTTTGGGGGGTAAAACGTACGAAAGATTCATATCTTTATAATTCAGTATTTTTGCTCTCGATTCTCGTACTTTTTTGTGCATGCATATAAAGAAAATGTGCTAATGTGTGTATGGCACTCCGCTTTTAGGATCCATGAAAGACCGACAAAGTTGGGTCAGTGAATTTATTTACTTGAAGGGCTGTATTTAAAATTTTGATCAAAAATTAAAAAAAACAACTGTTTTGTGGAAGGTACCCTAATTATCGATCTTGACAGAATGTTTGTTCGCCAAAATGAAGAATAATAACATATTTTTAATACACATAGAATTTTGTTGCACTAAAACAATACTTACCCTTTAGAGTTTCAAACTTAAGAGTATATATTAAGTTAAAACGAAATGCTAAAAAATTTTAGTTTTTTTTTGTTTTTTTATTTACTTGTTCCGCAAAAATTAAGTACCCATCCACACGTTAGCAAATCGGTTTCATTTGTAGTTTTGCGTGCCAATAGCATAGACTTTGTGTCTGTTGTGCTTCACTTAATTACTTACATTAATTGTTTTCAAATAGCTTTTTTGAAAGTTCTTGACATTTTCTTATAAACATTTCTTAAGCTTATTCTAATTTTAGATTTTATTTACCTACTCATTGTTAGATTACGCAAATCTTAGATGTTTATGTTTTTATCGCAAAAAAAAATGTTCTAAAAGTTTCATAGCAGCCGGTGGCAGCGGCACCATTCTGTTGTTATTGGTAGCGATAAGAATAAGTTTTTAAAAAAATAAAAAGATAATCTGTTGAAGTGTAGGGTGGTGTGAATTTAATAAAATAAGAATAAAACTAAATATGTTTACTTAAACTTGCAACATACATACATAATTATGTATGTAAAGAGTGAAAGCAATTCGAGATTCATTAGAAAATATCTAACTCGAGATTGTAATTGAACTCGATAATAACGAACAGGAAAAAAGTACTTACCCTTTAACAAATAGATCTTTTATAATTTGAACTGACCATTTATTATGTCAGAATAATGGTGTTACATTATGTTGGAATTCATATTCATATATATATCTATTCATGCATAATTATTCCCTTGTGTGCGCGTTATTACAGGCTTGTAAAAGAATGCAATCTTTTGTGAATGCAGTCTTTAAAAATCATTTATTGAATTCAATTAAAAGATTGCATTCAATGATTTTACTTTGGGACTTCAGACTTCAAATTATGCAATCACCATTCACTCGTAGCAAAAAGATTGCAATCATTTTTTCCCCCCCTTCATTTTACAGCAATCAATTGAATGCAATCTTTTAATATTATTGCAAATTATTTAATATTATTGCAAACTAAAAAATATTGAAAAATATTAGCCGTTTCTGAAAATAATATTATTTTCACTACCTATATTTCGGACATAAAGTAGTTTAGGTACCTACTTGAAGATATTAATACGATTTTTATTTAAAATGAATAGCTTTTTATAAAATAATTTTAAGGTGACACTGCAATCTTAACAAGAATACAACGCATCTGGAAGAAAGTTTTTTTTTTAACTAACTACAAGAATACAATATACATATGTACATTGTACATACACACTTACCTTCTCATATTTTAAATGTAAACAAATTTCGAGAGCATAATATTTTTTTATAATGAATGTTAACGAGCAATAAATGATTTATAATTTTTTGAATGACGTCGAAGAATGCATACAAATGAAACGAGCGTTCTGAAATTGACGAAGATTTAATTTATTCAAATTAAATGATGACCATAATAAACTGTTCCCGTCAGGCGCAATCTATTAACGCCTGACAAGTTTTATCTGGGCGTTAAATCTATGAAACGAACCGACAAAATTACGTTCGCAGACTAAAAAAAAAATAAAACAAATACAATCAGAAATAGAGTTTAAAAGCTTGATGTTGTTATAGATTTGTGAAGTTTATTATCTTGTTTTGATTTGTGCGATCTATTAATTTTGTTCACTAAGACAGACCATTGTAGACAAATTGACACGTTTTGTTCTACAGTATTAATCAAAATTATTCATCTGAGCCATTTTTTTTTTATTTGCACTACAATTTTAGTTTTTGTTTTTGATTTAATTTTTTAAATAGCAATAATATTACATTTTAATTGATTTTTGAACATTTTGTTATTTTTTTGTTAAACAAAAAACAGTATACCTACATATATTTAATTTATTTTATTTTTTTATTTATTTTATTTTCGTATTGTATTTTATTGTTTCCCCTAAGGGTTACAAGTCTTCCACCACACTCTCCTCTCTTCTCATCCCTCTCTCTTTACTCCTTCTCACAACCTCTAGTGCCTTTATCCACTCTTCCCCCCTCCCTCCTTCGACCATTATATCCATCATTTTTCTCTCTATTGATTTTCCTTCATCTCCGCCTGACCTGCATTTTTCTATTACACTCTATGCACATTCTCTCTTCTTCTTGTTTCCAGTACCATCTTTATCTAACCTCATTCCCTAGCCTGACTCTCACTATTCTCTTCGTTCTGTCTGCCTTCCATCCCGCTTTCAGATATTGCGGGATCCCTTCGGTCATTACTTCTTTATACCACTTACCACCTGTTATATCTGGATTCCTTTATTAGTTCCCGTCTTTCCTTCTCCAGCTCTCTTCTGTCTTCCCATTCTACTCTCTCGTATCCTGTCGTACTGTCCTCTCTTCCTTCCCTTCCCCTCGTTCTCTTTCTCACATGTTCCCACTGTGATCCTCTCTCGCTTCCATCCCCCTCTCTCTCTCTCTCTCTCTTATCTCCACTAAACATTCCCTCCAGCGTTGCCAGACTTTTGACAAGTCGATTCCCTTTTTTTTCATCCAACATTTTTTTTTTCCCGTTTTATTCCCTTTTTTTCCGCGAAAAAAAAAACAATTTTTTAAAACGTAATACCTACATGTTTTGATTTCGAAAAAAATAAATAAAAATATTTTTTAATGCTAGGTTTATCGCATCCATATTAATTTATTTCATAAGACTAGCTTCAATATATTTGTATCACAAATTTATGTTCATTTAATCTAGGACTATTTCATCTTTGTAGGTACATACTACTTGTATGTAGACGCAAACATTTTTTATCTATTTCTAGTTGCCTACAATTGCGATCTTTCATTAACAATTTAGTATGGAGAATTCCGCGAAGTGTCCTGTTTTCTAACTTAGTTTTGTTCAAGTTTATTGCTGATTTTCAGTTTTAATATTAAGATGCAAGCACTAAGAAATGTGTTTAATAAGTGTTTTTTTTTAATTGAATTTGTTATATGATGGAATTGGAATGTTTTAAAAAGAAGTTTTGGTATTAAAACGTGAAAGTTTTTGGGCTGACTGTTTTTCCCGTTTTCTGGGTTGGTTTTCCCTTTTTCCCTTTAGGGTCAAAAAATCCCGAAAAACGGGAAAAATCCCTCAATCTGGCATCCCTGATTCCCTCTCTACCTCGCTTCCTTTTCCACCAGTTAATTTCTCTTCTTTATTTCTTCTTTATTTTATTTTATGAGCAGATAATATTCTGAAGATTCAGAAATTGGAACTGAAAAAGGAAAAAATATGTTTAAAAAGATTTTAATAATTTTATCTCTGAATATAAAAAAAAATGATTATGGCAAAACATTAATACTTGTACTGTAAGATTAAAAATATTGTTTTTATGTATCAGTGGTTGTGATGTTGACATCGACTGTACATGTACCTTTGCACCCAAGAAGAAATTTTAGAAATTATTCAGCATGTATTTCAAGCAGGCCGTATCGACCATTAGGCCAACCAAACACTGCTCCAAGGCCTTTGACAATTATAGGTCCTTAAAAAACGCCTATTATAAAAATACATACATAAATCAAGACTCCCGACAAAGATGAAAAAATGCAACCAACATTTTAATTTTACCTTAAATCATTGTAATCTTACATTAAGAAACATTTTTCACGTAAGACAACTCAATAATAATTATCTGTAAGGTATCTAGTAATTATTGATTAGAATTATTTAATGTACATAATTGCTAGGAAATCTAAACGATTTTTTTGTGTCTCTGTGTACCATGCGTCCACTATAATTTGAGCTAGAGTCTTAACGGGTGGGCCGATTTGCTTCAGAGTACAGGTACAGAGTAATTTTAAGCTCATCTAAAACAAGTAGTCATAGATTTTTTTAAAATTTTCTCACAAACGGCTTAAACGATTTTGATTAAACTTCGCACCTTTAATGATCAAAATAATTGTAAATAAATTGCGTTTTTATGTACATTATGTACATCTAGACTTCTCCTTAAATTAACATAAATGAAGTACAATATTTAAAATTGAGATAGAGCCCCACCACCCCACGTCTGATTTTTCACGGGTCACATCAACTCAAAATACGGCCCTGATTGCAGAACCACCCAAATTCGTTTGTATATTTTGCACACACACAGAAAATCTCTTTTATTCTCAATCAAGCTTTCCTGCTCGTTTTATTCTGAGAAATAAACAATTTTAATTTCATTCCACACAAAGATCGTTAAGCGAGTGGAACTATAAAATCTAAACATTAAAATTTAGTTTTATATTCTTTATTTTTTGAATCAATCGATTTTTTTTTTGTAAAAAGTGTTTATTTGTTTTACTATATCTTTCAGAACTAAAATCCTGAATGGAATCAAATGGTTATTATATGAGCAACATTTTTAAAAGAAATAATAAAAACAAAAATTAAAATATGAACCCGTTTAAAATAAAATTTGTGTATTAGATAATATTCCCTTATAAATAATCAAAACAAAAAAAAAAGCAATAAAACGTCAAAAATGTCTTCCAAATTAATTAACGGTATGCGGTATTGAAGCATCAATGTCTTGCAGCGGTAGCATAAAATTTATCAGAACATCTAAGCGCGCTCGAAGATTTGCAAGGAGGCAAATAAATTTAAAAGAAATCTTTAGCTAACAAAAAATTTTATCATTTCGACGAAATTTATCTAAAAAAATTAAATAATTTATGTACATCTATTAAACAACAAACCATAAAACAAAATGAATCAACCACCGATTAACTTTGAAGATTTATTTGCCAATGGCAATTTTATGGAAGAAAATTTAAATCAAATCAACAATAACAACGCTCACGGCAACAACCCTTCAATATGGGTATTTGGCTATGGATCCTTGTGCTGGAATCCCGGATTTGAGTATTCGAAGTGCATAACGGGATATATACGAGGTTTCGTAAGAAGATTTTGGCAAGGAAATATAACACACCGGGGGACACCTAATAAGGTTTGTAATTTTTATTTGAATTGTATTTTTTTTTTTAATAATATACTTAAGAATTAGTTTGATATTTGATTAGTTTGTTGTCAGACAACGTGTCTGTGATAAAGATAATATTATAGACGTACGATTATAATTCTTTGCAAAGCGTTTCTCTGAATGATAACGATTATGTTTATTCAACAAATTATACAAATATTATTCGAATTTGATCTGTTTCTCACATTCTTGACAGTGCGACCACTATAATGGAATTGAGAAGGAGGATTTATCTCTATTCTCTATAGGCCCGCATATTTCGGGGCGAACATGTATGGTTTTCATATAACAATCAATAATTATGCAAACCTTTATTTTTAGCACGAAACTCAAGAAATTCCAATTTATAACACTTATAACCATTGATGAAAAGTACAAACTATTCCGCCCTTCACGCGGCACAAAAAAAAAAACTATAGTTGCCCGAAGGGCTCTGGCCCTGCGGTATGGCATAAACAGTTCTTTTATCAACAAAATTGTCATTTCATAATTCACTTCCTTGTTCTTTATTTTTTGTGTTTTCTTTATAAAAATAAAACAACTAGCCGATCAGTAAAGTCCAGCCCTGACTATAATTATGGTAGTGCTGGTGTGTTGTGCTTTGTCTAGAACTGATAAGGTGTTCAAAGTTCTTATAGCAAACACGAGAGTATAACAGTCCATTTAAAGTGACACACGAATGTTGGTATTATAATGTGTTTTGTTATTAATTAGTTCTTGTGTTCAAATACCAATAAACATATTTTTTTTAATCAATCTCCTCTGTTTAATAAGAACAAAATAATAATCTGCATCTGGTTTTTATCAACGGAAAATAGTTGTGGAAAACTGCTTGTAGGTGTGGAATAATATTTGCGTCAGTTATAGGTTTAGTTGTTTTTTTTTTATTTTTTATTATACATATTTACATAATACACCATATTTGTTTTTTTCCATTTTTTTGAAACTATTTTATTTATAAAATTATATACACAGGTAGGTACTTGTAATGCTGTGGCATAACAAGTTGCGCATACAAATAATGTCGTCATTTCATTTTAATCTTTTAGCGCAATTTCAATTTTACCTATACCCGTTTCGCCAGTTTAAATAGGGTTAAGTACGAATGATCGACAAAAAATATCGACTGTTAAAATGTCTATCCTTAAGATCGATGATTTTTTTTTGTTTTGATTTTTGGATCAAAGGTCTTTTATCCATTAATTGTTTTTTTTTTTTAATTACAAAAATCAACATTATGAACTTAAATTTATAAAATCGACATACGTATCGTTCCCAGTCATTCACAATCATACACCAGTACAAAGTGTGAAATTAACTGTTCAACGAATTGTTCTCACAAATAATTCAATTTAATGGCGCGAAAATAATGACTTTCCTGTCCACATTTGAATATCCGTAGAATGTTTAAATTTTGTAATTAAGCTATCTTAAACCAAAGTATGACATGTGCAAATTTTTAAGAGTCAACAAATGAATCAGTATATTAGTACTTAACTGTAATTTTGTTTTGCCTAGGTATCTATTTAAAAAAATATCCCCGATTTAATGGATTTTTCCATTAATATTTATACAAAAAAAAATCATTTTTACTTGCTCTATAGGGCAAGGGGGAATACGAATGCAACCGTTACATTATCACGGAATGATTTGCGACGATGTGGAACGCACACATCAGATACGATGATTTCGGATTTTTTTTTTTTAATTTGTTTCAAAAAGAGCTCTAACGATTTTGATTAAACTTCGTATCTTTGACCAAAGTTATTGTAAGAAAACGGCGTTTCAAGCTTTTGCCCAAAAATTTTACCAATTAATACAAATTTAACAATGGAAAACTTAATAAGTTTTTTTAGTTTATAAATTAATAAACACATACAGTGTTGGCCAAAACTTTTTTTTTTTTTCAAAATATTCTAAGCAAAAAAATAAAAATATTTGTGCATCATCGGCGGTATTTTATATCGATGGAGGTATTTTACACCAGAAGTTGAAAATGGCTCTTGATATAATGGATCGTTCATACGTACCTACAGGCAAATCCTTTAAAAAAAACGCCATACTTCATCATGCTGAGGAGAATATGCCATTATGATGAATTTTCCATCACGAAAACGATCCTAAACATACCTTTAAACTTGTGATGGGTCGGCTTAACAAAGGGGGTATTACCGTTATGAAGTGGTCATGCAGTACAATCGCCTGACCTCAACCTCATACAAAATGTATGGAAAATTGTCGATCAGAGGATTGATCACACAAACTGCAATAATTTAGTCTCCATATAACTGCCTGAACACAATGGATACGGAGCTGCAACTGTAGTCGGTGCTGCAAGACTTCGCCAACCAACTTTTAACTTTTCACTTGCAGCACTTTTGACATTTCAATTTGTATGAAGAAAAAACGACCCGGAAAAAATATTGATAAGGGGTTTTTGTGTGATAACACACTTGCAGTTAGGCTTCAAAAATAAAGAAAATTATTGAAAATAAAAAAAGTGAATAATGAGACCGTGATTGTTTTCTTTTTTTCTTTAAAATACCTGTACAAAATTTAAGAAAATATTAATAAATGTGATAAGAAAAAAATTAAAAATTTCAAATCAGCACAAGTTTTTTCAATGTTTTTTTTTTTAATGTGAAGTCATTTCGTGCTTTAGTTTTGGACAACACTGTACATATTACATAAGTATCTATTTATTCAAGAAATGATGACGTATTTGTTCTCGAGCTCAGAAATATATTTTATAAATGTTTTCCAATTTAAAAGTGGAATTTAATTTAAATATCAATAACTTGATAACAATTCTGAGGAAGTGGATGGATACCACGTCCCCTGATTGGAAAAACTTAAATTTTCTACTTTTTTATTTATATCTTCTTCAAGCCCTATCGCCAAATTAAAAATTAAAAATTAAATAACAGTGGAGGGGAGTAAAAAGATCAAATACATATTTGCAAACCCATTATTTTGTTCAATGAATTTCAATAAGGTAAATTAATTTCATTTAGGTATATGTATAGTACTTACATACATATTATGTTTGTTATGGGTTCAAAGAACTTTTATTTTTATTTGAAACCAATTTAGTTTAATTTTTCATCAATGAGCGAATTTCTTTTATAGCTCTGTATACCTATGTATGTACCTACATATAAAAAATGAATACTTAAAAATTCTTATATGTATGCATATGTTATGTAATTTAAAATACGATAAAAGCGCAACTTGGTAAGAAACAAAAAATTAACCTGCTCAACCATCACCAATTTAGGAAACAATATAAATTTCGGTTTATTATAAAAGCCAATAAATTTTGTTTTATTTAAATTATTATGTGTGTACATGTAAATGTACATTGGGGTGGTCCACGATTTCCCTTTTTTATTCGATTTAGGTTTTTTTTAATATAAATATCTGTTTTTAAAAATTAAAGATATCTTAAGAAAAACACGAAAAGCTTGTATAATTTTTTTTCACTTCTGAAAATAAAAATTCATATCATAATGTACATTCAAAATTGAAATTTATGAAACACAAATAATTTTATAATATCTTCGGGATTAAGGAACTTAATTTCAATTAAATCCCAAAATCAAACTGAAAAAACTAACTACATAACTAAATCTTCGACCATGCTACTGTAATTAATTACATAAATATATGAACTAAAACTGAACTTATTAAAAAAAAATAAAAATAAATAGCTAAACTTAACAAACTATCTTATTTTTTTTTTTTTTTTTTTTTTTCAGCCTGGACGAGTGGCAACATTGATGGAAGACAAAGAGGTAAGTAGCATTTGAATTTTCCAAAGAAGACCAAGTAAACATTCCCTTGAAAGGTTCAATGGTTCTTAATCTTTTGTTTATATAACAATAGTAATAAAATTAATAATATTTTTTTTCTTAATGAAATGTGTGTGACACAATTTTCTTTGTTTATACTCCTACACATTTAAAATATATCTTGTTAGCATTCCACGAAATAATTACATACTGATATAAAAACAAAAGTGATGTCTTGACCATTTTTATTTATTTTTGTCGGCAATTTTTTTTTTTAATACTTGCTTTCGTTTTTCAACTTGTTTGTATACATATACATACATATGTATGTATAATTTAGGTATATGTTTTTATGAGCATTTCCTAGCAGCACCCGAAAGCGTGCTAAAAATGATATTCAAAATAGTAGATATATGAACATGCATACATTAACATAGTGATATTTATTTTATTCAGGTGTTATGTATTCAAAATGATGTTTACTATACATACTTATTTATATACATAAATACCTATTTTTGTTAGTTGATAAGCATTTCGTCCACTTGGCACATAAAACTGTTTACGAATATCTTAAACATACAAATTTATTCATAATGTATGTATATAATTTATTGCTATTAAAATTTGAAAGAAAGATATTATTAAATAATTGTTCTCACGTGTATCATTGCATTTCTCAGAAATCTAGTTAAATCACAGAAATTCCTTGTTTTTTTTTTTGTATTATATTAAAATTTCTTTGTTTCTGGATTTGTATAGCTTTAATAAAATCTCTAAATGCTTCAAATAGACCATGAAATGGCTATACGTCGACCTAGCCTAGAGTTTAATCAATAGCTTTGCCATGTTTATAATATCATCATCGGAAATTTTAAAATCCCTTACGCCAAAAATCACCTAATTAATTTTTTAAAAAATTGTCGCCATAAATCGCGAAACCAAATTATAGTTCAGTAGCTAGTATGATGGCATATACATATATTGTATAATATGTAGGTATTGTATATTAAACAAATATTTTAGCATTTATTAATGCGGAGTTAAAAATAAAAAAAAATGTCTATGAGAGGTACTGCTATCAATGGCCTAATGTACCATTAATTTTGGCTATAAGAATATTTTATGTTTAAAATCTGCATCATAAAAAAACTGCAGGTACCAAGTTTAATAAAAATTAATCTAGTAGTTTTTACAATATGTAGCTCGAGGTAAAAAAAAAAAATAATAATTTTCTTTGTTATCCAAAACCTATTTTTTTGAATATTTTTGTACAAACCACAACTTTAACTTTTCAAAACATTATCTATAATAAAAAATTGATCAAAATTAGAGTTGAACCTTTTTTCGTTCTCGAAAAAGTGGGAGGTTATTAACCATTTTTCCCAATTTTTTCAACCATAAGTTGGCTACCTTTTGCATTTTCGAATTTACTGAATATTTTTTTTCTAAATCTGTTGAGAAATTTTTAAGAAAAACATGATTTTCCAAAAATTCCAAATAATTTATATGTTAGATACCGTTATTTTTGGTCATAAAAAAATAGAAAAAAAAAATGTCGGATAAAGTCCAGCAAAAAAGTAAAGCAAGTAAAAATGCTCGAAAATTAAATTTGATTTGTTGATCCGTTGACCCGCCATCTTTTTTTAGTTGATGGTGTTTGAAAGTGACATAAATATATGTATGTATGTAGTTTGAATTGCTTACAATTGTCAAATTATTATATTTACCTCATTAGACTGTAAGAGTTATGTACATATTTTTATTCAAATTTTGTTAAAAACTTATGAACCATTCCGTTATATTACCGCAATAATATAATACTAGTCTGTCCGTCCAAGGATTCTCGCAAATTTAAAATACCCTCAAATTATTTTAATAAATTTGGACCTTATAAATTGAACCGACCTTACGTCACATGCCAAAATATTATCAATTGGAAAGCGGAAGTGTTCATTTAAGTGTTAATTTTTGATGTGTAAACATCTATATGCCGGCGGTGGAAATTTGTGTAGGACATTACGTTGTGTTGTTACACGTTACTAAATATATGTAAGTTGATGTATATTGGATACGTTCAATGTTGAGTACGTTCCTTCATAGCTCAAACTAAATCGAAAGGTCAAGTTAAATTTGGGTTGAAATTTGGTTGAGATGTTTACACATCTTAACCGTGAGTCTCGGAACTCACACTTTTCTTGGAATAATATTTAACAAACAAATGCAGTTTTTGAACAAATTATTAATGTTTTTAAAATAAAATTATTATTCGTCATATCAACATGTAATTCCGCTTCGTTTCACACCTTGTTTTTCAAAATACTTAAATTTAAATACGTTACATCCATTTTATGTGTTTAGTCTACTATATCTACCCTTTATTTTAATAATACCTTTGTTATAACAATATAAGATATTTTGAAATAAATTATTTCAACTATTCAAAACGTAAATGAATAATAGTCTTTTTACCTGTTGCCATATGAATCAGTTCCGATAGCACTTATCACAAACAACAAGTTCTCCATGACTACATGACATGACTAAAAATGCTTTTTCTGTTTACCTCGTTTGCTTACATTTTAATTTATTTTGCCAAAAAAAATAAACATGCCATTTAAATGGTAGATGTATTGTACATCATTATATAAATACAAATATCTGATGAAATAGCATGTTAAAGCATTGTTAAACTTTCTTTGACAAAAAAATGTAGAACCGTAGAATTCAGTCAAAAATGATACCTTCATACTTATTATGATACTGGTTTTTGGGATATAAGCATTATTATGACACGGTTTGTTTACCAATTTTTTCATTATTTTTTCTAATACTTTTTTTCATAATATGAACGAACCCCTTTCAATATTTTTAACCAAAATTATATTCTTTTTTTTTTCTAGATTTTAATGTTTTAATTTTTTAAGATCCGACTGCTAGAACTAAAATTATAGTTTTCAAAGGGAAGCCAGGTCCATTATATTTGAAGAAAGCAACGACCAACGAGATACTCTCGCCTAAAGCACATTCAATAACAAACATCCATTTATTTTTTATTTGGAGTATTTTTCTTTACATTTTACATTAATTTTAACTTGTTAAACTTTAACACGAGTTATACATACATATGTATACCTTGTATGTGTAGGTACATATAAGAATTTTAGTCTACTTTCGAATTTGAGAAAAATTAAAGAATTTTTTTTTCTTCTTAAAATATAAATATATACATGAGAATTGAAATTTTAGTTATATATACATATATGTATTTAGTTCCCACTTGTTGTGTTTTTTTTTTTTTTAAATCAATCCGCTGATCTTTTCCTCTCCAAAGGTATGAACATTTTTTATAATTTCCTATAACAACTTATTTCTCTAAAATTAGGTGCGTTCCTTTAATTTGAAACTCTGTTTTTTTCTACCTAAAACAACATAAAAATCTGTGAAAGTTCATATAAAAAAAATAAAATGTGTTATTTTGGACAGAAAATCAAAAAGTTTCAAAGTAAAGGAACACACATATTGTTCTATTTCAAAACAAATATGCATGTATGTATTTCGAAATATCTCAGTGTAAAGAATAAATTTTTCTTATGGAAATATTTATCTGAGCTACTTTTTAACAATTTATCTTTAAAGATTTTATTTTAATCTTTTTTTAATTTTTATTATGTGAATAATACCTACCTATTTTCTTAGTTTTATTCTAATATATACATCTGTTAGTTCTTTTTAACAAGGAAATACAAACATAAATGCAAATGATGAGATGAGATTGGTATAAATTGTATACACAAAGCAATTGCGTACAAAAGCAATGACATAAAATAATCGCTGCCACTTTGAAGTCGAAAAAAGATGTGTTGATTTTGTATTATAATGAATTTTCATTGTTTCAAAATTCATAACTTAAAAAGAAATGCATATTCTCAAAAACTAGCAACATGAAATCGTCGTCGTTCTATGAAAACTCCCTAAGTCCATTTTATTAGAAACTGAGAAACCTTTCATAAATACGGCATAGTTAACAGAACACCAATATTTAAGTTTTGTAAAAGGTACCCAACCAACTCTTAGTTAAATTTATTCTAAATACAAAATTTCTTAAACTAAAAAATGTTCAAATTCTTGTGAGTAAAATTCCATAACAATAACAAAATTTAAAAAAAATGGACTTAGGGACTTTTCATAGAACGACGACGAAATTATGTATGCAATACATACATACATATGTACATTACTTTCTTCTAATTGTCTTTTAAAATTTTATAATTATTTAATTCTAAATTATAAACCCATAATCTATTTATTATACAACTTGTATATTACTCAAAAACAATCAGTTTTGTTTTAACAACTAAAACAAACAAAAAGTTCGGTGTTGTATCTTCTGAAGTAAGCCCCATTCCGTTTGTTTATCAAATGAACTTTGTCGATATCTGATAGATCTGGCACATTTCCAGGAACACCAAACGCATTTATTCAGACCGAAATCCTCCCAATAGCGAATGGAGAGTTTCCCTGGAATATAGGCGTAAATTGCGCCTTGATACTTTCTATCCTAGGCCCGGGGACTTTCCCCAGGGTGTTCTTGAAAATTACAAATTGTAATCTTCGGAGTTACAAGAACTCGTTTGTGACCCCGAGAGACAAGCCTAGAAGACACAAGCAACCACCGCCACTCACAATCGATTTGAATTGTATATAGACAAGCACAAGGGCGAAAAAAAATCTGTGAACTATAAGGATTGAAAAAAACTATAATGATACATGCATAAAATGTACACACATCACACGGCGGTGGAATGATTAGATTATTTTTAGTTTATTTTTTTCAATAAACATTTGGTGTGGCTTATCATGTTATTCAAATAACCCCTTCATACGTAATGAATTTGACACTACCGTCTACAGAGATATTCACTTCAAAAACAATAAGATTTGAATTTTTTTTAAATAAAACAAACTAAATATATATTTTTAATTTCTTTTTCAAGGGTATTACTTGGGGCTGTGCATACCAAATTTCAGGAGAAACAGCTTTAGATTATCTAAAGCAAAGAGAATGTACACTAGGTAAAGTAAATAAAACTGATTTCTTCCCAACACAATCTAATCTTCGTTTATTTTATTTTCATTTCCTTTAGGGGGCTATATAACTGTCGATACGAAATTCTATCCGCGCGTAGCATCGTACGATACAATTTTTAGTGGTGAAGCTATGCAAGTGATTGTATACATTGCTACCGACCAAAATTGCCATTGGATGGGTGAGAACTGTCTAAAGAAAGTAGCTGGAGAAATTGTCAATGCACATGGACCAAGTGGACATAATATTGAATATCTCCTGCGACTTGCGACATTTATGCGTGAAGAAATTCCCGGTGCTGAAGATGAGCATTTGTTTACATTGGAAAAACATGTTAGAGATTTAATTGCGTTGAAGGAAATACCTTTAAGATCTGTGATGGGTGTTGATCCGGCAAGAATACGCAGGGATTCGCATGAAGATATTAAAAAACCTCCATCGTTTGAGTTTACATCGCGAATACCTGAGAGAAAGTTGCGCTGCTTGAATATTTAAAAAAAATCTTTATAAAACTGAAGAACCACAACTGTAATAATTACATTTTAGCTTTTGATATTTATTTTGTTGTTTTAATTTTAAAATAGATAGTTTTCGCTGATATCGCATAAGCTTTATAAATTGAATAAAACAAAAACATCGTACTAACTTTTATACAAAACGAAAAAAAGAAATGAATAAAAATAATGAAGAAAATTATAAAATTATTGTTATTGTTATTTTGTCGCTTTTTTTATTTAGAATGCAAATTGGTTTACAGTAAATTTATTTTTTTCTTTAAAACTATTAGGGGATATTTATAAAATTGGAGCCATTTAATTTGTAAGAATATCAGCAGCCCGCAGTTCCATTAATTTTTCCATTGAAGTAATCGATTGCATCCAAACGTCTAATGTTGTTGCCATATTAGCGATTTGTTTTCTATCTAGAACTCGTGGTTGTACCTAAAAAATAATGAAGGTTGTAATTTAATAAATTGCAAAATTATGTTTATTAAGAGGAACATCGTTTATTTCTCCGAAAAAAAAAAAAAAAAAATGTGACCCCGACTGGGATTCGATTCGTAAGATTTTAGTTCTATGCAATACAACGAAATTTTTCTTGAAAGTTAAAAGTTAAACTAGAATCTAGTCTAGATGATAATGAAGTATAACTTTCATAAAGAATATTTCTTTAATATAAAGTATTTTTTTTTTAGTTAATCGAAGTAAGATCCAATTGTCAGAAGGTCAATTCCTATACTTAAAACTAATAACAATTGTCGCTTTCACTCAGTTTTGGTTGGAAATTAACACACAACCGAATATTGCCATTTAAAATAAAAGCTCATCCAAGAAAGTTTTGAATGTACATACATATACATATATCTTGCATTAACTCGGGAAGAAGATTCCGAAAACAGAACACGAAGCAACCACCCGAAGTCTTTTGGACTAGTAGAAGTAAAAAAGGTGTACATACCTACATATAGTTTTTAGATCAAGAGCCGGAAGAAAATTTTGCGAGTTGAGGTATTACCGAAATTCACATGCATGTATTTGTAGGTATAATTTATGAAATTTCACTTACCCAAGACATATTAACCAATCCAGCGACTTCATCGATTTCCCCACGAACTAGACCCTGTGCCAAAGCCTTCATTACCAGAAGTTCAACTTCTTTGATAGGCAGCTGTGTTTCCTTTGCAATGTCTTCAAAAGTAATCGCCCTCTGTATAGCCGATCGTTTGAATGTCATTTCCATAAGACACAACAAAGAAATCTTTTGACGCAATTTGATCTCCTTGGCCGCCAAATCTGGAATTTTACTCCAAACTGGTTTCATTGAATTGAATCTACCAAGAAAGTTATATAAGCATGAGGTTTTTTGTTCAAAGAAGAAAATTAATATGTTGGTACAAATATTACTTTTCAATGTCTCCAAAGTTGAATGCCTTGAGTAGTTCAACGACCCATTCGTTTTCGGTTCCCTTGAGGGATGCCAAAATGGGATGCGCAAGCTTTTGGGAAGAAATAAAAAAATTATAGGTATGACTTATTGGAGAGATGAAATAGATTTTACTTACCAATTCCCCAATATTGTAAACACCATCACCCAAGAGAGCGGCGAGGCCCAAAAAGAAAGCCTGTTGCGACCACTCCTCTTTCGGATAATCTTCGAGAGAGCATCCCAAGAACTGCAGACCGCAACGATAGTAATCACTGTGTTGGCCAACACGTCGGTAATACTGCGAAGCTAGTAGGTAGTACTTTCCGTGGACTGGAGTGACGTTACCGGCTTCTTCAAGGACCTCTCTCAATTCCTCGATGATCTTTTTCGTTGCTTCAAGGTCATTCAGGTTTGTAAGGTAAATATTACCTTGAAGAACCTACAAAGGAGCAAGTTAAAGTAAGTAGTTCTTTATAGAGAAGACCACTTTACCTGTGTATACCAGATCGCCTCATCGCAGATCTTAACTTTGTCTTTTAATTTCTCCAAAAATGCAACTGCTTCTTTTTTGTCCGCAATATGTTCCACTACAACTTCAAGAATCTCAACTAAGCCATATGGATTGATCCTTCAAACAAAGACATTTTTTATGCATCATCGTTCGTTTGATGAAAAAACTTTGGTTAGGTGTACTTACTTCATTTCAAACGATGATATAAAGTTTTGATACAGTTGCAGCAGGGAATCCTCATCCTGGAGAGATTCATGACGAATGAATTTAATCAATTTTATTGTAAGTTCATTCCAGAGCCTAAAAAGTAGAATGTTAAAATGAAAAACGAAAAGAAAAAGGTTAATGGCCGATGGTTTTGGATTGCACGATTCAAGTGTAAATTTTACAAAAAATAATTATATTTGGGAGAAAAACTTACTTTTCATTGTAAAGATCTTCAATTGTTGTCCATTCGGAAGCTAATTCTTTATTTGTGGTTTTCTTTTGAGTTGATAAATATGCAGAAACATTTGCATTGGACGCCATCGTGATGACTTTCTTAAAAATTGATTTTTTTTCTGTGATAAGTTTGACAATCTGAGTTGTCAAAAAGAGAGGTACGTATATAGTTTTCTTAAAAGTGAACTGTGTGAATTGTATGTAAAACAGTAGCAGCTAGACATCAAAAGAATAAGGGCTAAACCACACTTGACTAGTGTGGTCACTTCAATGATCTCTATAATTACATATTGGGCGTGTTTTTTTGCAAGCCCGGTGGGAATTGGGCTTTTCGAAAAACTATATATCTTTAACCATATTATATTTGGCAGTTCTAGTTGGGGAGAAAACAATGCAATACAAATAAACATACTTACATAGCCAAACACTTTTCCAAAGGCGCGACTAGTGTGCACATTGTGATTTATCGTTGTATATGTAAGTATATTTTTTTGTATTGCATTGTTTTCTCCCCAACTAGGAAATTTTTTGTTGTTGTTTGTTTCGCATTGTCACATTGACGTATGGGGGAACTTCCCAATTGCATGAAAAAAAAAACGACCACAGAGATTAGCGAAAGCCACACAGAAACAAAATGGGGTTTTCATACAAACTATCGATAACAAGTATATAATTCACGCCGGCACAGTTTTCTGTGTGCTTAACTTAAGCACGGAGAATTCTCTGGGTTTAGCTTAGCCCATAGGGGATTAGTTGTTGTTGTATTTAACATGGTGATTGTTTAGCACCAACGTCGTTTTTTTTTCGTCCAAATCCCTCCGGGCTTGCAAAAAAAAAACACGCCTATTGTTTTCCCTTCAACCAAAAATTAGATCCCTTGAGACTTTGACCCTGGACCAGAGGTGGAGTCGGCTAAGGTGATGAGTGATTATTAAATGAACCATATCATAGTCACATGTGATTGTCATTGAGTTTTCCACCTGGGTAAGGTGATTCAACTCAATTCAATTCAATTGAATACTTTCCAATGACTTTTTTCAAAAACATGCTAGTGATTTTTTCAAATAAATATAAGTAATAAGCTATTGAAACCATATAACGAAAATGATGTCTTTGCAATAAAATTCTTATATTTTCTTCATATTCTGGAATGTAGGAAACTTTTTTGGTAGGAATGTTTATTTTTGTTTACTTATATGAATGCTTAAAAAAATTTTGTAGCAACTCTAATCGTACTTACATATACGGATTTCGTTGATTGTGACTCTCACTTATCGCAAATCACCTTACCGATTCCACCCCTGGATTTTTGATTGGATTTTATACGGTTATATATGTTGGGCATCGTTTAAGTCATGTGGAGGCATGTGCGATTTGTATGTTTTTTTCGCACCAGCTGAGTACTATGCTTACGAAAGTCCTTGTCTGCTTCCAGAGTAGGTACTTCTGAAGCAAAGTAAACAAAAACTAAGGTAATAGATTGTGCTCACAGGAACTCAACACACATCATTAGAAACAACAACAAAATATTATAATAAGACAAGTAACTCTGCTAGAACACTATAGAATGGTGCAACTGGAGCTGTGAAAAAGTGTCCTACGTGATATTTTGTATGTGCCCACAGTGCACGCAGCTGTACAGCTTTTAGTATATTTTAGAGAAAAAAAAACGGGCTTATTATTCACTTTTTTTTCTTTCCGATTATTGTCTTTCAAATAAATATTTTTTGCGTAACAAATAACCACAAAAAGGTTCAATATTTTTTTCCGGCTCTTTTTTTTCTTACAAAACGCCAAACAAAAGTGCTGCACGTGAATAGCTAAAAGTTGGTGAACTCTTGCAGCACCGACTGCAGTAGCGTTGTGTTGTGTTCGTAACATTGGTCGCGTTCGAGTAAAATTTAAAAGCGAGCGTTGGTGTTGTTGTAATCCTATAGGAAAAAATAGCTGCTGATAAAACCAGCTGTTTTCCAAAATAAATCTGAAAAATCTGAACCTAAAATTTTTCGGATTTTTGTGAAAAAAAAACAGCTGACAACTGAAATACGTATTAGCTGATTTTTTGCTGTCTATAGTCTCTTACTTTTTTGTGGATTTAAGGATTTAACAACACGTTGGATTTCTAGTTTGTGTTTTTTTTAGTAGATTTTGATTTTTACCGAACAAAATAAAATATATATAAAATACAAAATACTTTTTTAAAATAAAAAATCACTTGTTTCTTGTATTTTTTTTTGTTTGTCTTGGTCGCTGCGTTTTGACTTTTGACATGTCCGATGCAAAACGATCGGAAAATTTAGGTACGATGTCGTAAATGAACTGTCAATATTTGTATGGAAAATCTTTTCCGGCAAATCGTTAACTTTCCCACAAGAATTTGTGTCGTTAACATCGTAAATGAAAATGGTAATATGGTAAACTTTTTTTAATAGTATTATGACATAATCTACCTCTGAAATTGGAATGTCTGCATGCAACTCAAAATTTGAACTAAAAATTGAAATAAGAAAATCGTGTCTTATTGAATTTTTTCGTGCCACCGGTCCACGATGAAATTTTCGTGTCAAAAAAGCATGATCGTGCCACTTAGGCAATGGCGGTGGCATTCCTTATTTTACACGGTTTTAGTAAATAAATACAATGTTGATGCCAGTGTGGAAGTCTTTATTTTCTTTGGAATTAACACTTTTTCTTTTATAAATTACAACATACACCTGCGAACAGATTTTATGTTTGTTCTTCGAATTCATATTAAATTTAAATAATTTTTATTTCAATAGGTCACGAAGAAGGAATATAATTAATAATAATTTTATTTTCACAAAATTTCTTAACAGTATTTGACACAAAAACGGAGAAATTTTGATGGGAATCCTGCTTATGTATGTATATTTGCTGAGATTTCCGAGATTTCAGAAATATAAATTGACAAATAACAATTTCCGAAATTACAAATTTCACAATGAAGTTTACTATGGTGTAGAAATAGGTTTTCTTGACAACCCCAAGAATTGTCAAAAAAAATTGGGTTTTTCGGTTTTCAAAAAACACTCGAGGGTGTAAATTGTTTTGTTGACAGTCAAAGCAAGAAACAAGAAGTTCTGTGCGACCCTAGGTCTCGAAAAACAAAGAATTTGACTGTCAGGGTCAGTTGAGGTTTTTCAAAAAACGCTTTAGGCTGACTTCAGGGCTCAACGAACAAACCTATTATAAAATACTTAAAAATAGCATACTAATTTGTTTTTTAATGTAAAATAATTTTTTAATGAAACCGCTGTAACGATTTTTGATATTTGGTGCTCATAAGCACCAAATAAAAAACGAAATAAAAATTTGAATTTATAAATTTTATAAAATAATAAATAATAAATTTTAATAACAAAAATTTCAACTGTTGCTACGAAAATTTGTTCGGTTTAATTTTTTGGTTATTTCTTACTGAACTATAATGTGTAGATTCCCAATAAAACATTGCTATATTAGAAAATAAGGGTAAAATACCTACAATAATAAGCGATCAAAGGGCACTAAAAACTGCCCAGCCAAGATCTGACACTACAACCTTTACATCAGGAACAAACTCAGGCAATTTCCGAACCACCTCTAAATTCAGTACCAATAAATTCAGAAACTATAAATTCACCAAATTTCATCCCTTTAGAATATGTGGTTCCTGAGATAAAAGACTTCAAAAATCAATTCTGCAATTCTGATTACTGTAGAATAACTCCTACATCTTCTATATGTTCACTGGTAACACACCCATCAAATCAAAATTTAAATGTATTCCTGATTTGATTTTATCATTTAAAACGTGTAGGGGCCCCTTAAGGCCAATTATTTTCATTTAACCCAAAAGATATTTTCCCTTAATCAAATTTTTTATCGAAATATAAAACTTAAGTCTGAAATAATAAGAGTTACTTTTTGGCTCATTCTATTTTTATTGAGAAATATAAGAGAAAATCATAAAGAGCAGCTTATATTATACTATATAATCAGTCTCAGATTCAGATAGATGCTTAATTAAAGAAATATAATTTCTCTCTGTAAAGACTTTAAACTGAGATAAACTTAGTTTAGTATTGATTGAACCGGCCGAATTGTAATTAGTATTGTGTTAGCCGTCGCAAAACAAGTTCACCGATTTGAAGCTCAGTTAAATGTCATGAGCGAGTTATTTTTAATCTTAAACAAACAAGAATAATTTGGTATTTTCCGTAAGTGTTCCTTTGATTCATCAAAACAATAAAAAAAAAATTATGAAGAATGAACGAAGATTGGCAGAGATGATGTTGGGTATTGTCCTGATGATAACATTTTCAGCGAATGCACGTAAGTGGAAATATTTGTTTGCTTTGTAATGGGGAAACCACATTTTCAAAGAATTTTAACTATTAACGATAAAAAAATATAAGAACAAATTCGTATACCTGATTCGTATTTTAATTTATCTTTACCTGATACAAAAATAACATAAATATAATATTATTATTGTTACAATTTGGAAGTTGGGAAACTTGTTTTTCTTGAAAGTAACAAAAAATAAATTAGAAGAAGAGCAAATGGTACACAATAAGATTCCTTTATCGAGCTCAATTGTGTAGGTACACAATAGACTGAATTATTTTTGTTTTAGTTCAAAATCCTTTTTAGTATTTTTGAGTCAAGATAAGTTCAAGTATTCAAAACTTTTATAGGGGTATAATATACGGTAGGTAAAAAAAAGATAAATGAATGTGATATGTTATATTAAAGGAGCACTAGGGTAACATTCTGTCCACTTTTTTCATATACATCAGTCCCACCAGCTTACCTAAAACCTGTTTCGTTATTTTATTTTTCAACAATTTAAATGAAATTAAATGAAAAATCCTGATATCTAAAAAATCATTCCTTTGAAGCTTTGTGTTTATTTATTTAATCCACTTAATTAAAAAAATAACATGAAAACAACTACATATAAAAATCAAACAAAACGAAAAGTAGTGAACAATTAATTGACTACATCTGTTGTTCTTATGCTAATATGACAATGACAAATGTAAAAATGTGCCTACAACATTTTTTTTAAATTCATTAATTTTCAATACATTATAGGCTATATCTTTTTGTAAAAATAAAAATCAAAGAAATTATTAAAAATTTATTAATTATTAGTTGGCGGTGGCTAAACCATTTTTTTAAATTTTTGATTTGCTTGGAAAAGAAACATCTGATTTTGATATTTTTTATAGGAATTCTTTTAGCTAAACGGTGCTGTGTTCCAAAATTAATTTTTAAAAAGGTTTTCTTTTTGCAAATATAATATGTACATAATTCGAAAACGATTTGGTCGATTTTAATCACTATCTAGCAAATTCAGAACAAAAATATTCGTGTTTCCAAAAACAACAGTTACCTGACATTAAAAACCGTTTAATCTTATTTTTCTCAAAAACTACTCCTACGATTTTGATCAAAACTTTCTTTGTGAATTAATATTTTTACGTACAAAAGCTTCTAATAAGTTTTAATAATATTGCATATCATAATTTTCAAAAAAAAACTAATTTTGGAATTAAAATAAAAAAAATACAATTAACTGACAGTTGGCGTACCAGTTTTTTTTGTCTAAAAATATTTACAAAAATTTGTTTGCCATTTGACTAAAGCGAGTTTTAATGTAACTCGGAAACTTAGCAGAACTAGATAATTTTTTCTTGAAGGATTTGTTACTTTTACGTAAGAGATGCTCCTGAAAAAAATATTTTGGGTGCAAAAGGCTGGTTTCAAACCCAAACCTCTTGCGGGACCACACCAAAAATCAAAAAACTTTTTTCTTAAAAATTGTATTTTATTTCGGAGTGAATTTTTAGTTTCTACTTAATTGCTCAAAATTTTTTTCTGAAAAAATCTAGTTAAATATACAAAGATATTTGTACTTTATGGATTTAAATGACCAATTGGGTGAAACTTATATTCACTGACTATCTTATATTTCAATTGACATAATATAATTAGAATCTGGATAAGATCTGGGGGGAATAAAATAAAGTTATAATATGAAAAGCTACTAAAACTTTTATTATTTTTCTATCAACTTGCTATCATTATGTTTCTTTGTAAGATTTTTCAAAAACGTTTCCTGACCTTTTCAGCATAAATGAATTATTAGTTGTTTTTGATTTGCGTTTGATTGAACGCACAGAATGTTTAGCTTAATATAAAGTTATATAGATACAGATTATTTTACATAAGAAGAAGAAAACCACAAATAATATATGAGAATTATTATTTTTGTTATTTTGTTCTTGTGGACATAACACATTATTTGTTTATTTATTAACTTACTTATTTAAAATATATAATTTAACCTTATTTACAATAAGTATTGTATACTTTTTCTAGAAATAACTAAACTGTTCCCGGTTACAGAAGAAGTTTCACCTAAAACCACTGTACCTCCAATAAAAGACTCGCTTTCCAATGAACCCTATTCGGAAAAAATAGTTTATCCACCTCCTCCTGGTGTTAGATTATCAACAATTTCATCTACAGAATCAGCTCTTTCAACACTAAGAGATCTCACAACTAATAATGATCTACAAGTATCTTCTACAACTTCTTCAAAAACAGTAGTTCCTACGAATAAGGATACATTACCGAACAAATCAAATCTTTCGATTATATCCAGTTCATCTTCCGAAGGAACTTCGGCCCCAGAGGCGATTAGTTTCAAACAAGGAGCTATACCAGCTCCATCGACCAGCCAACAAATTTTCAACACAGAAGAAACTAATTTTGAAAAATCAAAAATTCCAAAAAAAGAAACTCCTGTACAAGATGAAGTAAAATTATCAAGTAAATTGAATCTTCCCATTGAAAAAGCAAGTACTTCTACTTCTGTTCGAGAAGCGATTCAGTTCAAACAAGAAACTTTATCGGTTGCAGTTCTACCGTTGACTACAGAAGGGCCTTTTACCACAGAGGTGTCTATTTTACAAAAAACAACTCAAGAAATAAGTGATGGTAAGGAAGTTACTTTCAATGCAGAATTACCTCATGACCAAACAATTAAAACGTCATCAGCAACAGAAACAACCACAGCTTCAACCGTTTCTCAATCTATTCCAACTACTACATGTACAACACCGATTGGTAAGAATGGTGAATGCAAAGACATACGTCAATGTCCGTCATTATTAAAATTGTTGATGCGAGAGCCATTATTAGCGGAAAATAAATTATACCTTCAACGAAGTCAATGTGGATACGAAAATCAAACTGTTTTGGTATGTACATACATACATATATTTTGTTTAATTAATTGAAAATTTTATTTATGAAATTAAGAAGTAGTTCAGATTTCGATAACATATTATTTAAACAAAAAGTATTATCTACATAACTATGCTTATCGTGTTTCCAGATTCAATTTGATTTTTAGGAACAAGTAATGGTTTTATTAAAAAAAAATTCTAGATTTTAATCAAATCTAAAGCCTTATTTACATTGACCACTTTTTGCAAAATTGCAAAAGTAAAAATATTTTTTTTTCCCGCTAGCGCAGTTATTTTGTCAAAAAGAATATACACAAATGTGTCTCATTTTTCCGTAAACCTATACTTCGTAATTGGCTTAACCGTTTTGTAATAGTAGTATAATATGTCTTCAATTGTTTACCAGCGTTTACCAGCTCTCGGACTATTACTTTATTTTTTATATTTTCTTTACTCACAGAACTTAATTTTACTAATAATATTTTTATTAATATAAAGACAAGGCCTAAATGAACCTTTATGGTTAGATGAACCGAAAATTTCAACAAAATTGAACTAAAACTGCCTCCTTCATACAGAATATAAGAAAAGTGTGATTGTCGGGACTCACGGTTAAGATGTGTGAACATCAAATTTAGCCAGTTCACGTTTCTGAGATCTCACTGAGCAGCTTAAACAAGATTTCCCAGCTAAAAGTTAAAAGAGCACTCCCCATTTCTTTTTTTATAATTTGATCAACTGCGCCAAAAAATATTTGAGCAAACGTATCCCAAAAATATCAGTCTCAGCTTTATGATCTCAAAAGTGAGGAATCTCACTGAAATTACTGCAAATTACGTTCAGATTTCTGAGATTGCTGAGATCTCTGAGACCTCAGTGAGCCTGAGAAACCTGAACTGGCAAATTAAATATTCAAGTGCTGGTTTTACATCACAGAACGCGGCGAGATCGAACTGTCAATCAAATTTGAACGCAAACTCAACTTGACCTCTCGATTTAGTTTGAACTACGAAGGAACGTATCCAATATATATCAACGTATCATAACGTGTAACAACACAAATTTCCACATTTTTAGTTTACTCTACTGCCGGCATAGATGTTTACACATCAAAAGGTCGAAAACCAGTAAAAAGTTGGGCGCGGAAAAAATTAGGTGTTTCCAAATAATACAAGAACATAATAACTATATTATATGTATAAGGTGTTCTAAGAATGTAATAAAAGATTTTTTTCAATTTGTTCATTAAATGTCAAATGGTACACTCGGGCGTATGCGTACTTTTCTCATTTACTTATTTAGTTAAATTTTTTTTTCTGTATCCTTACGTTTATATAAGTGTCAATAACGGTCTTCAAATTTGATTCAGTCGACACAATGGGACAAGGACGTACAAAAATTGATTAATAAAGTGATAATATTAATAAATAAATGTTTGACAATGCAGTTGATTAAATCGTTAGGTATTGAATGCAAACAATTAATATTCGTCAAGTTTTTTTCGAGAACGTGATTGCTAAGGACACAGCCATAATTTTTACGAACCTACATTTTATGAATTTAGGCAGAATAAATGAGAAAGAGACAGAAAAAAATAATTCATATGTGTACCTAAATAATATTATTATATAATGTATTTTATAAAAAATTAGGAGCAAATTAAAAAAAAGGAAAGTATATAAACAATTCTTTTTCCGACGTTGTTCGCGCCTTCTTCTTGACAGCAATACGAATAAATGTTTGAATAAATAATAATTCTTTTTGTGTTTCAATTTTGCCAAGTGGTTTCAATTAAAATATATATTTTTACTTACTGTTTCTTCAATTGTTAAGGGTTACATCATCCATTTTAATCAGACAATTTTAATTTTGAAATGGAAATAAATAAACGTTTAAAAACATTTTTTTTTTAATTAATAAAATAATAAAAATTGATCACTTATTAAGCAAAGGAATTTTTTTAAAACTATAGTATTAAGGACTTTTAAGAAATAGCAATGCGCTATAAGTCTATCGTCTTTTTATCATTTGCTAAATGTGGAGATATTACAGAGTGTAGTATGTTTGTGTCTCGTTCACTGTTCAACCTTCAATAAGCCGGAAAATAAAAAGGAAATTCAATTACAGGTGCCTTCCTTTAATTTATTTATTTCTATTCTACAGCAAATATGTTTGAGTTCGAAAAATCACTTCAATTTAGTTCAACAACGATTGAGGCCATAACACACAAAAATTGAACTCAGATTTCAAAAAAAAATTAATGTAGGATTTTCATTTTCTAAATTTGTTTTGGGAAGTTAAAAAACCATTCTTAATGTTTAAATGTTTGGTATTCTTGTGTTTTATGATTTTCTTAAAGTAATAAAGAATAAAATGCACGACTGGGTCAGACGAACTTGCTCTTATGTATGTTCGATCATAATAGTCTGAATAGTTAAAATTTTTTTTAAATCAATATAATTAGAAATAAATTGTAAGGGGTTTTGTGTAATAACACACTTGCAGGTAGACTGCCAAGCTTTCGCACCATCATTAAAAATAAATTGATTAAACTTCTGAAATTGTTTTGACACCATCTGATTTCTTACACAAATCTTAATTTATGAGCACAAATTTTAAATTTAATTTGGAGCGGTTTTTAGAAAAAAAAACTATTTTTTACATATATAAAATTTTGAAAACATTTTTGAGAAAAAAATTGGTACGCCATTAACCTTTAATAATACGGAATTAAAATAAATTTTGAAAAAAATTCTTCGACACATTTTTGAAATATTGAAGTTTCAAAATATAATTTTGAAATTTTTTAAAGAAAAATTCAAAATGACGTATTTATTTTTTTTTTTAAATCTTTAAACTTATCAGATGCTCTTGTGTACAAAAATTTCATCAAAATTTGTTAAAAAAATAATGAGATAGCTGAAAACCAAAAAAGGTGTTTCTATGAGAGATACCATTTTTAATCGATAGATACAATTTTTTTCCAACAATATGGTAGATCGTCCTCATATTAATTGACATAAAACTTTTAGAAAAATACTGGGGACCGTTATTGAACAAAAAAAATGAGATTTTCTTTACCGGTTTTAAAACACTCTTGCATTGGAGTTGACTTAATCGTTTTCGAATAAAATGGATGCCTTTTTTAAAAAAAAATTACTGAATTTTAAAAATAGTTCTGGGCACGTTTTTGAGAAAAATTAGATTTTCATAATTTTGTTAAAAAATTTGTAGGTACCGTTAAAAAATTAATAAAAAACGTGTCGGGGAAGTGCCCAAAAAGCGCTAGGTACCAAGTTTAAAGAAAATCGAACTACCCGTTTAGGCTGCAGCGGAAAGAACGGGATAGACAGACAGAAAGACTGATGGACAGAATTACGAGACCCACTTCTTTTCGACTTCCCTATCATCGCAATGTCAAATTTAGTCAAAATCTCAAATTCGATTTTTTTCCGAATCCATAACTTGCTATCTAGTACCTACAAAATACATACAATAAAACTAAAAATAATCAAACTTAAGTCAAGATAAGTTAAAGATTTTCTAAAGAAATTCCTTCTTTTTTTTTTAAATAGAGCGTTCTCAATCATTCTGTTTCATAAATCCAAAACTTGCTCTGTAGCTTATCTGCTGTATGTAGGTATGTATATCGCAAAAGTATAAAAATCCGATTATTTTTGTAAAAAAAAAAAAACAGAAACAGAAAAAAACAAAGTATACCTGTTTACAAGAAAATAAGTTTTATGCCCTTTAATTTCTTGAAAATTGACTCTACTAATAAAGTACTAATATATCAATCTACATATTTTTTTTTTCAAAAATAATAACCAATCTTTCATTTAGGTATGCTGCGCTGACAATGTCCCAGCACCAATACTATCCCCTAAATGGTCGCTTTTGCCAAAGCCTCGCTTGTGTGGTACCATGCATGAAAATCGTCTCTATGGCGGCTATCAAACAGAAATCGATTCTTATAGCTGGATGGCTCTACTAGAATATGCCAAAGGTATGAATTGAATTTTTAATAACATTTATTGAAGATAAGCCATTTTCTTAAAAAATGTTTAACAAACTTGACTTAAAATAAAAGTAGAACAATTTATTAGTACATATTTTTGTTTCTGGGGTAGTTAAATTGAAAGAATTTTAATTTAGGTCACTTATGAGCACATTTAAATAAAATGGTCATACAAAATATCAAAATAATTACATCCTGCGCTAATTTTAAATTTATTTTATCCGTTAATTTATATTTCAAGGTGGAAGCGAAACCGGATTTCACTGCGGGGGTACATTAATTAGTAACCGTTATGTTCTTACTGCAGCCCACTGTGTCACAGGTTTGCCCAAAAATTGGTCCATAAAAAGTGTTCGTTTAGGTGAATGGGACGTATCCACCACCAAGGATTGTTCAAAATATAATGATTTCGTAGATTGCTCAGATCCACATATAAGTGTTACTGTTGACGAAGTGATTCCTCATAAGGGTTATTTACCAACATCTAAAAACCAACTTCATGATATTGCACTCATTCGTTTGGCAATTGAAGTTAATTCAACTGACTTCATTGAACCAATCTGCTTACCACATGGTGAAAATAATCTACATGCTTTCGATGAACAAAGTTTGGACTTAGTTGGTTGGGGAGCATCACCTGACGGTTTGTTGAATAATAGGAAAGAAAAAGCCACTGCTCAAGTGATACAGTTGAATAAATGCCGCACTAAATATGCAGAAAAAAACATTACGCTGGAACAGTCGCAATTTTGTGTTGAAGGTCGATTAAAAAACGACACTTGTCGCATTGATTCCGGAGGTGCAGTTATAAGCTTTGATACATCCAATCAAGGACTTGGAAGTTTCTATATAGCTGGAATCCAATCATTTGGACCGTATCCATGTTGGTTGGGTGAGTTGCCTGGAGTTTATACAAGAGTTGGAGAATATTTGGACTGGATCTTAGACAATATTCACGTTTAATTTTTTTTTATAATACCTAAATATAGTAGCAAATAAATAAAAAATATTAAAATCCTTTTTATTAATTTTTAACAAATTTAAAGGTAGCTCCGTATAAAATTAAATTTGGAAGAAAAGAAGTGTTTTTGTTGAGTAGTTGTTACTTGTTAGGTTTAAATAATTTTTTAAATGTTCAATATTATGTATCAAAAACGGAACAAATCCGCAAAATTGGCTGTCCAATAATTAAATAGCTAGTTGAGCAAGAAATTCTTCTAAATAAAGGCTCAGATATTCGAAGAATTAACATCATCCCATTCATATATTGCGCTAGAAGAATGAAGTACGAATTTTAAAATTAAATATTCAACTAATTTTGTCTATAACTAAAAATTCGTTTTATTGTTCTAATAACATTGATTAACAATAAAAAAAAGAATAGACATCTTGAACTCCTAAGTTCAAACAATTTACACAGACTCTTCATTGAGAGCCCACACAACACAGTTACAAATGATTGGTGGCAGAACACAAGTCAGAGGTGTGTTGTTTTTTAGTAGTTAAAAGAAAATTAAAAATTTTCCGCTTCTCCCCGACGTCTTTTCAGAGGGCTGTCACTGGTATAGCACTTATCTAACATCTCCAACAGAGTAGTTTGTTTAAGTTTTACTTTTTTCTCGCCGGTTTTTGGTAGCAACACTTTAGGAGAGGAGACTTCCTTATTCTTGCTGTTAATGGCAACCTCGTCAGAATTTGTATCCTCCGTTATTAGTTCTGCCTCCAATTTTTCTGCAACAGCCGCCAGCATATCATCCTCACTTTGTTCGTCGAAAAGATCTGGAGATAATACTAGCGGTGTGCTACTGCTACTACTAGCCGAGTCTTTATCTTTTCCCCGATGACATGGTTTTGAGCTAGATGCTGGTTCATTTTGTTCTTTCGTTGGAGTTTTGACGAACACGCGTTGTTTTCTGCTACTACTTGACGCTTGACTGCTAGAATGACGATCAGTATGACAGGTGCATATGAAATCATAGAGCGCACTCGGTGCTAGTTTTTGCTCTTGGAACTTCTTCAAATACCGCCATAGCTCTTTGACTGTGACATTATTTTCGATGAAAAACGTATGAATTTGGTGCACTGAGTCGCGAAGCTTTTCATCGCCAAATGTGAAGTAAACAAGTGGCCTCTTAGCCACTGTGCATGCCATTAGTTGCAATAGAGCCTTCAGAGTTGCCTCTCCTCCAAAGGCACCACAACCCCAGTTCCCAGATGCCACTCCGGGTGCAATTGTATCAAGGGGATGAAAGAACCCTACGTAAGCTTTGTTCAATTCCCTCAACATAAGATCCTCTCGGTATTGGTGTGATGGCTTCGCAAAAGGCAGGGCATCGATTGCAACTATGTGGATACTTTTCCGACGACTGCTATCGAGTGGAGTGTCGTCTTCAAAGTCCCCGTCCCAAACAAACGAGTTTGAATAACCCTTATACTTGCTGTACCTTTCACAGCCGACCATTATCAGAGCTTCTGTTGGTCGCAGACATTCTGTGAAAAGCTTACTTATAAGCAGCTCCGGACAAATGCTGAATCGGATCTCTTCCTGAACACAGCCATGACCCAGAACTCCTCCGCCTAAAAATTTATTTGCAAAGTCAACTTGTAAGAGACCGCGTCCTTGGTCTTCGATTGTTCCACAAGAGTTGATATGCAGTGGGGTCACTGCTAATGGGGCTTCGATGTGAGACCAGTTAGGCAGATCTGCAGTTGGTATGCTGCGTCTTATGAATGAGACAACTCCTGTGGGAGTCCTATTACACACTCTCTTGAAGTAGTGACAAATGCATTTGATTTTTTCAATGACTGATTGTCCTCCCGATTGGAAAAGCCTGTTAAAGTTTATGTCTGGAAAGGTGCTGTATTCTGACTTCCGTTTGGTCGTATTCCTCCTGGGGAACGTACAAAGGAATGCGTTAGCTAGCAAACAGGCAACTTGGAGTTGTGTTAGCGAGAGCGACCTATTTTGTCCTTGCTTCAGCAACGGTATCCCACTAGGGACGATAGAAGGCAGTCGTAGAGCTAGATGAATAATCTTTGGAAGTAGATTATCAAAGAATCCTTTTGATTCCGATTCGTCGAGCTCCTCTTCGAACAGTTGATGCAATGAATGGAAATGCCATAAGTCGCTATATTTGGAGTTATACGATAGTATAGCGTCTTCAAGTTCTTGGCTGGTTTTGATTGGACGACGCAAAGCCTGTTCTACCATCTTCCATCGGCGTTCGATTGATACATTGCCCTCGTCACCAACAATGGGATATTGACTTTTGATTGAACACGGTAACCGGACATGGTTTGCATCCCATTTGTCTTGGCCTTTAAGGGGACGTGGAGCTTCAGTGGCATCGCAACGAATTGGGAAGTGATACAGAACCGAATCGTGGTCGGAAGGGCGAACTGGTGGAACATGCTCCAATTCGAATTCATTCAGATAGCGATGAATTTCATCCATAGAACAACCACGCCACGAGACGTTGTCATCGATACGGGCGTCCATTTGCTTTGTATTTCTAAAATATACGAATGAAATAAAAAATGTTAAATTATAAACAAACAAATTAATTTGTATTCCAGCTCTGTGTTTTTATGAAAACTTTAGAACCTAATGTCAGCCAGCTGTTATTTTACTTTTCTCTGAACTGTCAATAATAGTTTTCTTACGTTTCAGTATACAGAAACAATAGCAGCTTCAGTCAAGGCAAGTTCAAGGGATTAAGGCCGGGTCAAACAGAACGCGGTCAGGCGGGACGGTTAGAACGCACCGCTGCCCTCCGCGTTCTAAAGTGATTTTCCTCCGTCCGAGAACGTGAATAATATAAATTGAATCTCTCTCATAAAAGTCAAGGCAACTCTTTTTTTCTTTGCTTTTGTAATTTACTGCGACAAAAAATAGTTCAGCAAGCGAATACAAAAAATTCCAGTGTTTATAAACTTATTGATTTTCCTAACAAGAATTTAAAAAAATAATGCTCTTATTTATAACCGTTGTCTAACTTTAGACAACTGTCCAACTTTGGAAAATGTGTTCAAAAACCTTGTTTATTGTTGTCTTGTAGCTGCCTAACTTAGACACAAGAGTAGATTGTCTTAACCGTGAATAATGTGATACTTATTTTTATTAAATAAAGCATATTTCTACCAATTTGAAAATAGTTAGACAGTGTCTAAGTAGACAAAAATCTAATAAATACAACTATAAGAGTTTTTGTTAATATTTCGTATTTTTTTCAGTCTGGGTCCAAGAAAAAAACGATGCGATGGAATAATTTTTTTTTTTTTCTGTTTTGACGTTTGACTATTCTTTATTAAAATCTACAACTTCAATTTGACCGTCGCGTTCCATTTTTAACCTCTGACCTTGACCGCGTTCTGTTTGAACAGCAACGTATAATTCTATAGAAGACAGGGAACGCTACGGGCAGAATTGTTTGCCGTCCCGCCGGACCGCGTATTTTATATTTCTTTTCCCGCTAGCGCAGTTATTTTGTGAAAAAGAATATACACATTTTTTTTTTAACCGAAATTTAAGCTTTCTGCATCATTTTTATAAGTTTTTCAGTCGAAACACTATCTCAAAATGAGTTTTTCACTTTTTTGGGCAATGCAGTTAAGGCTTTACATTGAATTCAAATAAAATAGAACTTTAATTATATTTGTCAATGAAACATTGAGCTTGAGCTGTTGTGAGAATGAAATTATATGTACATTATGTAAAATTAACTAAATCAGCATTGCAACAGATTTTATCAATTTCATTAAAACTGTTGTCATATGTCATAAATTATTTTGTTTTGTTTTTCAAATCCAAATTTCATAATAAAAATTGTTCCAAATATCTTATTTTGGAACTAAATAAACAATAAACAAAAAATGCGTTCATTGAATTTTCATGACCAAAACTTAACAAATCAAACACCAACCACAGTGAAAATTATAAAGTTCAAAAACGATCACGGCGTTAGCGAACCCTTCTGTGATAGAGTTTTCATACAAACAAACTATCGATAGCAAGTATATATTATAAGTTTACGCCGGTAGGACAGTTTTTTTGTGCGTTTTAAGCCCGGATATTTTTCTAGATTATATTTTCTGGGTAGAGTATAGTCTGGTTTCTGGTCTCGTTTTTAAAATCTCCATTGAGAAGATCTCGCACTATAAACATCTCGCCATTGTTAAATCTTGCAAATTAAAATTTTAAAAATTATAATCGCTTAAATATTAATTTATATTACTCATGCAAGCTTTAAAGTATGTTTCGTTTTCAGCTTTTACTCGAACAAACAACACACTGGTTTCTATTATAAACTCATTCCAATGTTTTTGCAATACATTAATGGGCTTTTTTAACAAGTGAAGTGAACACTGGATTTTTTTTTAATGTCGAACATAAAATTTATAGTTTATGATTGGCTTGGCGTGTATAATTAAGTAAATTTTGTGATCCTTTTGAAATCAGAAAATCTGAGATTCCAGATCAAATTAAATGGCTAAACTTATGTATGTTAGGTATATACATAAGCTTAGAGATTTAATTTGAAAAATACTTATACTATTTTAAAAAATACTTAACTTCAGGTTGTCATATTATAAAATGTTGTTCGGTGGAAGCATGTAAATACTTTCACTAATAAATCACAGTCTAAAATTTCTCGACATAATTACGTATCATAGTTTGGAAATTAAAACACAATACAATTTTTATAGATTATTTTATATTTTTTTTTACAAAAATATTCGTTCTTGTGATACTAAAATACAAAAGTAACTTACGGTTCCATATTTTGCTGAATCCAATCAACATAATCACTGACTCTTGTATAAACGCCTGGCCAACCTTGCAATCCGCATGGAGTGGGTCCAAAGGACACTACTCCAGCAATGAAATAATAAATTCGCATTTTGTTCGATGAATCCAATCCAATGAGTGGCCCACCAGAATCACCTCGGCATGAATCGATACCCTTTTGGCCACCAGCGCATATTTGTGAGCTTTGCAAATCAACGCTACGTTGGCTATAAACTCGTTGGCAATCACTCAAAGGTACAATTGGGACTTCAGCTTTCAGTTTAACATTACTTGATGATCCTTGTTCTGTCTTTCCCCAACCGGAAACATCCATAACGTTACCATCGAAAGTAGAACGCTTCAGGAGATCTTTAAGTGGCAAACAAATTGGCCGAATGAAGTCGGTATATGGAACACTACGTGATAATCGTAGCAAGGCAATATCGTAAAGTTGACTTTTTGACGAAGCTTCATAATTTTCATGAGGAATTACTTTCTCGATCGTAACATCAACATGAGGATCAGCACAGTCCTCAATGCCAGCAACATCTTTTTCACAATCACGGTCTGTCGAGGTATCCCACTCACCCAGGCGAACTTGATATGGCGTCCATGTAGTCGGTATAGCACTTATACAATGAGCGGCTGTCAAAACGTAACGATCATTGATCAAACTGCCACCGCAGTGATGTCCGTTTACATTTCCAGCTTCAAAATAATAACAAACAAAAATCAAATGTACCTAAGTTTAAGTTCTCGATAAGAAACCTTACCTTTTTTATACTCGATCAATGCCATCCATGGGTATTCATCGATTTTCGTTATGTTACCTCCGTAGATTCGATTTAAAATTACGTTACCACAAGTACCAGGCTCAGGAAGATTTGCTCGAATTCTCGATTCCGTAGTGTCTGGTTCTGGCATTTGAGCCCCAATTTGTCGTTCTGGACAACAAATCTATAAAAAGAAAAGTTACAAAATATTATCTACATATGTAGATACATATGGATGTACATATATGAATATGATATAATAGGTGTGTTTTTTTGTAAGCCCAGATGGAATTGGTCGAAAAAACAACGTCGGTGCTAATCAATCACCATGTTAAATACAACAACAACTAATCCCCTACGGGCTAAGCTAAACCCAGATAATTCTCCGGGCTTAACTTAAGCACACAGAAAAACTGTGTTACCGGCATAAATTATATACTTGTTATCGATAGTTTGTATGAAAACTCCATTTTGTTTCTGTGTTGCTGTAACTAATCCCTTTGTCGTTTTTCTCCTGCAATTCCCACCGGGCTTGCAAAAAAACACGCCTAATATTATGTTGAACTTTTATATTTCATTCTTACCAACACTTTTCCTTTATTTGAACCACATTGGCTACGTTGCAGGAAAGTTTTATCAGAATCTAATAGTGGTTTCTTTGTCAGTATGTTGAACAGATATGTGCATTGTTCCAAATGTATGCACAAAGCACGCTCTGAATTTGGAGTTATGCATCGTCCATAGTTAACAATGTTTTCTGCGGGTGTATCGGGCGGATAATAAAATTCTTTTTTTTTTTTTTTTTATAAATTTGATGAAGATATAAAGAAAAATATAAATCAAAAATATTTATTAATATTATAATTAAGGATTCGCTAAACAGAACACATAATCTACAACATACTACGTTTCCTCTTTGAGTTAAAAACCACAAAATTAAAACGGTAAGTTACCGTTTGTTGGTTAACATAAGATACAAACTATTTTCCAATGCCATATGATAAAAGGTAGAATTAGTACAAATCGGTTTTAAGTTACACTCATGAGACTTATTCTTTTATATTTACCTACTTATGTTAAAAAGTTAAATAATTTTTTTTTATAACAGGGCCGTGGACATACTTAATTCGGCTACAATGGACTCCTTCTTTTAAAATAAAACATAACAACTGTTATAAATCTGTATTTATCAATAATCTCGGACAGTCCTACGCAGTTTACCGTTTCACCACGGGCTACTATTTTGAGAACTGAAAACAAATTGTGTAAGACTGCTACCCCTTGCAATTTTTAAGCCCGTAGGCAAGGGACGTACATATGTGGTGGCCGGAGAAAACAAAACTGCTGAGGTTGAAAAATTGCAGAGTAAAGAGTGTGGGGTATTTTCTTTCCATTAAAATCACTGTCGTCTTAAAGGAGTTTAAAAGAAATGTGTTTTTATTTTTAATAAATAAGAGCCGGGACGAAAGTATAAAGCTCTCAACTAAGAATAAAAGTTAAAATATATATATTATTTTGTATTACTATGAAAATTAATACCTGCTCAATAGTTAGAGTTATTTAAAAAATCCACACAAAAAGGACTGGAAAGTTTTCAAGAACAAAATTTTACTTAAAAAACAAATTGAATTGATGTTTATACAAACATCTAATCTAAAAAATAACAAAATTAAACAACAACATAAAAACGTGTAAAAGCTGCTGATAATCTTTGGGAAAGTCATAAAGAAAATTAAATACAATAAATACCTACATACATACATACATATGTGTAAATTATAAAAATAAAATGATGACGAAACGCCTTCTTAAAACTTCAACCTGTTCTTAAAAACCAGCTTTCTGAACGAATATTCCTGTCTACATGCTATATCTATCTTGCAATTGTGTTTATAAAATATAATCCGTCAATTAAATTATTCAAAGAGATAGCGCGAAGAAAAAATAATAAAAAAAATAAGCTAAGTCTGAGATGTTGTATTTCTGGTAGTTTCACATATATTGATTGTCATTTCTCAGGTTTTTTTTTTTTAAAAAAACCCATTTGCACAAAAGAATCCCCGACATACTTGACTGCCTTGCATTGGGCTAAGCTAAAGTATTGTAATTTGTCTTGTTCTCGTATCTTTTATTTTTGGTTTGTTTACATTTATGAGTAATAAGACTCTATAACCGCTTGTGCTCTTAATTTCCAATATTTAATCTTTTTCCCATGAAAAGCCCTTCAAGACAGGTTTTGGGTCATCTGTAAGTAATTAGCAACATCCCAATGACTATAACAATCATAGTTTCATAAAATATTAATTCAATATGAATGGAAGCTGGTTATTTTTGTGGAAATTTACAAAAAAAAAATTATCTATTTAAAAACAAAACAAAAAATTAAACGATCTTAAAGATTATTCGATGACCTCGAGGGTCCATCCAACTTATTCAAAAGTTTTTTGCAAGATTAACAACAAAATTAAATTTAATGTTATATACAAAAATATTCGATGACATAAAACATAAATAAATTAGGTTTAATATTAATTCTAAACAAATGTCTTGGGAATTTTTGACTTACGTGCACTGGTCACTGATATAATACTGACAAGTATGACAGCAGCAATGCTAAAGGAAGATTTTCTTATCATCCTGATGCAATGCAAATTTGTCAAGGTTCAAACAATTAAACAAAAATAAACGATTTAAAAACGTTATTTATAATCTAATAATATTACTTTAATTTTTTTTTCTCCTGCAAAGAGATAATGTCGAGAACCACTGGCTATATAACTCAATTCACATATATAAGTACGAACCGATCGAGACTAATCCTATTGATTCTCTGGCTGAGCCTAAGTAACTGACAACTAGATAGACCACTTTCAACGTCGTTGGCTGATCGTTTCGTCACTTGACCAAGCTCTTTAAGCTCTCTTTTGAAAATATCAAATCGAACCGGTAGTATTGTTTAAACAAATAATTAAGGAAGCGGAGATTTGTTGAAAGAAGCTTTAAAGAGAATTTTTAAAATAAAATTAAAAGCTCATTTGTTATTTACTTGATCTTGAGAAGATTTTTTTCGCAAAAAAACACACAATGCACTATAGAAGACAACTTAATTAAATCTGAGCTTAAAAGAGAAGAGCGAGTTGTTAGAGGATAATATTTTATCATAAGTTGATTAATAAAATTATCAAAAGGTACATATTTTTTATTATCTTAAGCATCCCTTTTATCAAGTTTGTCTAAGACATTTCCAAAGTCAGCAAAACATATGTATTATTTTTTTTCATTTTGTAGTTGTTTAGCGTTAAATTAGACGAATAATTATAAAATCGTTTTGTATAGTCATCTTATCATTTAGCAATTAATATTGTGTGAAAACCATCTCGTTGTTTTGTGATAACATGAAATGATTACTGGCGTTCACTCAAACTTATTCACGCTGCTGGTGCAAGTTTATTTGCTTTAACATTTACCTACTGGTCAATCGTACCCCCCCTCACTCTTTACTGAAGAAGACATTTTTTGTTGTGATTGTGTTTGTGACACTGCTACATTTTATTTAGTTATAAATTATTGCACATCACATATGACGATAAGAAACAATATGAATTGCCAAAGTCGCATACATGATATCGAACTCCATCCGAGGATTAGAGCGAGTGAAGACTTTTACATTTTGCATGCGAAAGCTTAAATATTTGTCATTTTTTTAAATAATAAGTTTGTAACCAAAAGTAATTTTCACTAAAAAATCAAAATTATGAAAATAAATAAAAATAACTTGTAAGTATGAAAATAAAATGCCGGCTTTGGTGACAGACATGCTCTTAAAGCGGTTTAATATGGCAAGGTGTTGCATTATTAATTTAATCACGTTATTAATCATGTTGTTTGCTTCTTTCTTTTCATTTAAAAAAAAATGTGTTCTTGGAAAAACATTTTTAAATTAATATTAAGAGAAATATGGGAATTTATAAAATTTATTTGATTTTATAAAAGAAACATGTTATATGAAAAGAACTCGTTATCTGCCTGCTAAAAACGTAATTTAGTTTAAGGAACATAATGAATATTATCTATGTATATTGTAAATATGTCAAAATGAGAGGTGATTTTATTTAATAAAATGACAACACAATTTTTTAATTTTGTTTCTTTGAATGCGCTGAAAAATAATTGATTCTCAAAGTGGGCTAGTGGGCCACAGGGGGGGCGACAGCAGACCTGAGAATATTTTGTGGTGGAGGTAGTTTAGGGGGAACGACGGATAATTTGTTGAGAAAGTTCAATTTTTTATTGAAAAATGACAAAATAATATTTTTTATTTTATCTCTTTTTGGGGGGGCACTGAAGAATAATTGATTCTCAAAGTGGGTAATAAATCTTATTTATTCTCCAGAGTTTCATGGTTTGTAACTACATACATATCTCCCTAAGTCATAAAGCCTTTAATTTCAGGTGTGCACAATATCGTATGAATTGAATTAGTTTGTAAGTATAAAAATTAAATTTAGGTACTACTTTTTAGTTCGGTTTCTTATTAGAGCTTTTAGTTTTTTTTAAAACTATAATTTAGTTTCAAGACTTAAATAGACTTAAATATAGATGCTGCTGTATAATGTACAGGGGTATAAGACCCCCCATATCTCCTCCCCTGATGACGGCGCTGCTGGTACAAATTTATGAGATAATTGTATTGCCATCGCCCATCGGTCCTTGATATAACTATATGCAAGTTTTTCAAGTTAATCTGACTTTTAGAAGTTGTTGAAAATTACGTTCACAGATTCCTTTACATACATAGCTATATGCAGCAAACCTAAATTAGCCACTGATATTTGATAAGCCATAGAAAAATATTGCACATAATATGCAAATGAACTTATTTCAATGAAATATTGAATTTAAAAAAAATCATTTTCAAACACTTCTATGCTGAGTTTTTTGTTTAAAATGTTATAGATAATGTTAAAAAAACTGATCGGTACCAAGTTTAATAAAAATCTAAGTCGTTTTCGAAAAAATGAAAGATTTTTTAAAAATCCAAAAATAAAAAAAATTTTCAAAATTTTGGTATACAATACTTTTAAGGTTAAAACATTTTCTACAAAAATATGTATAACAATCAGTTGAACTATTTATAACCATTTTTCGAAATTTCTAAAAACAAAAATTACTGATTTTTTTTTAAGTTGTGAGTATGTACGTTTTTGAGAAAAAAAAAATTCATTAATTACTAGTAAAATTTGTATGGAAGGTACCGTTTTTTAGTCCTAAAAAAATAAAGAAAAACGTAATGCTCAAAAAATTATTAACTAGGCGATCCATTATTCATAAAATTGATGTACCTATATAGTAAATATTTGAATAAGACTACCAACTGAACCGAAGGGTAAATATAACTGACTGAACACAATGTAGAAGGTGCTGCAGCTGGGATAGCTGTCAAAATACATACAATACATACAAACAAATTCAATGTTGAGAATACAACGCAAGCTACAAACGGTGCTGCCTGTCGATGCTGCAAGAAGACATTTTTAAATTACAAGCGTGGTCACCGGGAAACACGCTCAATGCAATTTGAAGCGAAACGTTCGGGTTGAGTACTACATTGAACTCGCTAAATATTTAATATTTATAACGCGGCTAATCCGAGTAATTTAAAAAAGTCTTATGTAAACAACCGCAGAAACCTTAAAAGTTATGATGCTGCAAATGTTCACCAACTTTTAATTTTTCATGTGCAGCACTTTTGACGTTTCAATTTTTATGCAGAAAAAAAGAGTCAGACAAAACATTAAAGCTTTCTATGTTTATTTGTTTCGCGGAAAAAAATAATAATTAAAAGCAATTATGTTGGAAATAAAAAAGTTGATAATAAACCGGTGATTGTTTTTCTTCTTCTTTAAAATATAAGAAAAGCTGTGCAGCTGCATTGTGGGCACGTAAAAAATAGCACATGCGTCACTTTTTCACAGCTATTGCAGTCTAATCTCCAGTTCCAGTTGTAGCATTCAGTAACTTCAGTTACATTAACAGGATTTCTCAGCAATATTTCTCAGTTTTACTGTCGATTTCGGCATTAGGTCTTTTCGTCCAAAACCAAATTAAAAATTTCAAAGCCCCAAAACGATTTTATAAACATTTTGTTGTTGGGCAGGGATTGGGCATTATGGCATTTTGTTTGGATATTATGAAGTTCCAATTTAAAATCAGCGTTTGGTCTTTCTGCCCAAGGTAATAACGCCCGAATAATAAAAATGTCATAGTGTCCAAAAATAGACACATAAAAACAGACAAAAACTTATGAAATTTCTTGTGTTTCTTGTTTTTGGTAGCGGCACGCGGGTCGAAAAACGCGGTTTAACTTAGAGCGCGCGCACGGGGCCAGTAAGTTAGTTGTAAGTTATTGATAAGTAGGCTAGTTTTTTTTTTGGGTTTGGGCGTCATGACATTGAAAGTAGATATTTATAGGTAATATATGCCATTCTTTGGGCTTTCTGACACTTTCTTCGTGACATTTTGGAGGATGCGTTTGTTTTTCGGCGTTATGACATTTTTTGATTTGAGTTTTATGATGTTGGCTGATAATAGAATTTAAGAACAATAAGAAATCGTCATAAGCCAGAACGTCCAAGGTGTAAGTATGTCATAACGTCTAAATTCAAAAATTATTAAGGCGAAATGATAATTAACAATTTGCACGTTCTTTCATTTGAAAAGCAATTTGGGTGTTATGACATTCATTTTGTGTTTTTGGGCATTTTTTCTTGACTTTTTGGGCTTAATGACCATTTTTGGGCGTTAAGACATTTTTCTATAACGCTATAACGCCTTCTGATTCATTGTTCGCTGGCTTAATTTTTGACGGAGGGAAATCTCTTAAAACTCATTTTACTGAATCTGCCTAGTAAAAAAAAAAAACATTTTCTTAAAATATCTTATTTATTTTAAAACAAGTTTATATTATTATTATCTATTTTTTTACCTACATTTACTAAATTTGTACTTAAAACTTTCAATAATTTCAACTTATTATAGGTAGGTACATACTAGGATTTTAAACTTATAAATTCGGAATATTCTAACATTTATAAAAATATAAATATAAATAAAAATAAAATCACATTAAACTTGAATATTTGATCTTATCCAATCAAGAAATGATGCAACCCGTGTATATACACCAGGGAAATTAGAGACTCCACAGGTTCTCGGACCAAATGAGACCAAACCGAGGAGTGTATAACGAAATCTGTTATCAGAAGATCCATCGTCCATTAATGGACCTCCACTATCACCTAAATTAAATTTTATGTATGTACATAAGTAATTTTCAATTCAAAATATAAATATATTAATTTCAATACCTTGACAAGCATCCATATTTTCCCTACCCTGAACACAAATTTGGGAAGGTTGAATAAAAATCGGTGTCCAAGAATTTGCACTGAATTGTGCATACGTAACGGCACATTTGCTTCTGTTTACAATTGGTAGTCGGACATACTGTAGAGTTGGCTTTTTGTTCACGACTATTTCTGATTGATGAGTACCTGTTGATTTTAAATTTGTTTGAAAAAAAAAATTACAAAATTAATAAATAATAAATTTAAATGTCTCAAATATATACATATGTACATTGTATACCATAAATTTTACCTGCAATATTTGAACTCCACCCAGCGACAATTGCCAAGTTCCCCGTTAATTCAACATCCCGCAGTGCAAGATTGTTAAAAGGTAAGCATATTGGCGTAAGGGGAACTACAAAATGAAAATTTAAATATTTAATTATATTCATTTATGTACATTATGTATGTTTTTTATAAATATCTATTGACTTGCCTCCTTCATCTGGCCTTGATATGCGAATTAATGCAATATCATTTGCATATTTGGGTGAGTCGTAGTTGGGATGAGCAATGATCTGTTCAATTTCGTAATCCTGATGAACTCGACACAGAACCGGATTATTTCTGCAGTCTCTTTTTCGTTTTCCACGCACCTCCCCAATTCGAATATGAGAACTGGAATTTAGGGTTAAAATTTTTCACTTGTATAATTAAAAGATATTTACTTACAGTTCAAGAACATCTATTAAATTTGTAACACAATGTGCAGCAGTTATTACATATCGATCGCTGATGAGTGATCCAGCGCATCTGTAGCTCACTTTTTTAGAAGCTGCCAAAATGATTAATTTTAAATTTAAATCTGGTTAAAAGTTTTTGCGTACAAAAATAAATTTCAATCGGTTAAGCAGGTAATAAGGTAGTCATTTAATTTTTTCCCAATGAAATGATAGATCAGAATAATGTTCGCCATTGTATATAAATGAAAAGCGTCTTCTAATAGGGACTTCCAAACTTCAACAGTTGATAGCGTTCATATTGTTGAAGCTACATCTGTCAAATTGATTGTCATTTATTCAGTCTGTTTTGCTTAATCACCATGGATGGAAGCGTTCAATAACACGTGCAAATTATAAAATTGTTTATAATAAAAATTGGTAATCTGTTCCGCGCGCTTCGCCCATTTTATGGTCGCCATCGCCATAATCGTTAGGTCGTAGTGTGGTGGATAAATTTAAGGACACTGGTTCAGTAAACAATCAACCAAAATACGTACGTTGACGAAACGCAAGATCTGCCGAAAACATCGCCGCTGTCTATGAGAGTTTGCCGGAGAAATTGAGTCATTCGATTTCGCTCCACTCGCAAAAACTCGGCCTTTCACAGACCACAACTTGGTGAATTTTGCGTCGTGACTTAGGCCTGCACTTGTACAAAATTCAACTGATTTATGCGCCAGTCATGGAAAACATTTTCGATGCGAAGAAGCAGTGGCGGACATTTGATCGATGTTATAGTTCATAAATAATGGCATCAATAGTCTTTTTCGTATAAATACAAAATGTCAATGATATATGACACACACTTTGTTTTATTTTAATTTAAAGATAGGAAGCCCTTAAATCGTCCCTTATCTCACGAACTGACGTATGTAACTGTTTTTTTTTACATTTTACAAAAACGCTTCTTAAAGGTGTTGGTCGTTCTTAAAACAATTTTTGTATTGTTTTGTAAACTACGGGATTTTTTTTTAAATTCAATGATCGATTTAATGGTTAAAGGAAGAACTATAGCTAAAAAATGTGTTTTCCTAAGACATTAAAAAAGCAATTAGGTCAGTTTAGGGAAGACAATGCTCACAAAAAACTATTAAAAATTGCAGGAGTCGATGGTTACCAAAATAAGATTTTCTTTAACGGTTTTAAAATACTTTTGTGATAGGTATATAGACATTTATAAGTAAGGATAGACATAGATTTCAATTTTTGGATTTAAAAATCCACATTTAGTGGTTAGATTTAAAATTCAATCAAATCCAGCTGAATTCCTAAACGCAAAACTTGGGCAAATTATGCTAAGCAGACAGTTTTAAAATGCAAACGTAAACATCCCTGCAAAGCAGATTGTCCCAAAATGTAGTAGATTTTGTGCAAATGTAAAAAATATTTTGCTTTCTGCATTTGCTTCGCATGTGTTTTGTTTTGCAAATGAATTGAGTGAATAATACGGCCGTAAGAATGAAACTACCAATTAAATACAATCGTCAATAAATTACCGCAGCTGCATTTTATCTTAAAAAAAACAACATAAATTGCAATTACTTATAAAAAAAAACAAAGCAATCGATTACACAAATTAAATTGAGATTCTGCAACATGTGAGGCATTGATGCATTATTAGCAATATTATTTTTATTACCAAATAGCAATTATCTGTAGTTCCATTTTTTTGTGAACTCCATGAATCTTCTTTATTATAACGAATTTATATTCGTAAGACTTATGTGAAGTATTTTTCTTCAACCTAAAAAAATAGGTCTCCAACTCAAATATTGCCATTGTTTCTTGTGTTGCACTCAATTACATTAACTCAATCATAAATACGATTGAAATTCAAATTAATCTTTTTTCGTTGCAGATCAACGGCATACATTGGAAGTCAATCACAAGCAAAAGCAAGAAGGCAGTAATGTGCGATTTAAGTCAATCTAAGTTACATGCATTGAATTGTAAGCCATGTCAGGCAACAGCACCATGTCCAACTACTCTATCAACATTCAAATCTAAATCCAAATCAGACCTTAAGTGTTGCAGTGAATCACTGTCATCATCATCATCATCAATAAGATCATGTAACGATGAATCTAGACCATGTACATCTAAATCACCCAGCCGTATTCCAACAGCACCAAAGACATCAGTCTTAAGCTTCAAAAACGTTTCAACCCAATTTAATACCTTTATGCAAATGGATAAATCGACGAAGTCATTACTAAAAAGTGCCACAATGTTTGTTGTTGGTGTTTCACTCGCTCGAAAGATGAAATACATTATCGATAGTTTAAATGTTATGTAATAAAATTTAAATATGTAGGTAGTTACTTTTGTTTTTATATCCAATGCGAGCAATCCATGGAAATTGGCCAGGTCCACTATCCTTTCCTCCAACAATTCGTGTATTCACCGAAAGCCCACAATATTCCGAATTCAGCAGCTTCGATTTGTAATCGCTGTCGATGTTTTGTTTCGTTACCGGTTCCACTGTTGGCTCTAGTTTGGAAAACTTAAATCCACTTGGTTCTGGATAGCCATACAAAGCATCAAAATCGTCATATCCGTGCGGATCGATGAAGGGCTTTAATTGTTTCTTCTTGGAATTGAAGTTAATTTCGTCTTCGAATCCATAATCAAAGGCTGGAGGACAATTCTTTCTAGTGCGAGGATCTTCAAAATCCACTAGATTTTCTTCAAAGCTTGGAAATTCTTCGAAATCATAGTGAAATTTTCTAACAATTTTCTTTTTGTTGTTTTCCGAGAAATATTTATTATTGTTCAGCTTTGTGGTGTCCCACACCCAAGGTTTTTCATCTTCAAATGTAAGGGAATAGTTCTCGTCGGATGGACAGCAAACGAGTGGGTCGTTTTGAATAAAGCCACACGAAGCTTTGCGTATTTTGTCGTAAATATAATTTTTTTCAGATGAATGAACTTTGATTGCAAGGTTAATCATACTTTTGCAGTCTCTAAGCTTTACGCATTCACAGTCTTTTTCAAAATAATAGCTTATTTCTGGATTTGGACTTCCCCCTAAATGGGGAAATCTATAGTCTGGGGAGGCGTTGGTAACTGGAAGTAAAAACAAACGAAATTATAGTTAAATATATTATTTAAATATACATATGTACCAAAAAATGTTTTAATTTTAAGAAAACTTTATGATGTTTGAATTGGAGTATACTGTTCGCGGTTACATTGCAACAATTACTGGCAACGGCGCGGCGCAACTCACAGCGCACTGTCATCACTATGAACCGAACAGTACAATCCGTTCAAAACTTCAATAAATTATTTAATTGTTTAACTTAATTAGGTAATACAAGATTATAAACTCTAATAAAAAAAAATAATATAAAATAAAATGCGCAAGTGGGTCGCTTTAATGATCACTCTTATGAACGATTACATTTTGATTTTAAAGTCTTAATATTAGTTGTGTTTTGATGAAAGTCTATAACAATTCAGCAACATTTTTACACGCGAACAATAATAAATATTTTGTTTGTTTTGTGTATAAACATTAAAAAAATCTATATATGTAAATCACTTATTGTTTTGTTGAGTGAGCTACCACCAAGATTTAAATAGGCTGGAGTTATAGATATTTCACCACTGCCAGGCCGATCATCAGACTCCTTTTTAGTGGTGTTTGATCATTTGTTCAATTTTAATTTCAAAAACTTTTTTGCCCCAGCTGGGGATCGAAAATTGAACAAATGACCAAGCACCACTAAAAAGGAGTCTGATGATCGGCCTGGCAGTCGTGAAATAGCTATAACTCCAGCTTATTAAAATCTTGGTGGTATAGCTCACCCAATTGTTGTTGTTTCATTCAAACCTTCAATATTAATATGATGGTGCGAAAGCTTGGCAGCCTTACTGCAAGTGTGTTATCACATAAAAACCCCTTACTTTTTTTTTAGTTATTGTTTACGTGTTGAGTTACTATATATATTTTCACCAAGCCACGACTTTTGTAAACCTCATCAGGTGTGGAATCGGCTAAGGTTTATAAGTGATTGTCAGATCAACTATAGTCAATTGTGATTGTCATTGAGTTTTCCGTCTTGGTAAGGTGATCCAATTCAATTGAATACTTTTCAATTACATTTGTCACAAATATATGATTGCCATAATGAATTTTTCAAATATTTGTAATAAATTATCGAATATTAGAATTAAAATGTAGTAAACTTTTTTGGTTACAGGAATGTTTAAAAGAATGTTAAAAAAAGAACTAAAAAAAAAGTTGTACAATTTTTGTAGGCTGGTGGTAACTCTGTAGCCGTACTGCGGCAGAAACGTCAAATTTGTTGAAAAATGACAATCACATTTTTGCTATGATAGCTTTAGATATAAAATGTGATATAATTTTTACACAGACTGAATTGGTTAATTGTGACTCTCACTTATCGCAAATCACCTCACACGATTCCACACCACGAATTTTCAAAAAATAATTGTAAATTTGTTTTTATTTTAAATGAAAAATTTTTTTTTGAAGTACAACCAACTTCACACCTAGTTAGGATTGCCAAAAATTGAAAAAAAAAAACGAAAGCTTTACAACAAAATTAGTTTGAACAAAATTTTTGGTTCGAAAATTAATTATTTCAAGAGTGTTCACTAAAACAATTTGATTTAAAAACAAAATTTAAAAAAAAATGACTTGTGGCTTAAAAAGACAATATTTCATGTGATATTGTAAGTGTTGCCGTCCCGTCCCACCTAAACAGGGGGAAATACGACCTTCTTCTATACGATTTTTCTCTTGTCCCAACCTACACGTCCTAGCATTTTTTTGTATCTTATGCAAAACACGCTGTATAAATATTTAGAATATAAAGTGTACACCGGGGCGTATGTGGAACTTTGTTTACTAGGATTATTTTCAAACAATGAATTGCCACTCCGCTATTACTCCCAGAATAAATTATAATTCGCATTTTTAATTTAACTTAATTATTATATAGGTAGTTCAGATTTTTGCAGTTTCAAGGGCAGAGAAAAATTAGTTTTAGGTAGATTCCATTTAGTAGAAAAAATCAGCTATGAAAACCAATTTGTGCTAATTATATACAATACATACACACATATATATTTTCACTCCTATTAATAAACTCAAATCAAACATAAATTATCTTTTATCAATATATTAAGTGGAACGTTATAAATAAAACAAAATTGAATTTAAAGGTCTTGTCCATCTGCAGCCATTGCTGGTTCAATAATTTTAACTATTTTGTTTAAAATAAGATATCTTACAACTCACTTTTTTCGATTTGGATTATATACCATAAATACGGTAATAATTACGCTATATTTTTATAATGCGGGTGCTATATTTATCCAGAAAAGTGATCACAAAATACCAATTATACCAATAATAATAATACCAAATATAGTACCTAACTATTTTTATAAACACACAATCATGTATTAAAATCAATTTCTGGTTAAAAAAATAAATCATTTTTCTCTAAATTATTTAGCATAATATTTATTAGTCATTTAATGTGGCTTCCTATTGGTAATATAAAAATACAGAATAAAGCTAAATAATAAGAATGATTAATGTTGAATAAATGTGTTTTTTTTTATTAAGTGTTGTACTCAAAGCATTATATCGGTGCACTGATAATTGGGTATATGTAAGACGTTGACCCCAAACGTGAGATTAATTTTATCTTACATGTAATATTATAAACGCGGTGTTGTAAGAAGTTAATTATTTTTAATTTTTGACTGAGCTTATAGGTGAGGTATATTATAGTCATAACTCTTATAAGAGAATTTGATATGGAAATACCGAAATATTTTTTTTAGCACCAAATTAATAACTTATAGGATTGCAATAAAATAATAATATAATAAAAACTTAATTAAAATTTAGAAATTTATAGTTTAGTTATTTACAGTAGTTATAGTAGATATAGCTATTTTTTTTTTATTGGGTATGAATATTTTTTTAACAACGTTTCTAGCTACTTTACTTTATAGAAATTATAGTTCTTAGGTTCTATATAAAATGTGTAAAACATGATATTGTTTCATATTTTAAATATTTAATGATTGATAAAAAAAAGTATTGGCATTTTTTCTAATAGAATATTTTTTCTTTAGCTCAATCACATTAATTAAAATTGGGTATTGCTCACGTTAAACAAGGAAAATATGAAACAAAATATGTAAAGCTTTTGTTTAACGAATTCGTCTTGTAAAAAATGGTTAAGGTTATTTTTTAAATTAAATTTAAAATTAGGATGTTATTCGAGAAAAATGAACTCGACTTTAATTTCAGATAGCGGCAACCCTGTAAAGTGTCATCGCCGAGTAAATATTCTTTAGTTATTTTTTTTTTGTTATTAAAATATAGATAGAATATAGAAACAGAATTTGGTTTTTTACAATAATTATAATTTATTTATTTAAAGCTGATTTGCATATATTCAACCTTAATATTATGAAAAAAAAAAATCATATACATTTAAACCTAAAACTCACTTATGCGTGTAAAGGAATTTACATTTTCAATCAAACATCAAATTAGTTGGTAGTTATTAAAAAAAAGTAGTCTTTTAACTGACTTAAAGTTTGCTCAGTATCAACTGTCTGCTAAATGAACTTACAGTCAATTTAAGAAAATCATTTAAAAACGAAGGTGATACATTTATTTAAATAAAAATAATTAACAGTTAGGCACGCTTTATTTCACAAGAACTTCCCTATTGTTATGCAATGAATATAATTATAAAAAATTTAAATTTTAATCCGGTTCTGAAGTTCAAACGTCAAAATAAGGTTTTATTGAATTACACTCTTGTGACATACAAAGTTCTTCAAACAAATAACTATGGTGTAAAATTATTCTTCTCTAATAATAAATACATAAAAGCAAGACCATCAAAAATTCATTCATTTCATTCACTAAACAAACTATTCATGACATATAAAATTTTTTTCAACTATAAAAGAGTTTGTGACATTGAATAGCATTATTTTCTTGACCACATCCAAGCTAACTGGTTTGAGTTTTTCGGCTCTTGTGGTTTGTAAAGATTTTAGTTTTTTTAATTTCTTCTTAATTAAGATGCATATATTATATTTATAGTATTCAGAAATTATTTATTTTAGTGGAAAAATACTTCACGGTTTAATTTTTTTTAAATTATCCACAAAAAATATCAACAAACTTCTTTACCACAAAATTATATTTTTTCTGGATTAAAATCAAGTATATCACTTCATATTAGTTGAGCAAGTATAACATAATAGCAGTCTTCCTAATAAAGCGGTACAGTTTGTTTATCATGTGCAAACTATACATGCCATTCTGACCAAGTTTTCTGGTCTTAAGTTATTTCCAGAGCCATGTGATTAATGTGGGTGTATCATATGATTTTCCTGTATTCGATGGGTTTCGTACGACTGCACTTAAATGCTCCCACAGTTATATAGTTCCAAATAATCTTGACTTATTTCGTCATGGTTTTTACTGAGGTCAAAATTCATTTTATGAAATAAAATAAGACCGTAATTGCCGAAAAATAAAAAATTCAGATTACCCATTGAATTGTACAGGTAGAAATGAGAATTTTGTCTCCTACACACTTTGATTATGGATTTTAAAGAGTGTGGCGGCCGATGGTTTTCCCCCAGACCAAAAATAACAAAATTTTGTATTGTACGATATCTTTAATAACGGTGTATGATATTAATTATCACAATAAAATTAATTTTCATAGCAATATAAGTAGCTTAAGTTGAGTGTTCCTTTTTTTTTGCAATCGTTGATATTAATCATGGTGGTTTAATTAAATTTTGATTTGTCTGATATGTCTACATACACATAGATACCTACATATTATGTAGTTGGTAAAGTCTTAGTGAAGGAGTTTAAAGAACAACATAATTTAAATATTTAATGAGGTGCATTATTGCACTAAAACTGTTACTTAAATTAGTGCTGAACCTAGTTTTTTTTTATTTTAAGAAGATTTCTTTTTCCACCATTTCCCCTGATAACAGTGTTCCTTTGCAGAAGGCGAAGTAATCATGAGTAGATGCAAACGATATAATCTACTAATATACCAACTACACTCGGGCTCTTATGTATGAGTAGATGTCAGATGAGATGTGTATAGGAAAGTCAATTCTGTGTGTTCCATTGAAAAATAAATTAATGAATTAAAATATTTATTTTATTAATAAACAATTAACTTATATTTTTACTTTATATATAACGAGTTTTAAAGAGAATCTAGTACATTCAACAAGAATTCTGTTGTTACGCAGAGTATTATTCAGTCTGCACACATACACTTTTCTCCTCACAAAGTTTGAACTTTTGCAAACCCACTTTCTCACTCTCCCGCTTTCATTCATCTCTCGTTAATTCAAATTCTTGGATTAATTACCTATTTAACATTTTGCGCTATTTCAGATATATCATCAACCGGTTTTTGAAACGAAATTTTCAAAAAATTATTAATAAAAGAAATACAAATAATTCATGTTTGATTTGAGTTTATTAAAAGGATTGCTAATCTTTAGAATGCATCTTTCTTGGATAATAAATGGTGTTTTTTTTAGAGGTATAGAATTTTAAGTTGGAAATACTATTTTAACTGGCGGCCATTTTGTCAGCTTTCAAGTGATTTATTTTTAGTTTGGTTTGGCATTTCAACATGAATAGACGAACGCCTGAACAACGCTTCCAAATTGTTCAAAACAAGATTGCCGTTGATCCCAATTTTCGTAAGTGAATTTTGTTTAGCGATGAAGCTCACTTTTGGTTGAATGGATACGTCAATAAACAAAACTGCCGTATTTGGAGTGATGATAATCCTCAAGTGTATGTTGAGACACCGTTACATCCACAAAAACTGACTGTTTGATGTGCTTTATGGATTGGTGGAATAATTGGTCCGTACTTCTTTAAAAACCATTCTGGCCAGAACGCGAACGTTACAGTCAATGGTGACCGCTATAGAGCCATGATTACTGACTTTTTCGTTCATCAATTGAACAATCATGAAGTGCAGGAGCTGTGGTTTCAACAAGACGGCGCAACATGTCACACAGCTCGTGCCACAATTGATTTATTGAAGGAAACGTTTGGTAACCGCATAGTTTCACGTTACGGACCCGTGAATTGGCCTCCAAGATCGTGCGGTTTAACGCCGCTTGACTATTTTCTGTGGGGATATGTGAAGTCGTTAGTCTACGCCGATAAGCCCGAAATGATTGACCACTTAGAGAACAACATTCGCCGCGTTATTGCCGATATACGGCCACAAATGATGGAAAAAGTCATCAAAAATTGGACTTCCAGATTAGACTACGTCCGAGCCAACCGTGGCGATCATATACCAGAAATCATATTTAAATTATAGTGTCAGAAGATTATCTTTCGACTAAAGTAAATTTCATGTAAATTTAAAAAAATTATCTTTGTTTTATTCCATTTCAAAGTTCTATACCTCTAAAAAAACACCCTTTACATGGAAAATTGAGAAAGATCAAATATTTTCGCAAAGGCCCATTTGCTGAAACGAAAATAAAATAAGTAAGTCCAACATAAGAGCTTAAATGACAGTTTACGCTGAGGAAAACTAAATAATAAATAATTAAGATTCGTATAAGCAAACGGCTTTTATTCTATTAAAAAAGACAGAATAAGTGTTTATCAAGTTACATTAAATTCAACTGAGCGGAGGTACGGTCTTATAGTTTACGGGCGACGCGTCATTACGGCGCCCAATAGAATATTCTTTATTACCTTATAATGGATCAGTTTAAAATAGAATCAATCAAGAACGTTAATGAAGTATGTCATCAAATTAATATTAACTAATGTGAGGTAGTCCCAATTGTGTGAATTCGTATGTAATTAAAATTAAAGATATATACACGAAAAATATACTTTGAATTTATTTTTCCTTATAAAAATATTCAAACCAATAGGTGCAAAAGATAAATATAGAAACTGAAGATCCATGATATCTTGGCCCACCACGATTTTTGGATAAAAAAAAACACTTTAAAACTACCACAGTGGCAAAATTGATTGATTTTTTCCTTACCCTATTTCCTCTTATGTCCTGTTTCATCATACGCTGTGGTTATCTTAAAACAAAATAGTTTAAAAAAAACCTCGCTAAATTTCCAAAAGCATTTAGGTTTTTTCCGATTTTTTTTTTTTTTTTTAATTTAGACTGGAAAACACAAATGCCAAGATACAAATAATATTGATCTTATCACCTATAAAGTGTAGTTTTTGTTTGTTTTTTTTTTTTTTTTTGCATGAGGGGATATTTTGATTAACTAATTATTGATGTTACTCTTGACGTAAATAATTTTGCTGATAAGTGATACTCAATAAATACCTTAATCTATCTCTTCTCAAGTCGTAAACGGTTATTCCAATATTTTCCTTAAATGTTTAGGATTTACTTAAATATCAATGATTATTTTAATCCAAATTCTAAGGTAATTCTTATATTGAATGTATAGATGTCGATTGCATTTAAAGTGCCTTAAATTTGATCCGTAGACCCGTTACGTACATATATAATATTTATATTCACATCATCATTAGTGTCCAAATTAATTATAGAATTACTACTTTTAATATGTCAATTGGAGTAAGTTTAAAAATTGTTCAAATATACATAGGTTAAAATATAAAAAAAATACCGTTAGTACTATTTTTTAAATCAAACTAAAATTTTAAAAAATTCAACGATTATTATTTTGTAACTCAACTTACATTGCATTGATAAAAAACACATCACAGAAAAATTCATATAAATTTTATATTTTTTAAACATTTTTGGCAATTAATTTATGTATCTTTATATAAACTTGATTATTTATAAAACTAGTGAAGCAAAATATCTTGCTGTATCTTTATATTTGTATATTACAATTCGCTACACTTTTAATTTTTTTTTTTTAATAAAAGACCGTCGACCGATATTTTTTGTCGATATTCAACGCGCGCAAATTGCATTTGGTGCATCAACGCTCATTTGATCACCTTTATACGATGTTGTTCACATTAAAGTCCGACACAGACTAAATTCATAACCGAAATGCGGCTCATATTCGTAGATAGTCTTGGTCTTGGACAAAAAGTGTTCATCGGTGTTTTGTATCATGTTGGCAAGGTGCAATCAATAACCTCATTTTTAACTTGTGATAGGTATATAAAAATTAATAAGGGCAATTGATGGATTCGTAAAAACAGCAATGATGATTTTGTAAACAAAAAAGTACCTTATAAAATAGTCTTTTAACACCGAATGAATCAACAAAATTTACCTATATATGTACGTATTTTTTGTCTATTTAATAAATAAAATATCTAAGGCAAAACATCAAACAAAAAAAGACGATTTAGACATTTTTAATATGATTTTAGATTAAAAAGAAAAGCATCGTACTATATTTTAACTAAAACTTTAGTTATTTTATTATCATAAGGTCCGATCTTTTACTTTGTGCACTGAAACTCAAATTGGCGAATTTTCAAAAACAACACAGAAGAAATTAGGTCTGTTTAGTAAAGCGAAATCTTAACAATTTGCTATCAAAACCTATAAGAAAAAACGAAATTTTGAGAAATTTGTTGAAAAAAAGTAACAAAACTGGCATTTTAAATGGCAAGTATTTTTGTTTAATTTTTTAACGAATTTTTAAACGAACTGTTACCTATAATTTTATGAAATTGCCTTAAAATTAGTTTGTGGTCAACCTTAAATTAATGTTAATTATTTATTTGTATGGATATTTGCCTATACTTAAATACACGGCAATGACTTTTAAATTGATTCTACATATAGTTTTTCTTTCGTTTATTGAAATGTAAGTAGTTTAATTTTGAGCAAGTTTGTTCGACTACGACATTACGTATGTATTTTATTTTTAAGGTAGTTGTGTGGATCGTGGTTATAGTTATAGTCAAAACAAAAACAGAGAGACAAACAAATTTTGCAACATTATGGCAACATTATTCATCTATACCTATGTATGTACATAAGTACACAAATTCAGTTAGATTGGATTGTGATGTTTTAGTTATGACGCACAAAACTAATCTTAGAGCTTGGGGCAACCACTTGATGAAGTTTGGATATAGATAGACAAGTTTACCAATAAATAAATTTAAATTGTTCTATCATCGGCAGGTATGTTATAGCAGTGTGAATTACCGGGATTTTTTTGCCGGTTTTGTGGTGATATTTTGATCTGAATAACCTGAATATAATACAAGCCATGCCATACCTCCTTATTCTTATAATTATGTATATTATATACCTTTGTATTTGATTATTATAAGTGATTCATTTTTTTTTTTATTTTTATTTATAGTTGTAAGATAAGATTTTGTTTTGACAGGCGTTGAAATTCCCAAATCCTTGAAAAGATTCCGGAAGTTTATGTTTTATAATTTTTGTTTTGCTTTATTATAATGTAAGTATCAAAGAGCCGTTTGTTGATGCGATATACCTACTAAAATATTTAATTTCAACTTATACTCTTATGTTCTTTTTTGTCCTCAGGGTAATGTAAGGTTTCGTTTCAGCAAACGTGCCTTACCTATTGATTTAAAAGAAGTGTTTAGGAGAATGAATAAATGAGTGAAAATAGTGCGTTATTTTAAAATCTACGAATGATCCGATGTTTTTAAAAGTGGATGATAATGAAAAGCAATTATAACAGCTTTAAGTTACTGTCTTTATTTTTTGTATATATATTTTTGTAATATGAATGTTAGAAAGAACTTGAGAATAATGGTAAAAAAGAGTACTAATAATAAAATAAGAGTGCTAACTGAAGTTGAGTTTTAATTGAAAGGAAGTGAGTGATGAGTAGAATCTGCGCTCGGTAAGTTTGGTCAAGGAAGAACGGTAAGCCAAGATGGTTGCAGAATCGTAGGTCGGGGAGGTTTAAATATTTCTATCATGAATGTCTATTGACTGCATTATTGTTTCCAAATAAAGAGATACATATGTACGTACATATATTACAAATATAAAACGCCACAAATAGCGCCGCTTCAACCTGAATTAACTCACATAAAATACCGTTGAATTGAATAGGTAAACATTTTGAGAGATATTTATAGCTATTGCGCTCAACTAAGTTAACTCAATGGATTTTTGTAAATGGAATTATTTTAAACACAATAATGAAAACGCAAACCCAATTATACCGCTACTTTTGTTTTCACTCAGAATTATTTACTTATAAAGGTTTAAATGAAGTGATTCATTGGAATAGGTAAATGGGCCGTAATTGTAATTTTTTTTTAATAATACAAATTCTATATATTACTGAAATACACCAGCCAATAAGTAGAATACTTAGCACTATGTTAATTGGACTGATTCAAAATAGCTTTTAACGGCCTTTAGACTTTAGTCGACAAAAATTGGCGTTCGGTCCAGCGATCTCACTTGGATCTGTTGTGGAATAAAGCTATTTTGTAATATTCTACGTAAAAACATAAATAAAATTGTGTAATCATGAGTGCTTCTTAATAAAATTTAAATGATTTAACATGACATTGAATCATACAATTGCTTGAGGTTGTTAAGGGAAATTTCACTCCAAGCTGAATGAATAATGAAAGATTTTTTGTCCTCGAACTGCTTCCTGGATTTATATGCATACATTTCTTACGATTCTCACCAGTAGCCCCCACACGTTTTCAATAATATTTAAATTGGAATAGTAATGTAGCCACTCTAAAATTAAAACATTTTTCTAATGTTTTCCCATTGAATGAAGTGCGAGTGTATATGGTTGGCACAAAAAAGAAACCAAGGAATTTATAAAATGTAAATTTTTTTTAAAGCCAACCGTTATCACTAGACTACATTGGCGTTTAACAGTATGCGAAGACATTTTGATTATGAGACCATCCAGATGAAATCGAGGGTATATAGAAATAGTGGGACTAGAACTCAAACCTCTAAGTAGTCAACCACTACATGCTTCATCTACCATTGCCACTACCACTCATGACCTATAGGACATCCATTAATTAAAAAACTGGAAAGTGCATTCTAACCATTATACCTATTGGCATTTTTTTAATTTTTATTTTGCAAATTATGATGATAAATATTTACAAGAAAGAATAAACTTGCTAATTCTTTTCTGCCCAATTTTCAATATAAATTGTACAATATTCGGCCAGTTATGTGATAAAAATGTAAATGTAAATTTGTTAATGTAATAATATCTCTTCAAATGTTCCATTTAAGGTTCAATTTTGTTTTGCTTCCTTTTTACACTTAAAAATGCCAAATAATTAATATTGCTTCCATTGTCAGTGTAATTTCACTATTTAAAACAATAATTCAAAATTGATGGACCTTAAATCAGTACCTAACTGCAAAATTTTTGAAAAACAACGAATTGTCATAGAAATTCATTTCGAGTTAAATTGATAACGGATTTCAATCCCATTTCGTTCGAAAAATATGGGCATACATAAATTTCATCAAAGGACTTCTCGGAGAGTCAAAGAGGTATTGGAAAGATTTGAATTGGATTTTGAAGAAATAAATAACGTCGCAGCAATTAGTCATCTCAAGGAAAGAAAACAACGGTTTTTTCTTCAAACGGAATTATGTATCTCAAAAACTCAAGGTGATCGCTGAAAATTTATAACAATTCAGCGTCTAGAATAATTCTAAAAAATTCAAGTCTGTTCGTAACAAAAAGTAAATATAAATCTGTTTAATTTTATGAAAATACTTTTTCAAACAATGATTGAAATATCATTTTTAATTTCTATAACGTATGTACATAACGTTAATATGTATGTTTTTTTTAAAGCTCATTTTTATACCATTATGAAATATTTTGTTCAGATTTATTTCAATCTTTTAGCACAAAGATATATGTAAACAAAAATGATGAGATTTTGTATTTCTCAAAATACTTTTTCCGACCATTGTACATCATTCACCCTTATTCCGATAGGCGTTTTTCTAAAACGCCAACTGTCGTTTTCTGAGTCGTGTCGTTTTTTTATTGGTATTCCGTAACTAAAACGCCAGCGTTTTTCTCGCTCTTACATTCCACAATACGATCCACCAAAACAGCTGACATTTGACATATAAAATTGTAAACAAATTGAATAATTTCAAATTTGGTTTTTGAAATTTATACATATTATTTGTATAAATTTGTTTTAAACAAGATTAAACGGAAAAATGTATAGTGTAGCAAGTTATTTTTCTTGGAGCAGCAGTGACGACGAAGAGGAAGAAAGAAAAAAGAAAGACTTGATACTGCAGAGGAGGGGCATTCGATCTAAGCTAATCCTTTTGATTTGCCTGACACAAAGTTTGTAATTAAATGAAAAAAATATATGCATTAGGTTATTCTAAAAATGGTTCTGACCCTTTATTTTATCGCAATTGTTAACAGATTCAAAATGTTCTTTCGTCTGGACAAAGAAGCCTTTAAGTATGTTTTAACATTGATAGAAAACAGTTTTCCTCAGCAACGTTCTTTGGCAATTCCAATGGTTTTGAAACTAGCTGCTACCCTTAGATTTTTTGCTGAAGGGAGTTACCAAAAAGGAGTTGGGAACGACTTCAATTTGGGACTAGCCCAGCCTACTCTTAGAAAAATTCTTAGGAAAAAATTAATTTAATTTTTTAAAATTTGAATTTCACTCGCTTTTTGCCATTCTTTGCCATTTCTCATTGGTGCCCCAAAACTGTTTAGACACTTTGCAACATCCTCCCATCCAAAATTTTTCTCATAACCTCTTTTAAATTTTTTGGCGAGGTGCTCATTCTCCTCCATGAGCTCGATCAGTCGTCGCATTTAAATTTGTGTTGTTATTTTTACCCTAAACAAAGAATTTTAAATTATAAAAACTAAATTAAGTTTAAAAAATCTTACATTTTTACTCCTGTCGTCAACAAATTTCTCGACGACAGATTTCGACGTTTTTACCGAAGTTTTTTGTATGGAAACGACTAACGGAATACAAAAAAAATATAGTGAACGCGTTCCACAAGAGAGAATCGACAAATTGACGTTTATTTGTCGTTGAACGCCTTACGTAATACCAAATTCACACTGTCGTTTTCTTTTTGGCGTTCAACGCCTTACAGAATAAGGCTGATTATCTACTAAGATCTCTTTATTGCTTTGGTTGCAACAGTGTTAAAGCACTAAACGGTTATTTGTTAAGTGAAATTAAAATTCTTCGATGATCGCGCATTGCTCTTATTACATTCTTTTCAAATAAGTACATAGGTACTTTCAATGGTCGGTTGGATCTTAAATTGTATTCGTTTTAAACGAATTCATGCATGAAATCATTTTGTATTTTTGGTTTGATGAACCCAGCTCAGATTTTTTAAATGAACAATGAAAATATTACTTAAGTTCATTGCAGTTTATTCATAAATCATATTTTAATGAGGTAAATTATTCCGTTAGTAAGGTAAATAATTATTTTTAATTTGGTCATTGACATGTGATTTAATTGTTAAAGTGATAATGCATTTTTAAGCTTCCTTTATAAAAACATCCATAGAGACTTGAGTATTTAATTGTAATTTCAGGTGTTTTAAAAGAATAACATCGTTAGTAATTTTTTTTCAATTGTTTATTGCCTTTCATTTAATTGGAAACTACCATGATCCAATCCACAAATGCACTAATTTGAATTGTTTAAGTCCTCATTATCTACTTAATGAACCAATAGTAAAGCTTATCATGTTAATCGTTATCATTCGACTATGGAAAAGTATTCCATGCCAAAGTCAGCTAGGGATATCAGATAAGAATCTCTAGATAAACTCAATCGCCAAGTTTTCGGTATATATTTTTTAATGCGCAAACAAGTGACGAGTGATATTCCCAATGTACTACTTGCCAATAATGCAACCTTGATTTTAATAAAAGTAAATAACACCCACAAATTAGTTTTTCATAAAATGATCTTTCCTTATTTCTTTCCATAGATTTAGTTTTATTTAAATGTTTTTTTTTTTAAGTAATATTGTGCATTCTTTTTTAATTATAAATAAAGTTAAAGTTAAAAAAACGGATGTCATTAAAATGGATCGAAAGATTAATTCTTCTTCTTGATTATGTATCTTACAAAAAAAAAACTCAGAAATATGCAAATTCTAGAATTTACCAGTAAAATTTATAAATTTACTTTTATTACTGGGTTCAGATGTTATCAATATTAGGCCGTTTTTTCATTAAACTTAAACAACTGTCGAGTGTTAACTTCATCATAAAAAATCTAGCCACGCCATGTTATTATAAAAAAATGTAGGTTTAAAAAAATTGAATTTGTCCACAATATAAAATTAAAATATATTTCTGTTGAATATTTTTTACATACAAAATTAATTAAACTTTGTTCTTGGAACTTATGTATATATAAATAAGATTATAAGTCTTTTGAATTTCGAGATAATTTTCATTTCGTTTTTGATAAGTTTTGACCTTAATACACATGTGCATATGTACTAATGTATTATTACAATAAAAAATATTTTCTAAAATTAATGAGCGAATTTATGGAATGCTAAATAGATATTTGGAAATAAAATGTTGAAAAATTATTTAATTTAGATACAAAACAAAAAAAAAACTTAAATTGAATTGAACCCTTCCCACATAGTTAATACAACGATATTTCATTTGTTAAATATTGCAATGTGCGTTGTAAAAAAAAGTTAATAAATATCTTTCATATAAAAAATGTCATTTAAGAATTATTGTTTATGATATATAAATAATTTCAGGGAATGTAGTAATATATTAAATTAATTTGATATTTGTTTGTGTGTGGCTCAGAATTCCAATGTTGATTTTAATATTCAAGCAACTGGGGGAACTTCTTCGTTGGCAACAATCGGCGGAGAAACATATTCATGAACTTCGGCTTCTTCTGGAAGTTCTTCAACGTTAACATTGTTGCCATTAACTAATTCATCTGATTCCTCAGAAGTTGTTATGCCATTTGTTGTTACTTCAACACCTGATGCTGACTTTAATTCTAGAATAATTTTTTCAGCTACTTTTGAATCCATTTCGATTATTTTTTCTTTGAGCCTGTTTTTCATTTCTTCTGGCCATTTAGGTGACCATTCTTTGAAGAGTTTAATCTGAAGTTAAACAAAAAAAAGTACTGTGATTATATTCTTATTGATAGTGAACAAATATTATATGTACTTATTAATATTTTGACTATGTACAGTACATATTAACCAAAATGTTTAATGCAAAGAAAAATTGATTGATGATCATAAAGAAAATTACTTGTACCGCAGCAAAAGCCAACATTTTTTAAAGTTTTTAGTGAACTTGACCTTGTAATTTCTCGTGGGAGCAAAATCCATTTATGAGCACACCATTAATAAAAAATTCTTTCAAGGAAATGGGACAGCTAAATTGCTAAATTAGAGTTCGAAAACGTTAAATTTTTGTATTTCTCACTTAAAAAGGTTTGACAATTGAAGAAAGTAAGAATCTATTACAGAATTTTTTTTAAATCAACCTCCACGTCCTTAAAAATGAAAGCCCCCCAACCTGCCCAACCTGCCACACCACTATAAATCTTCAACACCTTCTCCACCACTGCAACCGCCTTAAGGCTCATCAACAACATATTAGAAGGAAAAGATATAATCGAACTTTTACAAATCCCAAACAAGTCTAACCTGGACAAAATCAATGAATTAATAACAAAAACTGGAATTATCCTTTAATTATTGTGATCTAACATAATTTTTAGTTATAATTAAGTATCATAGAGCGGTAGGCCTTAGCAGCTAGAAGCTCATTAATATATTATTAGCTTGTAATTTATTGCATGTTTAATAAATTAATAATAATAATAATAAAATTTTTTAATATTTCGACCAGAGTTCGGCCGTTTACTGTTAGTTGTTCAAAATTAATATATTAATATTAAAAATTTTTGTCTCCTAAAAAGAGAGAAATGCTTCTGGATTTGATCTCAGAATTCAAACAAAAAGTATCTTGGTCCACCAACAAAAAACACCATAACTCTTACTAAATCAATTTTGCTAAAAATGATAACGCTGCCTTTGGGTGCTGATAGAAAAACAGGAATCAGTCCTCGCTTCCGGACTCTCAATATATACAACTGTTTATTCACCTAATTTCAGGTTTTTTTCCAAGATTGATTCCCACTTATAATAGATGGTAAGTATATTGTAGCCAATAAGCTTTTATTAATCTTTATCCGGCATTCTGCAACTTCAATGAAAATACTTGTTTTCTAATTTAATTTTGTATCATAAGAATTGGAAGGCTCAAAACAAATATGTTAAATTTTTTTTTTACTTAAGTTGTAATCAAATACCTAGTAAAATGAAACCCAAAGATTATGGATGTATGTAATTATTTAAATTCCAAACATTTTGTAGTTTCTTACCCTGCATTGAAATAGACTCATTGGTTTGTCTATCACCTCGGCATTCGCCAAACCGCTAACCACTCCATTTACGTAGACCCCGGAAGATTCACGGGTCAAGTAATCAACAAGAATTGGAACAAAATCATCACGTTGCAGTTCACTCCATTCATTGAACCATTGGATTATATAGCGGAACTCTCCTTCTGCTGTTAAGTTATTCATCGACATCGTTTAGTTACGAAAATTTAATCTTAACTTCTAGTATATGAATGCAAAAAAATGGATATTGGCAGATTTATTAAATCTTTTTGTATGAATTTATTGTCGATATAAACAGTGTTCTTAGTATTTATTGAAATTCACTATGAATAAATCCATTTTATACAAAAGTTATTGCCAAGGTGTCTCACAATCACAGCTCACAGGAAAAACAAGATTTTTTGTTGTATGTTATGTTGTATCAATTCCAGATTCCAGCTTCCCTCCTTTGATCTTTGAAATCGAATTTCGAATAGAAAATATGACATATAAGTTCGAATTCTATTATATGGAAAACATAACGCGTGAAACAGAGTGGAACTATCCCAGCCGCTTTCGCGTTGAAAACAGACTACACAGACTGCTTTTAAACGCTGCAATTCCCCACTGCAATTTTTAAGCACGTTGGCAAAGGACGTATGCGGTGGCCGGGGTAAACAAAGTTGCAGAGGTTGAAATAATTGCAGAGCTATCGCTCTTTCTTCTTTGTGCTTTTTCCTATTGTTTGACACATAAGCGGAGTAAAGAGTGTGAAGATATGTTTCCTTCTCATTTAACAAAAATTGCAGCTATTAAAATTTGCAGCGTTTAAGTGGATGTTGCAATCCGAAAGAAACTCGAAAGAGAATTGCGGATAAAAATTGCAGTTGTCTAAAAGCAGTCACAGACTGCTCGAGTGTGAATATTCAACAAAATTTTAATTGATGATAATCCATAACATGAGTTGTTGATTGATAATCATATAAATCGTTTATCAGACAATTTTCAATTTTTAATTTTAATGTTTGCAGTTTTCAATTCAGCTAAGCACTTTATTGATATTCTTCCATTCCACTCCTGCGTTCAGTATCGCGACTTTTGTTGAACGCAGCAAGTACCATATTTGCTCGCCATATCACACGAAGTCGCAGCATTCAGTTTTTGAGCAAATATTTGATAAATAATGCCAAGAATACTAAACAAAATAAAAAAAACAACATTTTTTGCCGCGAATTTGGCTGCGTTCACATCCATCTCAATTTCAAAAATGTTTGATTATGCAGAGGTTTTTTGATGCATCGATATCGTAGCCATCCTGGAATGGAATTAGACAGGTTATTGATTTTAGTTTGTTTATTTCATCAATTCGAGTTTACAAAATTACTCTTAAAGACTAGTGAAATATACATATACATACATAATAACAAGTAGACAAGAAAATATAATATTTACCAGTTAATTTAATAAAAAGAATAAGTTTAACATTTTTTTAAGTGTATCTTTGCTTATATGAAAATCTAAATCAATTCTATGTGATATGAGATTAGTTTCTCTGACACAGCGAGTAATTGGCTCATTAAAAGCGTAATTTACTCTATGATTTGCCTCATTGAATAAATATTGATTCCTAAGTGCTCGAGTTGGGGCATACAAGTCGATTAAAGACAATAAGCACGGACAATCTATATGATATGATAAAATATCTGTAATAAACATTATGGAAAACATCTTGCGACGGTTTTCTAGAGTTGCAACAAACGCGTCGGTTTGCGCGTAGCTTTAACTTAAATAGCTAAATAAATTTTGGGATCGAAGTGAGATAAGCACTTGTTTGCTAAAATAACTAACTACAATCTAGAATTTAAAAATATAGAACTATAAGGTGGAGACACTACGAACAATCGGCAAAGAGAAGTTTTTTTGTATTTCGTATTCACCAAAATAATACGTCCCCTTTTATACGAGGAGAAGTTTCGTCGTCGCTTCGAATGTTTCGTGTTGGACTGCTTTTAAACGCTGCAAATATGCTGCAATTTTTAAGCATGTAGGCGGGGGACGTATGCGGTGTTCGGGGTAGTCAAAGTTGCTGAGGTTGAAATAATTGCAGAGTTATCGCTTTTTCTTCTTTGCGCTTTTTCTTATTGTTTGAGACATAAGTGGAGTAAAGAGTGAGGAGACATATTTCCTTCTCATTTAACAGAAATTGCAGGTATTAAAATTTGCAGCGTTTAAATGGATGCTGCAATCGGAAAGAAACTCAAAAGTTAATTGCGGATAGAAATTGCAGTCGTCTAAAAGCAGTCTTGGTTTGGGGGAGCTTTTAAAAATTCTCCGGTTAAGCGAATATCATGTAAAATGTATTGACAGCCAAATTTTCGTCGTCGTTTCGAATGTTTCGCGTTGGTTTGCGAGAGCCTTAATTCTACATTTTTCGATTGAATTGCCGTCATTTTGTCCCACTGTATGTCTGTGTAATACAACATCGAAAAAAAAACAATCCCGTCGTCTCTGAACTCTTCCATCTGTCAATGATGACATTTCGAAAAAATAAAACACATCAGCTGCTACCACTACTACCAAAAGCCGCATGTTTACAGCACACACGTGCGGAATTCTACTCGATTGGGCTTTTCCAAAAACTATATATCTATAACTATACTATATTTTACAGTTCTAGTTGGGGAGAAAACAATGCAATACAAACAAACATACTTACACAGCCAAACACTTTTCCAAAGGCGCGACTAGTGTGCACATTGTGATTTATCGTTGTATATGTAAGTATATTTGTTTGTATTGCATTGTTTTCTCCCCAACTAGGAAATTTTTGTTGTTGTTTGTTTCGCATTGTCACATTGACGTATGGGGGAACTTCCCAATTGCAAGTGTATTGTTTTTCCGCTGTCGCACCGTCGTGTCAAAGTTCCCACCCGCACCCACTACCGCTTAGTCGACGACCAATTCTCCATCTCCACCAAAAAAAAGAAAGACCATTTTCTTCTGCCTATAAAGTTCGGTTCGCATTCGGTTTTTCTGTTGGCAAAGTAATTCGCTTTCTGCACATGCAGTTTTCCTTTTGTTTCTCTTTTTGAAATACAGCCTAACATTTTCAAGATAGTTCCTCCAATAAAAAAAAAGGAAAACCCAGCAAATTCTGGCCAAAAAACGATTAAACTCGACCGTCAAAACATTTTTTTTTGAGTGAATCGAAGCGACCAAAACCAATTTGTGCAAAAAAATGTCGTCCACCATACAACAGCAGCCACTGCTGCAGCAGACCAATAATGAAGACAAAAAACCGTCTGCCGACGAACAACTAGCCGCAGCTGAGAATTTCAAAAATCAAGGAAATGATTTGCTCAAAAGTAAGTGTATCTCGAGTCATGATATTACAATTTTCTAAAAAAAAATCCCGAAAAGAAAATCGTATCGTCTGCTGCTCTACTACAGCCCACATAACCTCAAAAAAGTTTTTTTTTTTTTCTATAAAGCGAGATTTTGTGAGTAGCAAGGGTTTCGCACAACAAACACGTCGTCGTCGTCGACCTACAGAAATGACACGAGTATCTCGACCACACAAGGGTGTCCTATCCCACGCAATTTTCAATCAGGTGCGGACTTTGTCAGTCACTATAAAAACAACTCCCGTCTGGGATAAGATTACTATTGGGCTTAGAAATGGGCTAAATTTCGTAGTAGAAACGTAAATTTATTTTTCTCCTACAAAGCGTGTGCTACCGATGTCGAAATGATGTAAGCGATTGTTGTCACGTTGTATTGCTATGACAAAGATAGCAATTAAAAAAAATAAAAAAAAACCTTGCTAGTGAAATTGGTTCTGAGATCGTCGCATTGTAACATAATAATCAAATTAAAACAATGAAGTTCTTGATAATCTCGACCTGTATCTTAGCGATTATAAACTAAATTATGTAGTTACCTTTAAGTTCAGATATTCAATTGATATATTATAGATATATGTAGGTAGCTTTTTTGTAGGTTACTATTTTCTATTCAGTTTTCTACCTTCAATTCCCACCACGCCATATGAAAACTTGGCTATCTTTTGTTTATTTATTATTAAAATAGTTATTTCGCATAGCGTCTCTGCTTATACAGTAAAAACAGATGACCTTAAGCCTCAGCCTGCTTTTGTTTTTTTTTTTTTACTTTTATTTTGGCTTGGCTATCATATCCTTCTAAATACATAAACTTATGTAATATAATCTGTGTTCAATGAAGCCAAATAAGTTAACTTCGTCGTTTACAGCAAAAATACCATTTTTATGAATGAAAAATTATGCAAAGAAAACATTTGAAATGCATCACATCCACAACAAATGCCTTGATGGATTTTGAAACTTATTTCGTGTTTTTTTGTGCTTTTTAGGTTAATTTTGAAATATAAGTAGTTACTTACATACCTAGGTATCTCAATTTATCTTCCTGCCCTCAAAAGTGTTATTGTTAATTAATTTATTATTAAAGTATTTTTATAACATACGTTAAAAAGTAATGCCTTAGCAGTCACCCACAACATGGTTGGGAATAATTGATTAATTAAAAAAATATATAATAAACAGCGCTTATACTGTTTAATAAATATTGTAGAACTCCTTTGCAATAACAACATTACTGTATTTACATTAGCATTTCACTTATTTCACCCAAATTTTAAAATCTTAAACATTTGTTCAATACCAATGTCTTCATTTCAATAAGCTAGATTAATATCCTCTCTTCGTTTCAAATCAAGCAGGAATTCAAACAAATTTTCCTTCAACCCATCAACCTTATTTATTGGAAATTTTAAATAGGTATCGGATTTTCCAATAGGGACTTGACAACTTTGAATTTAATTTGTGAACGCACCCTTTCACGGCGTTATTGGGCCAAATTTTTTCGTCGGCGATAACGATCGTCACGTTACTGTGAATGGCCAGCGTTATGGCGCCATGATTACCGATTATTTTTGCCCCGAATTGGAAGATATGAACTTGGACAACATGTGTTTTCAACAGGATGGTGCCACAAGCTACACAGAACACCTTACAATTGAATTATTGAAGAGTAATTTTGATGAGCGTGTTTTCTTAAGAAATGGGCCAGTTGATTGGCCGCCTCGTTCGTGCGATTTAACGCCTCTAGACTATTTTCTTTGGGGCTATGTTAAGTCATTAGTTTATGCCAACAAGCCGACGACGTTGGAAGAGCTCAGAGCCAGCATTGAACGCGAAATAGCGGCTGTTTCGGCCGAAATGTATGGCAGAGTCATCGAAAATTGGGTCCAATGAATCGCAAACGTGCCCGCGGTGGCCATATGAACGAAGTCATAAATGTTTTAATTGTACTTCAAGCCGGTAATAAAGTTTTTGAAATACCTCAAATGGTTTGCGTTTTATTTAAAAAAAAAAGTTTTCAAGTCCTTATTGGAAAACCCTTTATAAGCAGTATTTTTTTTTAAATTGGTCCATTACTAATAGAAGAAGCTGTTGTTCACATCATGGATTTTAATCTGGTACGGGCATCACTTATACTCAAAAGTGGACCTTCAAAGTACAATTTCTCAGTTGAAAGTATTTTTGTCTGTACCTAAATATTTAGTTGTTAAGAAGAATGGTGCTTAAAATTCATTAACTATTTTCATGTCCCGCTGTTCATCTTTTCTTTAAGGTTATATTTTTTGATTTTCGACCTTATCGAGATCATCCGTTGAAGTCCGAAAGCTGTATAATGTCATCCGCATTTTAATTCTGCCACTTCCACTTAACATTGTCGAGAAATATAAAAAACCACAGAGTACAACTTTGTAAAACCCCCAAATTTGTGGAGAGCCATATTCAGATAAGGGCTTTCCTTCATGTTGCTTAGACATTTTTTTGGTACAGCCTAAAAATAGCCTTCATAACATTCTACGACAATCGCTTGATTGAAAGTATAACGTTTAATGCATAATGGTCTCCTGAACTCATTATCCAGATCATTTATTTTGATTAAAAAAATCGGGCAGCCACTAAAGAGTAAAAATGACATACATATTCTCAATTCGGGACACAAGTACAATATCTGTTTTGCGTAGAAATAAATATAAATAAACAAAAATCAAAACCTCACATAATAATCATCTTAATATTTATTATCTTAATTTAAGCTAAGGATTTTTCCAAAGCGATAGATATGTACACCAAAGCCATAGAACTTAATCCCAACAACGCTATATACTACGCAAACCGTAGCTTAGCTCATTTGCGTCAAGAAAGTTTTGGGGCTGCCTTACAAGATGGAATTTCTGCGGTTAAATCAGATCCTGCATACTTGAAGGGCTATTACAGACGCGCAGCCGCTCAAATGTCATTAGGAAAATTTAAACAAGCTCTATCCGATTTTGAATATGTAAGAAATTTTATTTTTATTTTTTTATATAAAATATATCTATCAAAGATTCATCTTTAGGTATCTAAATGCAGACCAAATGATAAGGAAGCTAAAATGAAATTCACAGAGTGCAGTAAAATCGTTAAAATGCGTGCATTTGAACGTGCCATTGCTGTGGACAAGCCAGAAAAGACACTCTCCGAGATGTTCCGTGATTTGGAGAACATAAGTAAGTGAAAAAAGTTATTAGTAATGAATTTTTTGTTGATAATTTAATATTTTTTTTTTGTTAAATAGCTATTGAAGATGATTATCAAGGTCCGGCGTTAGATGATGGCAAGGTTACAATTAAGTTCATGGAGGATCTCATGGAACACTATAAGAAACAAAAGAAACTCCATCGAAAATATGCATACAAAGTTAGTTTAAACGATTTTAAATATTAAATTGTATGTTATATTTTTACATCATTGTAGATCCTTTGTGACATTGATGTTTATCTGCGCAGTCAACCGTCCCTGGTGGATATTTGTGTGCCAGATGAATCTAAATTTACAATTTGTGGCGATATTCATGGTCAGTTTTATGATCTAATGAATATCTTTAGCATCAATGGATTGCCATCACCAACTAATCCCTATTTGTTCAATGGAGACTTTGTCGACAGAGGCTCATTCTCGGTGGAATGTATTTTTACGTTGTTTGGATTTAAACTTCTTTATCCTGATCATTTCTTCCTGTCAAGAGGTAAAATTAATTTTCTTGTATTTCTTCTAACTAGTGTAAGGCAATTCAGGTGGCATTTAAAAAGGCCTTAAAGCCAGAACTACGCTTATATCGTGTGGTGTGTTGGGTCGGAATCAATCTTTTACCGATTGCACCATACCACGCTGTGTCGGAGCCATATTTTTTTATGGGAAACATGAAAGAGTGCTCAGAGAAAAGAGTAAATAAATAGCGAACGCAAAAATTAAACAAAAAACTCTGATTATTGTGCACAGTCAGCGACACAACACATCACACACGAGACAGATGTGGTTTCGGCTTAAGGTTTCAGGTATAAACATAGTTTATATTATTATTATTATTAAGAAAAGAATTCAAATGGTCAACTGAAGAACAGTATACGTGCCATGGGAAAAAAAATTTTAAAATATAAATACCGGAACCCTGTTCCAGTAGTACGGTCTTAGTAAGTCGAACTTAAGTAGCCAATATGAGAAAATTCATTGTCACTTATTCTGTTATGTGTGCTCTGTGAAACTGTCCTTCAAAATTGGGCAAAAAGAACAGTTTGACAGCCCAAATTGTGATCAGTGGGGAAGAGAAACGTGAACTGGCTAAGTGAAATCACTTGTATATTGTACCCAAATTAAAAATAATATGTCAAAATTTACGGACTGTTATTATTTTGGCATGTCAAAGAATTGTGGGGACGTGCCTGTAGTGCTTAGTTTTTTTTTTTTTTTAAATTTCCATACATACATAGTTGATCTCAAAGGGAAATATATTTTAAGTTTCTTAAATTAATAAACTCCCTTCTATTTTCAGGTAATCATGAAAGTATCAACATGAACCAAATGTATGGATTTACCGGTGAAGTAACTGCTAAGTACACAAGTACAATGGCAGATATCTTCACACAGGTGTTCAACTGGCTGCCATTATGTCATTGTATAAATAATAAAATTCTTGTCATGCACGGTGGACTCTTCTCTAGTGATACTGTGACGCTGGATGATATTCGTAAAATCGAACGCAATTGCCAGCCACCAGAAGAGGGCATTATGTGTGAGTTGTTATGGTCTGATCCACAACCATGGGCGGGTCGTGGTCCTTCGAAGAGAGGAGTAGGCATACAATTTGGTCCGGATATTACAGAAGCATTCTGTAAGCGTAACAATCTTGACTATATAGTGAGAAGTCATGAAGTTAAAGACATGGGCTATGAGGAAACTCACGATGGAAAGTGCATAACTGTGTTTTCTGCTCCAAATTATTGGTAAATTTTTTTAAATGTTAAAGTTCAAATCACTTTTTAACGCCTCTGTTAATTTTTCAGCGATACTATGGGAAATATGGGAGCGTTTATAACAATCAAAGGCAACGATCTGAGACCAAAATTCCAGCCGTTTGTGTCTGTGGTAAGTTTGATATTTATTGATATTACCAATTTTTTTCTAAACTGTATTTTTTGTTTTTCTTTTCAGCCTCATCCGGATGTTAAGCCGATGGCCTATGCAAATAGTTTAATGAGTTTACTAGCGTAGTCACATTTATGTTAAAAAAATCAAAATCAATCAAATAATAATAATAAAAAAAACAGATAAAACCAATCAAGCAATCTACAAATAGAGCATAAAGCTTTTAAGCAGAAACAACAATAAAACTATTTTAAGATGAATGGCATTCTATACATAGAAAACAAAAGAACAACAAACCGCATATCACGATAATCACGCATTGACTAGAAGACCAGTCCTCAAACAATTTACCCATTCCCTCATATTGTACAATGTACATTGTTTACACATTTTAGATTTATTATTCTTTTACACGTTTATGTGTACAAATTTGTTAAATTTGAGATTTTAGGACATTTTTGAGTTATCTGCTCCGAATCCCACAACAACACAACAACAGCAACGACCTAGTCCCAAAGATTTTCCATCGCTAAACGTTAAACAAGAACAACAAAATAAAAACTTTTTGTTGCTGATGCTGCTGCTGCTAACCCTTGGATTCCACGTTTCGTGTTTAAAAGCCGGTGCGCGCGTATGTTATAAGTGAATTATAGGTATATATATATAAAATAAAAGAAAACAGCAAATGTTTTAAAAATATGTTAATATTGTTTTCAGTTTTATAACTGTGTAAATAAAATTATAAATGAACAGTTATAGAAAATATTATGTACAAGAATTTTCACATTTTTTAGATCCTTATTTTAAAAATTAAAAGAAAAAAAAAAATAATAAAAAAAAAGAAGCGATAAATTGAGCGATAGTTTTAATAAAGGTGAACAAATAATAGCGCCCCAAAACAAGTTCAAATGTTTTATTTTTAGTTATTCAATATTTTTAAACCTCATATGGGCAAAACCTTTTAAAGAACACAAAAGAGTATACATACCTACATATGTATTTACATAATAGAATGATTCCATATAAAGCCCAGTACGCAGCTGAAGCGAAACGAAAATTTTCTGTGGTCTCCAAATAGATAGCTAAAACGTAAACGAAAAAATATTAATGGAGAGTTTTTACCAGATGATGCGATACGAAATTCTAGAGTTAAATCCTAACTGAAACCACAACGCAAAAATACCCATGGAAAGTGTCACTAATTTGCCAAACAAAAAAATAAAAAAAGCTACAAATATTAATTTCGCGGGTTGAACAGCGTGCTGCAGAGCAAAAATGAGAACGAAATTTTTCGTTTATGATTTCGTAGTTTCAATGTTTGTCTCGCTTCAGCTGCGTACTATGCTTAAACAGGCTCTAAACTGTAAAGAACACATAAAATAAGACTAAATTAAACAAAGTAGCGACAAACTTTTGTGCTTCATTTCCATAGTTCCATAGTAATTTATTAACCTTACCACAGGCCTCGTCCATTGCCCGATTCACTTTTAAATAAAAAAATACCCCAACTTTTGTAGTAATATAAAAATCATTTTCTAATTTTTTTTAAATATTTTGTTACTAATGTCATTCAATTTTTTTTTTTGTATTTCAATGTACTTTCTGAACAAAAAAAAATCAAACATTCAATGTATATTTTTTAAAACCAATGCATTTGGAGACGTTATTTCAATTATATTTGGAACAATCGAAAAAACGGGTGCTAACTTTGTGTGATAACGGTAACTTCATTCTTAGGTAAATAAACTTTCAAGTGATAAGTCCATTGATTTGATTTAGAGCGCACGATAGCCTGTCAGTGGATAAAAAAGATCGAGCTAGCACCTAACCCAGAGGAACACTTAAAAAAACTCCAATTGCATTCTATAAAATTGCTTCTGCTCTCTCTTGAAAGCAATTGCTTGATTGGGCCATTTGAAGATTCTCCGGTAGATAATAAGGAATTTGCAGAATACGATTGGGAATCATATGACCTGACAGATTTTTCAAATATGATTCGTTCGAAACGAGATACACGTAAAAGTCCTCAGGTTTCTTATGCTGTTTCTGGAAATCGCCGGGAGTTGGTATCTTATCAGGATGATCCAGCAACTGGTCAACATTGTTATTATGCCTGTTCGAAACAACCTATTGAGCAGTGGACAAATTTACAAAGCGGTGTCATTGAAAATGAATCGATCGATCAGTGGAAAGAACATGGTGAATTTGAAGAACTAAATCGAAAAGAGTATGAAAACTAAAATTGCTGTAAATTAAATTAGACATTTTGTTTTAATTTTATCAAATATCTAATATTGAAAAAAAAAATTATGGCATAGAAATTATCGTGGTAGATTCTGAAGCCGTAGTTAAGAGCATTAGTGGTATTCTTGGTTTCGCTGAAATCGAAAATCGCATTCACTATATTTTGAAGGAAGAGGTTTTCGAAAAAAAACCTTTTTGGACACTAATCGAAATAAAAAATTATTGGCCATCAACCTCATGTTGGGTTTACGTCAATCATATTGCAGAGGGAAAACTAATGGTTCTAAAAATGGCTTCATGTATACTTTGTGTCTGTTAAATGGTAGTTCGTTGACACACAATCAGAATGGCAGCAGAAAAATAAGATTTTCCTTAAACAGGTTTTACACAGTTATATGTAAGGACCCGTTAACTTCGGCTTTTAAGAATAATTTTTGTTTAAAATCTCCTACAAAATCAGCCCTATTCTACTATACGATTCGTTCGAATCTTTCGATTCACGTGAATGTTTCATTGCAACTTGCCTCACATTATTTTTTAAAATCATTTAATCCATTTTTGGAGAAAACCGAAAAAATGTTCTATAGGCGGTACCATTAATAATCATTTTTTGCAAAATTTGTTTTCACCAAATGGTTGTTAATTCCAATATTATTAGGTATTTGTAATTTTCCCAAAAACTAAATAGTCCATTGAAATGTTACAAAATTTTCGCAATTAGTAAAGGACAATGTTTTTTTCTTCAAATATGTAGGTAGGGTGCGTCAGTGGGCGTGTACGAGATGATTTTCGGGGCTGTAACCGCCCCCGGCGGCTGGGAGGGATAAAAGTTAGATATAGCGAATAAATGTTTACTCTCCCCCCATCCGCCAAATGGGGGTTACAACCCCGAAAATCATCTCGTACACGCACACTGACGCATCTTACATATTAAAAGAAAAAATCTTGTTCTATACTAAATGCGAGGTCAATGTAACATTTCAATGGACTAAAGAGACCTACATATAATAAAACCTAGACAAATTTTTATTAAAATATTTTTGGCCGTTTTTCTTTTGTTAAAAAAACCCATTTTCGTAATTACGTATTTCGATAAAAAACTTACATAACGGTTATTTTTAAAAATTCTCAAATATATTTCGTTTTCTTTTGTGTTTGATGAAAATCTCATTTTTTTTTTAAATATAAGGTAAGCATAACAAAGGGACAGTAAATGGAAAAGTATTTCTTAAAAATTTAAATCTAAGTGTAAAAAATTTATTGTTTATCTGTTTATTTCATACTACTTTTCTATTTAAATATTAGATTTCAAAACTCGTCGCTTGACATTCCTCGTTGCGTGGTGCATACATCCAATTCGGAAGTAGATTTTAATCTAAATGACGATCAATATCGTGACGGAATTCCGTGTCGATGCCAAAGGATACAAAATTCTTCAAACAATTCCAATTGTGTAACTCCAGGAACGTCAAGGCCTACAAATGATCAAATAATTCATACAGGAAGACCAGGTTAGATATCTTCTACATATATAAAAAGTTTCGATTTTTAAAATTCTATCCTCAAAACAGAAACACCACAAAGATTTGGAGGGATGGGGGAACAAAATAAGCCTTATGAAATTGAGCAGTTTGGGCTATCACAAAATGAGCAATTCTTTTCGCCACGTGGGGTATTTCAAAATTTAGATTGTGTGTTTTATGTAGTTCTTAAAAGATGTCCATTTATTAACTATAGATATTATATTTAAGATGATCGATTTCAGACTCACAGGAGTCCAATGCCACCACGAATGACCGATGAAGTAATTGAGTCTTTTGAGAATGCTAAACATCGTCGTGGTCCTTTAAGTGAAGTAAAACATAACAATGCAAAACAACAGCTATGTGCTCGACTCCAAATAATACGAGATGGAATGAATAAAAAGCCACAAGTAGAAATTGACCATCAAATTGAAGTTGAGCCCGAAATAGCTCCTTATGAACCGATAAGGTTAGAAGAACCAAGTGAAGATACCTGTGGCCATGAAGAAACAGAACAGGATCTTGGCATTTTGTCGATAGGAGATATGGATGATGAGGTTTTATTTGGTGATCATCAGACAATCGATCCAAGGACAATTTTTAAAACCAAAGATGAAAATTTGGTATCTCGGAATGTGAAAAAGATTCAAACTAATACAACTATCAATGGAAATAAACGGGAAGTAACTGAAGAAGTTTTGGAGCAAGAAGATGTTAATGTTGTAGATCGAACTGAAGAAGAAGATGAGAATTTGGTGGATGTTAGTGAGCCAACTTTTCAATCGCCTACAGGACAATCTCCTTATTTACTCTCAGACGATTATAATACGAAAAAGTGTGAACAGTGGAAATCTAAACCTCGAAGAGTTTTTGCGGACTATTCGGATTTACCGCAAGAAGATTTGGCTGATATCTCAAAACCTTCTTTCCAGCAGGCAAGTTTCTGCCAGGAGCAATTAGGAAGAAAATTGCAATATATTCCGAGAGAAGAGAATCGATTTCATTCAGGAAGACAACAAAATTCTTCACATAAGTCGAATTTAATGAGTGAAAGAAGACCAGCTACAGGATATAGGAGATTAGATGAAGTTAGCCAGCCTGACTTTTCAGTTTCGATTGAAAAGTACAAGACCAGATTGCCACCCCAAATTGATGTCTCGGAGAGATTAGAAGACGTCTGTCAGCCAAGATATGCATCTAGTTTAGAAGATTCTATATCCAGGACATTACCAGAACAACAAAACATCCACCCCATAAATCAAAGACCTCAACAAGTTCATCAATCCAGAAGAATTGAGCCTTCGTATTATGTTCATGAATCAGAGAGATCTAATAATGTCTGCCGACCGGATTGTGCGGTTAAATCAAGAATTAGTAGAGGTATGTCACCTCACAGAGGCTTGTCTCAAGCGGAAGCCTTAGAAAGACTAGATGAAGTCAGTCAACCTAGCTTTTTCCATTCTACGGAAATATCCTATCAGGATACTTTAAATAGAACCAGGTGCCCAACAAGCCAAAGACCAATGCCTCAAGTGGAGACCTCAGAAAGGCTTGATCAGGTCAGTCATCCTGTCTTCTTGTCTTCCATTGAAGATCCTTATCAAGATTCCACAAAAAGGAGCAGATGTCCATTAGGACAAAGAGCCATGACTGTAGTTGATAGATCAGAAGTATTAGATCAGATTAGTCATCCAAGCTTCATGACTTCTTTTCCTGATTCAACCGTTCCTTCAAGACGAGGTAGAGTTGAGACATCAGAAAGATTGGATGAGGTTAGTCAACCTGGGTTTGTGCATTCTTCAGAATTACCTTATCATGATTCGATAGGCAGAACCAGGTGCCCAAGAAGCCAAAGACCAATGCCTCAAATAGAGACTTCAGAAATGCTAGATCAGATCAGTCACCCTGGATTCTTTTCTTCCATTGAAGACACTTGTCAAGAATCCACAGCAAGAAGTAGGTGTCCTTTAAGCCAAAGAATCAATCCTGAAGTTGATACTTCCGAAAGATTGAGGCATATTAGTCAACCATCAAGGCAAGGTAGATGTATGTCCCCACACAAATATTTGCCACATTTTGAGACACCAGAAAGATTGGAGGAAGTTAGTGAACCTGTATTTCTGAATTCTAAGGAAATACCTTATCAGTGCCCAAGGCGTCGAAGGCCACTACACCAAATAGAGAGGTCAGAAAGACTTGACCAGGTCAGTCAGCCTGTTTTCTTGTCTTCCATTGAAGATACTTATCCAGACTCCACAATAAGAAGCAGGTGTGTATCAAGGCAAAGAGACAGATTAGATCAGATTAGTCATCCAAGTTTCGTGACTTCTTTTCAATATTCAACAGCTCCATCAACACGAAGAGGAGTAGTGGACACATCAGAAAAATTGGATGAAGTCAGTCAACCTGCGTTTTTACATTCTTCGGAAGTATCCTATCAGGATACATTAAATAGAACCAGGTGCCCACCAAGCCAAAGACCAATGCCTAAAGTGGAGACCTCAGAAAGGCTTGATCAGGTCAGTCATCCTGGATTGGCATCTTCCATTGAAGACACTTATCAAGGCTCTATAAGAAGAACTAGGTGTCCTTTAAGCCATAGAGCCATGCCTGAAGTGGAAACGTCTGAAAGATTGGATCAAATTAGTCATCCAAGCTTCGTGAATTCTTTTCAAGATTCTACGGTTCCTTACAGGCAATGCAGAGGTTTGTCCCCATGCAGACGCTTTCACCAAGTTGAGGCATCAGAAAGATTGGAGGGAGTTAGTGAACCCAGATTTTCGCATTCTCCGGAAATGTTATGCATGAAACCCACAAGGAGAACAAGGTGCCAAAGACCGCTTCCTCCAGTAGAGACCTCAGAAAGGCTAGAGGAGGTTAGTGATCCAAGCTATTTGCCTTCTATTGAAGACTCCAGAAGGTGTAAATGCCCATTATCCGAAAAACCCCTTTCTCAAAATAAAACATCAGAACAAAAAGATAAGGTTAGCCAACCTTCCCATATGTCATCTTTTAGGGATTCGTCAATGAAGTCCGGAGGAGCAAAACGATTATCACCATGTAGAACTCTACCTGAAGTTCAGACACGTAATCACCTAGAAATAAGCCATTCTATCGGTAATTCAAGAGATTTTAAGCCCTTGCAACGTGATATTTCCATTCCTAAAATCGATGATTCTGAATTGTTAAATGAAGTTTGTCAGTCCGAATTCCAAACTTTATATGAAGAGAGATCAAAAGCAAAGCACTATTTACCAGTTGATGACTCAGAGATATTAGAGAATATTTGCCAGCCAGAATTTCCTTTTTCCTTTGAGGATAATTTACAACGATCAAGGAGGCAGACTCAAGACAGAAATTCATTTCCTCAAAAGAATGTATCAGAGAAGTTGGACGATATTAGTCAACCATTTTACCCGTCTTCATTTGAAGATTCCATACATAGATCCCGAGAAAATAAACAAGAGCCCGTGCAAAGGTTTGGAGATAATGTTGCAACTTCTGGAATTTCAGAACAAGTTTATCAAAGATATTCTTTGCCAAGGGAAGTTAGGAACACCCAACCTCCAAGACTACTTCCACTAGTTAACGAATCGGAAATATTGGATGCAGTTATTCAACCAGACCTGACATCTTTTGAAGATACTGGATACGGATCAAAAGATAGTTTGCAGACAGTAGCGCAAAGCCCCTTGCGTCAAGTTGAAGAATTTGAAAGGTTGGAAGATATATCTCAACCCAACTTTCAGTCTTCTTATGGAGACTCCATACTTAGATCAAGGGAAAATAAATGTACCCAAGAAAAGAGACCTTTACCTTTTGTGAATAACTCTGAGAGATTGGAAGATGTCTCTCAGGCAGATATCCCTACTTCTTTTGAATCTTCCATCAGATCTAGCCAAAGCACTCGCCAAACGCAGAATATTCCCCTGACACAGTCTGTGGAATCTGAAAAACTTGAAAATGTTTGCCAACCAAGCTTTCAATCTTCTTTTGAAGATTCTGAACGCAGGCCAAAACAAATTCCTCATCTAGATTTTCAAATTTCTTATCAAGAATCTTCCAACATATCAAGAAGAAGTAAACAAGATTCAAGAAAAAGACTTCTTTCGAGAGTTAATACTTCTGAAATATTAGATGATATCAGTCAACCATTTTATCCTTCATCTTTTGAAGATTCAATGTATGACCAGAAAAACAGATATATTTCAAAACCGAGACCTTTATTAGGAGATGAGGAATCAAAATGTTTAGAAGATAATATCCAGCGAGATTCCACAACAAACAGACCTTTTCCTCAAGTAAGTGATTCAGATCATCTTGACAATGTAACTCAACCAGTTTTTGAATCTTATCTTGAGGGCCCTAGACACACAAGACACGCAGTTAGTATAAGTCAAAGGACATCCCAAAGAAGACCTCAGAAAAGAATAGATACTTCGGAAAAATTAAATGATGTAAGCCAGCCAATATTTCCGACTTCTTATGAAGATTCCATGAAAAATTCTGAAAGATATTATAAGGAAACCCCAAAGCGAAGACCTTTGCCTAATATTGATGTCTCTGAAAAAATAGAAGATGTTTGTCATCCTTCATTTTGTTCTTCGTTTAAAGATTCTTCAAACAAATCCAGAACACGTGAACAGTTGCCAATGCGAAGACCATTTTCCCAAATTAATGAATCAGAACAATTAGATGATGTAAGTCAACCATCAATCCCTCCATCTTCGTTTAAACATTCCACCGCTATATCAAGAGAAAGCAGATTGTACCCATCGCATGCTGATGAATCAGGAAAGAATTCATTTGAAAACTCAAAACAAATATCAGTCAGACATGGACAATCGCTAGATAACAGACCTTTACCCCAAATTGATATTTCTGAGAAACTCAATGATATCAGTCAGCCAGATTTTGCCACATCTTTGGAGAATACCGTTTCAAGATCTATGCGTCCTTTGGAAGAGAAATCTTTAAATCAAGGTGAATTCTCTAAGCACCAATCAGTAGGAAGAAGTCATCCACGACAGCAAAGATATCCCGAAATGGACGTTTCTGAGAGATTAGACGATGTCTGTCAAACTTCGTTTCCGAATTCATGGAATGATTCAATGCGCTATTCTAGAAAAAACAAATCTAGACCAAACCAAGAATCTTTTTCCAGAGAGATGCAACAAAATATTGATCAGACAGATGTTTCTTCTTCTTTAGAACGATCTGATAGAAGCTCAAGGAGGCGTCCTGTGCTAATATTTGATACTTCTGAGATGTTAGAAAACTGCGCGCACCCCGAATTCCCTTCTACATTTCAAGATAGTACGAACGTATCAAGTGAAAGAAGAAAAACATGTATGGAAAGAAGAGCCATGCCACAAATTGACGTATCGGAAAATATTGAATCTGTTTGTCAACCAGAGTTTCCAGTATCTTTTGAGGACACAACCACAAATGATATGCAAAATGTATCATCAACTTATCGCAAAAATAAAAACAATACGATTAATTTTCCAAAAGAAAACCTAGCTGATATATCAGCACCAACATTTCACTCTAATTGTGAAAGTTCTATGCAAAGACGTCATGCTAATTTTTGTTTACCCCGAGAAAATTTAGAAGACGTATCAAGTCCATCGTTTCAAACAACCCCAAAACTACCACAAAGACACCGCCACCGTGAAGATATTCAATCTAGAGGTCCACCACGTCAACTATTTCCCAAACAGGACTCAACAAAAGAGGGAGCTGATAGACCTGGTGATTTCAGGAAAGTTTTCGAATCAATGCCCAATTATGCCCCGTTTGAACAGCAAGTTGCTTTTAAAAGAAACCCAATTACATCCAGGCTCAAGTTGCCTGTAACATTTGATAACACTATGGCTCCTAACAAATTTCATAAGACTGAGATGGTATATCCACGTCCACAAACACAGCCTTCACATTATCCTGAAATGTCAACAAAACCGTTTGCAATTCCTTCCGATAAGTCCAGCACACTTCGAACCGAAGATATTCGTGCAAGTCGAATTAGACCCCCAATAAAAAGTCAAGTCAATCGTTGCACATTAGAAGTACCTACAAATAGAGATCAAATGGAACCAACAGTTTCGGCAACAAGAATACCACTACCGCCATCAGCTCGTTCTCAATCAAATATTCAACGTCAAGAACAACGATTAAAAATAGAAATACCAGCAAATCAAGAGCGTCTTATTAAGAAGTCATCTGTAAAGTTCCATCAAACTAAATCTACGTACTTCAAAAATAAGCAGGACAAATCGAGTGGAAATCAAAGCAGAAAATGAGAAATCAACATTGAATTTAAAAAATATGTATGATTGTATGTATATGTTTTCTGTAAACAAAAAATTTAATAAAAACGAATGTTTTTATGTATGCACATTAATATATTCCGGTTTTTTTTTTTATCTTAAGAGAAGTGTTTGCTCATATTTGACTTTTAAATAAAATTTGTATAATAAAATGATTTTTTTTTTAGAAACTTACCTTATTCACTGCCAAACTTTGCTTTTTGTAATAGTCAAACAAATGTCAGTTTCATCAATGTCAGTTTCATGAAAGTGAAGACAGGATAATATATTGCTATGGTAAAAAGTCCTCATAGTGCCTATCAAATCTCAAATCTCTGTGCCGAAATTTTCTTCCAAAAACAATAAATTAAATGAAATGATAGCAAAATTCCCCTGAAAAATGTATTCCCGATAATAATAAATTCTTATAATTTTAACATTAGAAATGTTTAAACGGAGGCATACAATATAAAAAAATCAATAAAATATGAAACGCCTAGTAGACAAAGGGGGCGAAACGTGAGGGGAATAAACAAAATAAACAAAATCAACAAAATAAAAAAAATAAACAAACTAAACAAAATAAACAAAATTATTTCGTTCATGCTTTGTTGTTACTAGTTTGAGGAAACAGAAAACGAAGAAGATGATAAAACGGACAGAAAAAAAGGAGAAATGTTCGTAGGAAAAAATTGGGTATGTTTTTGATGATGAGTTTTGCGAAATCCGAAAAATATCCGATTTGCGTTTACTTAAATGCTTATATCTTTCGATCCAATTATCCGATTTTCATTATTAAGGTATATAATTAAAGGAAAAATGACTGGCGTGTTGGAGCCAAAAATTTTCAAAATCATTCAAAATTTTATACTAAAAGCATGAAAATAAATATCGGACAAATAATTTAATTCAACGAGGAAGTTGATTAAAAAAAAAGCATTAAAATACTTTCAACCACCAATTGGCGAGAGGAATATAGTATTCTAAAGCCGGCGGCGGCGGAGTTTGTGCAATAAAAAACCACAATCGTGGCAAATTTGCTTCGCGTCGGAAAAAAAATGCTAAATGTTCATTATGTATCTACCTAAATTTGTAGTCGGTATAATAATTGTAAAGATACATGGTGTTTGGTTTGGCTTGCTTATAACTTCGGTTCTAATAATCCGTTCATTAAGGTCTTAAAATTTAGCTAGAATATCGGACTACATTTTTTGTATTATATCATTGCACAGTCACATAAAACTATACTTACATATATGAAAAACCTTATTAAATTGCGTATTTAATAGAAACAAAAATTTAATACAAAACAATATTTTTTTAAACCACATGTATTTGACCCTTTTTAGGAAAGTTATGATGGTGGTACCTATGTTCAGAAAAGTTGCTCAACATTTAAATTTGACATTCAATGTACATACATACATAGATACATAAATGCTTTTTTCATTTCTAATGTTCCTCAACTATGCTGGAATGGCAAATCGGGTAAATTTTTTATTTAAAATCTTCTAGATAATGTAAAAAAACTGCTAAATGCCAACTTTAATAAAAATCAACCAAGTCATTTTCGTATTATTAAGTTCTGAAAAAAAAAACTTTCGACCATCATTCACGTATTACATTCCCAAATTTCGAAGGAGGGGGAGATTGCATTGTATTATATTTTTTAGGGTCGTCTGTACAAATATTTGAACCGTTCGGCGTTCCGCCATTTTAACCCACCGTTTTCAGTTAATCGGTCATTCCCCTGACACTTTTTTTTTTTTTTAATTTTTTTAAGACCAAAAATAACGGTACCTGCCGTAATCATTTTTTATTAAATTATGAAAATCTTATTTGTCTGAAAAACGTAAGGAAATGCTATCATTTTATAAAAAATGAAAAATCTGAAAAATGGTTATAAAACCAATAGAACAATATTTTTGATTTTCGATTTCATCAAAAACGGCTAAACTGATTTTGAGTAATTGTTTTTTTACAGAAAATCTTTAATCTTTAAAAAAATTTAAAAGTATTCTATACCAAAATTATTAAATAAAATTTTAGTTATGACCAAAAATAAAGGTACCTACCATACAAGTTTTTAAAAACCGGTAAGGAGAATCTCATTTCGATTAAAATTTTATGTAACCTAATATCAGTACGATTTAATAAATTATTGGAAAAAATGTTAGCTATCGATTAAAATTGTATCTCTCACAGACTTTTCGACTTTCTCATCATCTGTTAAACAGATTTTAATGAAATTTTTTACACATGAGCTTCTAATAATTTTACATAATACCACATATCAAAATTTTCCAAAAACAAATTTTGGATAAAAAAAAAAATCAATTTATTTATTTCTAATTACATCTTCAGGCTTTAAACAGTACCTACATAAAAGAAAGTTCGAGCGATCCAGTCGTGCATTTTATTTAATTTGATTTAAAGATTTCAGGGTATAAGATATTAATGGTTGTAGTATTTAAACCAAAAATACTTACCTTCCTTTAAATACTAACTTTTAAATACTCGTATTAACACGTTTCCTATAAAATTATTATCCTAAAAAGCATTTTTTAATTAAGTTTAATAAATAAATGTTTCTAATTCCATAACATTATATAGCTATATTGCCTGTAGTAGTTCTTAATTATTCGCAGAGATTTCAAACAATTTTCACTCCCACTTGATTCAAATGGAATTGTAAACTGACTTTTCAGGTTGATTTCATTTTAATTTATGACTATAAATTATAATAACAAAAATAAGGTGCAAATGAAGAGTATCTTGGTGTTGCTCTTCGTATGGTATGATTGTGCTGTGCTGGTTGTAAGGCAACACAAAATCCTTTGACAGGTGAAAGTCAGTTTAATCCTCCATTACATGAATTAAATTTTAATCCATATTTTGGTACAAGTGTTCTCTTTCAATAAGTTGACACAACTTTTCACTTTTCGTACGTATATACCTAGCACGATATGTTATAATTCATATATACGAGATGAGAGAAAAGATGACAAGGTCGTAGCTAGAAAATGTATCATTATTATCATTATTATCATTTGGTTTAATGAGATGAAAGAAACAACAAAAACAATTACCAATAAAACTGAAATGTCACTTTTCAGCACACAATTAATAGTTTGTGCAAATAATTCAGTGCGAGAAAGGAGCGAAAACTTCTAAAATACTATCAATTTCGCTCGTTTAGCAGCGTACTGCAAAACAAAAAGCAGAACGAAATTTTTCGTTTATGATTTTGTTATGTCATTTTCGTAAGGAAATTTTCGTTTCGCTTCAGCTGCGTACTATGTTGTAGAAAAACGGCAACAGTTTGAAATCTATGTAATAATGAACTGAACTTAACAAAATTTGCGTATTGACAAGGCCCTCCCCCTCACTAATCAACTGATGATCCAAGTGAGACAGCCGGCCGAAACGAAACACCAAAAATTTGTATGGACTAAAGGCAGTTAAAAGCTATTTTCAAGCAAAAGTTTTAATTTTTATATTTTTTGCAGTTTGAATTTTTTTACTTTGATCGTTAACCTTTCAAATTTGACAGTTTGTGAGTTCAACAAGTTTATCTGTGAAAAAAGTACCTTGTGACATATCGTCAGTTACATAAGCATTTATTTGTTTGTTATTAAAACGAACAGTGTCGTCGGTCAGGAGCTGGGTAGGTAGATATTAATGATATAACAGATAATTAGGTCTTGATTGGCCTTACGAGTGAGGGATTTAACAACTAGGAATTTAGCGTTTCATTAATTTTTGAACATTTACATTTAGTACAAGTGTTTACATGAAGTAAGCATCAATACTAAGGTTGTCTTTCAGTTCTAGTTATATAATGATCAAAACTGAATGAGTCATTACAAAAATGTTAAAAAAAAAAATCTAACTCTTCTGGCTGGTCTTAACAAAAACTCACTCATATATGTATGTCTGCTAATACAAAATATTTACTCACAACAACATTTGGTGAAAAGCAAAAACTTTAGGAGCTTGTTAAAAGCCAATTACACTGTGGCAAAGTAAACAGCATCAAAAAAAAAAAAAAAAAAAACTAAAATAAAAACCAGCAAAATCCTTCAATTAATATTGCTTTCAAAAAACATTTGGTGTGAAATAGAAAACAGAGGATGCCTTAATTAAATCCTCAAGTCATTCGAATTCAAACCGAAGAAGGACACACGATAGGATAGGGATTGCAAAATTGAAATTGTTTTGGGGTTGGCAATAAATCACCGGTGTCGTTCGGTATCGTCCTTACTATCGGAGGCAGTAGCTGGAGATATGTATGTATGTACATATATGTATGCAGAGGTAGTTTTGGTACCAACTAACATTTCGTTTTGGCTAGGGAAAGTACTTTACTCAATGGAGATCGGATAAAAAGCCATCGTCGTCGTCGTCGTTGCTCCGGAACCAGTGTGACTATGCTTAAGTGAACAGCGAAATGTAGGGTAGAATTGCATGTTCTTTTAAGAATTAACTAGAAAAAAAGTGCAAGTTGTTTTACAGTGCAGTTTAAATGAATGAAAAATTTAAGCATATGACTGAGTCGTGTGGACTGGTTTTTATTCGTAATAGCCAATTAAATTTAAAAACATATGTAATGTTGAAATATTTTATTTCAAAATTATTTTCCTGCAAAATTGATTTGATGCAGGCCTTGAACTTTTGAAATATAAACCTTTCGAAATCTTCATTGAGTTGTTTTTAAAAATTATTTTTGAACTTCTGCAGGCTTTCCATAACCTCAGGTCTTTTTGGAATTTTTCGATTGCATGTAACTAACCTTTAGAGTTTTATTGAAAAATAAAAAAATAAAAAAAAAAAAACAGTCGAATTGACACAAAGCTACCTATAAAGTCAACAGACCAAACTGGTGCCAGGAAAAATAGATAATTAAGTTTCGGTTGTTATGTGAGTCTAATCCGAGGATAATGATAAAAAAATGTTTAGGTATAGTGCCAAAATACTTTGCAAATTATATGAGGTTTTAGGTTATCGATTGCTTTTTTATAGGTATCTTTTAAAATATTGTATTTTATAAGTAGGTACATACTGTTCAGGCTTGTAAAGGATACAGTCTTTTGTGAATGCAGCCTTTAAAAGTCATTTATTGAATTCAATTAAAGGATTGTATTCATTGACTTCACTTTGAAACTTCAAACTTGAAATTGTGAAATTTGAATCAAAAAGATTGCAATAAAATACAAAGAGTGCAAAAGTATGGATGCATGATTGCATTCAATTGATTGCTGTTAAAAAAATGATTGCAATCTTTTTCATTTAAGTGAATTGTAATTTCATGATTTGAAGTCTAAAGTCTCAAAGTGAAATCAATGAATGCAATCATATTATCGAAGTCATTAACGATAGCATTCACAAAGGATTGCGTTCTTTTACAAGCCTGGTACTGTTATTCAAAATGCGAAGTACATTCTCCACATTCCTCGCATTGATGTTGAAATCCATGTAAAAAACTATTTTTTACTTTTTCTACGTTAAAGTAGGTAAAAAACACGTAAAGAAGTGTAAACAACGTAAAAAACCCGTAAAGAACGTAAAAAACGTAAATAAACACTGAAAAAAGGTAAATAACTGAGAAAAAAGAGAGAAAATGAGAGACATTGTCATTATCTGTCAAAATCTAAATAAATAAAAAAAACTTTTCGGTCGTTCAAGTGCCATGTGTTGAATTGTGTATTATGTGTATTATTGTGTTATTACATGATTGAACGAGTACTTTGAGATCAAATTCAATTATTGACATCGACAGAACCGTTTCACGTTTTTCTTTTACTTGTTTACCTTTTTTACGTTTTTTACATAAGCATAGTAAAAATAGAGCAGGTAAAAAACTATGTAAACAACGTAATGTAAAAAATTCGAACAACACTGATTCCTCGTCGGTTAACGAATTTCCATTTTTAGAGAACATTGACTTCCATTATCTCTTTCTACAAAATTTTAAGATAAATACTGTTGCAAAGAAAAGTCTCCTTTATGTCGACAGAGGCAAATAAGATTTACATATATATATTTAAATTTGTTAATGATCAAATTTTTTGCTTGCCATTTTGGTGCTAGGTTGGTTGTTCAATGGCTGCCATTTTGAAAAGTAGCTTAAGTACTTAGTTTACTTAATTATACTTGAGATGGTACGCACTAACAGTCCACGATATGGGCAACCGCTTCAAAGAAGGAAATCTTCCATCCACCTTGGTCCCTATAATTACATAGTTATCTATCTCCAATTACGGACACCAAGTTCGTTGAGATCGTTCTCCATTTGTGCACGTCAGCTTGAGTGGGGTTTTTCTAAGTTTTGCAGATCATCAGGAGTAGATTCAAAAACACGTCGGGCTGGTGCGTCGCTTGTTTCACGTATCCTAGCCATATCAGCAACTTACTGGATTTTGATATTTTTTAGGTAAACATCATCGTCATCTCTTCCGATACACACGTATCTGAGTTTTCCACAGTTGGTTGTTTTTTCTAAGGTCCACCATACTGACACACCGTATGTGAGAATCGGTCTAACTACCGATGTGTATAGCCAATGAGCAATGCGGGTTTGGAGACCCCATTTATTCCCAACGGCTTTTTTACATGAGAAAAGTCCCACAGTGGTTTTTTTTTTAACTCTATCATGTAGGTTTGCAGCTTAACTTCTGATCTAAAATAAGACCTAAATATTTTGATGCATCTGAGAATGTTAGTGGTACACCTTTTATAGAAGGAGGGTCTTTAAGGTGAGTTTGGTATTTCCTCGATAAGTGGATAAGGTCGGTATTATGAGGATTAACACCCAATCCGCAGTGATCTGCCTAATTTATTAGCTTATTTAACGCGTTTTGTAAGAGTTCTCTCAATGTGTTAGGATGTTTTCCTGATACGGCAATAGCAAAGTCATCTGCATAGGCACAATCACTCTGGAGCTCTCTACTTCCGCTTAGAAGTTCATTCACAACTGAGTTCCAAAGAAGGGGAGATAGAACACCGCCGTACGTGTTAATACACATTTTTTTGCTTTTTTTTAAATAAAAGTTTAAATGGAATTTTTTTGAAAACTATTGACACAAATAATATAATTTAAATGTAGTATTAAAGAACAGACTTCTGGCTTTTAAAACCGTTATTGTTTTACATTTTAAATATTCCCATTGTTTTTTCCATTTAAGTCGTTTTTTTTCGAAAATCGCCCCTACCTCCTATACGAGGCGAGATAGACCCCCCCACCTGTAGTAAAAAATGTTTGTATTTGACCCCTCTACAAAAATCCGTTATCAAATTTCGGCCCCCAAGTTATCGTAATAGTGACATTGAAAATTTAAAAATTTATATTTAATAAATATGATTTAAAATCACGAAAATAAATATTAACCAGCATAAAAGTGTTCATATATGCGTTTCGCCCCGATGTAATGGTTGGGCTCATAATTCGCAGTTGCTCTATGTAGCTCGGATTATATGGAATCTCGATTTATTCGGGAAAATATGCGTCAAGACAAGGTGTAATGGTCATCTTCTGATGAGCCCAACCATTACATCGGGGCGAAACGCATGTATGAACACTTTTATGCTGGTTTATATTTATTTTCGTGATTTTAAATCATATTTATTAAAATAAACGGTGTTCAGGGAAAAAACAATTCGACTGTTAACAGTCAAATATTCCTTCTTTAAAAATTTATGCATCTTAAGTGTTATTTCAATAAGAGTTTTTTTTTTTTTGATTTTTAGTAGCAAGTTGTTATTATTATTTTCCAATACCTGTTACTGAATACCTGCTACCTATACCTATGGGAAATACATTGGACTGAAGTTAATATAAATGTACTGATAATTACAAAGTTTAGAAGTAAAGGAATGCACATAATAACGCGCTTTTTTTCCATCTTAAGCTTAAATGCTGATAACATAAAAAAATTAAACGTAAACAAAATCATAAACGAAAAATTTCTCTCGCTTTCGCACACAATTATTTGCTCAGCCCTGACCACAAATTGGCGAAAAGGTGACATTTGATGTTTGTTGGTTATTGTGTTTTTCGTTTCTTTCATTACAGCATGGCCTTCTGATGAAAATTTCAATGGATATTTTTTCACTTTGGTTTCCGAAAGCTTTCTGCTCTCGTGTTAAAGATCTTATTCACGTATCTCTATGAGAACTTCTTGATATATCTACAATTTTTTGCTATGTTTTGTGTACAGTACATACGAGTACACAATAGCTATATAAATCAAAGAGCACTTCTTGCATATAATATGATCCCGAAATCATTGTCAATCGAACAAATAAACATACAAAGTTTATATCCCACTTTGTCTTCGATACTCGTAAACACATCAAATACCCATAACTTTCCATTTAACCCGCAATCCTTTTTGTTCCTGCCACTGCTACTGCTACTCTGCTATTGCCACTCTTCAGCTCTATATTCATTTTAATTCTCTTCTGTTTTGTTGTGGTATTGCTATTGCTGTGGCTGTTGCTTCTGGGCTTTTGCTTCTGGCTATGGATGGTGATGGTCCTTTTATATGCACTTTACTATACAACCTGTCTGCGGTATAAGCAACCCTTCGAGATATATTCTCACAAAAATAAACCCCAAAACTTCCTTAACCCCATTTGACATACAGTGCCGGATTATTATTATAATATGAGAGGTATGAACAAATCATGGTTAAAGAAAAAAGTTCTCGCAATAGCTCGTGTCGTAATGGTTAGGACTGTTAAGCTAAAGGTCTTGGGTTCGATTCTCAGCCAATGTCGACATAAAAGAACAAAAATGTTTTTCAAGGGTTACTGCCTCTTGCGAGGAATTGATAAATCATCTAAGAATATCACCTTAGTCGTTTGAATTTGGCAGAAAACTGTAGGTCCTCTCCATTCTTTCCAAAAACACGCATACAAGAATAGTTGAGAGTTAAAACTAAAGAAGCTCATTTGGTTTTTAGAGTTTAAATACAAATTTATAAAACCATTGATTATTGAAAACATCTTTAAAATAAAAATAAAAATGGATTCCTATAGTTTTAAAAACTGATATTACTTGAAATTGTAAAATTTGCGGTTATTTTTTAATTTTTTTTTCAGTTTAAAGTCAATAATTTATGAAATTACCCCTTAACGGGGAAAATAGACAACCTCTCTCATATATTTTTTTTTCTTATTTGTCTCATCCTAACCTACACTGTTGATACAAAATTTTCTTTCTAAAATAGGGGCCCTAAAATATTTGTATTGATCTAAGGCCCATATTTATTTTAATACATTTCTCCCTCTTAATATTCTCCAAAAACCCGTAAATAACATTAAAATTCTTCACAGCACTTTGTTGCGGAATTATTGTAAATTTACGATTTAATAAACATGAGAGTAAAATCCTTTTTTGCTGCTGCTGCTGGTTGTTGTTGTTGTTCTTTGGTGTTAGTCTTATTCTCTCTTGTTCTATGATGTCCTTAAGGAAGCAATAATGTCGAACGCGTGGTAACTAACAATGCATGAGAAAAGGACTTTCAGTGTTGTAATCTTAAGAATGTTAGAAGTTTTCCTTTATTTTTGTTGTTTTTTTTGTCGTAGGGCGGTTTAAGTGGATGAACTAGAGTGTGAGAGGATGGAAGCTAAAAGGTGAGGATTTCTGTTATACAATAATAATACAATGAATTTCTTTTTTCCATTATACAGGGGTAAAGAAAATACAGTGAAGCGTAAAAAATGTTTTCTTTTTTCTTAGTTGAAGGTGATTTGACTTCAATTTTATTTAAAACTCAACTTATTAATTTACTTTTATGTGAATGCTTATGTTCTTCATAGTTTTGAATAATTGGAAGGAGTTTTAGGGCCAGTTTGTTCACAGATGATCACCTTTAATCAAGTATTATTGCAACTGGTAAAACCTCGAATATTTATCCAAAATTATTTCAATCCAAAATTTGAGTTAATTATTAATAATGGAAATTGGACCTTTGAATGTCAAGCCAAGTGCAAAAAAATTAACCCCCTGTGAACAAATTGGTCCATAAGTTTGTTACAACGAGTGTTACCACTTTTACAGAAAAAAAACAGATATTTTTGAATAAGGGGTTTTTGTGTGATAACACACTCGCAGTAAGGCTGCCAAGCTTTCGCACCATCATTTTAATATTGAAGCTTTGAATGAAACAACAACAATTTAGTGGGCTACCACCAAGATTTTATAGGCTGGAGTTATAGCTATTTCACGACTGCCAGGCCGATCATCAGACTCCTTTAGTGGTGCTTGGTCATTGTTCAATTTTAATTTAAAAAACTCCTTGCCCCAGCTGGGGTTTGAGGTGAGGCTAGTAAAAATGCTGGTTTCAAGTGCAATTGTCAAACAACAAAACCTTAATTGGGACGGACTTGATCAGGTGGCCTCGGTAGCGCAATGCGTAGTGCATTGGCTCTGAGGGAGCTTGGTCCAGGTTCGATCCCCAGCTGGGGCAAAGAGTTTTTCCAATTAAAATTGAACATTGACCAAGCACCACTAAAGGAGTCTGATGATCGGCCTGGCAGTCGTAAAATAGCTATAACTCCAGCCTATAAAATCTTGGTGGTAGCCCACTAAATTGTTGTTATTTCATTCAAACCTTCAGATATTTTTTTCTTTTTTAGTTTTCTCAAAATCTATATTTTAACAAAAATCGGAAATTAATTTCATTCATTCATTAAAATATAAATAAATTGTTCATCCAGGCTATATAAACTTGTACATAAATACAATAAGGCGACATGCAATTTTATTTATTTTTGCTCGAACTTAGGCTAAAAAATAAAACATGATATTGATGTAAGTGGATAAAATTTGAAGATACCCATTGATTTAATTATTTTAATAATAATTTAAAAAATTTATTTTGTTTTCGATTATTTTCGCACCACACTGTCAATCATTGGTAAAAGTCGAAAACAAAGAGACCAAAAAAAGAAAAGTAAATAATTTGTTCTAAAGCTCATTTTACAAGTTGTTCACTTTGTTTGAACCTAGAAATTACAGAGCAATCAATGTTTTTTTTTTTTGTTTTTAACATTTTCTTTTTTATACAAACCAATTCACTTAAATGTAAAATTAAGGATGTTAAATAAATACAAAAAAAAAAGAACAACAAAACGAAACATTTGAATAACTCAGTAAGAACCACTTTGTCTTGATAATCTCTTTTAAGCCAAAAAGGGTAAATTGAATTTGAAGCGTTTCTCATTCATTGTCATCCATTAATATCGTATTCTAAGGAGAAAAAAATTGGGTTTTTATTCCGAAAACTTATCAATTTAATTTTCGATTAGGTGCAGGTGTACCTATATAATATATAGTGTCTACATATTTTTGTTTTTGTTAAAAAAACAACAAAACCAGTTTATATATTGTATTGTAAAATGAATATTGAGTATACGTGTGTAGTATGTTTATGTTGAATGAATGCATGCAATACAAATTTAAATAAAAAGAATATATCAATAGGAGTAGGCATAGGACAAGATATTATATTTTTAGAGGATAAAAGGGGGCTGAAATTAAGTTTTACGATAATTTATTGAAAACCATTCGTTTTTTTTTTGAGAAAGTTTTGAGATAAAATTGTTTGCTTAGGCAATTTAACTTTTTTTTCGTAGGTGCAATAGATTTAAAAAAAAAACTTCCTCAAACTTTGAAATATCATTTTTTAATATTTAAATCTACAATTTTGCACTCCACAGCTGGGACAAAAAATGTTGGCATTTGTGTTTTAATGATCGACGTTGTAAAGTCGTGAAAAAAAGCACAACGCGTAGTGCATAATGGGTTTGAAGGAGCTTAGTCTAGATTAAACTCCTGGTCCAGGCAAAAAGTTTTTCAAATTAAATTATACAGTCTATACAAATTTGGTGGTAGCTTGATATCATGTGGTTGTTGTTTTATTCAAAACCCTCAATATTAATATGATGGTGCCAAAGCTTGGTAGCCTAACTGCAATTGCGTTATCACACAAAAACCCCTTTTAAGTTGAAATTAATTCTTGACCTGCGTCAGAACTTTCCTTCCTTGATTTATAAATCGAATAAGGAGAAAAAAGAAAGAAACCGAATGTTTCTGTGTGGCTAGTAAAAATGCACTTTCGCACAGTGAATAAAGTGTACACTTGGGCGTATACGTACTTATTATTTAAAGTTTTTGTTTTTTCTTTTCACTAACTGGTATATTGATTGAAAATTTATACATATATTTTTCTGAAATTTTTATCAATCTTCACAATTTAATGATTTTCATAATTTACTCTTTTGTCTATGGTACAAATACTTATACGAGCTCTCCAAAATATTAATTTTCTTTATGTTGTAAAATTTATTTTCGCATTTTATAAGAGTAGATGTATGTTTGATGATATCTTGTAATGGTTATTAAATAAAAGTGCATTGGTTCTTCTGCCTTCTGAATATGGTTAAAAATATACATATATGTAGTAGGTATATATTTACATAAGATTCTTCAATAACTTCACTATACCCTTATGTATGGGAGCTAAAAATAATCTTAAAAAATACTACTAGAATGTTAAAACACTGTTTAAAGCGTTAAATGGCCTATTTATGGGAGGCTTTCAACTCGGCTTAATCTTGCTATGAGGGAACGTCTGTTCCAATGAGATGCGCTCAAAAGAGAACAGAGTAACAAAAATGACAAACCTACCAGACTAACCAATCGTAAAACTAACTGGGAAGATTTTAAGAGAGATATCGAGAACAACGTTGGACTTAGGGTATCACTACAAACGCCTCTTGAACTTGAAAACGCAGTAGATAACTTTGTTGATATCGTTCAAAAAGCCGCATGAGATAACACCCCCATCCAAAAAAAATTCCACCTTTTAAAGGCATAAAATATCCACAAGAAATAAAAGATTTAGTTAAAGAGAAATGAAAAGCACGCAAGAAATAGCAGCAAATTCATGCTCCTCAACACAAAGCAATCTTAAATCGCTTGTGTAATTTACTATAAAAGACGATATCAGATTTCAAAAACAATGAAGTTGGAAATTACCTTCAAAACTTGACAGCAGGAAAAAATCGAACTACTTGCTGTGGAAAGCTATAAAAGTAATGAAAAAACCAAAGCTCCCAGCGCCTCGGATTAAGAATGACCAAAACGAATGGGCAAAAAGCGACAAAGAGAAAGCGAATGTCTTCGCGGATTAACTGTAGGAAACTTTTAAGCCATTCGATGGACAAACACTTAATGAAAATATTAATGTGAATGTTACCGCAAGTGAAAGGTACATAAAAAGAACTGTTACGTTCAGCGAATTAAACAGATAAATAAAATAAAGCTGAAGTCCAAGAAGGCTGCGGGATATGATCTAATTACGGCTCCCTCGTAAAGGATTAATAAAGCTCCTTTATATAATAAATGCCGTTTTAAGGCTAGAGTACGTCCTGAGCCAACGGAAAGTTGCTGAAGTTATAATGGTTCTGAAAACAGGTAAACCATCGCATAGACCCATTTCGCTTCTTCCTGCAATATCGAAAGTTTTTGAGAGAATATTACTACAGCGTCTACAGCCAATAATAGAAGAAAAAAGCTTAATACCTGAACATCAGTTCGGTTTTAGAAGTAAGCACTCGACAATTGACCAAGTGCATAGAATCACCGACGACGTCATTGAGAAAGCTTTTGAAGAAAAGAAAATTTGTTTGGCAGTCTTCTTAGACGTGACGCAAGCCTTTGATAAGGTCTGGAACAAAGCCCTCAAATTCAAATTAAGACAAGTTCTACCTGATGGACATTCACACGCGATATACCTCAAACAGAAGACACTATTTTAGCCACGTTTGCTGACGACACTGCAATACTAGCAGTGGGTAAAACGATCAACAAATTTACAATAAAAATTCATCTACTAATTTGAACTTTTACCTCGAAAAAAAAAAAAAAAAAAAAATTGCATCCAAGATAATACATATTTAAATTATTTTTCAAATCATAACAATAAGCATTCTATTGCAAAGCTTTTGGTATTTGAACTCTAGATATAGAAAGTATTAAACAAAGATCCTGTAAGGGTTTTCATATTAGTATCAAATGACCAAAATTCTAAAGATTGTTAGAATTTATTTATGTATTTATCTGTTTAATTCTAAAGGCTATGAAACTGAATTTTCACATATAAAGATTCTTATAAGACCATAAATTTTTATATAATGCTACTCCAAGAGGAAAAATTAAATTAGCTATAAGATTTAAGTATTTTGAAGCTGTAAAAGTGTTTAACTCTTAAAACTTAAAATTTATTTGATCCAAAATTTTTGTATGAAATGTACGTGTTTAAAATTCGAATTTTACCTCTAGGAATCACATAAAAATTACGCTTTACCTAATTTTAAGCAAACTGGGTTATCTATTAAAGGTCTAGCATAGTAGACGAACAGATGCACAGATGTCTCGACTAATAGGTGCCAGATAGGTCAAACATCATATGGTATGTTATGACGAAACTTAAAGTGGATAATTACGAAACTTATTCGACAAGTTCTCGACTGTTAAAATGTTAAAAATGTGAAAAAACAAAATTACGTTCTGGAATCTAAATCAAATGAATGTTTTTGCAGAGCCAAAGTAGGTACAAAGAAGAAGTTAAAAGTAAAAAAGATTTTAGAATTCCAAATATTAAAAATTAAGTTATAAACAAAAAATTTAAATATGTAAAACGCAGAAATTAAAAAATTCATGAAATTGAATAAAAAAATTACGCATACGCCCGAGTGTATATGTATGAATGATTATTGTCATAAATATAAATTAAATTTTGATTGCAGTTATATAATTTTTATCCGTCTACATTATTTGCCTAATTTCATTATTTGGAATACACAACTAACTCCAATCAAAGGTTTCTTAAAATACATTTTATTTATTCTCGTACGTACCTACTTAAAACAGCCTTTATTCCACAAAACAAACAATTTTAGCAATAGATATTACCTATTTGAAAATATTTTCAACAATTATTTTGATAAATATTGATTAATTGATATTGTATTTATTCTGGAAGGGCTCAAATTGTTCTTATAAAAAAAACACCGATAGTTTATTTAAAATGAAGAAACATATACATCACAACTTTACAAATATATGTAAGAACATACGTCTATAGTATTTTCCTTGAATTGAAAAAAAATATACATTAATGCACAATATCAGTCAAGTTCATACATGGGATCTTAAAAAAGGTTCAGTTGTGTTAGTGACTATAAAGGTTTCAAATCGATGTGTTACCCCATGGCCCATATAGGAACACGAGTACAATATTTTGTAATAAAATGAATTTAAGTTTAATTAAAAGTTATCTAGATTTTGTGAGATAACATACTCTATATTAGGAAGTCTATAATTTTCTTAAAAAAATTCCACAAAAGTCTGCCTAGAAGCCATATTCTTCCGCTTCATATACAAGGAAGAATATGACAAAAAGTACATTCTAAAATTGTTTGATATTTAAAAAACAAAAGAACAACGTACATACAATTCGTATTTTTGTTCGTGTATATTTTTGAAAATGTTATGTGTTCAAGGAAAACCCTCAAGGACTTTTTCCCTCTAACCCGATTAATTACCTCAAAACATTTTTAATTAGATTCGTTGCCTTATTCTCAGAAAGAGTTTATGAAATCTACATCTTGTACGTCAAACACTCTAAGAGCTTATCTCTTTTTGTAATGAAAACTTGGCTTTATTTCAAGACAAAATAAATTCCCATTGTGGTATGGCATCTCACGGCTATATGTATCTAGTTTCTACTCAAACCGCCTTTTTATATATACCACCACCAAAGCAGAGGAATCTAAAAACAAGTTGTTAGGTTAGGAATATGTCACGTTTGAGGAAAGTATGTCGCACGACTCCGCGTTAAATTTGTGTAGAACCTTAGACAAAATGACAATTTCGCATGCTTTCCGCCGCTGCCAAGCCACGTCACCTGAAATGGAGTTCCAAACTTGATTAAGAAACTTTGCATATTGAGACGTATGTATATTGTATATAGTGCTCGAAAGAGAACATCGCTTTCTTTGCTTTCACCTTCACCTTCGCCTTTACCCTTGCTTTGCCTGAAGCATATTAATTTTGAGGCAAAATTATATATCCAGGGATATTCAAACAGCCTTAATTGGGAAAATGCGACTAAGTAGATTGAGCTCTCGTAAAAGGAAACTAAAAGCACTAAATTAAATGAACAATGAATATCGGTTGTTGGTTGTCGCGTGTTGATTCTTAGCACTGTAAATCTGAGACATATTCCCCAGACGCTGACACCATGACATTTCAAAGGGATTATAATATTCTTTAACTGCGGTGCGGTAGATATAACAATAAACTTTTGTCGCTTAGCAGCCTTTTGATAAGGATTACAGAAAGGATTACAAGTTAAATGTGTCACACAGTTATCTCATGTAAAGTTGGCATAGCATTATGAAGTGATAAGACAAACCTTGAAAGGGGTTTATTGGAATGTTGGTATTATTATTATAAGCATATGGTTTTTAATATGTTATCTTTGATTGAAAGTAATTAATAAAGCTTAAGACAATCTTATTACGAATATAGGGTTGACGGCAGGGACATATCTGCTCTAAAGTCTTAGCGTCTGAATATTATTTGCACCTCAAATCATCAACGATTAGCAATTCATTATAAATATAAGCATCCTTAATTATCATAAATATTTTATTTCTCCATTTTGTGATATGTACATTGTACATAGGAAGTAGAGGTATACAAAAAACTTCAAGTGAAATGTAATTTTGTAAAAGTTATAGGAATCCAATATGACAGAATTTCATTTATACAAATTTGTGGTACAGGGTCTTTCATTAAGCGCTTCCTATATCTTTAAATTGAAATAAAGCAAAGTGTGTGTGGGAAATCATCAGAATTTTATATTCGTTTGAATGGCCTATTGATGCTAGCTATTATGTATGAAATATACAATCCACTGCGGCCCCTCTGGATGGCACACACCCAAAATGTCCAATTTTCTATGAATCTGGCGCATAAATCAGGGTGAATTTGACCTATGACATGGGTTTTATGTTGGATTTTAGGGCCGCTATGGTTTGTGGTTGCTTATTTGCATGGTTCCACGACTTCGCCAAATCGCACGATTTCGGTGGCTAGTTCACGACACCTGGCCAACGTCGTTTTCGAAGAAATATGAATCGATGACACCGCCAGTCCAAAATCCACAACAAACAGTAATTTTTTCGGGATGCATTGGACGTTCGTGGATCTCATGTGGATTTATATCGTCCCAAATTCGAAAGTTGTACGTTTTTTGACGTACGTAAAATTAGGGTCAGTTTCCAACTGCTCCAGCGGCCCTTTAGCGAACGCCCGTCATTGTCTATGGTCGTTTACCTTCAGTCGCATTTTTTACGAGGGCAAGCCCAAGTCACGACACAAAATTCGCCAAGCTGTGGTCTGCGAAAAGCCGAGTTCTTGTGAGCGACACGGTATTTTGACCTAAAACGTGGCCAAAAATTAATTTTCCTTCCAGGATTAAGCTTGTGTCCCATAGAAAAAGCCTTTGAAAATGACTCCTTTAAAACGACCCTTACTAATAGATTTTTATATTATTCCAGATGACTCTAATTCCACCTTGTCTATGACCAGAAAACAGCTCCATGAGTTGGTAAGAGGAAGCTCACAAAGTTTCCTTGACGAAAAACTTGAAGATTTGGATAAAAACTTATGGATATAACAAAATGTCCAACAGAGAAAAAAGATGAACTTCTCAAAATTATCAAGGCGTTCAAACCAAATTATAAACGAAGATGGCAACTCTGCAGTAGAATAGAAAGGCGTTTCTTGGATAAGAATGAAGAGTGGCTTAGCGAAGAAATAACATTACCTGTTGGTAAGGGCGACCTTTAGACTTCCCGGAAGGTCTAAAGGTCGCCCAAACAAAGAATTCGGGGAATCAAGTGACCGAACAAAACGTCGAAAAACAGTGGAACTTCGAAAGAGTGTGTCTGTTGATGAACTGACAAACGCGGCACAGATGAGTCAAGGAGTGGCGGTAAATATTGATATAGCCAAAGTGATGCAGGTTGTGACCAAAACTCCCACCAGGGCTATGAAATTCCGGAAAGCAGCTGCGATTGGCAGTAAGACTCTGAAAACGAAGAAACACACACCTGAAAACGCTTTGAGAATATTCGTCGATGCCAATTTAACTGCAAGTCAATACGAAGAGATTCATCAGGCCAAAAAAGACATATATCCGTGCTATACCTACGTGTATAAAGCTAAACAAGATTGTTACCCACAAAAAAGCATCAGTGAGGCAGTTGCCGAAGTGAAGCTCCAAGATTTAGTAGAACACACAACATCGCGATTATGTAAATATTTGGAACCAGAACTCCAACAGTGCCTTCAGAACATGATGATGAAGTAGCGTTTCATTGTTCGATAACACTTTTATAAAGTAAAAATAATGAAAACGATCTCAGTAAAACTCATTTCTTATCTGGAAACCAAGAGAATTACCATCAATCATCTTTTAATAAACCGACGCTCTAAAGAGCAGTTTTGCTTTCGAGTTCATGTGTAAGGCAATTCGACTTACGAATCGAGAAAAAATGTTCTCCAAAGCGAGTTCTGGGTGGCCGAACACCACAATTTATTTCAGTATAATAAAGAGAATTTGTATTATAAAAATATATAAAATGTCTTCTAGTTTAAAAAAAAAATTAAAAATAACAAAAATAAATTTCCATTAATTTGACTTTAAAGATCCTATTTCACTAAGAAACTATTTAAATAGATTTGGTTATTTATAATTTTTTAAGCACCATTTAAGTACTTGAGAGCATTGAATATTAATCACGAAAATTCTACTTGAAATTCTACTTAGTAAAGTTTTAACAAATTTATGAAATTTTTGTTTAAATTTTTAATTTGGAAAATTAATCAACTTTTCCAAAATTAAAACAATCGAATTTAAAAACTTAATTAATGGATAGATTGCAGGCTTTAAAAAAAAGTATAACAAAACAACTCATATTCGACTTATTTTTATATGAACCAAAATGAACGGTTGGGTAACCGTTAGCATACAAAAATATACTTTGCATTAATGCTATTTATGTCCAATTTTAATATTGCCTTCTACAATGTTCACTTGGACAGTTTTTTTTTTTGCAAAGATCTGAAACAGAGCAACCCTTTTATGTTGATATCTCGTATACTCTAACCTATATTTAATTATTTTTATTTTTCTTCTATTACTTTTTTTTTTTAACAATTTTCAACATAATTCTTTTCATCATTCTTTAAGGGTAAATTACGACCATATCAAAATTCAAGGACAAAATAATCATGGTAGTTTTATACTCTTTGCGAGCTGCAAAATGGTTTCTTCCATCCGAACGAACGAACGAGAAGCGTTCAACAACTAATTGCGTTCGAAATCAATTTACATAAATTTTATTTCAAATACTTGCCATTGGAGTTTTTTCATCTCCACACTTCACAACCATACATATACCACTTCTTCCATGAGACAGTGACACGTTACACGTGCGGTACAAGATAAACGTATACACTATACAGTATACATATGTATGTAGGACAAGTGTAGCAAAAATGATGTAGGTGGGTTATTTAATGAGGTTCATTTTATTTTGTTGAAGATTGTTTGAAGTTAGATACAATTTTCTATGCATGAAAAATTTAATAAACATACTAAATAGTTAAAAAATCAAATCAAGAAAAATAAAGAGTAAGAATAACTTCCTTGGAAAATATATGACAAATACTTATAACGTAACATCCTTACTTTCAGTGGCAAAATGTTTGCATTTAGAGAGAATTTCTGGTTTTATTTAACCATTTACAAAATTTTACCCGAAAATATTGAGCCCACAACAATGTTATACTAACGGGTGATTTTTAAGCTGGTTTGGTTTTGGCAACACTGGTTTTGACAGCTGACGTGTGTTTAGTACCTTGTGTCACTGTCAAACAGCTTCAGTTTGGTTTGCAATTTAACCATGGATCGTCTTACAAATGAACAACGCTTGCAAATTATTGAATTTTACTATCAAAATTCGTGCTCGGTTCGAAATGTTCATCCGCTTTTTTATCGAAAAATTGTGTTCAGCGATGAGGCTCATTTTTGGTTGAATGGGTACGTAAATAAGCAAAATTGCCGCATTTGGAGTGAAGATCAGCCAGAAGCATTGCAACAGCTACCAATGCATCCCGAAAAAGACACTGTTTGGTGCGGTTAATGGGCCGGCGGCATTATTGGGCCATATTTCTTCAAAGATGATGCGAATCGCAGCGTTACTGTCAATGGTGAACGCTACCGAGCGATGATAACAAACTTTTTTTTGCCCGAAATGGAAGTTCTTGACTTGCATGATATGTGGTTTCAACAAGACGGTGCCACATGCCACACAGCACGCGAAACAATGGCGCAATTGCGAGGCGAGTTTGGTGAACAGTTAATTTCACGTTTCGGGCCGGTCAATTGGCCGCCTAGATCGTGCGATTTGACACCATTAGATTATTTTTTGTGGGGGTATGTCAAGGCTAATGTCTATAGGGACAAGCCCGCTTCGATTGACGCACTGGAAGCCAACATCCATGCATTCATTCGTGAGATACCGGCCGATATGTGTGAAAGAGTATGCCAAAATTGGACTCAGCGGATGGGCTACCTGAGACGCAGCCGCGGTCAACATTTGCATGAAATTATCTTTAAACATTAAATTGCAAGGTTCAAACTATCGATTCAAATAAATATTTCATTCATTTTTTCGAATTTTTTGTGTTTTTTTTTTTTTTAAAGTTCTAAACTTCTTAAAAAATCACCCATTAGATGGTCTTAAATTCTCTATAATACCAAGGAAGTCGTTAGTCAAGAAAAAACACTACCCTTCCTTCGTTATACATAGTGTTAGTGTAGGTTAAAATTCTTTGCTGTCAACTTCAGTAAGATGTCTATAAGAATAGTAGTATAGTTTCAAATTTATAATGTACCACATCTGCATGCTTTCTCCTTAAAGGCTGGATAAATTTCAAAAGTGATTAAATATTCACAGGCGGGTGCCGTTAAGCAGCCTGATAAAAACATAACAATATATACAGCTGCACCTCATTAAGTTTTCTTCGTCCCTATTTTTATTTCTTGTTGAAAAATTCACCTTGCAACTTGCATTAAGAAAACCACACGTAAATTCTAATTCACACCTTAAGGATATTCTGCACGTGGTGAAGACATTTTCATTCTCACAATACACAAAACTGCAGCTTTTCTTTAGTCTTCTTATTATTAATTAGCACTTTCACTGCATATGTATGTATGTTGATGTAGAGGTGTGTAGCTATTTCTATTATCTAACCTACTATACTTATGCTCCTATTTCTTTATATATTTTGTAGGTGTATAATGCTTTTTTGCGTTCTGATATAAAACTACAATAGAGCCACGAGCACATTTTCCACACACTCACTCATGTGTAAATGAGTATAAAGGGAAGCAAATTTCAGGAGACAAGTCTAGTGTAGAGCTGTTCTGCTGCCACAAGGAGAGGAACTTTAAAAAGTAAAGACCTGCAAGATACCGGAATTTTAGGAGGAGCTTTTGAAAACAGGATATCCTACTTTATCTTATAACTTGAGTTTGTGTCTTGCTTTTGTCTTGGTAAGAAAATAAAAAAGAGGCTGGGTGCAACCCACACTGGTAACTTCCCATTGGTACCCGAGGCAACTGGACACCCAATGTTATTTTGTTATGAAGAAATACCTAATTCAAAATCTTAAAAGACCTTATCAAAAATGTTCAATATGCGATCAAGTGAAAACCAAAGTTGGGGCGTAATATATTTTTCAACTAAACTATGTATGTATTCAAGTTGTATTTTTGGCAGATGTTTTTGCTTTAAAAAAAAACTATCAATTTAATTATTTTACAATTCATAGTTACAGCATTTTGTGTAAAATAATATTATTCCAGAGTCGATAGCTTTGTTTCTTTTCGAGATATTCGAGTCGAAAAACATTTTTTAAATTTTTTTAGTGGTTTAAGTTTGAAAATTTGTTGATTTAAAAAAAAAAAACGTCAATTGAACGATTCTACAAACTACGTCACTATGTATAGAATAAAACTGGCCCGGTTTATAAGCTATTGTTTTTTTTTTTTCAAAATATTCGAGCCGAAAAACGTTTTTCAACGATTTTTAGTATTTTCTTGTAGTTTTTTTTTGCCTTAAAAAAACCGTCAATTGATTTTTTTTAAATTTATATCAGCAACCAAATATGGCATCATGTATAGAATAAAATTATCCCGAAGTTAATATCGTTGTTTTTTCTCAAAATATTACAACCGAAACATGATTTTCACAAAATTTTAGCATGTTTTTTATCTAAAAAAAATTATTTTTTTTAAGTTCCTTTCAATGCTTTATTGCATAATTATGTGTAGAATAAAATCAACCAGAAGTCGATGGCATTTTTTGTTCTCGAAATATTCGAAAAGAAACATTTTATTACAATTTTTAATTTTTTTTTTTAAATTGCTGTAATAAAAAAAACGCTACTTAATTGATTTTTTTTGGGAACCCAAAACTTCGTAATGTTATTATCTAATAAAATTTATTCGAGGTCGATATCTCTATTTGTTCTCGAGATATAGTGAACGATAGAGAGGCTCACGAATGTAAGAACGTACGAACGTACATACACACACATACACACATCTTTCTAAAAATGATGGATTCGGATTCCTGGGACCTCGCAACGTCGAGAAATGTCAAAATTTTCAAGTCGACAAATCGGACCAATTACAATAACTTCCAATGGGAAGTTAATAAAAAAAAATAATAAGAAAAAAATATTTGACGCCTTCAATGGACAAGTTATAGTGTACCCTTCAAATCAAAGTATATATTCGGTGATAATTTAGGATAATTTACCATTTCTATGTAATTTATATAATAGATAGAAAAAAAAAAGGAAAGGGTCCTTATTCTATATTACAGAATTCTGTATGACCAACATTCTGTAAATGGATTGAAAGTTCTGTATTAACATAAAATGTGTTATATTTTAACTGTTAATCCCGACGATAGATAGAGGGAATAGAAGTGAAGTCAAATTAAAAATTATGAAGATAATAAGAATTTTTACGTTATTTATATAATTTCGTTTAAAACTTCCTAATTCGACTCTAAATTATTTATTTTACAATATATACCAATTTAAAAAAAATTGCGTTTGAAAAAAATTTTAACGCACTGACATTAAGTTTAAGTGTGTCAAGCGCTTTTGCTTGACAGCCACGTAAGCCTAACCTATTCTGATATTGAGTTTCAAGCATACATAAATAGAAATTAAAAAAAAATATATTATGCTGTCAAAATGAATTAATTACAAAACACACTTTTTCTGAAAATGTTGCAATAAACTTATTTGGAGTCTAATGAAAGCTTAAAAGGTATGAACAATTTTTTTGTATTCTGAACTCAAAAATCCTGAATTTTGGTTTCACAGACTTTTGGAATACAGAATTTTGGAAACCGAATTTTGATACTTACGGATTTATGATCCCAACCCAGAAAAAATAGATATAAGTGTGCTTCCTTTTAAATTGCATAAAATATACATATTGTGTCCTAGAACTTCAAACTGCCTTTGAGGAAAAACAAGAGATGACAAACACTGTCAAAATGTTCGGAACATCTTAAGTTTTAATAATTTTAAGGCGTTGTTCGATTGCTATCCATTTTTGTATTATTTATTTATTTTTTCTTATCAATAACATATTAAAATATACTATTAATAACTAGATTAATAAGAGCACTAGCAGCACAGTACTATCGGCTCTTAGGTAAAAGAAATTGAAGTTATAACTTAATTTTGTTTATAATAACAATATTGTGTTGAGTAGGTTCTTTTAACAAGTCGATAATGTTTGCTTTAAGATTTATTTTTCTAAATATTTCTGTTGAGGAGAGGAGGCAGGGACCAAGTAGATGGCTGATGGTGAGGTTGCTGTTGCAGATGGGGCAGATCGGTGGTGATTCTTTTTTCAGTAGGTATTGGTGTGACCTAGTCGAAGCCGGACAAAGTTAGCTATCATTTCCTTCGAATTTTGTGTTGGGTATATGGCATGAATTTTATTGGGATTGATTGAAGCGTAGTGATGTCGGTATTCGTTCCATTCCTCGATTTCCGATTCATATAATTTGATCCGTATAAATCTTTGTAAATCACGTGGGGAGTATTGGTCGAATAAGTATACCGGGGCAGAACAAGTCTCGTTGGCGGCTTTATCAGCCAGTTCGTTGCCTTGTATTCCAACATGTCTCCATTTTTGTTAATGGCAAACATTGAACTAATATTATGATACTTCAAATGACAGCTGAGTTTGACAGGTGTCAAATGCCAGCGCTATAACCAACTTGAAACCACGAAATGAATGACCCCTTACATGTAGTAGGTACTATACGGCAAGTGATAGATTCCTAAAAAAATATAACTCGAGATATTGATCAAACTTCACATTATACGATGAAAGGGAAAACAAATAAGGTGAGTCTTCCAATTTTATTCGTCTGTCTGCATGTCAGTCTATTCGGGATGACAAAAACACTTGGTGGTTCTCCTCTCTCAATGACGATTTTAAAACAATGAAATAATACATAACAAAGCATTCCACGTCCTCACATTTTTTTGCATATTTTCGAACTTATGACGGGACGACGCGACGCACGTGACGACATGAAATGTTATATTACGTACCTATTATGTCACTGTTTAAAATTTATATTTAAGAGAGAACAAGTTGGAAGAGATCTCGTCACGTGAATGTCTCGTTTCCAAGCCATATTGTGTCCCGGGCTTCACTTGCATGATAATCTAATCAGTATTCTTCAATTCAAAAATCACGATCCCAAAGAGGCGGCTTATAAATTAAATGTCGTTCAATTCCCAACTCCCAAAGAAATTTAAGAAAATTTCCATGTAACGTGAAGGTAAGAACTTCACGCTACATAGAATATTTCTTAAATAATTTTTTTGCTCACCAAGATAAACTGGCAACACTGTTATTTTTTTTTTGAATAACTTGAGTCTATATACAAATCAACCATACTTATTTGTGACACAGCTAAAAATAAAATATATTTCATAAAGGACACACAAAATGGCAAAATCATTTGAAATCACTAAAAAGGTGCTTAAATGTAAACCATCTAGCCAACGGGTATCTAAACATTTTTTTTTGCTTACCAAGGATACACTTTAAATTTATGATCTAATTATAAATTTTCTTTTGGTTATTATTTATGAGACAAAGGTCAGATTGTTTGACGGGACAACATTGATCAGAAGTATAAGTTGTTAAGCGGGAAAATAAAGTGGATGGTTCAAATTATACTACATTTTTCTCTATATACCTTTATTACAGAGAATGGAAATGAAGGTTAAGTTGAAAAAGAGATAAGAAAATCCTTACAATTATAAAAACTAAAATTGACTCTCAGTTACATATATCTACGCAAAATTTATGTATGTGAGCAGTAGATTAGATAAAATTAATTTTTGCAGTTAAAAAAAAAATTAAATTTTTTAAATTTAAATTGTTCAAACAAAATTTAATAAATGTGATAATATATAAATAAAAGTTTTTAAAAACCAATTAGGGTCTTTTGTTTTCTACATCTAATAGGAGCATAAATATTTCCTTTTAAATATAAATTTAAAAAGACTACATCATTATAATATTATTTCTAGAGTTTGGATCCCTTTTTTTTTACTTTCATACTACCTCCACCATCCACCTCCTCCACGAGTGGAATTGAAGAATTATAATTTTATGTGATTTTTGATAATCTTTTTTATGTGATTTTTGCAAATCTTTCGCCGCAAGATGTCGCTTGTACTAAGCTCTCTTCGGCAAAGATCTGATAGTGTGTTAAAAAAAAATTGTATTTTAAAAATTTTAATAATTTGTTCAAAAACTGCATTTGTTTATTAAATACATATTATTTCAATAAAAATTAACTCTAAAATGAAAACTTCCACTTTCCAATTGGTAATATTTTAGCATGTGACATTAGGTCGGTTCAATTAATTAAATTAATTAAAATAATTTGTGCGTCTTCTATTTTTATGTAATTGTGAGAATTCTCGCATGGGTACAGGCTAGTTTGTTTTTAAAAATATAATATATTAAACTATCTCACCACTTTTCGAACATAAATGTTTTTTTTTGAATGTATAATGGGGTAATTATCTGGAAGTACTTAACTGATAAAAAAAAAATTATTTCAGTAAGGTCCAGTGTGGTATACAAACTTGTTGTTTGTTTGTACATTTGAGTATAAATATCGCTGGAACAATTAACGTCTTTGTAAAACTAAAGCAGCTAGTAATTTTTATGAATGAAAACAGTATTGTAAATTACAGTTTATTTAGAAGTGGATTGAAAATAAAATGTTAACTTCACATGATTAAGTCTATTTGTTTAAAACCTATCAAATTTTGAAAGAAGGAGAAAATACTCTCAGAGAGGGAAAACTTGTCAAAAAGTTAAGAAACGCACTAAACCAATTTTAGTATTAAATGTCACTTTTGTGTAGGTACAAGATATCAAACGGTGACAAATCATTTTGAATCTTGTAATTTTTACATTGTAAAATTTGGACAAACTACCGCTTGCGACAAGTCGAGTTGGGCCATAGGCGATTTGAAATTAATATAGCGAATACCCAAATGATGACGTCAAGTGACAGACACTGACAGCTGTGTATTTGACAGTTTTACACTCCTTGCACACAGAAATTTGCAAGTTATCCAATGGAAGGAAAATTATTAGCTCTTTTATTGTGCTCTCTCGTTGCAACTTTTTTGAGTTAACAAAGAGAATTTGTAGGCAATTTGTGCAATTTTGCAAGAAATTTTACGTTACCAAACAGAGCTATTATAACCACACCTTGACTACTTTTTCCAATCTTTTCTTTCTTTAAACCTTCAATTCATTCCAACTGCGATGGTGGCATTATTTTTGTGTACCTAACATATACATACTATTAAATTTTTAAATAATAGAAAAATCCTTGAACATCATATACATTATATAAATCATTTGAAAATTTTTTGCCCAAAAACAGAAAAAATATTGTAAGAAAAAAAGTTTTACGATCAAAAATACTTTTAACACAGCAAGTATCCAAGTTTAACTTCATTCGCTGTAAGTGTGCCAAAAGAAAAAACCCAGCCAACTCTGTTAAAATGTCTCCTCTTATGAATTTTGCATTAAACGACCAACTAAGCAAAGCAAATTTATTCCATATTGTTAGTGAAGACTTAATCTATTCTTTTAACTTAAAAAAAAAATATATCTCTGAGGTTAAGGCGTCCATTAAACGCGTTCACATAGCTAAATCCTTCATAACGCTTACATCTTTGCGGTTAGCCTTTGTCTTTGCAGCTCACTTCATTCTAAAAATGTTTAAAGCAAGAGTGAAAAGAATTTTTTTTTTAATAGTGCAAAGGACAACATCAAGGAATAAAGATGATTTTGTTTTTATATGTATATGTATGTATATGTATCGTGGGCAGGTCATGATGGACAAAAAAAAAAAACCAAGTGCTTTGCATTTATATTGAGTCGAGAAAATGGATAATAAGTCCATGCAAATGAGATGAATTGTACATTTCTGGGCCCCTTGTGCGGCCTTATGGAGTGGAATATTATAATATATATTTTCAAAATGATGAAGATAATGTGAATTTTGAAAGCCATTAGATATGATTCATGATGGCAAGACACATTTTTATGCTATTGAATGTTGTTAAATGTTTTTCTTATTGTTTTTTTTTTATTCCTTGGTTTCTAATGTCAAAATTCTTTGTTTTTGTTGGCGTACCATTATTTAGGTAGTAAATATATAAAAAGATCAATTACACTTAACAGAAATATTTACAATCTAATGCTTGATTTCAAAATATCTGCAAGAAGTTTAGTTACCTATTCAATTAGCTGGATCATTTTTTACTTGTGATGATATGGTAATATGGTATGGTTTTCCAATTAATAGGGACTTGACAACTTTGAATTTAATTTGTGAACGCACCCTTTCACTAATCATCGAACTGTCATTGTTAATTTATTCAGTAAACTTAACATTTTCATCATGGTAAAGTACACGAAGGACGAACGTCTGCAAATTATAAACATTTTTTTACCGAAATTCGGAGTCGTTGACCGCAACTTTAAGAGCGTTAACTCCAATTTTCGGTCGTAAATGACGAAGCTCATTTTTTACTAAATGGGTTTGTCAATAAGCAAAATATGCGTTATTGGTCGGGTGAAAATCCACATTTGCTTCATGAATCACCACTTCATCCATAAAAAATAACTGTTTGGTGTGGTTTGCATGCCGGCGGTGGCGACGCGGCGTTATTGGGCTATATTTTTTCGTCGACGATAACGATCGTTACGTTACTGTGAATGGCCAGCGTTATTGCGCCATGATTACCGATATTTTTGGCCCGGATTGGAAGATATGGACTTGGACGACATGTGGTGGACATGTGTTATCTCAAGAAATGGGCCAGTCGATTGGCCGCCTCGTTCGTGTGATTTAACACCTCTAGACTATTTTCTTTGGGGCTAAGTTAAGTCATTGGTTTATGCCAACAAGCCGACAACGTTGGAAGAGCTCAGAGCCAACATTGAACGCGAAATAGCGGCAAAGGAAATAATAATATTGCATTATAGAATGATAGTATATACATACATCCAGATTAAAACTTAACTCCTGATGTATATTTAAGTTGAATTTATAAAGAGTGGCCCTGACCTGGTTGGAAGTATTTTAAGGTGTGGTTCTTCGGTATAAAATCGTTCTACACTTAAGGTCTATCTCCAATTTTGGTATCGTTTATCGTGGCTTTAAGAAAACGCTTACTTTGGTGTACTCTGAGCTCTGCTAATTCTAGTGGTAGAAACTTCATTAAGCTCGAAATACTAGTCTTTAAAACTGCGTCCAAATAAAGTTGATATTTTCTCTCAGTCTTAAGATATTCAGTTTCTAGCCTGTTCCATTTTTTCTGCCCATGCTATTTTTTTTACTTTTATGTCGATTTTCTCGAGAAAATGCGTAATAAACAAAACCTTTTACTATTTTTAACTTTTACTAAAGTTAACTTAACAGTTTTAAAAATAAAAATTAATAACAAGATCGTGGAAAAACCCGTAAATTTTATGATACTGGGGGAAACCGGCAGTAGGTAAAAAAGGAATCTATGATTTTTTCACTGCGTTTCTTATAAAAGTTGACGATAAAAGTGGTTTTCCAAGAATCAAAAATTCTTTAAATTCTTTTAAAATTATAAAGCTATTAAAAAGTTATGCGTGCCCTTTAGAAAAAAAAACTAATTAATTCAACAGTTAATTTCTTAACGCGACATCCTATAATGGTGTTCGTTGTAGATTTTTTGGTGATTTGGTTTCAATTTAACCTTCATAATATCGCCCGATACCGGTTGAATTTCAAGAAATATGTTTTTTCACACCAATTGTTTTTCTTAAAAATGTTTTTAAAATTTAAAAAATTTAAAACGGTTCCGACGATTGTTAAAATTTTTGTCACAGCTTGGCCGTACATAGGAGCTAGTCCGAGCAACCCGTCGTCCGTCGTCGTGCATTTTATTTCATGCCATTATATCGGCTCTATGAAAAATATAATTTTGTGTAAAATCCAGTTTTTCAAATTTACAATTCTTTTATCGTGCACCTGGGGGTATGTATCGGCATTCGGGAATCACAATTTACAAGCATTGTTCTGGCGTTAAGTTTTTATTGGTAATATATAAAATATACAGAGCAGTAGCACAAATCATCATATCAGCGGTAAAACTCACAGCTACTAAATAGTATTGCCAATTTAAAAACTGTAGATAAAAAAACACTTTTTATAGACCTTTTAAATTTTCAGTTATAGGTATGCATTTTTTTGAATATATTTAAAGGGGTATTTTGCGTGCATTGTTTCAAACTCACAAATTTAAAATCGCATATATATACAATCACTTTTAAAATGTTAAACTTTTAAGCGAACAATCATATATGAAAAAAACGTACATATCATCATCATCATCATCGCATATTGACAACAAGAAAAAAAAAAAAATCACATTTCCTTTCATGTAATAACCATTTATCATTTTTGCCTGCAGCAAGAGGACAATAATTGTCCTTGCACAAAATCGATATGTTTCCTCCGGATTGTGTGAGTTTTTTTTTCTTTTTCATTCTTTTAACTGTGTTGTGCTATTATGCTATGACTATGAGAATGAGAAGAACCGGAGTCGGAGCAATGCCGTAAAACAATGCACCCAAAAAGACGAACTTCCTCGCAGCTGTATTTTACACACAAAAGCACATCCCAATCGTAAATCTTCATTCGATTCTCGAAACTTGGATAGGATCAAGGTTTCTCTCATTTCTTCGTTTTTCGTCATTCCAGTATTTTCATAGATTGTGTGTACTTTGCAGTTTTAAAGGGAATGTATTTACTCAAGTTTTTTTTTTTATTTCTTACAATAATTTTGCCTATATCCCCAACTTAAAATTGTCATTTTAACTAAAATTGAAAACTGTCACTTAATATTGCTGTGTTTCTGAAAATTATTGTCTTGGAAATTCTGAACGATTGGGCTTTGTAAAAAGATTTATAGAGAAACTGCTGCATAGTTAAAACTGCCTCATTAACTCTATCAATCATTACAAAAACCAGCCGAAACAGATTTCATCTCTTTAGATAAATAACAAACCAAAAAATAAGCAAAATCTAAAACGTAAAACCAATACTTATACCTTTAATGAAATCCTTCAACCAATATTCAAGCAGAGAATGCTTCTAAGTACTTTTGTTCATCGATCTTACCCGAATAACTAAGTAACAATTCGAAAGGTGTGGAGAAATATTTTCATCGCCATAAATCTTAATTCCCGGAATACTGTTAAAAACGAACTATGTATGTGTACGAGTATGGTGCACCTAAAGTGAAGCTGTGCGAAGATATCAAGACGGCATTTTCGTACTGTCACATGGACACACTTACTGCCTTCTAGATAAAATGGACAATGCTCCCCGGATAATGTGAGTGTGAAACCGTAAAGCATATTATCGGTATCATTGACTTTAATAAATTGCATCTTTTGAAAGTTTTAAGATTGAAGAGTGTTTGTGTTTCAGATTCAATTCTATATACATAGATGTTTTTTAAAAGAGTTATTTTAATGGACAGGAGCTATATAGGTATGAATATTTTACATTATTTAAATGTGTATATTGATATCAGGTGGAAACAAGTTAAGACTATTTTCATCCAATTTAAAGTCATTTAGAACAGAAAATTTATCTAAAATGGATTTAAATAAATTACATACTGAAATAAATCAACTAAAAGTAAAAAATAAAGCTTTATTAAATTGGACTTGTTAAATTATTATTGATTCGAAATAACTTTTAATGGCCTCATGTCCACAAACATTCTCATTTATTTTACCCTTAAGTTATAGGTATGCATTTTTTTTTTAATTTTAAACTTGTTGGATATTTTGGATAAGGTCTTTTTTTTAATCCTATCTTCGGTTTTTGTTAACAGTTGCTTTAGTCAAACAAATGAGGTAGGCTGAACACGTAGTAAAATGGGTTGATTTTAGTTTTAAATAATTTATAATTTTGCTACTAAATTAATAGTTTATCACTATAGTTAATAACTATATAATGTCTTAGAGCCAGCTGTACAAATATTTAAATACTGCATTCCGGCGGATTAATCCAGGTTTAACGATGGTACAAGCAAGCAATTGGCCCAAACTTGAACCTGACACAATCGTTGAACATCAGTTGATCCGCCGAAATCGGTTATTTAAAATTGCCGTACCACGGATAAAATATTTGACAGACGTTCATTCAACTGTCCCCTAATGTATACGCGCAGTCAATTAAAAAACAATAAAAATAACTGTTTATGATAATATCCACTTTTATGTATAATGCAATAAAGCCCCCTCTACGCTACGATATATTCCGAAATAATGGGAAAAAATAATTTTTAATAGAAAATTAACTCTTCACGATTTGCACTGGTAATTAGTATTGTAACGTTTTTATTATTACGTAACTACTTTTGAAATTAACGACTCATTCAACGCCTATACAAAACGCCTACAAGTATGATCTTACAAATAATCATCCAAATATTAAGTGGAGACTTACAATGTCATACCTGCATGGGTCGTGTCTAAACTAACACAATTGGTATAATTCAATTCGCCGCTAGGAAAGGAAAGTACTAGAGGCATAGACCAGAACAATCAAGAGGAGTGTAGAACCATTCAACTCACTATAAAAAGCGATGTGCGAGTGGACAATGTTTATTTTTGAAAATAATTGCATAAAGTTGGTTGTTAAAAGTAGTGATTTTAAATTGCATAAAATTAAGAGTTATGATTATTATTATTATTATTATATTTTATTAACAGGTAATTAAAATTACATGGTAATATTACAATTAAATGAGCTTAGCTGCAAAGATTATTAGCTCTAATATAAAGATATATACTTATATATTTATGTTAGTAATTGATAAAAATTGATTTATTTTTTGTATATTTATAGGACTGTGATTTTTTAGTACATCGTAGATATTGGTATTTTTAAATATACTAAGTAAAATCGGTTTTAATACTGCACAATTTTCGAGGATATGAGGTAGATCGAGTCTTACGTTGCAGGCAGGACAAATCGGTGGGTTGTTTTTTGATAGGAGATGTAGCATTGATGTGGGCAAGCCGAAGCCGAACAAAGTTTGATATCTTAGTTTTTGAGATGTTGGTGGGATATTTTGGGGGGCATCTGTCAGAGTTTATTTTACTGTAGTGGTGGTGATACGAGTTCCATTCAAGAAGCTGGTGAGATTTGATTTTTTTCTGTATCTCATTTTTAATGTCTGATTTGGAAAAGGTGTTGAATAGAAGAAGTGGTGCATTTTGAGCTAGGTTAGCTTGTTGGTCGGCATATTCATTTCCCAGGATACCAGAATGACCAGGGACCCACATTAACTTCAGTTTATTTGGTGATTTGATGAGTTTATTTCTGATATCGATTATAAGGTCGGTGTTGTTGTCAGGGTTATTGATAGCTTTGAGGACAGAGTTGCTGTCAGAGCATATTATATGTTTACCACGACGGTTGAGGGCTTCTTTTGTAGCTTGTAAGATGGCAAATGCTTCTGCTGTGAAGATGGATATGAATCCGGGAAGTGTACCAACGCGAAGGATGGTTTTGTCTTCAAGTGTAACGGCAAATGTTGTATTTTCTGGTGTTTTTGAGCCGTCGGTAAATATAAGCTTCCATCCATCTGAACGAAGGTCGGAGGAGATGCTGGAGAACATAGAACGGTATGTAACGTTGTTGGTGTTAGATTTTTTATAATCTGCTAGCGTCATTATGGTTGATTGTGCTTTTATGGACCATGGAGTTATGATTAATAAAACGATTAAAAGTGAAATCAAGTGTGTTTTATTTGTACTGGAAATAAGTCGAAGTTAATAAATAACATAGAAGGGAGCAAATTATCCTCTCTAAAAATAGTTTAAATATTGAAGTTTCTCAAAAACAAAAATCTTAGAGTAAGCTCTGAAAAATGAGCAAATTCATCCATTTGTGGCACAACATAAGGCTCTGTTGGGTTAATGGTCACAATGGTATCCCAAGGAAGATGCTGATGAACTCGCAAGAATGTGATCAACACTTGATCTTAATCAGGCAGACTCAACTGTTCAGATTCCACCCTAATCTAAAAATGGTTATCGAGAGCAAAGTCCTAGCCTTAACAAACAAGAGATGGAACTCGCTGGATACCTGTGCTACAAGCAGAAAACTATAGCCTAGCTTCAACAAAAAAAAGACCGAAAACATCATCCAACGGATCAAGAAAACTCTCTCTCTTTTCATGAGCATCACCACTGGACACAAAAAACTAGGTTACCACAAGAAGAAGTTGAAACTCAGTATGTTCAGTATGGAGGTTGTGGTCACGAGGATATACATGAGGACACTACTCAGTGCCACTGCCCTCCGCTATGCCATCTGAGAATCAGGTTCCTCGAAACTCATTTCTTTAATGACTTGGAGGAACTCTCTGATATTCCAAGCAAAAGCTTGTTAAATTTCACTTAACCTACAAAATGGTTTGAAGATTCGTAAACCCTATATCAATCAAGCCGACCAACAGGCAGGAATCGCCTCTTCAACCATAGTCCAAAGACAAAAAATGATACAGGACGACATTGATAGAATGATTATTAATGACTTAAAAAATGCATCTGTGCATTGCGGTGGCGACAACTAGCGGAGAATAGGAACCCCGCCCTTACACCAGCTGTTGCCGCTTCTGCTTTGTACGCCAGCGTTAATAAGTTGACTCGACAAAACAACACAAACACATACTACACCTATGTACATACATCAACCACCGTTCTATCAAACCCACCTACCAGACGTTGCATGGAGCCACTGCTCCTACGGGCCTGGGGCAGGGATGATTTAATCTGTTGGGGCAAAGGAGGGGAGAACACCCAAGAAAGACAATGGCAGACACTTCCTAACTCAATTAACTTGAAGGCAAGCTTCGACATTTCAGGCTACATCTTTCTGAAATTTCATCTACGCCCTTAACGGGCTTTGTCATAGGGATCGTATTCCTATAACGGTATCACAATGGATCTACACTGATCTAAGTGTAACGGTAACAAGATCAACTGTTAGCCCACTAACCTAACCTAATTTTTGGCACAATAGACCTTAAGGTTGCAGTGCAATTAAAACCCCAAATTATTTATTCATTCATCCATGTATACCTGGTCTTGCTCATTCAACCTACATTAAGTAAGTTTGTTTCTTAAAAACTGGACTGTATGACTGGATTTGACTTGATGAATATTCTTTTCTCACCCTATTAACTTACTTTTTACATATGTTGCTTATTGAATTAAAATTAATTACGGTATCTATATCATTTGTTTAAAGTGTTTCCGATATAATCCTAGTTAGCCTATGCTATTTCGAGATGCCAGTAGCTAGTTCCTTTGCTGTTTTATAAAACCTCCAGCTGTTGTTTCGTTCGCAAGAGTTTTCGAACGCATCGAGATCCCTACGCATTTTTTTCCAAAGAAAAAGTCCTTTTCCTCATTTTTTTAGCTTGATACTCTTTTCACACTGCCCTTGGCGCTGCATCTTTTTTGTGTTCTGATACCTTTTTCAGTAGAAGCATTCATTTTCGACAAGTTTTTTTCTCCAAGCTTCCAGAAGCCTACGTTGGTTTCAGCTTCCTCTTTGATGATGTTCTCGATTTTGGTCTGGAATTAGGTGTTCTGAGGCGTTCATAGCTTATTTTCTTTTTCTATGCCGTTCGAAATTTCTTTTCATGAGAGTTTTCAGACTCGCTTCTTCCCCACGTCAATTACAACAATATTGTTCTCAATTGATTTTAGATTTATCAAAAGGAATATTCAATTATTCAAAACTCAATTTAAGTTTTATTGAGTTGATTTGTTAAAGTTTAAATTAAAAAATCTTTCTTAATAAAACGTTATAAAAAATTATATTTATTTTCAAAAAAATGAAAGTATAAAAGATACAAATTTAAATATGTTGAAAGTTGGGATGATAAATTAATAGTGTCACAAAATGTCAGTTTTGCCTACGAAGAAATCTCGCATGCGATATTCTTTAATCAGCTGATCAGAATAGTTCAAAGACCCTTCAGTTAAGTTTAAATTCTCTACATACATTCTTGTCTGTATTTGTTATAATTCGGAGTTACAATTACTAATATAATTATATTTGTACTAAAATGAAACATGGTGTTCAACAAAATGAGTTAGAGTGATAGGCATATATAATTTATTAAATTTATTTCTATTTGCTTTAGACTTTCTTTTACTTTGAATTTTAAAATTATAAAGAATAGAGATGAATAGCTTGATTTCCTAATAGTAAGAGAGAGTGCAATAGTGCAGGAGCTTGTAGTTTTGCAGGTTTCCTTTAGTGCTCCTTTCGTCATCTTAGTAGATCGCCGCGTGTGAAAGTTCCTCTAGTTTGTGTTCTTAAATTGCAAAAATGGTATCAAGTTAATTGTTGAATAATGCGTTATGCAATTGCAAGAATTTTGTTGCGCATTTTCAACAATTAACTCGATATGATTTAGCAAATCAACTTTATCGAAAGTATGTGCAATGGTTGTTGGGGACCAACAAATATCATGCGTGGAAACATTAAGTATTTGCTATCAATTCCTGAAGATGTTTTGCTTACCAATTTTATCTTATCCAATCATAAAAGAAACAATTGGTTTCAAACTGAAGTGTAAAATTATATCTCCAAATTTTGTACATGAAAAAATATAACCTTATTCATAAAGGCGACAAATTTATTGTACTCAGATATCTCTATGCAACATATAGTTGTAGAAAAAACACATCTTACCATTCCCCACCTCTATAGGTATGCACAAACAAAAAGTCCTAGCTCAAAAACTTAACTCGTTAACTCATTTATCACACCTTATCCGTGTTTCAATAGCGGGCATTGTTACAGACGCAATAATACCTACCATAACCCTATAACTTTCTAGAACTCGCAAGGAGACAAAAACGCACATATAAAACTCTCTTTTGAATGTAACTTTTCCAATATGTTTAGAGCCATACTAAGACCCTTGCAAATTATCATAGAAAGTAATAAATTTACCAACATACCTAACAAAAAAAAAAAAAAGAACATAAAATCGTTCTGCTACTGCTCGGCAACAATTTCAAAAATCTACTTGGCCCAGGCCTGGCTGGGTACTGGGAGGAGAAACTTTGGCACACAATAATCGGGCTATACGCAGATAAGCAACATAAAGTTTCGCCATATTAGTACATTAGACATCAAACGTGGTGGTTGCGCTTATAGCTTATATATATCGTAGCGTAGCTATTGTGGATTCAGGCTGGAGCTGGCTTCATTTTTTTTTTTTTTACTTTTTATGGGTTTTATCAATCTGTAGCTAGCTGGGTTAACTTTTATAACGAAAGTTATGTTTCGAGGTTTATTCAGGCGTAAGTTGAAGCTTTTGGCCTGTGTGTGAGAGTTTGTTCCCGTATTATATTATATATCATGGGAAGAACGACTATGGAACGAACGAACGAACCGAACGTCTCTCTCTCTCTCTCTCTGTGAGTTCAAGTACACTTTTAGAAATTATTATGCATTATTGGGATGGGTATGGGTGTAATTTTGATGTTTGCCATGAGTTCCCATGGCCAATTTATGTTTGTCGATTTAAGTTACATTAAATTAGATTTCATTAAAAGTTAGGCACGCTCTTTTGTTGACTTTTTTGTTGTTGTTCTGTTGTTGTTGTTTTGAATGTTGTTTTGCCATGTTTCGAAAATATGTGTGTTCTGAAATAAAATTTTAACTTTCAAAAAGACTTAAGGATAAGAAGATTAAATTTTTTTAAGAATTTAATAAGAGATTTAAATAATTGATACCTTCGTTAAGATGTTTTCATCAGAAACAGAACAGGTGATGCTGGGATTTCGAGAACAATTCAATAAAAATAAGTAACATAAATCTTATGAAGAAGCAGATATAATAGCAGACATGGTATTAATGTAACCTTAATTATAATAATTAAACAACTTGCATTTGAAAGGCAATATGAATGTTGAAATTGAATCTGAGTTGGGCGCCTCATTATTTTTCACCGTGAAAAGTTAGCAGTTGAATTTTAACGTGGCTGTAGCAACTTGGCTGGAAATAAGAGTTTTGGGATGGCCACTGTTGGGCATATTAAAATATTGGGCACATTAAAATGACAAAATATTTTCTGAATAATTGGACGTTGGGCTGAAAAAAGTCATTCAAATAGAATTGTTTTGGTGTTGATACATTGCTTGTGTTAATCCATATCTAGGGATTCCCTAGTTTTCTTAAAGCTAAACGCCCACATATAGCTTTAATGCAACTAAATAGTTAAATAACTAGCCCAGTATTAATAAAACTACAACAATAGGCGTTGTTTATTATCTAGGGATTTGGATCAGGGTTATTTCTACCACTTATTGCAAAATCAACATAGGATACTATTTCCTATCTGGGTTATTTTTCAACATACATTTTGTTGGATTAACCATTTATATCGTAGCCATCCTGCGCAAGTAATTACCACTCTTTCTTGACAGATGGTGAACGAACTTCATCTTGTTTTTATTCAGTACATTCTTAATGCAAAGTACAGAAAGTGCAAATAGCGTTTTCGATGTGCATCCAGATTTAATTTAGGAACCGAATCCGTTTATACACACGTTTACACATATTACATGTCAACGCATCTAGGAACAGTATTGTGTGTACTGATGATTTTTTGTGACGTCAAGGAATCAACGCATTGATTATTTTAGCTAATTTTCCAAACCAACACATTTTGGTTACAATGAAAACAAGCATACAAATTTCAAAATATCAACGAACGCATCCTTAAATTACAAACTTCAATACAAAATATTTTTCTGCAATCCCATTGATTGACAAACTATTCCACACAATAATGAAATGCATGTTGGGATGTGATTCTTGCGCTTGAATGGAAATGAAATAAATTAAAAAAAGTCAAGTATTGTCTACATATATAAATTAAAGTTTGGTTTTGTGTACGTTCGCTAACCAGCCAAACCGGTTAACCGATTTTCTTAATTTTTTTTTTTAAATTACAGAGGAATAAGGGTAGAAGGTTTAGGACAAACAAAAATTATAAAAAAATAAAGAAAATCTGTTCAAAAAAGAAATGAAATTTCAATTGGTCATTGGGGTCTCAGGTTCGATTCCTGTCACCGGCAACATTTTTTTAAAAATAATTTTCTCTTTTTTTTCAACACATTCGCTGCAAAACAAATAAAAAAAAACTATTTTTTTACGCCCTGCGGAGCGGGCGGGGATCTTGCTAGTCGTTTCATAAAAATGTAAAGAAATACATTTTGGTTAGATTTGGGATACCACGAAATGCCGTGGACGAGTAAAAAAACAGACCTATTTACCGTTAGAGATCTTGTAATTGATTCGCTGAAAACAATGATATTGATTTGCAAAAATGTCAATTCAAGGATGATGATGCAGCGCGCGTGATGCAAGCTGAAGCCAAATACATACAACTCACCGACAAAGTATATTATCGATGCCGAACCACTTTATCATTTCCAAACAAAGATCAATTCAACCACATCTCCTTCTCTGTCCTATTTATGAAGAAAAAAATATTTCTATTATTTCTATCGTAGCATTTCTCTTCATAAGAAAAACGATAGAATTGCGATGACTCTGACTGCGGTATGCGCTTAAGGGAAAATGATAAGGTTGTTAGGGATCGATAGAGTTTCATACAATGAACCAGAATCGCATTTTTGCACCAAGTAAACCGAAAAAGTGAAATTTATGAGAGAGAATGTGAAAACCATTTATTCGATTCACTTCTTTACAAAACCCCAGAGGCCCCAGGTCAAAATTTTTGAAAGGTATCAGTTCAATGAAAAAATACTAAAGAACTGGCTATTTTTGTGTTAATTCAAAATTCAAATGACTTCGCTTCTGTCAAATCCAGAAAAAAAAAAACTTAATAAACCTTTTATTTTTGTAAGTAGAAAATAATTTAATCAAACTAGTAAAATATAAACATATTAATAAATTTTGTTTTGTTGAAATTCATTAAATCAACATTTAAGAAGTTATTGGGAAATAAGGCCCCATATTTGGTTTTGCTCTAGGGCACCATCAATTCAAGCTACGACCCTGGTGTAAAGTGGCCTTTATTAATGAACAAAAAATAGTTAAAGCTATCGAGTACAAGTAGTTATTTGGTAATTATCTTTTTAATGCAATACATAAAGACCTTCTTTAATCAGCTGTAATTATAAAATAAATTATTGTAAGTGCAGCAAAATATAAATATGGTGGTACCTTTCGTAGCACAGTTATTCAAATAATTTATTTTTAATTGTAAAGGAATACTTCTGTCCTTAAATTGGTCAACTTCTGACCTTTAATTCAGTTTCAATTTTAATTTAAGTGTACATAGGTAATATTCTTAGCCCTGAATTTTGTAAAGTTAAAATAATATATCCTTGTCCTTTCCCGTCAAATGTGGTCACCACAGATATACTCTCTCAAATAATATTGCATAATTGTATCTATGTAACTTAAATTGAGAAACTTCATTCAAACAGTTCCTCAGAAAATAAGTTTGTCACACATGTTAAAAAATTCATTTTATAACACCTGTTCAAAACATCAAGTGGCTCAATCTCCTTGCCATCCACCAACCTTATAACTTGCCAAGAAACATGATTGCCAGAACATGTTAACTTAATTCGAACTTAATTGCTTGTCGTTGCAAATCCGAAATTCTGACATATGACTGATTCATTGTGACGTTTTCACAGGTTGTTTCCACTTTTCAGTATTTTCTTATATAAAAAAGCACAAAAAAGTTAACACATCATACGGTTTCGTAGTTTGTTTCTTTTTTTTTTTTATGTTTGCAAAGTGAAAATGCCTTCAAATCGACAACTTTATCCTTTGAAAGCCTCCAGCATATGGTTGGAAATGTTGAAAGGTTTGGGCGAGATCGTCCCCTCAACTGGATTATAAACATTGTTCCATAAATTAGAATAAAAACTAATCCAACTTTGACATAAATATCTCTTTGACACGCACAGCGTGAATCCTGTCTGCCGGGTGCACTCTTCTCAATGTAACAGACAGACGGTGAAATGATTTGGGGCATGTAATGTAATTTGTAGCGCTTCATTCTTGACAATATACATATGTACATATATAAGAGGGATAGGGAGTGAAGGAGCTCAGGAAGGATACAAAATCGGTACAACGTTGTCATGTCGTATGATATCGTATAGTTGTTCGCTTGATTTTGGCTGATTTTGGCCCTCAAGGCTTGAGTGTAAAAAAAAGTACAAAGACAAGGCCATAGCCAGAAGGGTTCAAGTGGGTTTTATAATTTTATTGTTTTCAGATTTGTTAAAACCATTTTTATATTTCAAACACATAAGACAACAGATCAATCCAATTTGAGACAGTAGCCTTGTTTTCGTGAGAATTATACGATGTGGAACAAATTAGGTAATGAAGCTCCTTTTTATGTGCGTTCTATAATTTAAATTTGTTTCAAAAAAATCATCAAAGTCACATTTGACTAAAGAAAATATGTAAAGACAATAAATTGTCAGTAATTTATTTCTGGTAACACTGGGTTGGAAGTCTCACAAACAGACGGGTAGTGTCAAATAAACGTTTATAAATTTGAATTCAAGCTCGAAAATAAAAATTCGACGAAAAGCACATATTTATATTTAAATTTATTTATATTTAAATTTATATAAATTGAATTTCTTTAAAAAAGTAGAAGATAAAAATGATTTTTGCACTCTTAAGAAAAATATTTATTCCTATCTACGGGCTTGTGAATAGCACATGGCGGCTGGTCCTTGTCACAAAGTGACAGTTTATGTGAAGCAAATGTGGGTATATGTACATCGATTATAGAATCGCGTTGGTGTACAAAGTTTTTTTGTTCTCTCCTATTTTATCCATTTTGTTCCGGTTGTGTTAATCCTTGCGATGTTCGTGCAACAACAGGAAGAAAAAAGTTTTTTGGGTGATATTCACGTCAACGTCACTTAACTTTTTTTTTTTCATCTCTCTTTATACAAGCTGAATGTTCTGTGATTTGGATGTATAATTCTTGACGGTTAAATGGTGTAAGCGGGTATTTTACATGCAAACATATTTACATAATAAGTACTTATATAGGGTGTTCTGTATAAGATGCGATAAAAAGTTAAGGCATGTAGGTTGGGTAAAGATAAGAAAATAATTTATACGGGAGGGGGTCTAATTGCCACTGCTTAGGCGGGAGGGAAAATTTTCTAAAAAAATCTTAAAATAGAAAAGCGAAACGCATTATTGGTGGACCAAAAAAAAAAAACTTTCAATTGAATTCTAGAAAAAAATAGTTTAAAGTCAACGGCAACATTTATAATGTTCACCACCTTTTTTTAAAGCTAGAAATCAAAATTTTAATTCTGTTTTTAAATCAAATTATTTAAGTGAATTGATTTGAAAAAAATTAATTTTAAAACTCAAAATAAAAAAAAAAAAAATTAAGAACATGTTGTTTAAGCTCTATTCACTATTTTTCAAACAAGTTCTTACAAAATCGAATAGATTGGTTTTAAATCAACAGCTTTGCCGAAATTATTTATTTGAATAACTAAATTTTATGTTTTTGTGTTATTTTTCAATGAAAATAAAACCCATTGTAGAATCCACAAAACAAAACAAAGGCGCACTGCCTTTTGTTAGTGTAGAAAATTTTGCAATAAACTTGCAAAAAACTGGTATTGTAAGTGTAACGTATAAAAATCTATTGATTCTGTGAAAGAATGTTGTGAAGACCTATGCCACAAGACGACAAGGAGAGTAAATAAGAAATAGCCAACACCATCAGAGGATTACCAGCAGCATTGCCACTTCAAGAAAAGAGGAGCGCAGTAGATCATTAAAAAAAATGCAGAAGATTGGATCTTTCCATAGTAGATTTTTATTAAACAAAAAACATAAAAATAAATAGCTCGTACATTCATTTTTTGAATTGAATTAGGGCTTTCTTTTCTATTATTTAGTAAATAAAAAAGAAAGAAATTAAAAACTTGAAAACTAAACTAAAAGAAAACACTCACGATATTTGGCTAGAGCCAGCGAATTGTTCTACGGCAGACTGAGTTTCGTTCTTATTATCTTGTAATGTTCTTTTTGGTGTTTCTATATATAAAAAAAAAACAATTTTAACACTTGAACAAAGGTTTGTCATAACAGTTTTACTTTTTTTTTGTGGTTTTCAATAAATATTTATCCATGTCTTTTTTTTAATAATTCTTCTAAAATGAGGAATTGTCAGTGTCACACAATACAAATACGAATTCAAATAAACTCTCAGAATCCCGTTAGTTTAGCAGAAAATGGGAACACAATAGAAACAGAGATTTTTTTCATGAATGAAAGCATCCAACTTATTTCATATGTCATAAGAGAATGTGGCCAAGTTCACAATGAATTGGCTTCGTTCAGAAGTTCTTTACAGCGGTTATTTGTTTGCATGTTTTTTGGACAGCTGTCCAAGAGAAGGTTCATTAAACATAAAAAAGTGCAGTAGATTGAATTTAGTGGCAGTAGATTTAGTTTTTGCGAAAAGTGCAGTAGATTTACTGCTATCGCAGCAAAGTGGCATCCCTGATTACCAGTTGAGAGCATATGAGAAGAACCGGTTCTACTAATTATAGAATATGATTTACTAATATGATTTACTTTATTTAGGTTTTAGGTGGTTTATCAACCGGTGAAGTTAAAATATAGCTAATTCAATTTCACGACTTTGTAAAATTCAAACGGCAGAAACATTTGACGAACAGGAGTACACAATATATTTGTAATAATTGAAAAGTCATTATCCAAAGATTTGTGTAAATAACACCAAAGACCATGACATGATGGAAGCTGTCAAAAATCTCAAAAACTAAATATGGAACTCCAAAATGTCAAGTTCATACTTTCCATTTAGATTTGAATTGTTTACCATAGGCAATATTCTGTTAATAGGGACTAGAATCGTTATACTAAAGGCAAATAGTACTACGTTTTAGAATTTTTGAAACATGCTCACGAAGGCCACCCTTGCAAAAAAGTAATGAAGTGGAGGGTCCGGTAAAAAGTGTGATCGCTATTGGTAGACACGTAGGCAGAGACACCTGTAAAAAAAATGCCGAAATTGTCCTATAAATTCGAAACCTATAGCCAACCAGTTCCCATGAGCAGACATGTCTTTCCGGACAGAACTTGGTCGAACTTGGCAATGGATTTGCTGGGGCCTTTGAATAATCACGACCATACGCGGCAATTTCGGTTCTATACAAAAGTAATACAATATTTTTTTTGTAGAATTCCTTTTCAAAAAATTGATGGTTGTCAAGATATGTATTTAGTGTCTTAAATTAAAACGAATAGAATAATACAAATTATTTATTTAAAAAAAAAAATATTTTAAAAACAAAATCCCCACAATAATGGGGAAGGGCGCCCTATATAGAAAATACCCAATATATATTTTCTTTTACTTTAAAATCTCCAAATCTCCAAAAATCACAAATATTCCAAAACCTATTGAGTAAAATACGATAAAATAAAAATTATATTTTAGAAACAACACCGATTCAGTCCATACCTGGCACATTATAAAACTAGGCTAATTTTGTAAAACTTTTAATCTTAAATGTGTTTTCCCTAATGACCTTTTATGTTTCTCATTAAATATTTTGCATTATTGTTTGATTTTTTTTTGTTGGAGTTTATATTGATGTATCTTTATTTATATATAAAAATACAAATTATCATGAAATGGCTTTCCAGAATAGTTATTTTTTAATTTCATTAGAAATCTTTTTATTTTTATTTAAAAAGAATCGGGATTTTATTGCTTGATTCACTACTTGGACATCTTCTTTTTGGGATTTTATCTTGGGGATTTCAATAGATAGATTTAGATTTGGGATTTTAGTTTTTTGTATTTTTTTTTTTTTTGGGATTATGACTTTTTGGAAAACATCACTTACCTGATATTATCAACGTAATTGAACCGCCATATGTATTTATAAAAAAAAACTAAATTTTATCCCTTTTACAATTAAGTTCTGATGCAAATTTTAGAAAGTGCTAAGGATATCAATGCAAATCTCTTCACTAAAATTCAGCTTTTTTGAATAATGATTTCGTACTTTGACCATTTTCTTTGATTTGCCTAAGCTAAAATTTGATAGCTTGTTTTTATGTCGGTCGTAAGCATTTCCCAAAAAGTAGGTACTCCAAATTGTAGGGATATTTAAAAAAAAATTATTTTACTACTCCTAAAAACTTGGCCTAGTTCAACTATCTAAAATTAAGGATAAGGTTTTCAAATGTAGAATTTTACTCATTTTTCGAACTCTGTCGAATAAACACGCTTTTCAAAAGGAACTAAAAAAAGATAATTAATCACAGCATGAGCTACAATTTTATAATTTTTTTAAATTCTTTTCTTTTACCTCAATGAAAAAAACAAAACCTTAGCGCGTCCTGAAAATTCTTAATTCAGAAATATAATAGCTGGTATTATATTCATATACATACTATGTTTCCTTTCGATAACTTTTCCACAAACCTTCGTAGGTGTGTTTTGTGGTAAATTATATATAATTATTAGAAAATCTCACGTTTACCGTTAATTGACACTGAAGTGTTTTCAAACTTGAGTTTATCATGTTCTGTACAAACACATACACATTTCTCCAAAAATTAACTTAACTTTATTTTCAGATTAAATGGTAATTCAATTCCGAAACAACAAAAAAAAAGAAAAGAAAAACTTTGAATTACGTTAAAAGTTCTAATCCAAAGCTTGAACTCCATCAGAGTCATGTTTCTTAGTCACGACTCACATCAAAGATCTTCTTACTTTCTTTGTATCCTTTTGCTCAAAATCAATTTCTCAGTACTGAAAAAAAAGAAGGAAAACCCAAATAAATAGGTAATGATTCCGATTAGACTTCGGAATAATTCAATTCTCCTTCACCTCGACATCCACGATCCAAGTAAAGCCGAACAGAGAGAGAGAGAGAGAAAAAAAAAATAATAATAGAAGATAATGATAATAAGACAATTTTTACATGAGCACGTATTTCCACATATCCTTGTTTAGATGGATGCTTTCAGACTTTTTGTATGGTGCTCTTGTGGTTTCAGCTTTCTCCATCAGCCACCATTCCCATGTCTCACATCACCAACCATCACAATCACCATCACCGCTACCGCAACTGCTTGGCCGTCGCATATCCATTGTGTTTAGCACTCTCATATGTTACATCGATTTATTCATTGCTTAAGAAGTAAACATCTCTTGGCATATAATTTTTTTCGTTGTTGTTGCCAGTGTATCCTCCCACAAACATACATATACACATGAAGGTATTCGTATATTCTATCTAGCCAAAGTCTGAATATTCTTCTAACCATAACTGCCAGCAAAAACTCGATTCTATTTACCCGTCCGTCGCGAGTTTATTGTGGCAGGACATTATGTGTGATGTGCTGTGCTGTGCCTTGTAGTGTATAGCTCTTCTATTCTATAGCTTCTAGGAGCCATATAAAAGAGCAATAGCAATCATCTTTTTTTTTCTTTAATTCCAACGACAACAACAAAAAGGAGTTAGCTTCTATTTCATTTATATATTTTTTTTTTTTTGATTCAGCCTAAAGCACAAACATTGCATTTGTGAAAAATAACTAAAAAATCAAAGAGAGAAAAGGTAAGTTTTTTTTTAAATTTTGTAAAAAAATCTACAGGGTGATTCGCATAAGGTGTGACAAAAAGCTAGAGCGTGTAGGTTGGGTCGTAAAGCCAGAAATCTTTTCTTTTATTTTCTATTAAAAAGAAAGACAGTTTTTGAAAAATTAATTTTCAAAAATAAAATAAAAGAGAAGAATTTTAGCTTTACAAAAAGTCATAGCATGTCATTGTAAGTGTTAGCGTTTTTTTTTTTGTTTATTTATTTTTTTTTTTAGTTGTAAGTCAACTAGAATATTATGTCCTTCCTGGGTAGCTAAACGGTGGGGAATAGACGACCGGTCCCCATCTCATTTTTTTGTCTCGAGTCAACCTACACGCCGCCGTAGCCTTTGTCACATCGTAAGCAAATAACGCCACCGTATAATAAAATAAAAAATAAAATAAAAAAGTACGTATACGCCGCAGTGTACCATTTATTTACATTGACACCTTCATGAAAATTGCTAAATATTTGATTTCTACTTCTTGGCTTAAGACTGGATTAAATAAAAAAAAGATTGTGACCAGATAGCGGGTTGTTTTGTTATATTTAGATAGGTACTACGTCAACAATGACAAGACTTGTTTCTTATACACGAACGGCTTAAATGAGAGAAATTCGTTATGACAAGAGATATTATGAGAAATTAAGTGATCTTTTTAACATATTGTGTTACATAGTAAGTGTGTTTCTTTACTTACACGCGGGAATCCGAGGTATCCCAAAATGTGTTTCTTTACTTTTTTTCTGGCACAAAAATGCCAGAGCTTTTGACTTTTTTTTTAAATTTATTTCATTTCCCCGTACATTTTACCTACTGCTTTTTCTTTTTTGTCAAACTACTTATAATTTCTGTTTTGAAATATGACGTTTACCCAGAAACAAATCAGAAACTTACCAAATGCGTTGCTTTACTTTTTATTTCTGGTCAAAAATTACAACAACAGCATCAAAAAGCTCGAGCCCAAACTTTTCCCGAACTTTTTCCCAAACAGTAAAGGAACAGACCTATTATACATGTATCTATACTTCATTTATTGAAAATGAGTGGAGTTATTATACATTCACACTACAAAAACGAAAGACCATTAATAGCTAAGAAGAAGATACAACTCTTCCGGAGGATGATCTTAAAAACATGCATAGGAATGTATCCAGATCCCCTTACATGGAAATACTGGCTTTACGAGATAGCAGGCATGATCCCCATTGGCCAGCATATGTTGGAACTAACCAGTCGAATTCTGAAGAACCTGGAAGGATTTTCAATTCCAGAGGTACATCGCCCTAGTCATGTTTTTTAACATTCTTTATATAGGTTAAGTTTCATAAGAGCGTGTTTATTGATTGTTTAGTAAAATTTAACTTATTTGTAAGGTTTTTGTATAAAAGTTTAATTTTTTTTTAGAGTCGACCCTATTCTGTGCTCTAACATAAACATGATCTCAGCAGCAACAAATAAACGAGCAATAACGAACGACGTCAAACGTGGCTTTATTATCAACTTATTTGGAGCTCTTGGCATATCACGTTTGTATATAATAAGTAATGCGGGGGTGTGGGATGTGCTCTACCTCATTCACGTACGAATCCGCATTTGGATGAAGGAATAAAAATAATAAAAAACCTATTATCCTTGTTATCGGCGAAATGCGGTATTCATGTGTGCAAATGTTTCTTCTTCTCGTGCATCCTTCTACTTGTGAGTTTCTTTTTCTTCTGTTAATTTTTTTTTTTTTTTTTTATATAAACCTACATTACTACTCCTTCATACATGCCTAATATTTTCTTCCTTTACTGCCAAAATAACAGTGGATATAGAGCCTGAAAATATAATGCTGAATGATGAAAGGGATGTGTGTTCTGTATAAATATTCTTTGTTCTGTTGGGTGATGGCATTAAAGGTTGAAGGGAATTTGAGGCCAGACACGTGATTAGGCTTTTTTTCTGACATATATCGAAATAAAAGATTCGCATAATTGAGTTCATTGTTTGAAATTTTTGTACATTTTCCACATTCTTGATTTTTCGTCTAGTTTTATTTTTTTTTTAAATTGATCCAAGGATTTTTTTTTTTGAATAATGTGCGCAAGTGTCTCGAAAAATCGAGAAATATTTTAGAGGAGATACCGATGCACATTAATTTTGAATATAGCGGAGGGAAAAATAAAGCCAATCAAAACATTCAACGCTCGTGTAGTAGAATCCCTATATTTGACATACTGCTCAGTATAAAGAATCTTTACTGCCTAAACACAATAGAATGCTGCAACTGGAGCTGCAAAAGCTGTGGAAAAGTATAGGCACTTGCTAGTTTGTATGTGCCTACAATGCAGCTGTATAGCTTTTTGTATATTTAAAAAAAACAACCACGAGCCTGTTTTTCACTTTTTATTTCTAATATTTTTCTTTTAATCATTAATAATTTTTACGAAACAAATAAACACAAAACATCAGTATTTTTTTCCGGCTCTTTTTTTCTTCACACAAATTGAAACGTCAAATTCTTGCAGCACTGATTGCAGTTGCGTTGTGTTGGTAACATTAAATTTGGGTTCAATATCCCGATTATTATAGTCCTGTTTTTTTTTTAATTCCCGCTTTTTATAAGCCTTTTTTTTATAATCCCAGATTCTTGAAATCCTAGATTTTATAATCCCGCCTCTTATAACCTCGCTATAACCTCGTTTTTTATTATCCAGCACTGCAGTCAAAACTAGCTGTTTCATTTTAAAAAGCGCGTGATTTTGCATCGAAAAGCGTGAAAAAGTATTATAAAAAGCATCGAACCCATCTCTTTGAAAATCGCGATTCCGACACACTTTCAATTTTTTATCATCACAAATATTGAATTTAAAGATCACAAGAACATTTGGCGTTAATTACCATTTTTATACTAACATTTGACAACTAAAAATGTCTGAAAATGAAATGCCTATCCAAACAATAGGTTTGTTTGTGTACTTTCTGGACTAAAAATGGCAATCTGTCAAATTTTGAGAAGTGGGGATGAAATTCTCTCAAAGAGGAGTGAAACTGTCCGAAAATAAACGAACGCGTTGAACTAAAATACTTACCACTTTTTAAACATCAACAGAAAGTACACAAAGGCAAAAAAGTAAACACAGCGAAAACATTGAAATTTCCATCATAAATTCATATTCTTTATTAAATTTTATTACAAAAAAAAAAAATCAAATTTGCTTTATAAATATTTACAAATAAAAAACTACACACTTAACAGGAACATCAAGTATTTTTTTTTATCCAATAATTCGATGGAACAAAAATCCATCGAAGCACAACACTGAATAAAAAAATACACATTCATAAGTACCTACATTTCAAAAGTTTCTTTTATTATATTTAATTAATTAATTTATTTTTTGTCAAATTTTACTTTTTTAACTTTGAAAATGTTTATAGGGTCGTTTTGATAAAAGTATGGTGTTACCAAAATGAACAAAGATAGAGAATGAACTCTAGCGTATAGGGGGAGAACGATTGAATTTTTGGTTGGTGTTACCAAAGAAACTACCAAAATGAGTAAAACAATAACAAGTTAGTGACGAATTTCAGCTAGCGTACCTACATGTTGATTATCGCCAACCGACGAGATTTAGTGGAGGAAAGTGTTGAATTTGTATAAAATTCGAAAAATGCTCGATTTGAGCTCACTTAGAAGCCTATAACTTTAGTTATAATTATTGGATGTTAAATATTAAGCTAGATAATTAAAGCTTAAATTACAAGCTACAAATCTGCATCATAAGGCAAAGGCGTACAAAATTTCATACTGGAAACTTAAAAAGTTGTCTTTTTAGAACTAATTTCATCACGGCAAAAGAAAAAAAAAACTAACAAAATATGTATGTTTAAGGTACGTACCTACAAAAAATATATATTGATAGAAGAGAGAAGACGATGGAGTGTGTGCAATAAAAAAATACCACGTGGCAAACAAAATTGGCTTTGCATCGGGCACAAAAATGATATATGTATGTACATTATGTAGTCATGTATGTATGTGCATGAACATTGTTATTAGATATTTTAAAAATAATAAAATCGTAAAGGTTGGATTTGGTTGGTTTGTTTGGATTATAAAGTTAAAATGTTAGACATCTAAATCAATTCGATTGTTGAACTTAGAATATGCATAATAGGTACCTACTCGAACCTCTAATAAACGTATAACTTAAGTTCTAAGGGTCAGATGCTCAAGGTTAAGGTATGGTTAGGTAAATCAGGCAAGAGGTAGAATTAACTTAACTAAACAAATAAAATATAATCGAAAAAGGTAGGTTTTGTAAGCTGATATATTCTGTTCTAATAATCGGATGTTTAAGGTTAAAGTCTCAAAATTAAGGTAAAATATGGCAAACGTTAATTTTTTTTTCTAAATCAACCTAAAAGAACCTAGAATATTCTAGACAACGTTTGGGTAAAAACTTTATTAACTTCTAAATCAATTTGATTGTTTAACCTAAAATATGCATAGCTACCTAGCTAAACTTATAACTTAAGCCCTAATGGTCAGGTCTTCATGGTTAAGGTCCTCAAATGCAAATAAAATTTTAGGGTTCATCTTAAAGTAGTCCATAAACTATTCAATTTGGTTGTCAACTAAATTGATGCTCGCCGCTCGGCGACACATTTCATAAACTCAGTTTAATGAATACAGCTCCAAGTATCAACAAAAATTTTTTTGTCTAAAAAAATTACGCGACTCGATATTGTTAAATTGATTAAAAAATGAGTTCAAAATATTTTAAAATAAAATATTATAGAATAAAAACAATTAGCAGGGGCTTCGTATCAAATTCTTTGTAAATTTTGTCTCTATTTAAAAAAGGTATAACTATACAGTAAATCAAATGTCTTGGCTTTATACAATATACATGATTTGAAATATTTGTAATTCAATTTAAAAAAATTCAAAATCTTTTGATTTTCTCATCAACCGTCAAATTGATAAAATAACAAGCCAACTCACGGGTTGATTCAACAACAACCAACTGAGTCGAGAACTAAGTTGAACCGTATATGATGTATACTTTAATCGATCTGTAATAATTCAGTTACCTTTCTCCAATGCTTAGCTATGCAAAAATGTCAAATACCTAGATATAGGTTAAGATAGATGGTAGTTAACTTTAATTTCGTGTAAAAGTGCTGTGACGGTGCGGATGAAAATGAGTATAATTGTGCAATTGCGAGTTAAGCTTCAATTAAGACTAAGATTCATCTTATTACAAACATTACCGGCATTAATTTAACCGCCAACTGGGAAGTGACACTAAATATACAAATTGGTACTTCAGACTGTGGAATGGTTTCTAAGACAGTTTGTGAAGTTATATTGCAACAATAGTAGGTATACAAAAGAAAAATCACTAAGATTAGACATGTTTTTGTTTTATTGACGTAATACAAGTCATTTTCAATGTCCCCATAGTTACTCTATGAGTAAAATCTGTAAATTTTTGTATTCTAACGAAAAAAAGTTCACTTCCAACTAGATCAACAAAACAAAAAAGTAAACACTTTGTATTTTTATGAAAGTTTTTTTTTTTAGTAATACAAACTCTATATACTACTGAAATACATCAGCCAAGTAGAAGACTTAGCACTATTTAATTGGACTTGTTGAATTATTGATTCAAAATAGCTTTTTACGGCCTTTAGTCCACAAAAATTTTAGGCGTTTCGTCCCGGCGATCTAACTTGGACTCATCAGTGCTAAGTCTTCTACTTGGCTGATGTATTTCAGTAGTATATAGAGTTTGTATTATTAAAAAAAACCTTCATATAAAACAATGCCAGGCCCTGGGCAAAAAACAAAAACAAAAACTTCCAATTTAATGACTAGGAATTCTAGTCTTGTTGGATATAGTTCACACTAGATATTCGTCATGAAATCTATGTTAGATGGACTGAACTTAACAAAAATTGCGTATTGACAAGGTCCTCACTAGTCAACTGATGAGTCCAAGTGAGATCGCCGGGACGAAACGCCTAAATTTTTGTGGACTAAAGGCCGTAAAAAGCTACTTTGTATTTTTGTTGTTATTCTTTTACTTTCAACAGAACTTACCACCCGAAGAAATTTCTCGGGTAAAAACTGGCAAGAAGGGGAAATAATTTTCCCTCTCATGAGCGCTCTCTTCGGCCAGAAATTACACGAAATGTGCGTACGCGAACACGTTCGGACTAAATCTGGTAGAAAATGGTAGTTTTGGGTAGTTTATAGCGAGTACGGGAACGCACCTTATATTGTCATAGATGTTGACATTGCCTCCGCTATTGCCAATGCAGCCATAATGTCATAGTTTCACTACATAAGCAATTAGGCGTGTTTTTCAAGAGTCCATATAGAATTGGACATAAAAAAAAACAACATTGGAGCAAAGTATTTTAAACATAAATACAACAACAACTTAAGTCCATATGGACAAAGCTAGGTCCACATTAATTACCGGCACTAATTATTATTTTCTATCGATGATGGCTAAACACAATGGAGACGGAGTTGCAGCTGGATTAGCTGTCAAAATATTCAATAAACACAAATTAAATGTTACGATCAAAACGCAAAGCAGCTGTAAATGGAGCTGCAGTCGGTGCTGCAAGTGTACCTACACCAAAACTTTTAACTTTTCATGTGCACCACTTTTGACGATTCAATGAAGAAAAAAGTAGCCAAAAAAAATAAAATATTGAAGCTTTTGCCTACGACTCGGCTTAAATGCTTAGCGTAACTTTAGTTTTGCTAAATTTTGGAAAATAAAAAAGGGCAACATTTTTTCTTGGGTTATCTCCATTTATGTCATTTTAATATGAAATAAAACCTGGGGCCGATTCTGGTTCTATGAAAAAGTGAATCGAATAGCTTTTCACTCTTTCACTCTTAAATCCGCTTTTCCTTCTGTGAAAATGTGAAACTAAACCTCAAAAACATTCACATGAATATTTTGGTTTCACGCCGTTGCGTCATTTGGATGTGAATCATTGAAAAGAAAGAGTAAATACGAATAAACAATATCTCAAGCGTTTCTCTTTTGAGAGAATTGTGCTGACTGCGCATGTAATTCAGGGGAAATGATATTGTAGTTCGGGATCGATAATATAGTTCGCCGGAGAATTTTATTCAATAAATCAGAGTCGTTTTTTTGCACCAAGTGAATCGAAAAGTTGAAAGCAATGCATGCGAGAATTACATTTGGTTCAAAAGAAAAAGACTTAAGCCAAATTTCTCTAAATTCATGTAGGTACCTACTTTATTTTACAATTATCAACTTAAGACTAAATTTCTTATTCAAATATAAATCTGCAAAAACTTGTAAAATAACAACAAACAGGAACATAATAGAGAGCAAGAATAACAAAAGGATTATGACTTGTGATATAAATTGGGTATACATAAGGCGTGTTTTTTTGTAAGCCCAGAGGGAATTGGTCGAAAAAAACAACGTCGGTGCTAAAAAATCACCATGTTAAATACAACAACAACTAATCCCCTACGGGCTAAGCTAAATTCTCCGGGCTTAACTTAAGCACACAGAAAAACTGTGTTACCGGCATAAATTATATACTTGTTATCGATAGTTTGTATGAAAACTCCATTTTGTTTCTGTGTTGCTGTCACTAATCCCTGTGGTCGTTTTTTTCCTGCAATTCCCACCGGGCTTGCAAAAAAACACGCCTATAATGTATATCTGGTACACATCTGGTACATCTGATCAGCGTATATGGTGAATACCAATTATGCTGTACATGTTATAAAATATTATAAAGATTATGACTTCTCTTGTGGATGTTATCTGATCTGTCTGGTCAGCATAACGTGGTTGTCAACTATGTTGCACACGTAACTCGAGCGAATTTTAAAATTATTTATTCGTTTCACTTTTTAAAAGAACTAGAATCGGCACCCTAGGCAATATTTTTGTCTGGCCTGATTTCTATTTTGATAAATTACTGGCGAAGTAGTTTTTATTGCATAGCTTTTATTACAAAAAGGCAACCTTGGGTAATTTCTGATATTCCGATTTTATTTTCAAATTCTTCCTAACATTTCTATTTCGAAAAATTTACTGGTTTATTTTTTCCAGGCTGATTTTCGAGAGCAAAGTACACAGAATTTTTCCTATACTATACATCACCCTATTTATATTAAAAGCTTGAGAGTCAGGACCATGTGCATGTCAATAGATCAAAAAGTTAATTAGCTTAAAACAGTGTTGACTGTTGATGCATTGTCGGATGATAAGTTAATGGGAGTATCATGGTCCTGGAATTCCACTATTAACTTGAAAATCACTCACAATCTACTTCAGTTATATGCTACAAAAATACAAAAAAAAAATAATTAAAAATAAATACCTACAGTTATTTTTTTATTTCAAAATTGAATTGGTCTAATTTATTTGTACATAATTGAAATCTACAAACCCTAACTTTATACTAAGAAGCCCTCGTAAAATGGTTCGATTTAAATTAAACTCAAATAACCTCTCTAATAACAACTTGTACCCTGGCCAAACTATATACAGATACCTACACCTTTCTCTATACACACTTTGTATTCATAACGTTGATTTTTAATTGCACATTTTATTACCTTCAGTGTCTATAATTACGAAATTGAATAAAATATTCAACTAATGACCAAAATCTAACGCCTGCCGTTAGGAGGACTACCTTGCCTAACATAAACTGACGTATTTCCCAATTCGGCCATTTCATGAGCAGAGGTATTATACCTAATATATGTAACTGCCAATTTTCTTCACCACAATTGCCTGTAATTTTCTTCAAACAAAATTGAAATTCTGTTGTAATTAAAAGCATGAATACCATATTTTTGGGAGGTTGAACTTATAGTCCCATTTATACGAACACACGTTTTAAAGAAACACCAATTATACTTGTGATCCATGAAAATGGAGTTTTCAATGTTTTTCTCTCTTTTTTTTTTTGAAGTGATATGTAGGTATATAGATATAGGTACCTAACCTAGTTGCATATTAAATTAAATGTTTTGGGGGAATTATTTTCAAGGACAAAACAACTTGTAGGTAAACACGTTTAGTTCATGTTGTTAGGGTAATAATAATACAAGTACGAAAATAAGTAAGGAGAGTTTTGTAAATGCTTTTTTGGTTCAAAATTGCTATTGCCTAATCCTTAATTTAGTTAAACGATTTAAATTTTACAGATACAAGATATAGCCATAGTTAAAAAGAGAACGTAAAAATTAAAACATCTTGATGACGGAATTTTTAGGTGTAGGTAATAAGTGTATAGCTTGTGCCAAGGGTTACCTTTTAATGCATTGTATAGATAATAGCGCTAAATTTTAAACGTTTTGGTACGATGTTAAAGCATTTTTACTATGATAAAATGGCTTTAACATCATACTAAATCGTTTAAAATTTTACGCTAATAACTTTATAAACATTTTATGATATCCATGAAAAAATTAAGTAAATATTGAAAGATATAATTATTTACTCTAAGACCTATAGTATCTTCTTTTGGTTGAAAGGCTAAGTGGGTTAAAAGATTACAATTATTGGTTTGTGATCTCATAACCCTCTCCTCTATGTGTATGTCGTGACTAACTACATAAGTCAATTGGTGAGTACTTTTGAATTTTGTTAATTCGTCTCTTGTAGTTTTAAATGTATGCCAAGGGTAATTCAACATCCTTGTGACTTTTATGTTTTATTTTTGCGACTAATCAAGAAGTTTCTCATCAAACTTCTTATATTTTATAACATGTCTCGTGTCGCAAAAATTCAATTGTATATACCTACAAAAAAAGAAAACAAATTTCCTTCAACCCATCTGAAGGGATATCCTTGGCTCAAAGAAACAAAAAAAAATTCCTAAAAAAGATATTTCAACAACTGCAGATTATATGCTCAGGATATCATACGCATTATCACAAAAAAATTAAAAATAACACAAACAAAAATTCCAGCTTATTAAATTGTGGTGGTTCTTTTGAGAATAATGATAAAAAGATTTTTTTGTTTTTTTTTTACAATTTCATTTTTATTCAAATTAAAATCGCCAGGGATATATAAGATAGACATTTTTTTAGATCCTAAAGATTATGATGCTTAGAATTAAACAACACGAAAGCACAGCCAGAAACTCCCGCATATTTTATTTAAAAAAAAAAGAGGAAAAAAAAAAATAAAAAATATTCAAAAACACAATGGTTCTGCATTCTTTGTTTTGTTTTGTTTTGTGGAATTCATTTTTGTTTGGTTAAAAAAATAAAAAAATTTAAATGAATTATTTTTGTTGATTCCATATGGTGGGAATTTTCTTTTTTTTTTTTGTTGCTGCTTTTGCTTGGTAACTGTTTAAAACAATAGAAGAATACGAATTGCGAATACGGATATATAGAATTAAAAACACGAGCTGGTGTTTCTGTTTCAGTTCTTGACAATCACCAGTGAGCGGATTATTAATATAGAAGCTGACAATGAGACATGAAATATAATTTTAGATATACATATTTATTATATTTGAATTCATTATTAAAGATGGTTTAAGTTTTAAGTTAAAAACAACTTTTTTTAATGTTAAGTAAGCAATGTGGGCGGATTTTTTTAAATCCAATTTTTTATTTTTTTTCTCGCTCATCGTAATAAACTGTAAAAATTTTATCAAAATCGTTGGAGCCATTTCTGAGAAACCAAATATATATAAATATATATATAAATACATATATATAAATATATATACAAGAATAGCTCTTTTAAAGTATATAATAAGATAAACTTGATTTGATATTAAAATTTTCAAATTTAATATTCGAAACTAGCGAACCGATGTTGTAGTCGAAATTTATTAAAAAAGAGAAAATTCCTTTATTGAACACAAAAAATTTAAAATTTTACACGAAATTTAACTCAACAAAAAAAAACGTATTTTTATTTTCAAAATTTAAAAAATCGGATGCATTTCGAACTGGCATGCAGCGAAACCTCGATCAACACTGATCTGGTTTCGCTGATGAAGATGTACATGTCAGTTTGAAGTGGATCCGATTTTTTAAAATTTGCAAATAAAAATAAGTTTTTTTTTAAGTTAAATTTCGTGTTTTATTTTAAAATTTTAAATATTTTTGTGGTTAATAAAGGAATTTTCTCTTTTTTAATAAATTTTGTTAATTTAGTCACTATAAATATAACCTAGGGTTTTTGGATATTCTCCGGACACGTTTTTCTTTTCATGTTTTAGAAAAAAAAAAAAAAAACGGTACCGTCCACCGTCCATACTTTTTTTTTTACAAAAATTACGAAAATCTTATTTTTCTTAAATTGATTTTTTTTTCAAATTGAATTAATTTAAATTGGTACCTATAGGCTTTTTCTATTAAAAAAATAGTTCCAAAAATGATTATCTGATTTTCACTTTCATCGAAAACGGTTGAATTGTTTTTGATGAAATTTTTTTAGAATAATATTTCACAAAGTTTTTTATAGTAAAATTTTCAATAAAAATATTTTTCGAATTAAAAATAAAAAGGTTTCAAAATTTTGATTTTGAAAAGTCAATATTTCGAAAACGACTTATTTGATTTTTATTTAATTTGGTACTAGAAAGTTTTTAAACATTTTCTAGGAGATTTAAATTGAAAATTATTATTTTTATTTTTCTTTTAGCTAAAAATAACGCTACCTATGTACCTACATACTACATGTTTAAGAAGAATCGTATTTTCTTTCTTTTTCTTTTCTTTCTTCCTATGATTTATCAAATTTTTTTCAAGTAAGCATTGGTATTGGCATAAAGCATTGCCTATTACTAACAGTACTTACCACTCATAGAACAGTTTGTTTTTTTTATTTACGACTTCTTTATTATCTGCTTAACCGATTCTGATTGATATTTTTTATAGAGACACTTTTTCTAAGTGTTAATAATATTTCAAAAATATGTTTTGGATTAAAAAAAATCGACATTTCAATAACGGGTTAGTGGAGTAAGATCGGTTAATGTGGAGTAGGTGGTTAATGTGGACCCCTGCATTTCTCTTTTTCCTGGGAAAGTGAGATATCTGTTATTACTGATATTGATATACATACAATAGTTCTCTTTGGAAGAGAGGCAGTTCGATAATTCTTGTTCTGATGTGAGGTCGATGTAATTTTTTGCTCCACGTTAAATTTGTATATCTCAAAAAATAAAAAATAAATTTTAACAAGTGTTTCTTATTCGTGTTTGTTATATATTGTTTTATATATACATACATATAATGTGAGATTTACTTTTTTTATAAATAAATTAGAATTTTTTAAAGAATGAGCCATAGTCTTCATGCAATATTTTATACCACATGCATATTACCTAACTCAGTCGCAATTACAATATCCCAGATTTATAAAGTTAGTATGATAATTTCTATAGATGAAACTAGTTCTTTTTGTATTGATTTAAAACATTCTGTGAATAATTTATAAAAAAGAATGAATATCAGTGCCACAACCATTACAATGGAAACATCCATATTAATTTTTCAGATAGCTATATTTTTGTTTTAATTTCAACAAAAATGAATATATCTTGGAATTATATTTTATAATATTCACAGATTGTATGTATATTGTATATCTAAGAATTTTTTTTATTTCATAGAAAAGATTTCTTAAGCTGATAATTAAAATTAATTAATAGAAGGGACTCTTTCACATCAACTCGGAAAGGGACCAGCTTAATTGAACAGATGGAAAAATCTACATATAATTGTATTTCCCTGTTTGGAGAAAGCCTCTTCATAACAAGTGGGTGGGAGAGACACATTTTGTGCCTGCAAAAGGAAATTTATCTAATAGAATCATTTGCACCTTTCAGTACAGGAGGAGACATAGAGCACTCTCTGACATCATTCAATTAGCAGCAAACGGTGGCGCTGCAAACAAATTAGTTTTGCTTAGCTTGTGAACCGACGGGAAGGGTGTCATTATTAAAGACATACAAGACAAAGCTACAATCACAATACACAACTGTAAATGATACATACAATTTTTAACTGATTCTTGGAGTCAAATGAGTGATTCGCCAAATAAGCCATGCTATAGAATATCAGATTAGTAGGCCAATATATATAGTTCGCTAGTTTAGTTTTTAATGAAATCGAGTCCCAGCTGAACATAAAAGTTTTTCCAATTCAAATTGAACAATGACCAAGCACCACTGAAAAGGAGACTGATGATCGGCCAGGCAGTCGTAAAATAACTATAACTCCAGCCTATAAAAAATTAAATTAACTGGTACCGTTATGTTTGGTTTAAAAAAAAAAGAAAAAAACCGATTGAGCTCAGATTCTGGAATTTAAATAGTTTCGGGACAATTGACTTCCATACTATTTTAACTTACCTACAATTGCAACCTTTAATCTAACAGTTATAAATGTTTCTTTTATAAAATAAAAAATTTGTTAGCACAGCAGGATACCTATACCTACTGCGTATAATGAAATCTTGGTAGAAGCAAATGTCACTTCAACTCAACTGTTAGTTTCTTATTCAAATTTGTATTCTGGTATAAAAGACGAAACTTTTATATGGAAAAACAATAATCGTACTGTCCGTGTCCTTTCAGACCCTTGTATTATATACTTTTTTTTACAACTCAACCGTGCTATGCTCGCTTGTACTCATTTAAACTCTGAAACTATTATATATGATACTGATTACAATTCCCTAACTTGTCATTTGCATAAAGTTCATCTGTGTATGAAAGCTTAACTATTTTAATATACTTTTCCATTACTGTCATTCAAATAAAACAACAACTAGAATACATACGTATATATTATATTTTATTCCTACAATACTTCTTACACGTTAAGTATCGTGCATGTCTGGATGGTGTTTTATATTTTTGGTTCACAGAAAACTGTTGAAACTGAATACCTAGTACCTAACCTAGAGAGGGAATAACCGAAACAAAAAAAAACTTATATTCGGAATGCATTTTCATTTCATTTCTGTAATATTTGGCAACAACTATACTCGTACCATGAGGTTAATTGTAATTAAACCGTTTTGCTGAGTTTCCTGTCAGAAACTCCACAACATAACGGATTACAACTAACGAAAGGATAAAAACAGGACCCAGAACGTGTGATGAATGAGTTCCTTTCGGTCTGCCAACATGCGTGTATTTAGAGTATAGCGTTACTTCTGTTCGCACAGGCTCACAGATCACAAGTTGAGCAGGTTCCTTCATTGACATGCAAAAAAAAAAAAAATGGTCTCGTGAGAGTTTGTCTATGAACACTGCAAGCACAGAGTACATGTTCACATTCTTAGATGGATGAATGCACCCAGCACCAGAATCCTTATTAGCGAGAAACAGAAGGTAGTAATAAAGTTTTGCTCTATAGTTGTGCTGGATTTTTAAGCGTTTAAGTGAAATTTCTCCAAATAAGTTTTTTGATTCATTTTCATACAAACGAATGGAATATTAGCCCCTCGGCAATAGGTTTCGCTCCGACCATATATTTATATAATATTAATAAAATTAAATTAAAGATATATATTTAAAAAATAATATAGAATATAATTCATCAAAAGTTTTCGTAATTTGAGGAACAGAAGATGGAAAAAGCACTTAATGTTTAATGAGCAAGATGATCACGACAGTTATTTCTGGTTGTAAAATGAGTTTCAATCGTTATGTATAATCCTCTGAATATATTGTCAAAAGGTGTTCTTCAAGCAAGAAAAATTCTGACGAATATCCATTCTACATGAAGTAATTGGATGCAAGGCCTCTTGTTATTTTCAATTTTTTGATGATGATGATTTTATACTTAATGTGGAAACAATTATAATTATTTGCTTTTCTCAAAGCTCATTGAATAATATTGTAATCAGTAATCACACATGGCGATATAAGAGAACATCTTGAGGGACTGGACAACGACACATAATCCCGTGGATCTGACGGAATTTCTGCTTCTTTTTTTTTGAAAAACTGTTGCAACATTCTGGCGGGATCATTAACATTTTTATTCCAGAAACAATCAAAAGAAAAAACAAACAATTTATAAACTATTTGGACTTCCGTATTTAAGAGTTTTTATATTTCAGCTGCAAACCTTTTCTTGCGAGCGAGTAATATGAGTTTATGAAAAAGAATTCCCGTACTAAATCTTCTTGAATTTACGTCTTTTAAAAATTAAAATATTGAGAAGGCCACCAAGTTGACTGTATCTATACTGACTTCAATAAGGCCTTCGACATAATGTACATATATAATTGTCTCACAGTCTTATTTTATTTAATCTTTCATCTGTTGGTTCCTCTTCAGCTTTCGTTTAATGCATAAGATTGCATTTGAATGGAGGACATACGAAGTTCTTTTTATATATGTAGATCATTTCCGAATTATAATTAAAGCAGACTCTAGTGTACCTCAAGGTAGTCACCTAGGTACGCTAATATTTATAGTTTCTTACAATGATATTGTTTCAATAGTTAAATCTTGTAGGGTACTTTTATACGCTGTTGATATAAAGTTATTCAAAATCATCAGTAACCAGTCTGATTTTAAATCTATCCAAATGAAACTAAATATATTTTTCAATTATTATACCCACCACAATATTTTTTTGAATATGTCAAAATGCCAAAATCAATGTCCTTTTTCAGGAAAAAAAAAATGCAATATCCCTTAATTATAGCATAAATCAATCTGTGTTTAATAGAGTAGTGGAAAAATGGTGATCTAGGTGTATACTTCCCACAAAATCCTAACTTTTCACCCCACATTGAGAAAATTGTTTATAAGGTCAATGTCGATTTCATTGATTTACATGTCCTTTCGGACCAAATTCATTTAATATAGTTATAGAGGTTACAGTTCTCGAAAAACTTCCGTTTTTCTTCTTGATTTCAATCGTACCAATTATGATCTTAATGAGCCATTGACTCTTATGAAACTTGGAGCGAATAAAAATCAAGCGCCACTAAAAGGAATCTGAGTCCACTCCAACTCCAGCCAAAACTTGGTTGTAACAGCGTAAACTCAGATGGCAACTAAATTAAATACCCTAGGCTTAGTGATTAGTGCCACATGCAGATTTTGGAGTATTCATTAGGAAACGCTGAACCACATATTAGGCAATTGCGATGCACTCATGCACCAAAGAAATAAACACCTGGAACGCTACTAGGTGGAAGAGAGAAATGTATCCCCTTTGGAGAATACCCCAAGCTCAAATACCTCAGGGAAAAAGGTTTGGACGAAGAACTTTATGAGGTAAAACCTCATCCAGGTCTAGATGGGGATACAAAAGATCTATAGATGCAGGCAATAAACCTGAAAATATATGAAAATATATTCATTCCATCAATATGATGGTGTGAAAGCTTGGCAGCCTTACTGCTTTAATTACTCAAAGCTTACACTTAAGAATTCAAGTTGTATGGATATTCTTAATACTATCTAAATGTTTTTTACCACTCATTCTATACCTATAATGTTGCAACAGTGATGCCACGTGTAGTTATTTTTGTAGCTTGCTATTAATTTAGGTTGTCTTTAGTCTTTGGTTTTGGAGTTTGATTTTAATGTTTTTGTTTTTTTCGATAAATTAAGAGCGATATAACCTTTTATCAATATTGCTAACCATAAAACAAACGAAGGTGCTAGTTAATAACTTTAAAAAAATCCGCCATATAATACAAAATCGGAAATTACTCACTGTAGTGAAATTCATCTTTTGTAGTTAATGTGGAGTCTGTGTCGTGTTGTCTTGTATATGTATCAAGTGTGAATGATTTGCATACAATATGCATATTTTCATTTGTTTGAATATCTATGATAGGTATACATAGTTCTTTTTCCCTTACTCAACAGAGGGAGTCCCCATTCACCCCTGCTATGCCTGAATAGCTAGCTTGATGCTGCTGCTTAAAATATATTGTCTAATATAACTGAATACTGGAAGAAAGAATCGTTAAAAACGTGGAATGATTGAAGTCTGTACATTGTCTGTACATTGCTGAGTATCTAATGAAATTCCTGAATCTTGAATGTAGTGGTAATGATGAACGAATAGATGTATAGAAATATATACTGTTTTCGTCGAAGAATATAATGAGAGTAATATATTTTTGTGAATGCAATTCAGATGGAAAAGAGAATATAAGGTAACAACTGTAAGGGTTTTTTGAAGAAGACTGTGTAGATTTAATTTAAGGTTTTCCTAGAATGTTTACAAAGAAAACGTGATGTCAACATTACTTATCTAGTGTATATGTAGAATCGTACTACAAGTACAATAGACATTAGACACACAAGTATTTTATTTTCTGAAAATTTTTGAGATCCTTTACGGAAATCTTAACTACTTAACTAAATAGTTTCTTTGGAATAATATATGCGTTTATGTTTATACCGCATAGCAAGCAAGGTAAATGAGTTATGCACATTGCACATAATAAATTGTTTTATCCAAATCTTTTCCTTTTATGTACTAAATATATTATTTGAAATTATGTGAGTAAATTAAAACTAAATTAATTTTCTACAGAAAAGATGTATCTTAAGAAATTTTAAATTAGATTTAAAAAAGCAAATCCTTTGAATAATAAAATACCAAATGAGTTCCAGATGCTATTGCAATTTTAATTTACACAATTTCTTATTTGGAGTAAAATGCTTTGTGGAGTCCATAATCAGCATGAATATATTGTATGTATTTTATCGAGTTCTATAAACTAAGGCATCAAAAGACTGTTTAGAATGTCACCGTTGATGCTATTGTGAAAAGAGTTATGCCATAAAATGTTGCTAATCTCCGATATTAGTTCCTTTAACTATTGAAAGACTGGAAGGGAAACTCAAATAAAATAGATGGATATACATATTAATTTGCTTAAAAGCTTTGCTTTTACAAATTTAAACTCATATTTATGGCTAAAAGAGCATGACAAATTACCACCACTTAGACTTAACTAATGCGCCTTTAATGTTTTGATTCTTAAATTTAATTTTATGAATCAATGTTTCGTTTAAGAAACATTCAACGCATTGATCGACATTTTTCAAACGAAAAAGAAGACGAGTTCTATTTTTGGATGAATAAATGTGTAGTGAATCATTAATAAGCAACTTCTTGTGGCCTGCACTGCATGATATAGATACCAACTAACGTGACGTAACTTAAAGTTAACACATCATTTCAAGTTTAAATATTTTAACCTTGTCACAGTTAGCTAAGTCCTTATTTAAATAACCTAAAAGGCCAAAAGAATTTTCTCATCTATAAACGTTTGAAAATGTATTTTTTTTTTTTAATTTTATCTTTTCAGATACTCGGTCATATCAAGTCTCTTAATTCTGTGTTTGGAGTAAGCTACATTTACATCACCATCACGCGAATTATAATATGCCTACTTTATTTGTATATTCTTTGTTGCGTCGTGGATTTTACTTTAAAATTCTATAAATACCTATACAAGCGTACATTTAAAATAAATCGTTGGCGTTACAAATACCTTAGAAAGTAAATAAAATCAACCATGCCAATCTATAAATAAGGGTTGATTAAATTTTCTAACATATAGCTTTAGAATATTTATAGCAGCCGTCTTTTGCCAAACCTCAGACATTCATGGTACCTACAAAGTTCAAGGTTAAAATTTAAATAATTAGCACTTAATATATTAAAATAAGTTTTGCCTTGGGAATGTTTTTTCTTTTCATCTGTAGTAATTTGTAAGAAACTTTATTTATAACCTTTTAAGTTTTAGATAGAAAATCAATGAAATTAGTTAACTGTGAGAAAATAAACAAATTTAAAAATTCTATTCTATGTAACTATCGTTTTCACTGGCAAACCTGTATTTAAGGACTGTTGATTTGAATATCATTATAAGTTATGCAAAAGAATGCTAATCGTTGAGATTTGTCAGTGACATCTTTTCTCCCTGGCCAATTTAGTTTTATGTTGATTTTAAATCCAGAATATTGATTTTATTTAGCTGCAAATAGTCCAGTCATAAAAGCCATTTGACTCCGAAAAAATCGAAAGAAATCACGATTTTGGTATATTTAGCATCCGCATGGTGTTCTTAAAAAACTGTAAAAAGAGCCCATCGATATAAGTGCCGCTAATAATTTTATTGGGGGTTAAAGCCTTTAAACTGGTTTTTCAGGAATAGCCATTTATTTGTGGTCAGTTGTACAGAAAAAAATATTAAGGAAAACTTTCTAGATTATCTACCAAAATCCCACTTTCCGTCGATTTTTCGGGAAAAGAGCTATTTTTATGTCTATAATACTCATATGACTGTACTACAACAAAAATTCATAGCGCATAAATTCACAGTTTTTTGTAACTATAAAAAAAATATTTACTTTCTCATGAGGCTTCCTTCATTTAAAAACTACGTATGCTTGCAAATGCATACACATTTTTGAGAACTGGAACGTGTAAATTACATTACTTTGTACAACTTCATTATTTTACAATTCAACACGAAAATGTCCTTACTGGTATTACTTCTAGTTCTGAGTTCAAATTCTGTCTGTCTGTCTTTCGACTGCAGCCTAAATGGATGGGTTGATTTTCTTTAAATTTTTTATCTAATGTTTTTTGGGCAACCCCCCGAACCATTTGTTTCATGTACCTGCCGTACATTTTTTAGTAATTAATGTTTTTTTTTTCAAAAATGTGCCTACAAATAAAAAAAAAAATCATTGATTTTTTTTTACAAAGGCTACTTTTACAAAAAAAAAAAAAAAAAAAAATTTCAGAAAAATGGTTATAAAAGTTGGTACCTTTCATAGAACCTTGGTTTTTATTTTCTGTTTTCTTAAAAATGGTTCAACTGACTTTGACATCGATTTGTTTATATTTTTTTGGGTTTTTAAAAAATGTTTAATTTTTTTTTTTTGAAAACGTAATACCTAATTGAAAAACGAATTGGTGGATTTTTATTAAGTTTGGTACACAGAGGCATAGAGTACCTATATTTTCTAGAGAACCGACTACTGATCTCTATAATACATTGGATAGCGTATCCATACAAAATAGGTGACTCCATTTGAACAATATTGTTATACTTGAAGCTGCCTATTTTTTTTGTATAGCAGTATAACTGTACAAAATATTAACAACGACATTAGGCGCGTTCCTTTATCTACTCCAAAGTACTTCTGGCTGCAGTCAAATAACTTCTAATCTGTGGTCAAAGTACTTCAAAGCACTTTAATTAACGAAATGAATTCACGCAAGAAAGCGACACCAGTAATAAAAAGAAATTAAATTAATTAAATTATTGTTGTTGATGTTTCTCTTATCTAAAATAAAATACAAATACAAACAACAAAAATTACATCTACTTTAAGATTAGATTTTTCTTTTGGAAAATTATAATTATATCGTTCCATTTATCATCTACTGGGTAATACTAAAAAGTACTTTGCAAGGCCCAAAGGAACACACCTATTGTCCAAAGCTATATGCACAACAATGAAACACCAATCATCAAAGCGAACCAGTTTTTTCAACACCTGCACCTCAATTTTATCAAGCTCAACGCAGATACCTTTGTCTTTTTGGTGTTCTTCAACTAAGTTTTCTCGAATAGCGTTTTCGTGTTTTTAAAATAATAAAACTTTCTATTTCAAAGATAGCCTTATTTATTCTAAATAAATTAAATAAATGGCTGAAAATTCTCAACTTTCCGTTTTGTTTTCTTTGTTCAGTAACAATTGGCGCGTTCAGAAAAATGTGATCTCAGACATTTTTCTCACTCAAAAGGTGAGCAAGCGAATCCAAAACTGGAAAATGTATAAGTCTCAGTATTAGAGACTGTTTGGCAAAATCCACAGTAACAAACCTTATTGACATTCCTAGAGATGGCATGCTTAAAAAATACAACTTCGAGAAAAACTTCCAAACGAAGTTAAGTAGCAAAAAAGAGTGGGTAGGTGAAACAGTTAACTACACACTGGAAGCAAATTCCATCAAGTGGTACACTGATGGACCGAGAACATCTGAAGGGACTGGGGCAGGAGTCTTTGGGCCTAGAACCAAACTTTCCATCCCAATGGGACAGTCAACAAGCGTTTTCCAAACATTTTCCAAGCATTTTCCTATGTCTATTTCCTAAACGCTCGTACTATGTTAAGACTTAGCATATAAAGGGTAGTCATAACCCCTTGAGTGCGCGTAAGCCGAAGTAAATGCTATAGGAAAATGTGCAGATCGAAATCTCGAAATCAATTATCGAAAACAAAACATTGCCATTATGTCGGATAGTCAGGCAGCGCTCAAAGCTTTGAGCTCATATACCATTAACTCCAAAATAGTGTGGGAATGTGTAGGCAGACTAAACGAACTTGGAAAAAACAATAATGTCACGCTTCATTGAGTACCTGGGCACGTAGGCGTTCAGGGAAATGAAGAGGCAGACTCCCTAGCTAAAATAGGAGCAAAGACCACCTTAACGGGACCTGAGCCCTATTGCGGCTTAGGAGAAAATGTGATCAAAAATAAAATCAAAAAAGAAAAGGAGACCAAAAGATCCAAAATTTGGAAGGAACTCCCAAGGTCCCAAAACTGAGGCAGGCCAAACTCCTTCTTGGAAACTATAACCAAGAACGATTCAAGGACTGCACCAACTTAAGTAGGAACAACCTAAGAATTATAACGGGCCTCCTCACCAGCCACTGTTTACTCAGAAGGCACTTAAATATTTTAGGCCTAGTAAGTAGTGCCACTTGCAGAGTCTGGAATACCCATGAGGAAACACCGAATCAAATACTAGGAGATTGCGATGCACTCATGCACCAGAGAAATAAACACCTGGAACGATACCAGCTGGAAGAGAGCAAATATCTTCTCTGAAAATACCTCAAATACTTAAATTCCTAAGAGAAATAGGTTTGGAAGAGGAGTTGTAAGATGAACAACCTCATCCAGCTCCATAGATCTATAGGTCGCAGTGCAATTACCCCCAAAAGATATTCATTCATTCAAGCGAATCCAATTTTTTTTTTTTTTTTTTTTTTTTTAGCAAAATTGAGAAATTTTGCTGAGGAATTCTGGGGCCGATTCGGGTTCTGTGAAAAGGTGAATCGAATAGCTTTTCACTCTTAAATTTCAGAATTTATTTTTTAACTCTGCTTTAATATAAACAAGAAAATGGTGTACCAATTTTTATTCTTAATTTTATATTTAAAAAAAATATGTTTTTTTAAATCCACTCCAAGGATTTTTAATTTTTTCCCTTAAAATTGAGACTTGGTTAAGAAATACCATGGTGTACATCGCCTTGGTGTCAATACAATTTCAGAGGGGGTCGTTTAATCAATTTATTTCTAATTTTATTGATTTTATAATAGTTTTACAGTCTAAAGTATGTGTATAGTAAGCATGCATATGGGCAACACGGTGCTATTTTGTGCATATTTATGTACTCACATAAAATTACCTTATACAACGTTTTTGGTAAATGATATAAAATATAAGCTCCCACAACGAATTTATTTCTTTTAAAATATAAAGACTTTTAAAGCACAGTGTCTTCGTACATAAGAGCAGGTTTGTGCTATACTCAAACATGCGTTTTATATTGTAGATATCATTATTTACATGACTTAAGTAGCAGCATCGCAAAATTGTTATAAATTAATCCATCCATTCACCAGATTTATGGCAATAACCCAAAAATAATGTGATTTCCCAAAAAAAACTTCAAAAAAATCTTTTCCTCTTTTGTAATTTTTTGGCAAAAACCTAAAATTCAGTTATATTACAAATTTAAAACATTATAGGTATGAAAAAAAGTTTTATCAAAATCGCCAAGGTTGTTTTCTAGAAAATTTTAAGAAAAAAAAAACAAAATCTTTGTATAGCAGTCACATTCTAATGGTCTGGATTATAAAAAATCGATTTTTTTCCTGTACAAATGTTCTGTACAAATATTGAAGCAAATCGGTTACCTTTTTTGGGTTCTAGTTCGATGTACAGTGAATATAAAGATAGACGCACAATTTGACTGATGGACGGTATGGCAGAAACAACTTTTTTTAATTCTTCATCATCGCGATGATAAGTTCGTTTAGAATCAGGAATTTTTTTTTAAACGAAACAAATACTTGGCCTATAAAGCAAGTTGAAATATTCTTTCTCGCTTCAAGTCCATAAATCTCAAGTAATAAAAGAATCACTAAAAAGGGTGTTAAGGTGCGTATCCATTTATGGGTAAGGTACTGCGAACAACTCTCAAGAGCAAACAAGGCCTCATTTATATACCAATTCTTCTTTAAAGTTATGAACCTTCCCCTTTTTAACTGTTTATAGATTTTCGTTTTAAATTTTGCAAAAAGATGTAGGAGGTTTAAGTTCTAAAAGACTAGACAATGTTCCTGAAATAATTTGTTTTTGGTTTTTATGCTCACAAGTTTAGCAAATACAGGATTAACTTAAAATTAAGCTCCTTTTGAAAAATGTGTAGAAAACTTGTAATAATTATTTTGTATTTCTATTGAAATAACCGTTTCTCTTAAAATAAAAAAATTGTAAGTCAAAGTCACCCTGTGAAAAGTATAAGACATGACTTTTTGGAATCATTGAACCACCAACAAACCAACAACCGACACAAATGGCAAAACGAATACTGAAAAAGAATTACGTTCTGTACATATGTAAAGACAGTCGTATCGTTCGTCAGGAAGAACAAACGAAAAAACAAGAAAAAAAAAATAACGCCTTCATCGACAACCAGTCAGCAGTACTGGCTTCCACCACTTGTAATCTAGACAAAACGTGACGGAAGCGAAATTAAGTTGACACATCAACATGATAAAAAGTCACGTTCTCAAGAATCCGACCACTTGGTGCATGACTTGGCATGCATATAATTCTTTGCATGTGTATAAGGGCGAGTGGGTGCGATGTTTTACATGATGATGCACACACGTCAGCCATCAGCAAAATACAAAACAGTCCCAGTTCCAGTCCCAGTCCCAAGTTGCCTTCCATATAGTAAAACCTAAAACGCACAGGCACCAGATACCAGGACCAAGCAGAGTGACTAAGAGCCATAGGAAGCATCCAGGACGCAGGATGCTCCAATGACGTTTCTTGTTTTCCTTTTCAGACAATTTTAATTGGAATATTTTAATGTAACAATATTCAGACGAACGAACGAACGAAGAACGAAAGAGCATAAAACTTTGTGTTCTTGAAAGATGGTCCTGTTGGGAGCAGGGCCAGGAACATCAGGATACGTAATGCATGCATGTGTGAAAATCGACTGGGCTTATAGCATTCCCATGACAAAATAGACAAACAAGTAGGTAGGTACGTCAAAATGGCAAGAGAATGTGATGAGGGTGTATAAAATAGAAAAGTCTTTTAAATCTCTGCTCATACGATACATTGTTGCTTGTTGAGAGGGTCCCGTTAATCTTAATGGTGATGTCCTGGGTTGGGCTGTGAGAAAAACGACAAACTTTTCAGAATTATGTAGATTTTTGTAAAGTCTGGCTTTCTCTTGAGTACCGCTTTACAATCTGCCGCCATCACCACCCCTGCGCCGCGCTGCGCCGCCGCCCCGCCTCCGAAGTCAACACATCGAGCTTTTTATGAAACTAATTATAAAGTCAAAATCAAGACGCATTTACAAAGGGGTTGGCTATAAACCGATACCAACATATTCGTACGTATAGTTGAGTGATGAAAATGATGAATTTCAGAAAAATTATGAATAAACATGCAGGTTATATTTACTTAACGTATAATATGTTTCTCAAAAAAGGGGGGGGGGGGCAGTGAAGATAGAAAAATAAAGCTCTCGAAATTCCCCCAAAATTGCGTACAGGTGCAATTATTATAAATGAATCATGTTTACAAAAGATTACCTATATTCTCTTAAGACTCTTCGGTTTTCAGATGTGTGCAGATGTCGCTTATTGAAAGAAAAAAGCAAACAAACTGTAAATTGAGTGTAAATATATTTAAATTCAAGCCATCGTTGTAGAATTGAATTAAAATTACTTTATTTAAAATCAATAAAGCCATGGAACCTTCATCACTTTTTGTGTAACGCGTTCACTATAAATTACAAACTTCCTTCAAATGATGCGCAATCTTCAAGCTAACAAGTATAAAGATAACTGTTGGTTAAATGGGCTTTAGGTCAAATGAAACAAGTTACTTTTTATGTTGCGACGAAGACGGCATGCCTATGGGAAACCCAATCTCATCAATGATAGCAGACATAATTCTTGATGAACTGCTAGGTAAATGCCTGGATAAGTCGACACAAAAACTAAAATTACTGACGAATTATGTGGACGACTTACCTTTGACACCAGTTGTCATTATCATTGAATAATTACATAATAAGGGTATTCATGCAACGTCGTTAGTTTACAAATTGCGTAAAATGACAAGTTTATACAAAAGTTTGCATGAACGCTATTTTGAATTCATTTGGTTAAATGCTGTGTAATTGAATCAGCTGTTCCTTAAACGTCAAATATTTTTTAAAATATGTAAGTTATAATAGAAATAGAAGTTATTTTTAAATGGAGAACCTCTCCCATACCAACTTGAAATCGGATAGCCGAATGTCTCGGAAGGGAAAAATTAAGATCCACCACAAAAGTCACGTTTTTTAAGCCCGACGGGATATAGATGAGAAAACGATTTTGGGGGCTAAATGTAGAACTGTAATAGTCGCAACTCAGGGCAGTGATCGAACGAGAATGAGCGAATACAAAAAAAATCATGTCGCGTCCCCTATGGTGGATATCTACTTTTCCTTCAGTTAAGTTCACTTTCGTTTTCGTTAGTAAAAGTTATCCCGAGCTCAGCTCCAATGAAAATTGGTGAAAGAGGAATCATTGAAATAAATAGTTTTTTTTTACTTCGATGACAATTCGAAATGCATTTACTTTTGTTTATCCATATGGCCCATTATATGGATTTGTGTAAATAAACAATGCTGATCAATAATAGTCAGAAAATTTAGACATCCTAATTATTTTTTTGCATAAACTACGTATTTGTGCACAACTTTTATCGCCAACTAATCTCAATGCGATAGTTACAGAACACGGTCAGAGTTTATTTTAGTTCTCTGAGATACCTTATATATCATATATCTGAACACGTCTAATTCTAAAAGTCACAATGACGATGAATAAGTTTATCCAAATAAATTTGTATAAGTTTCCGCAGCAAAATCCTTAGATAATTTGATCAAAATTGTGTAAACTATTTCCCATACAAAATTTGTCAGTTCATTTACCAAAAGATAAACTTATCTAGGGTTTTACGACGCGACGTTGCATGAATCCCCTTAATAATTGTAATTATTCAGTGGCATTATCTCTATTTTATCTTTTCGGTTTTTTACTTGTTAATTGTGCTTAACCCTGTTTAACTTTGTTTCTTGTTTAAGAAAAATTACATTTGAAGTTCAATATAAGGTTATGTATAGTTTGTAAACATTTTTTAATTTATATTTAGCAATGCAAGTAAAGAAATTCTCTGTTCTACTTGATGATTATTTGTTTCATTTGACCTAAAGTCTATTCAACAAACGATTGCTTATCAAGAAAAAGGTCACCAAATTATATACTGAGAGAACCGTTTATGCATTTTTGCAACAGCATCAGCATCAATTCGCAACAAAACAGTACACGATTATTAAAAAAAAAAAACACTCACAGAAATGTGTGTTGCGTAGTAAGGTGACCGTTGTTTCCCAAACAATCACACACCCCCAATAATTTATGGCCCGAACAAAATGTTGAAGTACAGTAAAACCCACTTAAGAGAAACGGCAAAATGTCCCAGTATTTCTTTCACTTAAGCGGGTTTTTCACTTAACCGAACCCCGCTTAAGTGAAAAAAATGTCACTTAAGCGAAGTCCGGATAAGTGAAAAAAAATTTCACTTAAAATTCCATTCAGCGGAAATTTAAAGCTAGAAAAAAATTGAATTTATCTTTTGGAGTTGCCTAAAAACAATTAAATAAAATCCAACAACGATTTAATATGTAACACAAAAATAATTTATATTGAATGTGTAATATTCTTTTTAAAAATGTTAAAATACGTACCTCTTGAGACATTGGAAATGTTGTTTTAGATTTTTGATAGCCAAACCAAAAAGCAATTTGTTTACAAAACGAGAATAAATGGTTCTGACATACAGAAATTAAAATGTCATTTTTGTGGTGAAAATGGTGGAGGTGAAAAATAGAAAAGAAGTGAAAGCGTTAAGCAAATATTTTGTTCTGTTCGATTCAAGTTTTTTTTTTCACTTAAGAGAGTTTTTTTTCAATGAGAAATATAAAATTTAACTGAAAATATTTTTCAGGTAAGCGGGTTTTTCACTTAAGCGAGTTTCGCTTAAGCGGAGTGTTGTATAGGTGATTGGTCGAAAAATGCTCGGGGATGAAAGATTTGTTTCAGCTAAGCGGGTTTTTCTCTTAAGCGGGTTTCTCTTAAGCGGGTTTTACTGTATAGGAAAACTGCATTTCATGTTTTTGACACAAAATTCACATTATGGAAATATGATTTTGAGGTATTAAAAAAATTGCTTTATATTTGAGTTATTCACGCATAGATTTTTATTATTTTTTGCGATTCTCCCAATAGCGAATGGAATTAATATTTTACCTCAAAAAATGTCAATAGTAAATAACTGAAGTAAAAACAGGGTGCCTTAAAGTCAAACAAAGTCACAGTGGTGCATAAAAGTAAACAAACAATAATTTTTTTTAGATACTTCTGCATATGTACCTAACTGCATATTAGAGTTAAAATATACTACTTAAGTGATAAATTTTAAGTCAAGGTATAGAGAAAGTAGTATATTAAGTGCTATAAAATAGTAAAATTTAAGAAAATTTTTTACAGGGTATTCCAGAATTTCATGTTAAAAAAAAATATTTTTATTCAAAAAGGTAAAAGTAGTATTTTCCTTTAAAATAAAAGCCAAATGTTAAAGTTTGCAGTAATTGCAGAATATTTAAAAACTAGTTCAAGTGAAACAGTAGAGGAAAAGAAAAAGAACCATTTAAATTTAGTTTGTGTTGCAAAAAGTTTTGTTTGTATTTAGTGACACATCAATATAACAAATTGTTTCAATAACATACATATAAAAATAAATAAAAAACTAGATTTCTTGGAAACTAGGATTTCTTTGAGGAGTGCAATGCTTGCTCTAATCCTTTTAACTCTAAGTGGACTTGCTACTGATAATGCCTTTGTTATATCGGCCTTCTGCTTCTCATGATCCTTAATATACTTTATAATCAAAGCTGTTGAAAGATTTTCAGTTGTGATGTCTTCAGTAGCATTGATCAATTTCTGTTTCTTGTTAAATGACGAGCACTCCGTTATAGATTTCCGTGGTCTTCCTCTAGAATTATTTGATGTGCTTGGTAAATTGTCCGTTTTGTCTGTCATTTCAAAATCAATGCAAAGAAAGTTCTTAAAAAATTTAGTTTCGATCAATAGGCTGCATCCCATTTTGACTTAGCGGTTTTATAAAATGATATCAACTTTTTATCGAATTCAGCTTTTCCATCATGTGACCAGTAATCTAAAAGGTTATATTTATTTTTTACACCCGCGATGAATTCTTCTTTTGTATCCTTTTTATCGAAAAAAATTTCAACTAGATCTTTGTAGGAAATTTTTATTTTTTTTGTTAAAATACAAGTAGTGCATATGACTTATCAATTACGTGTTTGCTTTATAACTAATCATTTAAACATTTTTTTTTGTATTTATATACCTAATTCTTTTGTTATGATAATATTTATGGGTACCTAATATTGCATTAAATAAAAGGGATTACACAACAGAATTACACAAGGTACTTGATCTGTCATATAAATTAATAGATTTCTTACAAATCACGAAAACTACCTGATTTATCATAAAAAACTACGTGATTTATCAAAAAAAATATTACCTAGATTTAAATATTTATTATATGTAGTGAAGAATACATTTTTAAAAAAACATAAATGGAAAAAAATAACCTTTTTTAATAAAATCTCTCTAAACCACAAAGACGCAAAAAGACGCAGCTGGATTTTTTACAAAATATTTCAGAAATGTTCAAAGATGAAATTTCCGTTAAAATTAGGCCATGCATGCTTATGCGGGAATTCAAAACTCAACTCAAAGTCAAAAAATTGAGCCAAAAACAGCTTTTTGAAAATCTTAAACTTTTGCATTAAAAAAAAAAAAAAATGGTCAAATTTTTAATACAAATGGTCCTTTTTAAAAAGCGCAAATAAAAAAAAATATAAGGTTTTTAGATTTTAACGCCAAAACTCTGAAAATTTTCACGAAACAAATATTTTGTCTTTGATTTTAAAAATAAAGACACTTTGACTGCCTGTATCATCCGAATCCTTCGACCGATTTTAAAATTTCTTTCGGCTTTTGTTTTGGATTTTAAGAACACACGAAAATAGAATTTTGCAAGCACTTTTGTAAAAAGGCGCCACAGTGTGCCGGCGGCGTGGCGGTATGGTAAACTAAAAATGTGGAAATGTCTGTAGCACATTACGTATACGTGTATATTGGATTCGTTCAATATTGGGTACGTTCCTTTGTACCTCAAACTAAATCTAAAACTGAACTTGACCTGAGTTTGGGTTGAAATTTAGTTTATAGTTCGAACTCGCCGCATTCTGAGATGTTTTCACATCTTAACCGTGAGTCCCGGTACTTACAATTTTGCGAAAAATCGCATAAAATATTCAGTTATTGTTATAATTGTGAGAACAAAAGCAAATTCATGCGATCCAGTTGTGCAATTAATTTTCCTTAAAATATACCTTTTCCCTTAAAATTCAAACAACCGCTAGAGTAAACTGCACTTTAAAAAATATAATGCAATCTTTTCTAAGAGAAGAAAGGACACTTCTCTTCTATACCAGAAGTCCAGAACGCATAATAAATTTTGTTTGTTCATATATACAAGGCAATTATAAGGACCTCTTGTAAACAATTCCCATCGTGGTGCAGCAAAGTAAAGCAAAGCAAAGTAAAATACAATACAAACTCTGTCCTCGCTGATTTACGTGCGAATTCTAAAAACCAATAAATATAATCGCGCTGGGTAAACATTTAGATTTTCGTCCGCAACGATGACGCCCGTTACAGCCTTTACTCCGCACCGGCCTCATCATAGTCGCCATCCCACCGTATAAACAGTCGAAAAGTTATTAGCTCTGGCCCGATTCATTGTTGGTACGAAGTGATACGAAGCGTATACTTCCTTCCTCCCTAAACATGAGCCAACCCCAACACATGAGCCACACAGAATACAAAGCAATTTCACAAATATTGCTCATAATTGCTGCCCGATAAGTGTTCCACCTCATTTGCTATTGTGTTTCGGGATGTCGGAAAGTATAATGTATGTATATATAAAGCCCACTCGGTCCGGCAATAAGGGTCAGAAAATTTTTGGCAAGCATACAGTTTTATCTGATGAGGGTCATCTTTATGGGTTATCAATTTCATTCACAGCTCATATTGGACTTAAAATTTCTATGATTTGTTTGCGTTTCCCCGATGATACGTACCAACACCAACATTATTTGCCTTTCATCGTGCTCCTCCTCCTCCTCAGTCTCATTCACACCCCACTCGACTCGACACAAGAAGAACAACAATTTTTGAACAATTTATCAAAATTTAGTTGCAATTTAAAGGTGGGCGGCAGGACGTGCGTTGGGGTTGGTCAAATGATGGGGATACACAGGAAGGAGGAATGTGGATAAATTGAGCAGAAATGGCACGAGGTACGAAATAAGCGCGCTTCACATGCAATCGCCTTGCCTTGCTTGGCCGCCGCCACCATGTTTCATGAGAAAAGCGCATTTGCATTCATAAATAAGTGGCCGATAATAAATCATCAATAATTGCAGGATGAAGTTTAATTGAGTTTATGTAATTCTCCGGATCGTACGGAAGTTGTTTGCATGAACTTTGCGCTCCGGGCTCACTGTATGCATGTATGTATGTATGTAGAACGTGTGGAATAGTAGCGCATAGGTCGAGGCGGAAGCACCATATTCATATTCAACTTCTTCGTGTGTACACAGAAAGGAACGGAATATTGGTTTTTGGATTGAAAGTTGTAAGTTATTAATAAACCATCTGCATATTGAGCAGGCTTTCCACATTATTGTTAAGGGTATACATTGGGTGTGGTGTCTTAAGTATATGATTTAAGGTTACGAAAATTCTCCTCATCAGTGGGAGTGGTGTGGAACGCCGATTTCCCATACATCATACACATACATTAAAAATGTGCTGCATTAAGATAAAAACATCACCTACTACTTTAGACAGTTAAGGAACTGTGTTTTCGATAAGAAAAACTTAAAATATCAGGAAAATTGTCAACATTTGGATGGGACTGTATATTAAAAAAAATGCTGGGGGCTCATTCCGTAATTTTCTAAACGATAATCTTCAAAACGATAATCGTGGACGAGATCGTCCATGATTTGCTTCACGCAACTCGACCACTATCGTCTTGTCTATCGTTCGCAGTTTGAGAGTGTTTGGTTCATTTTAAAAGTCAAATTGGCTGACATTTTTAGTGTTTTTTGTTTTGTATTTGAAACTAATTGAAACTAAAGGGAAATCATTCTGAAATGCAAGTTGTTTTTATATTTTTAAAAATTAATATAAATGTAAATACTTAATAGGGCACCTTTTTTGACACTGACAGCTATTTCCCGCTCGAAATCTTAACAGAAAGTCAGTATCATACTCATACCTCCATGGAACGAAATGAGTCTCTTTATGCTTGAACAACGTTGGGAAATATTGAAAACTTATTTCCAAAGTGAGTGGTGTGTAACCCAAACAGTGCTTTTTTGAAAAGAGGCGCATTCATCTCGGCGGCTACGTTAACAAACTAAATTGCCACATCTGGGGCTCGGAAAACTCGCATGTTATTGTCGAGAAGCCAATGCTTCCACAGAGAGTGACAGTTTGGTGGGGATTGTGAAATGGTTGCATCTTTGGACCATTTTTCTTCGAAAACGTTTCGGTCAACGGTGGGCGTTACAGAGCCATGTTAACCGACTTTTTGTTTAACTGAAATTGAAGACATGGATTTGGACGACCGACCTCTGGTTCATGCAGGATGGCACGCCATCCATTCCACACAGCCCGAGCCACAATCGATTTTTTGCGCAACAAATTCCCAAGTCGTGTTATCAGCCGTCTTGGTGATGACAATTGGGTTAGGGTAGTTAGTTTGCAGGAGGGAGCCTCCAATTTTCTGCCGAATAAGAACGTCTAACATGAGAGGCACTTACACTTTATCTTAATAAGAGAAACGAAGTCGTTATTGTACATATCTTTGTCTTTTATTGGGGACACTTCACTTGCAATTGCAGCCTTCTTGTTGAAGATGTAGTGCAACTTCTGTATTAAAAGAATAAGCTTTTAAAAAGAACACTTAAAAATTATTGTTTATGCAAAAATTTTGCTGTTTATTTTTCATCAATTTAAATATATCTTGACCTTGAAGATCCAGTGACTGCTGAGCAATGAACATAAGTGGTATTTTTTGGAAATATGCAGATAATCTTAAAAGCTAAACCATTATCTATATCTTTTTTATATAATTTGTTTAAACCCTAACTTAATAAAAATGAGAATAAAGGAATAATTTAACCAAAGTACATTGTCTAATCATCATGTTATATTCGAGGGAACATTAATATCAAAATTATTGTTGAATGAACCGTACAAATGAATGCAATCTCCCGATCCCTCATAGCCAATCGTCACCCCATCTGCACTAAAAACGAATATATGTAAGTCTTCAAAAATCTCATTAAATGTCTACAATGTTTTATTTTCCATTAAAACTGAAGAAAAAATAACGAAATAAAAATTATTACTCAATTTTTGTTTTTCTTTTGATTTAAATGGCTTTGACATAATTTATGTTTCTTTCATTTTAATTCATATCAACCTCATTTATATTTTTATATTTGTGAAAGAAAGCACATGACAAAAAAAAAAAACACAACAACAACCATGACTCAGTATAAAGCCTACATTTAAATATTCTTATAATTATCTGTTTATATAGACTGACACCACACAACCATCAAACCATAAAACCTAAACAATCGAACTTAAGAAGTTATAATAAAAATTTCGCTTTTACCGCCGGATTTCCTGCCGGCTAGCTTAGTCATGCTAAACATTAAAACGGAAGTCCATTAAGAGAACTACAATAAATATTTGCCATACAAAATCGATTTCCTTCAGCATATCCTTAAGATATTTATCTTTCCATCAACATATACTTCAGCCACGCATTTGATAAGAAGGGTGCCACGCCAAGCCGCGAGGCGCCGCCACCGCCGCTGCCCCGATCCACCACTACCGACCGACCCTTGGAAGCCACACAAAAATGTTTGCTTAATAAATGGGAAAACAAATCGTGTTGCATGCTATAATATTGAGATTGATGCGTGCTGGCACAGTTTGAAGGAGTACAATAGTTTTTCGAAGGATTTTTTGTTAATTTCTTTGCTTATCCTTTTTTCAAAGAAATGATTTCATAGTCTAAAGCCTATAAGTATAATACCATCATGAGTATCGTATCAAAAACAACTCAATGGTCAATCAACAGTTTTACCATCTCTCGTGACCATGGATTTTTTTTTTTTAAATCTCCTTCCTTAGCAGATAGATATATTCGTAACATATATGTACATATATACATTTGCAGGGATTGACCTAAATATACAAAACAGTTTAATGCTTTGAATACACAACTGAACCACAAGAATTTGCTCCCATTAGATATTTATAAGCTAAGACGATAAATTTCATCCATATTGTGTAAACAAAATGTTTCAATTTTTGTAATTTCCTTGACTTCTTTTTCCTCAAACAAAAAGTTAAGATTTTAATTAAACATAATAAAATAATATAATATATGGGAAGGATATTTTTCTGAATATTAAGAAAGCGGAAAAATGATATTTGATTGGTTAAAAGTAAAAAAGAAAATTGGAAACTTAACTAAGGTTAAGTAAATATATGCTGAGTATGGCTTAGTTTCTAAGTGAAATAGGATATTTAAAGCAATTTAAAAAAAACGGGTTGAAGTCAAACTAAGGGACACTTATTTTTTGTATTGTCAATTATATCAAAAACTAGAAGATAGTTAGGCTTCTGATTTTGTGTGTGTTTGAACAAAAATTAGTCTGAACTACTTTTTTAATTTTTTTTTAAATTATGATGCGCAAATGAGAAAATAAAAGAAGAGATTTCTGGTTTCATAAAAAGTTATAGAAAGCATGGCATTTTAAGGGTTAGCGTTTTTTTAAATAATTATTTCTGTTTTAGGTCATTTTATAAAAAACTGCCCCTTCGGGAGAAGCAAAGGGGAATAGACCCCCTCTCTCATAATTTTTTTTTTCTAGTCTTGATATAGTTTACACGCTCTGGCAAGTATTGGATTCGTTAGAAAAATGGCATAACGATTAAAATGAAGTCGAAAAAAGTGGGTTTCACAATTCTGTCCGTCTGCCTGTCCTTTCGACTGCAGCCTTAACGGGTGGGTGGATTTTCTTTATCTAGCATATCGCCGAAATTATTTTTTTTATTTGTTTTTAGGTCCAAAAATAACCTACAGTACGATTTTTTTTGTCTTATTTTTTTTAGAACCATTTTTTATTTTCGATTTTCTCAAAACTTGTTTAACTGATTTTAATGAATTTTTTTATGGAGATTATTTTAAAAAGTTTTGTATACCTACCTACCAGGTAGGCAGAAATGGCGGGCATGAGCGCCTAGCTCCGTGACCCAATTAGCGGCAATAATGACATTATAAATATGTTTTTTGTTTCATCGGATCCTTTTTTAAGTTCTTTAAGACAAGAGCCAAAAAAAAATGTTTGGAGTTATTAGACGATGTAAAGGACCTTATAATAGTAACAGAAGAAAACGAAAATTTAGACCAATGATTATTTTTTTAAAATTAAATTGGTATTTAGTTATTTATTTATATTTTATTCAATTAAGCAAACAAATAAACTAAAGTTATAAAGTTAATATAGTTTTTAATTATACAAATAGAACACTTCAAAAATGCCTATATTTCAACGATTTTTCCCGATACACCCCCAAAAAGTGGGTGTGGCAAAAAACTTTGTAGGGCTGCTTGTTGAAAAAAAGCATTTTCTACATATTCTGTTGTTTATTTTTTCATTTTTTAGGAAACGGTTTAATAAATAAGATTTTTGTCAAAAACACCCTCAAAAGTGGGCGTGGTAAATATTTCGCATTATTATTTTGTATGCATGTTTTTACAGCACGATATGTAATCGGTATCGTTTTCTAAGAAATTGGTTTAAAAATCAATCTTTTTGTAAAAAAAAACGCCTCCAAAAGTGGGCGTGGCAAAAAAAGTTTACTGAAGAATTGTATTAAATTACGTTATCTACAATTTTTTCAAACAACACACCCCTCATTTATATCAACTATGACAGTTAGAAGACCTTTTTTTTAAGTGGGCGTGTCAGTGAGCGGAAATTTTCTCTCATGATACTTTATGCTATCCTTAACCATTTCTGAAAGTTTCATTCGAATCGGTTGGCTGGTTCAGATTTTTTAGATTTATGACCGCCTCTCCATACAACCTGAACCACTGTGCGCCGCCGCCGCTATCTATATGACTTTCAGAAGAACATCGTCCACTTACTCGCGATCGAAGTTCATCTTATAGCCAAGCCAATTCGTTATGTTGAAAAAAGAGACCAAATCTTTGATCTTTATTTCGGAAAGTTCGTTGAGGTCGTCGAAGAATGGTTTACCAAATGACTGTGTGTAAACTCATTCTGGCTAGAGCGGGGCGTCTGTTTCTTTTTCCTGCTGGTCCCCAAAACTACGACAGCGAGTATTGTGAATGATTCCCAAGGTTGCAAGGATCCTGGCTATGCCTTGCCTGAGTCTGCAAATTAAGTCATTTGTACGGGATGTTATATATATATATCTTTCTAGAAATAATGCCGTTTGTTAAACGTCGCACGTGTGGTTTGATTCGTCAAGAAACATTAAGAATATATTGCCTTTCATAACCTCGAGAGGAATGTTGACTCTTTCAGCAAGTGAGCTATGAAGGGCTGATCCTTACCTTGAGGTTAACATTCAGGCTTTTGAGCTTATTACGGTATTTATTTTTGATTTTAAAAAATGTTTCAAATTTTTTTGGAAAAATTTATAATTCAAAAACGACGTCAATTTTGATTAAACCTTGCACCCGGTAAATTTTAAACATTAACTACCAGATTTTAAACAAAAATTGTTCTTTTAACCAAAAATACAATACAAAGTGTTTAAAAACAGCTTATAATAAGTCTAATAATATTGCATATAAAAATATTCAAAAATCATATTTTGAATCAAAAAAAATTAAAATTATCTTTTGAAAAATCGATATTTCGAAAATGGGTACATACCTAAATGTTTTTTTTTTTTTCAAAATTAATCTCTTAACTCTTAACCGCTCCAACGGATTTTTTAAGATTTGTTTAAGAATTCAAAATTTGGAAATCACGTTGAAGTAAAAAAAAATCGAAGGTTGTTTAAATGTTTAATCAATTCATTTGTAATTTTATTGATTTTTAAACAATTTTTCTGTCTAAACTGTAAGATTTATGCATGTGTGGAACACGGTGCCAGCACTGTCCAAATTTTACCTTAAACTAATCTAACTTTTTGGCAGGTGGTATAAAATATAGGCCCCCATTTCTTTTATCAGATGAATAGTTTTTAAAAATATTAAGACTTTAAAACGACAGTGTGATCGTACTCAAGTATACGTATAATACAGTCGTGCATTGTATTTTGTGAACAGAAAATTTTTATCGCATACCTAGGCATACATAAATGTATGTATGTACATACCTACAGGCTACAGATTCTAATTTATATTCTTTTTTGTACTCCATCTTGAGAAATTTTATTGCAGCTTTTAAGGAGACAAAATTATTCAGATCACATTGGTTGTGATCTATGCTAAAAGTTTGAGATGCCATGGCATTTAATTTCCAATTAAATTAAATTCAAAATTTCAACCTCGATTATAAATTAGAATTTTTCTAAAAATTTGTATAGATTCTTATTCAATATGGTGGAACTCATATTCGTTCCTTTAGTAGAAAAATACTCAATACAAAAATCAATTTCATTACAAAAAGAAACTAAATGTATACGTTGGTATATGTTGTTTGTATAATTGGATATACAACTTGACCACGCCTTCATGATGTTCAACTTCAACTGACTTACATGAAATCGAAGGTAACCTTGCAAACTACAATACTTCAATGATATAGGGTTTGCTATTACTATAAGAATCCCCCCCGAGCGATACAAGGATCTCAAAACAGTTGCGGTAACATGCATCAGTCAAGCCCACAAGATAGCTTAGCTATATACATATGTACCTCCTAGCACCGTGTCTTGGTATAAAATCACGGCTGTCATGGTCGCGTTTGGTTTCATGTTAGCCACCATTGGCAGCGCAACAAGCCATGTTCTTCGATGGTAATTTATTCTGATCGAAGTCAGAGAGAATGAGAGAAGCCCAGGCCAAGGAGGTCTGTGGGACAGTGAATCCACAATAATTCACAATACATATTCCCGGGACACCGCGCACAACATATCCTGCCGGGATGTCATGTTAATGCAGTAGTAGCTACAAATCGGTTTTGGCATATAAAAATAATATATTTTTGGTTTACAAATATTTTGGTCGTCCGTCGTCGCGTCGGTCAAAAAGCGTCCCTTAGGGGAGGCACTCAAAGTGGTTAATAAATTGTTTTGAATTACAATTTTAGTACCTGGGCTATTAACAAAAATTTAACGAGGTGCGTCATAATAAATAAGATACTTGTTGAATTTATTGACGTGTGTGTCTTCATGGGTGAAATAATTTGAGATGCTTCAAATCAAGGGGGTTGGTTGAGGGAAAAGTAAAATCATTTTCAAACCGGTTGGTCTTTAATTATTTTTAGATAAGTGAAAAAATCGATAAACCATGTTGAATAATATAAGTGTAGCATTCTATCATGCATTTCGTTTCTTGTTACAATTTTGTTAAAAACTCATACTCGTAAAACAAATTTGAAAATGTTTCAATATAAGTAGGTTTTAGGAGTAGATGGTTCCTTTGTCCCCTTTCATACGAGGAGACTGAGCATGACTTTTTGGTTTGATTAGAAAAACGTCAAACTAAAGAGGAAACAGAAAAAAATTGTATATATGTTCTAAATCGAATGGGATAAAGTAAAAAGTTCAAAATAAGGGGTAGGTTTCACCAATAAATATAATTAACACGATTATCTTTTTTTTTTGATTAATTCAAGATCGAAATTCCGATCGCTAAAAGGGCGTAGTACCTGAAAATATAAAAAAGGGGGCTGCAACAATTTTGTAAGAAAGGAAATTGCAAACCTTCTGAAGCGATTTCGAAGGTGATAGCAAATCTCAAAATAAAGAAAGGTCAAATTTACATTTTTGAAAAGTAAGTTAAAATACCTATATTATTTTAGTTTGGGAAACCTTTTTTACGTATAAGGGAAACCATACAATTTTTAAGACAAAATTAAACAAGGAATAGTGGTAATTCGAATTCCGTAAGATGGAACGCTATTTCTCTGTCCCGATTATACAAAAATTTAATTAACAAATTTGCAAGTCTTACAATTTCAGGAATAATAACTAAACGGAACAAAAGCAAAACGATTTTTCGCAAATAGCAAAATTTTGCAACGGATGATGAAATGAAATTAAAAAAAAAAACACCCACTTCCCACTTTCTCTCCTCTATAATAAATTTATCCCTTCAAGCATTTTTTTCTCTGCTTCAATTTCAACGCTCTCCATAAATTTTCTTTCTCCAAAATCTGTTTTAAATTTATCTTAAATGTTTTCGTGGGTACTTTACTTTTGCCAAAATTAAATTCTTAGACTTTTTTCCATTTTCTTTTACTTCTTCTTCAAAATCGCTTGTAATCTCTTCAGTCAAGAAGTATTTTTTCATACCCCCTTGCTTTATACCAACTTTAATCCGCTAATGTCGGTTTCGTCACTATTGTCGGAAACACTCAACTAAATTACTGGAGTGCACCACCGTTTTCGAAATGTAGCGGTCCTGCTTACTCGCACATATGTACATATTACGCATTGTCATTATGGGATTTGCCGACCGCCGCTGCTGATTTCACTTCGAGGAGGAGCAAAAATGAAGAATTATATTCATTAAACCTTCAGTTTTGTGAAAGAATTATGAATGTACACATAAGACCCATCAAATTCTTACAGGGGAGATGCAAAGAGATTTGTTTTCTGTCCGTGTCCAAAAAAGAAAACAAACAACACTCAGTTTCCATTCGTTTTTCTTCACAAATCTGAGTGCAAAAGTTTCCAGAAAATATTTATCTCAAGGTTCAGATTCTATTCACCAAAAATGAAGAATTATATTCATTAAAACTTCAGTTTTGTGAATGAATTATGAATGTACACAAAGACCCTACAAATTCTTACGGGGTAGATGCAAAGAGATTTGTATTCTCTTTCTGTCCAAAAAAGAAAAAAAAACAACACTCAGTTTACATTAATTTTTCTTCATAAATCTGAGTGCAAAGTTGGCCTTGACTTGTCTGAACATTTCAGTTTTCATTATTTTTTTGTATAGCCTGTGGATCCTTATGAGGATTTTTTGTTCGTTTCTTTATTTATTTTTCTTACAAAAGGATAATGATAACGGGTCATTGTCGCGACAAAAGTTTCGTTTGGATCGTCGATTATCATTTCGAAAAAGTTTTTGGAAAGATCGGACATATGTAGTTCCAATAGCTTATAACAAGTAAAAGAAAAAGTGAACAAATTATTACCCAAAAGCAAATTCAACTGTTTCAGGTATGATTATCATAGTTACTTGCAAGATTATAAGGTCATAACACATGTGTGAAAAAAAATTAGGACCTAGTCAAAATCCTATATTTAAACCATTTTTTTAATCTTTTTAAGATGAAAGCTCTCCTGGATGTTCAACACCACACACTCTCTTGCCCTTGGGTAACGAACTCGAGACTCCTTAATGTAAGAGATACTTAAACGTGTTAAATTTTCTTAATTAAATAAATATCATTTCTTTAATTATATCATCGTGTAACTGCAAAGAGGTCCTGGAAACTATGAAATCTACTTTTGAACTAAAGGATTGCTTTAACTAGAGTCGGTTTTGTTACTCTTAAACTGTTTAAAATGTTTAGTCAAATTTTCAAATTCTGAACTCAATCATAAATGAATTAGAAAAAAAAAGAATGCAGAAATGATGCAAACTGAATTCTTTCACCTACGCTCTTAAACACCGACATGAGTCATTTTAATGACTCATTTATGATCTGAAAATCCTTCATTGAAATGAACGTATATAGGGTTCTATATATTCATTTTAATGATTATTTCATGAACATTTTCTGAATCATAAAAATGATTCCAATAACATTCATTTTAGTGAAGGAATTCTAAGTATATACCTTCACTTTAATTAATCATATTAAAATCATTCTTATGATTCAGAAAATGTTCATGAAATAATCATTAAAATGAATATATAGAACCCTATATACGTTCATTTCAATGAAGGATTTTCAGATCATAAATGAGTCATTAAAATGACTCATGTCGGTGTTTAAGAGCGTAGGTGAAAGAATTCAGTTTGCATCATTTCTGAATTCTTTTCTGGAATTTTCTTCACTTTTGTGAATTTTGTATGATTGATTTTTGATTGAAAATGTTTGCTGGGTAACATTCCATATTTTACATTGTAATTATTATTTTAAAGGTATGGTTGGTTCTCTAATAAATGACATCTTGTGCTTGGGGGCCAAATGTCGACCACGATTCTTTTGGATAGTACTTGAGCAGACCGTCTCGCCTGTCAATTATTTCAGTTCTGGGACCCACTGCCTCCCAAATTTTGAAATTGATTTGATCAGACGCTGTCTGTTAATTATGGTCTCGGAATGGATAAACCATAAATTCTCAAAAATGGACATTGTCTCTTCAATATACTGGGAGACCATGGCTGCCCTATTCTCTCTCTCTCTCTCTCTCAGTAAGTTGAAACAAACACCTGTAGGGTGTTTCAAAGAAAGAAAGAAAGAAAGAAAGGAAAGGCAGGATTTTTGCCGTGGTAAATTTTACCGTGGATTACTTCTCATTTCAAATATTTGGGTAGCAACTTTTTGTTGGTTTAAAACATTAGCTCAAGCGACCTTCCGACATTACCACATTTAGACTAGACTAATGTAAGAGAGCTTAAAGTAATCTTGAAGAATACTACAAGATTGTTATAAAATTGTTAACAGCGTTAAATGGCCTAGATATGAGTGGCTCTCATGCCAAGTCTTGAGAATGCGTCTCTTCCAATGAGGTGTGCTTAAAAGAGAACGGAATGTTTGTAAACTTTAAAAAGTTAATTATATATCTTTCTTATTAAGCATTTTGCAAGAAATAAACAAACTTCTTTCTAGTTTTTTATGTAAAGGGTTTTCCAATAAGGACTTGATAACTTTTTTTTTCAAATAAAACAAAGGTTTGCTGTGTGGCTTGTGGCTCCATCCTGTTGAAACCACATGTCGTCCAAGTCCATATCTTCCAATTCGGGCCAAAAATAATCGGTAATCATGGCGCAATAACGGCGCGCCGGCCATTCACAGTAACGTGGCGAACGTTATCGTCGATGAAAAAATATGGCCCAATAACACCGCCGGCATGCAAACCGCACCAGTTACTTTCTGTGGATGAAGTGGTGATTCATGAAGCAAATGTGGATTTTCACCCGACAAATAACGCATATTTTGCTGATTGATGAGCCCATTGAGCCAAAAATGAGCTTCGTCACTAAAGAAGATTTTGCGATGAAATTCATCATCTTGGCGCATTTTCTCCAGACCCAATCGGAGAACGTACGTCGCTTCAAATGGTCCATGATGAAAATGTTGAGTTTACTGAATAAATTGGCAATGACAGTTCAATTATATGTGAAAGGGTGCGTTCACAAATTAAATTCAAAGTTGTCAAGTGTCCCTATTCGAAAACCCGATATGTATGTCTTATTGCTAATAGGCTTTTGTGATAGTTTTTATTTTGTAAGTCAATCATTTAGTATTATGCGTTATATTGGCGATACATTATTTTTATTTTTTTTCGAATATTGGAATACAAAAATATTTGCGGCATTTACATATAAATTTATCTTCTGCATCTGAAAATGTAATGAATATGAAAATGATAATGATTTGTGAAAGAGTATACCATTATCGCGATCAACATTGAACTTGTTCCTTTTGATCTTGCATGGTCCCTCTGTCTTATTTATTTATCTGATAAATATAAATTTTATTTTGTAATTTCTTTTTTCTGCAGAAATTAAGATTCAATATTGGAGTCCAGCATTACTTAAAAATTAGAAAAAAACGGGAACAAAACGTTAGTAATTTTATTCCAGCAAATTTAGAAAGTGAGATCAGGAAGTAACAATATCGGCGGCAAGTTTAAAAAAAATAAGAAAAACATTTATTATTACATACTAATAGGTATGTTTAAAAATAAGCTTCGACTTGTTTAATTATTCTAACCCCTAAAACATCGTGAACTGCACGGAAATCCAATGAAATTTTGTATCCTATAAATATCAATGCGATGCTTAATTTTCAATTGTGTCATAAGACTTCAATTTTATAACTTTACACGCAACCCGAATTCTTTAAATATTTCCATGTCTAACCCAATGCTCTATTGCATAAGAGAAAACAACCTTTATCTCTTCTCTAATTGGCATTCCTCGTATATTGTAGATTTACATGCTTGTAGTCACACTTAAATCTGATAAAACAATTCATCAAACATCACGCACGTCCATAAACATGACAAATAATCAAAAAAGAAAAAAGGTCCAAAATTACACCACATCGAGTCTGGATTTTGAGATTAACAGGTGATGCATTTTGGTTAAGCATGGATTTTTCAATTTACCGTAATCAATCATAGATCGCCAATTAATCATATCCAACGCCTCCTTTGGCTAACCAGTAACCAACAATGACAATTGCATCTTCTTGCTGCAACTGCAATAATAAAATAATAATAATAATAATTATACATATGTAGGTAAATACTTCCGAAGAGAAGCCTATAACTATATGTATGTACATCCAAAGGCAGCGAATCACATTGAATTGTATGTTTTGAATACAAATCTGTTTTCCTATAAATATGTATCTTTGGATATTTGAGTTAGGTTTACTTAATTACAGGTGAGAAATTAATTCGCCCTAAGACAATGTGATGCAATTCGATGTTACAAATGGAAATTAATTAGAATGAATTGTATCTATGAATAAATAATTATGCAAATGGAAGTTATTTCTGAAAATTTCAGCTTACATATAGCTGGTTGTGTTTATGTTATTAAATTTCAACCCACACAACACATACATCATATATACACTACTGTTCGTTTGAATAGGTTTAGTTTTACTTTGTTCATATTTTGATAGCGATGGCGAAAATGTAATATGTTAATTAGCTTTTAAAGAAAAGCTTTTTTGATTTCAACTAACCGTGCTACCCTTCTTATCGCCACCAATTGAATTTGTTTCAAATTACAAAATTTAAACTTTCAAAATGTTTATGAAAAATTCCAAATATATGAAAAGTGGGTGTTGTAGTAGGCGGATTGCCTATAAATTTTAAATTAATTTAAATAAAATATAAATATATAAATAAAGGACGTTATTTAAGAATAAAATATTAATATAAGAGAAGAGGGCGTGGTAGCCGGCGTGGGCGTGGTTTTTTGTGATTTTCACAATTCATGTTTTAAAGTTGAAGAGAGGTTAATGACAAAATGTTAACGTTCCATAAGGAGTAAATTTAAAATCTGAAAAAATGGGCGTGAAAGTAGGTGAATATTATTCAATTTGTGGATTTTTAGTTCCTGATATAACGCAAGATTAGTTGAAGAAAATAAATATCCAATAAAGATCGAACTGAAAGTGAAAACAATAACACAAATCAAACCCATCTTATCCAAACTTATCCAAACGATCTGGTGTGTATTTGGGAAAAGTTTTGATTTTGATTCAAATGGCTTATAAATTAAAAGCCCTAGCCTAATAATAATAATAAAATTAAGATAAACATTTTCACGCATAAGTAAGTGGCATACTCGTCTATGGGCTATAATAATAATATATACATCGACTGGTGATGAGTTAGGTCTGCGTACCTACTGAGTGTATATCTTTCAGAGTTAAATTATCATTTCCATTTTCATTTCCATTGAGGACACAGGCTGTACGATTGTTAAATTGGTAGAGTAAATCAATAATGATGTTCCTTCAGAAAGATTTAAGACATTTGAATGATGTCATTAAATCGATGAACAAAACATTTACATCCATCTCTTTGTTTGAAGACTGTTGAATTGTCTTTATAGATACTAGATAGTTATAATGAAGGTCGTGGACAAACAAGATTTATAACCCATTTATTGATGGAGGTATATTATCAGTTAATTAGCAGAGGATTGAGTTTTGTTTAAAGAGTTTAGGGAAGTCGTAAATTCATTTTAAACGATTTGTTATTTAATTTGTAAATAAAAATTATTTTTTTTTTAATGAAGAACTTATATAGTCACCTATAAAATTAATTACATAATTTGTCAATTTGAAATATTTTGTTTTCCTAATTAGGCTGAAGATTTTGTTCGACGACGGAGGTGCACTTTAAAAAAAAAAAATATTTATTGGAAGAAACAACTAAGTTCACAGTACTTTATTTTTCCTTTCAACTTTGACCAACCCTGACAATGGATCCCAAAAATTACGCTAGGCAGACGGCAGAATTATTATTATTATGTCCTTACTCTTAAAGAAAATTTATTGTAAATAATATATATGATCGAAATAATAGATATGATCGAAAATGCATGTCTCATATAATTTATAAAATCGCTGAGAGACATTTGGGACATGCGAAGGAAAAATTCTGGATAACCTTATACGATAATATTGAAAGCAATTTGGAATCGTAATCATTTCTGGGATCTGATGGCAGAAGACATCAGGACCATTAAAACCAATAATACTAAATTGTAAAGAGGAGAATTCTAGCAGCCATTTTAATTTTCTCACAAGTTTCAACTTTCAGCTTTTGGATAAAAGATATTATTTATAAAAACCTCAAAAATAGAAAGTAGGGACAACAATGTAAACAAATGGGTTTTAGACGAAGAAACGTACGAAAGACTCATATCTTTTTAATTCGGTATCTTTGATTAAAACTGATAAATACCCACATTGTGAGGCCCCATAAATCCAACCTCACATGATATAAAAATTAGGTGTAGTTTTATGTTTCTCAACAAATTTACGATACGCACCTAACCTCGAAGTTATCTTTTAGTGCCAAAAACAGAATTTTTGAAATACATATTAAAGAATTTACCAATGAATGGCAACAGTGCATTTTAACTCGAAGTTAAGTCTATTTTCAGGTGTAACAGGAGACAATATATTTAAAAAGAAATAAAAGAATTCTTCGAAGAAAATGGTATACAATTTAAACTCACCATATTGTAACGTTTACTCAAGGTTCGTAATAAAACTTATTTCCTTTATTTATTAACTTCCACTTATTTCCTGTACAAATAGAACACACTTGATTTCACTTCTAATCGTTTTATTAATCACCACTCTTAATTGTATGCAATTTAAAATCACTACTTTTAACAACCAACTTTATGGAATCACTTTGAATTATACCACTTGTGTTAGTTTAGACACGAACCTTGCAGGTATGACGTTGTAAGTCTCCACTTAATATTTGGATGGTTATTTGTAAGATCATTCTTTTAGGCGTTGAAAAAGTCGTTGATTTCAAAAGTGGCTAGATAATAATTTATTAAATCGTTACAATACGTTATACATCTCAGCAGAAAAATCCAGCGGAAAAGATGAATCATCAAAAGATGACCATCCTTAATAGAGCAAGGTGTAGGTTCTCAACTATAAATATATCAACCCCTGATGGTCTGAGTTCGTTTAAACTGCTGTTAATAAAAACCCAATACAATCGCTAGAACTCTGGTATACGGATACAAAATAAAGTTTAAGCTCTTCGGCTATTTTTCGTACTTGAAGATTTCCAAGCAACTTTTGCAGTCAAATCTGATTCTTGATCTGAGAAATGTTTCTTCATTGGATATTGTCCTAAAGGATAGAAGTGTAAGCGTTGGGATCCTCAAAATCATAAATTCATTCTTCGATAAAGCGAAATTATCATTTCAGTAATTATCATTGTACTAAACAACAAGAAACAATGATCTGGATCTAGAAGATGAAAATTAGAAGAATTCGAAGAATAAAAACAACAGGATTAAGAAAAAATCTGAATTATTAAAATGATCTCGAGGAAACGAACATCTCCAAGATTTACTTCGACAATCCAACATGAAAACAACTTCAGCTCGATAACTATCTCGAAGATTACAACAAGAGGTACGGAAAACGTTTGAAGAGATAGATATAGCTTCAATAGAAGATATAGGAAAATTCCAAATAAGAAATATCATCGCTGTTGAAAATTCCTACTAAAGAAGGAAACAAAAATACTCCTGGGTATTATTTTTCTGTGAAAGGGCTTCATTTAAACCGGCAAAACTATTTCAGCAGGATACTCGAGTATTTCAAAATGTAAGATTCGAGCCGATACACTGCTGGAAACAACGTCTATTCTAAGTATTTGATAATATTCGTACCAAGTAGTGTGGGACTTATACCGCACTAAAACCTCCGGGAACTCAGGACCAATCTATGAAAGATCGACAATGATTTTTATTTCTTTATACAAAATCGCATTTTGGGGGAAGTTTAAAGTTTTGATACTTTCCCATCGCTTTTAGATCATTAGCTCATGAGATTTGGTTCTTCTTAGTCTCCGAACATTGTCTCGTATATTTAAAGCAGTCTCCATCTCGGAGTTAAAATGCCTATGCAGTCGCTGATTATGTGATACAGTGTGTTTTCTAATTACTTCTGTAACCATTTCTATTTGTTGGTCACAATGTAAATTACTATTTCTGTTATACCAAGGGCAATTTATTATTTCACGAAGGATTTTGTTTTCTTTGTACAGCCCCAAAATTGGATGCTATAAGTCCAAACGGGTTTCAGTAGTTGGTTGTATAGCATTATTTTTTTCTGCATAGATAGGTCTGATCTCTTACCCTGTAACCGAAAAATGTGTCCATATTTCAGGTTTAATTCTTCTCTTTTCTTTTTTGATGGGCTCTTACCACTTTAGCTTGGCATTGATAGTCATTTCAAGGTATTTGGTAGTATTGGCATAAGGTACAGCTTTACTTTGGAACATTAAAAATATTTTGTTTTTGTAATCTTTATATGAGTTGATTTTGTTTCATTTAGTTTGATACCATTGTTGCGTCCAATCCCTTACTTTATCGGTTGAATTTTTCAATTTTATGTATCCTTCACAACGCATTTATCAGGCACTTAAATGGCAGTATCATCTGAAAATATGACCATGAAAGCATTGTTGTCCACTGGAATATCTCTAGTTTATAACAAATATAGTTTTGGTCCTAGGGCACTTCCTTGTGGTACACCGGCTTCAATTTTATTAAGTTCCGAATACTCGCTTGCTCGTACCATACTCTAAAGAGTCAATCGGTAATATAGGATTCCAATATTTCGTGAGATCTCTTTGCAGTTTGTACTCAAATCCCAAACCTTGTCGAAAGCCTGAGCAACATCTAAAAACAGAGCGGAACATATACTTGTTTTTTTTTTTTAAGTGCCTTTTCAACAACATCTCTAATTCGATGCGCTTGGTCTATCATGAAATGTTTATTTCTGCAATTCTGCATACAAACTGATGGTTTGGAATTTGTTTTCTTTCTTCTATTATTACGCTAAGCCTTTTTAGGAGCAGGAGAACAAGAACCCCTAAGGCCCTAAGTTAAACATATTGATGTCAAATGTAAATAATTTCTTACGTGATTCATACGAGAAAGTATTGTTCAATCTTAAATACATACTCAACACAAAGAATAAAATATAGCTGATATTCTCAGGAAGCCTCTTTCATCTCGATGGACTTAGAAAGAAAGAACAAGTCAAGAACTCAGAAGCTATTAATTTTTTGTAAGTATTTCAACTCTGACCAAATTCAATAAAATTTTCTTTCCTCACAAATTTTGATTTCTGCCATTTATAGTTTTATTTACAAAAATATTATTTTCTTTGTTCTATGGTTGATTCCCCAGGCGTGTATAATTTCGAAATGAGTCTTTTTAATTGTTCCCCAGGTAACCAACTAGGTAAGGTTTTAAGTGCGACTCAGTCATGCAGTTTTTATTTCTCCGATCACTATCTCGGTTTGCTTATTTTATTTCTTGAGTTCATTAAATGTTTTATTAAATGATTGATCTTCAATATAATGTCACGCGACATCAAAAATTCCATGAATCATCTTTATTTAAACTCCATTGAACCTGAGGTATCTGAAATGATCGTCGTCGTTGCGGACCCCATATGGAGTCAATCAAGTCAAGCAGGAAAATCAAAATATTGACCAACAAAAGTTGACACATTTTACCTTTGTCCACAATGTTGATATCTATGCGTGCATCCATTCATTCAGAAGATCTATATATGCAGAGTCATATATATTGTTAATTATTGATTTATCACCTCCTCAATCATGCAACGAATGGGCCATTTAAAATACCGCTGAATGCATGCGCGCGGTTTGTTTGTTACTTTGGTGAGTGGAGCGCTTCCAAGTTCCAGTACGTTAGCGAACAGATTCTGAGTGAGTTCCGAAAGGGATCTAGAGGAATATATGTACATACATATGTAGGTAAGTATGGACATATTTTCATGAATATCGATGTGAAATTCAACGAAGTACAGACCCCAGCGTGACACTTAACTAACAAGTATTTATGAGGCCTTGGGTTTGATTAACGATGGCCAGAACGAACATCATCAGGGACAAATGCAAATGTTGTGATGCATTGGGTGCATGAGAAGGTGACACGCGAATTTGTAAGATGCATTCTGTTCTGGGGGCTGTAGGTTTATAACGAGACAGTTTATTATTATTTTTTGTACATATTTGCTATAAAATGATTATATCTATGAATTTATTTGTTCCATTGGCTTTTGGGGTCGAATGACACTATGACGGTCATAATAATATTTCGATCTGCATTTTGTCTTCGATTTGAGAAAACAACCATTTAGATTCATGAGAATTTTGCTAAGCAGTCAAAGTTTTTTTTTTTTTTTGTATCAGGGTTAAGGAATGTTGGACAAATTTATTAAAATTATGTAGTTCATTTGTACTGAAAGGATAAATTTATTACTTTTCTGAACGAGTGCGGTATTAAGGTTACATATAAAATGACAAGATGTAGGCGATCAGTGGCGTAGATAGCTTTTTACGGTGAGGTGGGGGACAGGGCTGTGATGACTTTGTATTATTTACTTCTTTTCTCCTGTTCATTTGAATCGTATGTATGCGTTTAAAACTTCAAAACGTTCGTTCATCAGTAGACGTTGATACCGGCCAGTACAGGGAATAGTTATATTTTTATATATGTAGGTACTAATGTTCGGGAAATTTCCTTCTGCACAATCATCCACCACTTTAATTGAATTTTTAACCTTGATATAACTTCTTAGGATCAGATATGTCTTTCGCTTTTTCAACTCGACGGGAGCAGCAGATGGCCCAGTAGCAAGAAATTTTTGATAAACTCGACAGTTTCAGCAATTTTTTTCAAAACTTCATAATTTCTAGAAAAAGCATCTCCTGCTCGAATCTTTTTAAGTTCATCGCGTAGAAGTCAACAGATCTTACCAAATCTAAATTTAACTTTTGTAATTCGCGGCTCAAAAGCAACGAATCTTGGTAAGCAAGATTGATAACCTGTCAACCAATCAAAAAGCCGAAGTAACGTTTTTTTTTTTAAATGTTTGGCGATACTTTCCGTGTTTCTCATTTCATCGAGATTTTCTTAAACAAACGGGCATAATTCACGAAAATAACTTCTAACTTCATACCTTGACACTCTTTGAGTCAGATTCAATTTGTTTAAAGTTTTTGTTCTTCGAGGACTGTGGGGACTGATCCCCTTGCCCCGCCACTGTACCAGCGTTGTCCCCCTACCTACAAATGTAGCGTTTTTGCTACATTTTTTTTCCAAAGAAAACTCACTACGTACAATCGCAAAATATTCGTAAAACACTACAGTTTCAAAATTTCAGATATTAAAAATCTAGTATTATAAATGGTTGCACATTGTGTTTCCAAAATTCCAAAATCAAACCAATGCAACGTCCAGGTTCCACAATCTACACATAAACAAGAAAAATGACAGTTCACTGTGTTTTACTTTTTTCTTTCATAATGCTATAACTAGTCTTCTCTTTCATTGGAACACATTATAGAAATACAAAATATTAAAAAAAAAAGAAGCTATACAAATTGACAATAATTTAATTAAGTCAAATTAAATTATTAGCTTTTTATAATTATTGTTTTATGTTATCTTTATTATTATTATTTTTTAATTATTTATTTTTGTTGTTGAAACTCTGAATTAAAAGTTGAAATTATCGTTACCATGTTTTATGTTTTTTTTTGTATCTACATAAATTACGAGTCATTTTTAAATAATTGATATTGTACTACATTTTGAAATAGTTGGGAGAGAGAGGGGCAACACTGCCTATACACGATAGAAGAATACCTACATACTTTTTAGGGATGCTTAGTAGGGAATAAATAGCGTGATCCATTAGTGTGGCAATCTATTGCAGAAAGCGTGGCTGATCTATTTTAAAAGCGATACTTTCTTTGAGTTATTCCCAACATCGAACATAGCAGAAATGATACTTCCACTTTTCCTATGATGCCAAATATTTTCAGGTTATTCCACTTGTTACTAATTGTTGTCTTCTCATTTAAATATCAGCTGTTTCCAAAAATTTGACAGAAGCCAATTCTGTTATTTTGTTACAAAACTATTTTAATATGTAATTTTACGTTTTCGTGGCTACTTAAGAAAAATCTAAATACATATTACATTATATCGATGGATTCTTTGAGAGAGTTTTTTTGTTTTACTCAACCCATTCTACGCTTTAAAAATTACATACATATTTCCCTTTCTTACAATCTTATTCAATTGAAGAAAAAATAAATTGAATTTAATTTAATTTCCTAAAACTTTTCTAATGCTATTTATTTACTTTATTGGTCCATAAAAAAGTATACCTATCCTATAAATTACCAGAAAATTGTTTGTGTCTACGAATGTTCTTCAGTGTATATAAATGATAGGAGTTCTTTGAGAAACAATTAACGTGGCTTTTAATTAAAACCAAAGGTATGTAAACAATTTATATAAAATGTTTCAGTCTTATTTTATGAATAAACTAAAGCAAAATAAATTCAAGTACACAACCATTTATATACAGGCAATCATATTCTTTGAATTCTTCAAGAATTTTCGACTGAAGTCCTGAAATAAGAATAATTGAGAAAAAAATGCAATAAATCACGATTTTTTTTTTTTGTAGTACATATGTATTTATTTTTGAATTAACTTGGAATTTTGTTGGCAAGTGAGAATGTTGGGAAGAAGTTTGAAGGCTGCATCTAAACACAAAATGTTTTTACTAAAAACAAAATGTTTTTAGGAAAGCATGAAGTTAGATTTTTATTATTCCATAATTTGTGAAGCATAGGTTTATTAGTACGATCTACCATTTAACAAATTTAACATTAAGTCATTATTAGCAGTATACCTCAAATAGAACCATTTTCTTAATGTTGGAATATTTCATTATCTGATGTTAAACCAATTTCAATCAATTTTTCTATGCATGAAAAATTATAAAATTGTAATGTCAATTGTCTTTTTTAAAAGTGTTTACAAAATTGTATAGTTAAAAAAAAGCTGGTTTTAAATATTTTCAAAATTTTTATTGTTTTAAATCAAGATATCTTCTTAAAGACTCTGGTAGAAAAAAAAAATAAAACTAAAGTTATTTTGTAGAAAACAAAAAAGTCTATAAAATTAATTAAAAATATTTAAATATTTTACAAAAGATTTTTAAGACATTTGGGTCAACACAACAATACATATTAATATTTTGCACCTCGAAACGGAAATTTACTAAAATAAAATTAATATTTTTTTACTTATTCTGCAGTCATAAAACATTTTAAGCCAATGGGCCATACAATTTTATTATTTTAAACCGTTTTTTCTTTTTCACGGAAATGACAAAATCCTATCACTTTTATCACCTAAACTTTTTTATAATTTTGAAACAATAAGGAAATATTCTTATCTTCTTTATAACAAAATAAAATAAATTTGAGTAATTTATTTGTAAATAAACATTAATTTATTAAAAATAAGTTACAAAAAAGGAAAATAAGAAATTTCCACACGAATTTTTTTACAACATCCACAGTAGAATTACTGCCACTAAAAGCAGCAGTAGAATACTACTGCGAATGGGATTGTGACGTTTATTCGAGTATCGAATAGAGTTGTTTATTTTATGTTACTAATTTACTTTTTGGTTCAAGTTATTTTTTATTTTGCTTTTCATTTGTAGCAAACTTTGTTTTACTTGTTTTTTTTTTTTTTTAATTATTCTGACAGCTGTTATTCGGTAGTACCAAATGTGAAATATAAAAACTAGGCTACTGCGGATGGTTTTTTTTTTAAATTTCTTACTATACTATATATGTACATATATAAAATCCCAAAAAAACACGGCTATTGTAAATATTGATAACCTTTTATATTAATTTAAAATAAAAAAGCGAACATATTTGACTTAATTTGATTTGATTTAATTTGATAAAATATGTCAGTTTTGTATCCGATGTCTCATTCCTATGTAAATCAAGAGAAAACATGGAAATGACGCCGAAAGGTTTTTTTTTTTTAAATAAATCTGAAATTTATTAAATGTTTTGTTTGAAACTGATTATATTATTTAATACCTAAAAAAAGACATGTGCGTTGCAAAACTAATTGCTTTTTATTATTATATTAACAATGACAAATTTGTGGAACGAAAAATTTAAAAAAATGTTTCTTAAGCTTTAAGCAGTGACCGCAGAGTATTAATATTTTGAAATGTTGTCCAAAGCACACGAAAACCCGTAATTTTTGAATTAAAAAAAAAAGTTGATAAAAAAGTCAATAAAACGCCTTATGGTCTTGTTTTTTGTATAAGGCTTTTTATTGATAATTTTATCAATTTAATTTGAGTCTTGTTGGCCGAGCTTCTTTAATAATAAAAAAAAAGTGAATGCTATTTTGTATAGAAGGGAACAAATTCCTATAAATACTTGAGATACTTCTTTTAGATAGCATAGCATAGAATAATAGGTAAACAAACAATATTTTCGATATAGACCTTTCTTCGAAACGAAATATTTTCTTAACGAAAAGAAAAATAAGAAAACAAAAATCGGAAAATTATATACAGGATTTTTATTTTTGAATCAGCTTAGTTAAATGTTCTAAACACAAACATCGATCGATCCGAGTTCTGGGAGGGGCATTTGAAAATGGAAAAAAAAAATCGATGGATCTATTTAACGACACAAAATGATGTTATATCCTCCGTTAAAAAAAAAATATATAGTAATTTTTGTAATAAAGATGCGAGTATTTTGTAGTACCAATGTAACCAGAAACTAACATAATAAGATGGAGAGCTAGCAACGGATTTACTCACCTCACTTCAGCAAGGTTAAAATTTGGGTCACGGAAAGATTCATGGCCATCAAATAAAAAAATTATAGTCTTACACTCCCATTCCCTCAATGAGACCTTCATTTTGATTCAAGGCTAAAAAAAAAGAGTCAAAGAGTTACTCATTTATCCCATTTCAGCTAGGTTCATCTTTTGATATATTTATTATTCATTGATCTCAGACATACTAAAAAAAACACTTCAAAGCGTTTTAGATCTTAGTGACATGGTTTAAGACTTTTTACAATTCACTTTTAATGATGAATTAAAAAAGAATTCAGGTCTATGCGAGTTTTATCTAGGTTTGCAAATTTTGTTGTGTAATTTGACTGGACTGGACTATATTAATAGTATACAGCCAAACAAGATTTCGACATCATAATAATTTGTTACAGACTTAAATTTGCATTTTATTGTTCCTCAAAGTCTTTGGCATAAAACAAAATTTATTGTTTCTCACTCTTTCTTCACATTTTGTGTTTTTAAGGTGATTTATTTTTTTTTATTCATATTAGTTGAAGAGAAAAAGTTTAAAAGCTAAATCTATACAGCTTGAGATCAAACATTTCTTGTTTTAGGTCTAATACTCTGTTGCTATTATTCCAGCGAAGTGAGAAATTCTCCAAGAGTTTCTCTTGTTTTGATAAATTGCCTTTCACATAAGACTTTTGAATTTGACAGAAAATTTTATGGCCCCTCCATTTCTGCCGACTAACAGCACACATTGACGAAAGGTTGAGGAATATAAGTTACTAGTCACTGGTTCTCCGCAAGTTGAGACATAATTGATTTTTCTATAATACTTTATCTTGCCAATTCCGAGAGTTAAGAACTGCTTTCCCAGATTTTCTCTAAGACTCGATGACCATCTTCTCTTACCAAAATCTTAATATTTTATTAGCATAAGGGGATTTGGTTTATGTCATCAGCATACTAATGAAGTGAGCCAATGGAGTTGAAATTCAGCTACGTCTTCTCATGTTCGAACTTTAAACAAGTCTCAAAAACGCAGAGGGCAAACTTATTCAAAATCGAGTTCCACTGAACTTAACTTTAAGATATTTCGATTGGTTAGACATTTTTTTAGACACTGATATCGGTCGGTTGAAAGACTTAAAATATTTAATAACTTAAAAAAATGTCTTATAAAAAATATAACTGTTGATTTAGCAGCGCGGTATCAATATTACCATTTAAAAGCAGTCTTCCAAAAGCATTATCTATTTCTTTTTTTTCTGCTGAAAATAATGTGTGTTGCGTGATAAGCGAATATGAGCTATATACAATTTTCGGTTTTCGCATGGTTAAAGCGGTTTTATTATTTGATATAATGTTATCTTCTTCTGAAGACGATAAATTCATATTAATATTTATTTTTTAACGGCAAAAAAATGTTTGCCGGAGTAGCTATCTCACCAATTTTGGAATTTTCTTCTTCCCCTAAAAATAAACGCCTCGGGAAAAAATATCAACATAACATTTTAAATTCTAAAGTGATAATCCCCTAAACGACCTTCTATATAAACTTCACTAAATAGCCCGCTTAGGCCAATAAATTAAACGGATAAAAAGAATAACCTTTTTTTTGTGTATTATTTATCCTTTAATATGGGCTCTCACCGCATGAAAGACGATGATGACAAGAAAATTGCTTGTCGCACACCAAGAAGAAGCATTTAACTCAAATTTATTTCACCAAAGCAACCCGTTGAGGAATATTTAACGGAAAATTCCAAAAAATTGTAAGCAAAAACTCTAAAAAAAAAACAAGCAAAATCTAAGTCCTCTTGGTTATAATAGCTTGTGTTGTGTCTTTCTCTCTCTCTATATATTTTGTTCGGCCAGATTCACCTTAAAACCCATTACCACAAAATATAAACGACAATATACAATATAATTGCTGTATTTCCCTAGCGCTGATTTATGGTCACAAACAAAGGATTCTAACCTTAAATCCAATATAACACACGAGAGTTACCTTAAAGCCTCTCTATGCCTGACGTTGGCACAAAATAAAATAAAATAAAAAATCGCCTCGAACGAAGCAACACAATGTGACCAAAGGACCACCATCTATATCCACATCCACCATCATAAAACCAAATCCAATAAATTTCAAAGTTAAAACAAATTCGATCATAAAAAAGAAAAATATCAGAAACCGTTTTCATAAGCACAACAATAACAACAACAACAATTTTTTTTATTGTGTGATTCCGCAGTCATAAAGGATGTTTGTAAGCCCTTCATCCTGCCAAACTCGAGCTGTCCCGGTCGGTCGGTCGTTCGGTCGTCCTCGTCCTGAATCTCTGTCCTGCAAGCTCCGGGAGCACGTTACGGGTTATCTCGGCAAAGGGTTGCAGAAAGATATATACACTTATGAACGATGCGGGTGGATGACACCCTCAATTCTATGGCGGCGCAGCAGCGGCGGCGGCGACGACGACGGCGGCAGTGGTGGCGGTTAGAACTTTTACACAATCAAATTTTTGAAAGTCCTAAAATTACATAACGACAAGAGGGAGCTCTTTAAAATTTACGATCCCAACAAAGGGTTACGATTAAGAACCAGCAAGAGATCGGGCAAAAAGGCCAATAGGGAGGGGGTTGTTAATATAGGGTTTGGGTGCTGAGCCAAACTGTATTCATTCATACAAAAAGGAGTGACTCTCTGCTCTGCCCACCAGACCGCACCGCACATGAATTTCAATGCGTTGGTCGTGCCGATGAAAAATCAATTGATTTATGGGTTAATACAACCAAATTGGTCACCATTATTGGGGTTATCGCTTAAACAATGGATCACCCATGAAGTGTCAAAATCTGATTTTATTGTTTTGGTGAAAGAGCTTTAAATGTCGAAAATAAAACAAAACAAAAAGGAATTTAAATTAAATAGTTATTTAGCATTATAATTTTTTTTTCTATATTAATTTGAAGGGAATTTTAATTACCCAACCCACATTTACACATTTTTGTAAAATAATAGAGTATAGTGACATTTCATTTGACTTTGAGACCTGTCAGTTGGTATTTGCACGTTTATTATAGCCACCCCCCCCCCCCCCTTCCAATGAAAACACATAAAAGTGATACAATATGTTTGACAAACTCAAAAGTATCACATCGTTAAATTATTATGATCGTAAAATTACAAAGAGAACAAAAAAAAAATAAACTTAAATGGGAAAATTTTCAGTTATGTGTGTTTTTCTAAATGGGATTTGTTTGATGAACGTTTTGTGGGATTTTTATTGCGGTCCTATGGGACGCTCTATTGCATTTATGAGCCGCTTAAGTATTTCAACAATATATTATTTTGTGAAAAGTGTTTCACGAGTCAATAAAAAGCTATTGGGTATGATAGTTCAGAATTTAAAAGATTTACAGCTTTTATTACTTCAAATAGTATGGTGGATAAGATGTTTGAAATTTGAAAATTTGATTGAATTTGGGGTATGAGTTATGACCATATGCATAGACACACGGGAGATAAATTTTTATTTTTTAAAATTAACTCAGAAATTTTTATGTCTTAATTGGGATTTATTTTATCCCCATAAAGGTTTGAACTGACACATTATTTAAAAATATTATCAAATTGGTAAACACATGTTTTTTTGATTATTTTAGCTAATAAAATGTATTTTACACTTTCATGTATTTTTTGGAGTCAACACCTTCAGAATGTGGTACATAACTGTTTAGTTCTGGAAAATTAAATAAAAAGGGCTAAATCACGAAAAAAAGCCGCAAGATTTAAATTTTGGTGGAGAGTGTAATTTTTATGTTTTAAGCATTATTTCTTAAATTAAACGGGTATGGTCTGTTTCGCAAGAACTGTTTGTTAAATTATAAGTTTTGCGGGTGTCCAATGTCCATTTCCCCGTTTTTCATTTCGCATGTTTTTGTTTAGTATTTTGTTATTCCACATTTTACGTTTTGCAAATTACGTTTCGTTTTTTAAATAATATGTCAAATTATCCTTTCGCATTTTGCACTTCAAAATTTTCGTTTAGTTTCTTGTTTGATTAGATTTTGGACTTTCGACAATTTTTTATTTGGCATTTTGTGATTTCGCTTTTTTTATTTGGCAGTTTGTTCTTTCGCTTTTTTTATTTGGCATTCAATTGTTTTGATATTTCTTGGCTTCCATTGAATAACATGTCTTAAAATTTCAAGCCAAAATAACGGTTGTTCCTTGAATAACTTACTAGGTAAAAAAGATTGATCATGGATATTTCTTTTTTTTTGCCGAATTGAAAATTTTGACATTTATCGACGTTTCGAGGTCCCAGGAATCCGAATCCGTCGTTTTTAGAGAGATGTCTGTATGTGTGTGTGTGTATTTACGTTGCGTTCGTACGTTCGTGAGCCTTTCTATCGTTCACTGTTCCTCGAGAACGAATAGAGATATCGACCTCGAATAAATTTTATTTTTCACATAATAACATCACGTAGTGCAATTAGTGGTTTTTTTAATACAGTAATTAAAAAAAAAATTGTAAAAAATGTTTCGTCTCGAATATTTCGAGAACAAAAAATGCCATCGACTTCAGGTTAATTTTATTCTACACATAATGACGTAATAAAGAATTTGAAAAAATCAGAAAAAAAAATCAGAAGACAGTGTTTTTTTTTAGATAAAAAAAACATCCTAAATTTTTGTGAAATTTTTGTTTCGGTTGTAATATTTGTCATATTTGGTTACTGATATAAATTAAAAAAAATCAATTGACGGTTTTATTTTTAAAGCAAAAAAGCCACAAGCAAATACTAAAAATCGTTGAAAAACGTTTTTCGGCTCGAATATTTTGAAAACAAACACTAGCTTAGAATCTGGGCCAATTTTATTTTATACATAGTGACGTAGTCAATAACTGATAAGGTGTGTAGAATTATTTAATTGACAGTTTTTTTTAAATCAACAAATTTTCAAATTAAAACCACTAAAAAAATTTAAAAAATATTTTTCGACTCCAATATCTCGAAAACAAATAAAGCTTTCGACTTTTACACACAGCTGTATCTATGAATTGGTGGGGTTTGTAAAAAAATTAAATTGATAGTTTTATATTTAAAGCAAAAACATCTGCCAAAAATACAGCTAAAATAGTTGAAAAATATAATACGGTTTTCACTTTATCGCATATTGAACATTTGATAAGGTATTTTAAGATTTTGAATTAGGAATTTCCTTATAGCAAAATAACATTGGTTGTCCAGATGCCATGGGCACCAATGGGAAGTTACCAGTGTGGGTCGCACCCAGCCTCTTTTCTTTTTTTTGTATTCCATATTGACTACATGATCTCTAAAGCCAACTCGTTGAGAGGCAACTTGAAAAGGTTCAGAGACGATTCACAAAATTTCTCTTATAAACACAATGTTTTCAGTTTAACTTGTTGGAAGTATCCTTAGTGTACTCAACATGAAGTGTATTGAAGAGATCCCAAGCGTTCGCAGGTATTTCAATTCCAATCCCAATCCTGTTTAAATATTAACTCCAAAATTCAACTCATCAGGAGGGGCTACAAATTGTATTTTGTGCAATTACTACGGTGTAAGTGTTCGAACAGAAAGTTGTCTACATATAATTTATAAATAGCTAGAAAATGAACCAAAACCTGCGAAAAAATAAGCAGATATGTTAATACCAATATAATTAGTTTACGTGTAGCCAAACCATAGGAATTTAATTAACGTTACAGCTCGTGTAGAACCAGAGCCCAGTGACTTACAATCTCAACTTATTCCTCTTTAAATGTTATTGGCAGGAATAGAGGGGACAGGGGTTTACAAAATTGTAAAACACACATGACAAGAGATAGGTACATACTCTTGGAGGATTCGTTAATTCCTCGCAAGAAAAGATAGCCCCTGAAAAACATTTCTGTTTATTTTGGTGGTATAGACTGGGAATCCAACCAAATATGTATGTATTTGTAAAAAAATTAAATGTGGGCGCATTTTTTAGAAAAACTAGTTTTCCATTAATTGCTATAAAAATTTTTACGGCCGGTACCGGTTTTTTTTTGTCCTAAAAAAGAACAAAAATTATTGGAGGAACGCCTGAAAAACGCTTTAAACGAAATTTAAAGAAATTCAACCCACCCGTTAAGACTGCATAAGGTCAGACAATCGGCAAGACAGAAGACAGACGGACAGAATTGCGACACCCACTTCTTTCGACTTCGCAATTATTGTTATACCAAGTTTTTTTTTACGATTTTTTAACAAATCCATAACTTTTGCCATATGGTACCTACATATATATCGCAAGTAAAAACAGTGATTATCCTGCAGGGCGAAACATTCTCAATTTCATGATAAGTAATCCTGCTCTACTCTGAACGGCGAGTATATCGAGGAGTCAAATCTCCGTGATTCGATCGCTCTCTCATCTTAAAACCTTCTTGTTAGCTCCTTGACATAAATGAAACACTGTTCTTCAGCGATACTCCTAATATAATGTAGGATTTTTTGATCTTGATGATAGGATGATAGTTTCCATTTCGTTGAAGGTACAAAAAAAAGTTTCATTGGAATGTATCGGATTTAATCATCCTACGAGATAGCTTTCATGGCATTATGGTTATAGTAAGTTGGACTGTCTCGCGTTTGGGGTCTGGGGATCAAACCTCACATTATATTGCGCACCTAAAAAAACGGATGCTGCCTCTTGCGAGAAATTAAAGAATCCTCCAGTATAGTATCTCCTGTATAGTTAAAAAGTGCTTTCATACTAACCGTTCGGATTCGACAGAAAATTGTAGGTCTCCAGTACTTCTCCTTACCTTATTGATGCGTGTCCAGTGTTCACTTGCGATTTTTGCTGTCGGTAGCTGGCTCTCAGTATTTTCGAAAAGGGAAGCGATTTTTTCGCTCTCAACTTCTATAAAACTATATAAATATATTGCCAATATTCTTATTTAAAGGTACAATACAATCTATAAAATATTTAAATAATAAATACTGTTTTTATACTGAAAAGAATGTACGTATACCTACATTTCTGCAGAAAAAAATTTATTAAAAGAATAATTTAATTTACAGTCATTTTCCTAGCTTGGTGATTCCTAATTTTAAAAATATAGTACCTTATGTAATGTAAAAGTTCCCAAACTTAAAACATATTTTGTTTCATAGGTAATTTTTTCACTACCTCCTGTCCTCTATAAAATGAAAAATTCCGTGTATTTAATGAAGGAAACACATTTTTTTAGTGAACTCGTCACTATGTTCTCCCATCATATTCTTCAAAGGAAAAAAAAACAATTTTTCATATAAATGTTTTATAACTACATTTTAGACTTTAAAGGTTTGTAGTTTTCTTTCTTTTTAAGAAAAAATGAAATGACGATTGAGTCGTACGAACTTGTTCTTATGTGCGATTACACTGTGGTTTTAAAGTCTGCAAAATTTAGATTTATTCATCTGAAAATAAGAAATAAATTAGTAATGGGAGCCTATATTTTATGCCGCTTGCAAAAAAGAAGTTTAATTATAAAATATGTATGAACAAATGCATGAAACTTACACTTAAAACTGAAAAATAGTTAAAAAAAAAACAGAATAATTTGAAATAAATTGGTTTACCAACTTCTGAAATTGTTTTGACACCAACGCAATGTACACCATCTGATTTTTTAAACAAATGTCAATTTATGAGAAAAAAATTGAAAAATGTTAGAGCGGTTTTTTTTAAAAAAAAATATTTTGTACACATAAAATTTCAAAAATAATTTAAAAAAAATTGGTACGCATATTTTAGTATATATTTATGCGGATTTTAAAAATTAATTTTGAAAAAAAAAATTATCTGTCCAGTTTAAAAAAAAAAAAAAAAAATTAATTTTATTTTGTTTTAATCTAAAATTTTTATTTATAATATTATTCAAAGATAGTTAAAAAAAAATGGTTCTGTGATGAGAGATGCCATTTTTAATCGATAGATACAATTTTTTTTTCGAATAATATGGTAGATCGTACTGATCACATAAAATTTTTAATCAAAATCGTAGGAGCCGTTTATGAGAAAAATGAGATTTTCTTTACTGCTAGAGGTACCGTTATTTTTGGTCATAAGAATAATTTGTATTTAAAATCTTGTATAGATATTGTTTAAAAAAACTGCTAAATGTCAAATTTAATAAAAATGGAACAAGTCGTTTTCGAATTATAAAGTTATCAAAAAAAAACAAAAAATTGGAAACTTTTTTAAGAATCCAAAAACAAAATTTCGAAAATTTTGGTATACAATACTTTTAAAACTTTTCAAAGGATTTTCTATAAAAATATTGCTCAAAATCAGTTAAGCCGTTTTTGAGAAAATCGGAAATAAAAAAATGATGCTATGGGAGGAACAATTAATAACCAATAAACAATATAAACAATTTATAACCATTTTTCCGATTTATTTTTAATAAAATAGTAGTCTTTATTTGTAAAAAAAACTATAGCATTTTTTTTTAATTTCTGAGCACGTTTTTTTTAGAAAAATAATATTTTAAAAATTAAAAAAAAAAAAAATTATCCATTATTTTGGTGGTTTTTCGCAGGAAAAACCACTAGATATCAAGTTTAAAGAAAATCGACCCACCCGTTTATGGCTGCAATCAAAAGGACAAGACAGGCGGACAGCCAGACAAACGGACAGAATGGTGAGACCCACTTTTTCGAATTCGCTATCATCGTTATGTCAAGTTTGATCAAAATTTCGAGTTCTATTTTTTCACGAATCCATAACATGTCATGCATTTAGTATACCTACATATATACATATGTCGCATGTAAAAATTAATGAAAAATAAAAAAACTTTTCCCTTACCTCGTACATACTCGTATTTTTTTAACTTTTGTATTCTTTATTCATTTTCAATTTATTTATTACCTACTTTGTTGGAGAATTCAAAGATGTTTTTGTTTTGTATCTACGTAACTTCTAGTCCTGTTTGCATTCAACAACGTCCCTCCTTCTGTCCCCGCCTTCGAAATTCATATCATAATTTAAACTTTTCCACTCGAAGAAAGCACAACTTCAAAACAAAATCATCAAAGAAATCTCTGCAAAAAATTATGTAGGTTGGTATGTGAGTTTTTGCAATAAATATAAACAAAACAACACAAAAAAAAAAACGACAAAAACAAAAATCCCCTCGTATCATTCAAACATTGTACCATCAACACACTTTTGAAACTTCCCCCTCTTGTATAAAAATCGAGACAAGAAAATATTTCCAATTAACTCCCCCAAAGAAGAGAGAAAGTTACTTCGTTGTTTTCATCTGATGAACATTCATCAGATATCTTAGGTATACCTATCTATAGAAGATACCTGTTGCAATATCAGAGGTGTCCCATAACTTTGTGTATCGCCGTCTACCATCATATTCCCCGTCTCACCCATCTCTACCGCTCACTCCACCACCGCTGCCGCCGACCGGGGACTTGAAAGGCGCATTTCAACATAAAAGAAGCGATCTTTTTGTATCTATCAGTATACGTACATAATGATGTTTATCGAAGTATTTCAGTGTGCTCATGACGTATTCATGCGAAAGATACAAACTTAAGTGCGGCAAGATAGTCCAACTTAAAGCTGATTAGCATACCTACGCAAAATTCCACTGTTCTCATGATATCCGTTACAGTTGACGCGTGTTCGGCGTTCCTGGAATGGTCACAGAAAAAAACCAGAACTTTAAATCCGAAAGACTCTATTTAAGGGTATTACTGTGGCACTTTCCTTATCTCTTTCTGTCAATGAGACTGAAGTATGTATCTCCAGATATCCCCGCAGTAGACGCTAATTACTCGGTAGTTCTTGCTTCTCAGAAACTAAAGGTAGGAGGTACAGTCGTAAGTATATTTAAATCTGACGACCGCGTTGACGCACACTTCCCTTGCGGCAATGGCTATTTGCTATATGGGAGATCAAGAACCAAGAGTAAATTCAAATGGAATTAGCTAATCAAATAAGAACGTTGGAAGTACTTAACTTATATCTATATACGAGTATGTATGTAGGTATTCTGGTTGGCGCGCATGCGAACATTAAAAGAGCATTATCTCGGTTGCGTTCGTTTTTATAATTGCACGAGATGAAGTCAGACTTATAGCATAGGTAGGTACGACTCAAGCCAAACCAAGGCATCTTGAAGGTCTTGTAGAACAAGATAAAACTTATTTTTGGTTCAGCGGGCACTGTGTTAAAACATCCCACACGTAAGACGTAAGATGAAGTTTTGCCTTCTTCTATAGAGTTTTATATTATATCTGTGGGCCAAAGTTCCATCAGCCACAGATTAATGTGTGCTATAAAGCAAATAAGAGAGAAGAGGAGGCTTTCGCTCACAATTTAAGATCGCAACATCGCGTGCAGATTTTAATTTTTCACAAAGGTGATGGAGATGGATATTGGTTATACTAATTTCGAACATAATGCGAAACACTGTTTGCTCGTGTATACAGATGTCTGATGGGTGGCCATCATTTGGACCATAATCTGTCAGAAGGTGTAATTATTTTGTTAAAATTTACGTGATAATGATGTATTAGGGTAGATATGTGAGCCTTCGAGACATATAGTCAGTATACAAAGAATGTAGATGCATCTGAATTAATTTATGAGAATTATGAACTTTCAGTAGATTAAATTATAATTGAATCTTTTTCTAGGGATCAATTCGTGGATTGTTTATTGGTTAACGATTTTTGCAAGGTGAAATGAGTTAGCATATGGTTATTATTTTGTAAAAGTTAGTATAGGAGATAAATCATTAAAAGGCTTTATTTAAAATGAGATTTGTGGAGATTGGAGTAAATGCAGTCAGGAAAGAAAGATACTAGAATAATGGATAATGCTTGTCAACTTCTCTAACGCTCTTCATCTTATGGCTGTTATATAGATCGTCATATCCGTACAAGTTTATCGCGAAATCAAGTTGATATAATTCTCCTGAACAAAAGCCGAATCAATCACTTGATGTGATGCATACATATATAGGAGGTTAAGCAGTTCGACTATTTAAACGAAGAATTGTACCTATCACCTAATGTTCGAACGGACATGGATTTTGCAAGCATATAATAAGCAGACGTAGTGCTTTCGTTTATTCTTGAACTTTGAACATCAGCAGAATTATAACGCTTGCCACCAATCTGAGATATTTTTCGCGCTGGAGAAGTATCAAATATAAGAAAATGGTAAGCAGGCATTTCAGTCAGATAAGCTATGTATGTTTTACCGATTTTTATAGTTACTTGTTTTTATATATAGGGTTTTTCAATAAGAGCGCTACAAAAGTTTTTTTTTAAATAAAACGAAAACGGTTTTGGATATCAATGAAATTCTTTATTCCTGTGAAAGTACGTTCGATGCCATTATGTATGGAACTCGATTTCTTTTGCATGGCCACCGAGGGCACGCTTGCAGAAGTCCAGACGCTGAACCCAATTTTCGACGGTTTTCAAGCATAAATCGGACGAAACTGTTGCAATTTCACGTTCGATATTCGTACGAAGTTCATCAATCGTCGCTTGCTTGTTGGCATAGACCATAGACTTGACGTAGCCCCACAGGAAATAGTCAAACGGCGTCAAATCGCACGACCGAGGCGGCCAAGCGACTGGACCATTTCGTGAGATAACACGTTCTCCAAACTTGGTTTCCAATAAATTGATTGTGACATTCGCTGTGTGGCTTGTGGCGCCGTTCTGTTGGAACCACATGTCCTCCAAGTCCATATCATCCAATTGGGGCCAAAAATATTTGGTTATCATTGAACGGTAGCGATCCCCATTCACAGTAACGTGCCGGTCTTGATCATCATGTACGAAGTACGGCCCAATGACGCCGCCGGCCCATAAACCACACCAAACCGTAATTTTTTCGGGATGCAATGATGACTCAAGGAGTACGTGTGGATTGCTGCCCGACCAATACCGCATATTTTGTTTATTGACGAAGCCATTCAGCCAGAAATGAGCCTCATCGCTGAATTAGATTTTTTGATGAAAATCCGAATAATTTTCAAGTTGTTGCTCAGTCCAATTCACGAACATACGACGCTTCTGGTGGTCAAGTGGCTTCAGTTCTAGCGTCAATTTAATCTTGTAAGGATGTAGGCCAAGATCTTTTCACAAAATTCGCCACAACGGCGTCACAGAGATGCCCAACGCTTGAGAACGACGAGGCAAGCAATATTCTCGATACTTCGGGTATTTCTTTGTCAAATTTTTGCACTAGACGCTCAATTGTTGATCTGCGATTATGACGACCATAAATTGGACGTATCGCTCTTAACGTTGAGGCCACTGACTCCGAATTTCGGTAGTAAATTTTAATAATTTCGACTCGTTGTTGGCTCGTATATCTCTCCATCCCATCATGAAATGGCAAACCTTACTGAAGAGAAATGTCAAAAGAGCGGCAAGAAATATGGCGTCGTTTGCTGTTCCTGTTGCTCTACTTTTGTAGCGTCCCTGTTGAAAAACCCATTATTTTTATCCAAATAATTTAAAAAATAAATTTATAAATGTTGTTGAAATTTTTAAGAAAAAAAAAATGGTACGCCATTTCTTAGTATTTATTTATACCAATTTCGAAAAAATGCATTCAACAAATTTTAAATAACTAATTTTAAAGCTTTTTTATAAAAAAAATTAAATTTAAATCGGTTAAACACTTAATGAGATAGTCTTAAATAAAAACAAAAATACAAATATACAAAATACTAATCATTTAATGTAAAATTCGTGCGTTTGGGCTAATATTAGTGCAATTTACCGCTATCGTACTAATATTAGCCCACAGAAAAATTTACATCAAAATCGTAGAAGTAGCTACTTTTTGAGAAAAATGCGATTTTCTTTAACGACTTTTAAATTTTTGGCTATTATATTAATTGTTTGTTTCCAATTTGCTTAACTCACTTACCCTGCCAAGTTTAAAAAAAAACGACACACAATGTCGTTTTTAAATAAATATATTGGCTTTCTAAAAATCCAAAGATTGGTTTTTGAATTTTTTTAAATTTAAGTACAAAATCAGTTGAATCGTTTGCAAAAAAAGCGAAATTAAAAAAAAAAAAAAATGGTTCTATGAGAGGCACCGTTAATCAGATTTTTTTTTTAATGTAGCCTAAAACTATTAAAAAAAAAAAATATTTTTTAACTTTTTTTTTTTTTTAATGTGGAGCTTTTTTGTGAAAAAACTAGATTTTCATAAAATGCTAAAAAAACTTATATTCCAAGTACCTACTATTATTTTTGGTCCGCAAAATGAAAATAACGTCCAAAAAAGTTCAAAAAAAGAAAATCACCCCCACCCATTTAGGCTTCTAGTGCAACAAACAGAATTGCGAGACCACTTTTTTCGTCTTCCATAAATTTCAAGGTATCTACACATTTATCTCCACATATGTCAAGGTATCTCCACATGTATCTTACATATAAGTAAACATATCTCAACATGTGTGGAGGTACCACCCGACTAAACTACACTCAAAAGTCAAAATGTTATCAAACTGTTTGAGTAACCAAGAAATAATAAAAGTGGAGGCAGCGGTGGGCAGGTTTCAATGAAATCATGAAACAATAAAAGTTCATCTAAACACTCCCTGCTAATGTCATCCGAATCGTTAGAGGCATTCCCGAAAACCAAGAAACAATAAAAGCGTACGTGGTAGTACGTGGCGGATTTTCCCGAAACTATTTTCACTCGCTATAAATTTCATCCAAATCGTTAGAGCTGTTTCCAACTAACTAAGAAACAATAAAGGTGGGCGTGGCAGTGGGCGGATTTTACTAAACCTTTTTTTTTAATTTTGTCTCAACAAACTCTGAAAAATTCACACAAATAGTTTGAGCCGTTCTTAAGAAATAGAGATATTTCCGACTGATTCCGAGAAACTAAGAAATAAGAAAAGAGGGCGTGGCAGTAGGCGGATTTTACTAAGTATATTTTTTAATTTTTTTTCTCATTTGTAGAAATAAACTGTGAAAATTTCATCCACATCGTTAAAGTCATTTCCGAAAACCAAATATAAAATGTTTTAAAAATGACTCTAAGCCATCAAGATATTATAAGCACCTACGATATTTAATGCTTAAACTAAATTAAATTTCTTTTATTTTTAATCTGTGGGACTTATTTCATTTTGAACATAGAATTAACATTTTTAATTTTATATACATATTAAAGTCTCACTATAATGCAACCAGTTCATGAATTTATTCAATTTCACTAAGAACACCTATTTGAATGTAGGTGAAGGAGAATTCTTGCAACCAAATACGCACATTGAATCATCTGATATCATCAGTCGATAATCCATAATCTCATTTGATCAGAGTGGCTGTGTCAGGCTTCAAAACATAACGTGTCGCCTATCAATTAATCTCTAAAGAGGCTACCACAATACTCTTGAAAATGTTAATATACGGCGCGCCGGCCGTTTTCACTGCGATAACACTTTAAACTTTCTCAAATTAATGTTAAAATTTTCGAAAACCTTTTTTTAGAAGTGCCTCCAAATTGCTATTCCTACCTATAGTAGATTGACAGACAATGCCATTGCACTTAACAAGCATGGCGCTTGAAAATTATTTACTTAGGCTAAGTATCATTATTCGGAAGGTGGCTTCAGCAGGTTGATGGCTTGGTGTCGGCACTCATCAAAGTGCACTCTCAGATGCATTTATAGTTGCATCTTATTTTCATCATGTTGTCAATTGGTAGAAGCATAATATGAAAGTCTATCTCAAGCTTAAATCTTATTAAGTTTTATTTGAAGAAGATATACCAGCAGCGATGAAAAGACTCCCACTTCACACTCAACTTAGGTACGTAGGTATTTATTTTTTTTATTTTTTTTTATTGAAAAAGATCAATAAATATAAGTCACAATCACATTAACATAAATATCTTCTTGTTAGCCAGGTCTTAAAGATACTATCGAAGGTGTTGATGTAACATAATTCTCGTAAATGTATTTGAATTTCCGTATGGTTTTATTTTACCAACAAAATTATGACTTTTTGATGTTTGTCTAATAAATTGTATTTCAATTCGGGCTATAAAAATGATGAAGTGTGACTCCCACCTGCTGTTGATATACCTATAATATTATGCAAAAAAGCTGGCCTTATGATTATTATGCGCATATGCTTTGCAGATAAGTTATTTGAAGCTAATTGACTTTTGAAATAACCACAAATTTTGTTTTCCTGAAAGAACGATAATAATTGACAAGGGAATTAATTTGAATTGATATTATTTCGAAGATAAAAAAGCTAATAACTGATTTCATCAGATGTATTTAAGCCCGAATTATGAGTTTAGATAATTCTATAATTTAATAATTTTTTTTAAAAAACGTTCTTTGTTAAATAGGGAAAGTGGCACGAGCTTTTGTTGGTCCATCGGATAAGTAGCTGGAAAATTGGAAAGTAGGTAGGTCTGGCGTCGATCGGAACGTGAGCATATTTGGTGAACGGATAGTTGATCTGGAATCTGACGCAAAAAGTCTAAGTCTTGTTTTTATATCATCTTATTTTTATGCTGAAATTTACCAAGAGTCTCATGTGAGACACGTTAAGAGGCCACGGCAATAAACCTTAAAAATTAACAAATTAAATTTTTAAATTATAAAAATGCACTTTTTATGAAGCAGCTTTTAAATTTAACCTGAAGTTCGATATTCCCTCCACAAAAAGCAATTTAAACAAAACAATAACGCACTTAAAGACCTGACTCTCTCACCGTACCTATAACTGTCATGGATCGTCTTTCTTGGATAAAATCAAATTTTTTGATTATCTGAGTATAAACATATCGACGGTTAAATAATTGTAGAACCTCACGTAAGTCGTTTTTCCATATATGCCAAATTTTGTATGGCGATCTATAAGTAAGAGGTTTTAAATTATGTTGAATGATTTATTAAAAAAAACTAAGCACTGAAACTAAAAGTGTTTCCCCAATTTAAGATATAACTTTGCATTTGAATTCGTATATTTTGCAAAGTTGCAAAGTAAAACTTATATTTTATCCATTTGTCGATATTCTATTCTGCATTGAAATTAGCTGGAAAATGAGAATTCCTAAGCACTCTTATATCAGGCACGCTATATCTGGCCAGCTTTAAATGTTTACGGAATATAAAGACCGATCTGGGCCACAAACCATCATTGTGTTTATTTTTGATTAATTTTGTGGCCAAAAAATTGTGTTTGAGAGAAATTAATCAATGATTGGATTTGAAATTTTATGAACTACTTTGCGGACGGTTGCTTTGCTTATTCCATGCTATGCAACACCGTGATATTTTTGGCTCTATTCTATAGATATTTTGTAATTTCAATAATTTTGTTTTTGCAAAATTTGCGTTTAGTGAAACAAAATTTGCTAAGTAAAAGCAAGAAATTGCAAAGTAAAAATTATTTAGTCAAACATGTCCCAGATTAAAAATACTATTGTTGGATGCTCAAACTAAAATAAATTTTTTACTTATAGGGCAAGTATAAATTTCATACAAAGAAGTTCCGAAGCTTTAATTACACTGATGGTTGTATCTGCTTAAAATTTGGTACTGATCATTTGATTTCATGTGATTCCCTAGAGGGTCCAACTAACAATTTAACTTGTAGTAGGTCCAGTTTTTAAAATTTGGAAAGCTATAGCTCACATAGAATTTTTATCATGCTTAATTATGCAAAGCAATTTTAATAGCTTGTTTAAGACCTTCAAAAATTAGTTCTATAGAATTCTATTCCGATGGAGCTTACTTAAGACCTGTTTAAAGCCTGCCGAAGTTAGAAAAAATTAATAGCTTTCATAAAGCATTCAGCTGAAAGTCGATTTTAGTCTGTGATTTGCCGGCTTTTCACGAGTCGATTTTTGCCGTGCGGATTTTTTCTTTTTAATTTGAATATTGTTTGAGTAATAAATTGATGGTTTTTAGGACTTGTGGTAAATACTGTAGCTGTGCGCCGCACCGAGTAGCATGATTCAAAGAGGCGACATTATTATTATTGCATTAATATTTTTTTAGCGAACTTACATATATAATAAATTGTTTTATCTAAAATCTAGTCTAAATATCATTTGCATTTTGTTCAAAGCAAACTTTCAAAAATGTTAGGTATAGCTTCCACATTTTGTTAATAGCTAACTTCACAGTGAAGTTAGCAGTACATGATGTTTTTTCAAGAACCACGCTAGGAATTTGGAGTAGGTAAGGTTTTAAATTTCCAGTTCCAGAAAAAAATTAGAAAAAAAATTTAAGTCATCAATTAAAAAAAAATAATTGATGACTTAATTTTTTTTCTAATTTCTAAAAAATATTTTTTTTTTTCCTAAATTTAAAATTAAAAATATTATTTGATCACTTCAATCTTTTTATAATTTTTTTCTGGAACTGCAAAAATAACTGCAAATTTGGAGCCGTACCTACTGCAAATTCCTACCTTACGTGGTTGCTGAGAACCAGACTTCCATGTGTACTTTAAATTGAAGTCGGCCGTGCAATATATGAATTTTTTTATTTTTTTTTTTTAAATGAAAACTTCAAAATTTCGATAATTTTTTTTCTTGAACTGCAAATTTGGATAACTATTTCAAAGTGATAGCATGCCTGGTTGTCGAAAAAACACCATGTACTGCTAACTTTACAGTGAACTTAGAGATATAGTATGAATTTTTTTTTTTTAATTAATGACTTCAATTTTTTCCTAATTTTTTTCTGCAACTGCAAATTAAGATATCTATTTCAAAGTGATAGCTTGCTTGGTTGTTGAAAAAACAGCATGTACTGCTAAATTCACAGTGAAGTTAGCAGTACAGGGGGTTACACCCACTATTTGGTGAACTGCAAAATCCGGAATAGAAATGCAAAATAAAATGCAAAAAAACTGCAAATTCGTGTTAAGGTCCCGTTAGGTTAGGTGAAAATTGTTATGCCAACTTCACAAATGTCAATAATTCATCAACCTCAACTCTAAAGGTAGGTACACTGTTCAATAAATTTAACATATCTATATTTAAAACTTTGTATCAAATTATGCCAAAGAATTGCATTTGTATATTTCTACTAATAAAATGCAATTGACACAAGAGCTCTTCCACAAGATCACACGGTGCCGAAAATATTAACAAAGTCGATAAAATATTACCTACATCTTGCTTTTCATGATAACCCTAATTTTCATGAAATCACAATGACAATGAGTGAAGAGGCCCATAAAAAAGCATACCCACATCTTACTTTTATAATACCGACTGGATATCAGCTTTAAATAACGATAAAGGCATATCTATATAAAGTAGGTAATCAAATCTCTATAATATCAATTCATAAAATTTTTACTAAAAAATTGAACAAAATTCAGTCGGTCTTTCAATTCATGCGCGATTTAGCAAAGGGAAATAGCCCCATAATTTGTGGGTTGAGAGAGAAATTCCATTAATTTTTTTTTTTTTTAAATGTCATCATCAGCATCTCTCCAGTATATCGAAAACGGGCCGCCTCCTCCTCCTCCCTCTCTGATGATTTCTATTAGTGTAGTAATTGTTGCGATGCGATGCGGCGCGTTAGCTTGATTTCAATAATTTTCTACTTGAAATGTTAATCAACTTAAGGTTATCTAATGAGCTCATTAACAAACTCACAAATCGTTGTGGAATTTTGAAAAGCGATTTGGGCGAAGCTTGTGCGATTTCAAGATATTATTTAATTTAAAGCAATTAGTCACAGAGCGTACGTATATTTGTATGGCCGCAAGCGTTTTCCAGAAGACCAGAAGCTGTGTGGTGGGTTTATAGTAAATGATTGGAAAAAAATAAATGCAAATATGCATCAAATCATGCTGTGCTGCCACCGCCGCCGAGCCGTATATACTCATAGTCATGTCTCATATCATGAAGCATGTGTGCCACTAAATGCAAATGAATGCAGCACTTCGTGGATTTGCTTAAATTGTCCGGGTTGGATGCAGATCCGCTATAGGTGCATTTATACGAAGAAAAAATGCATTAAGCTAGTTTGACATCTCTGATAAAAGATGTTAACAATGTTCAGTTCATGCTTGCCTATGCATAAATTTTGAGTTAGTAGAGTCAGTTAAATTAGTTATATCAATTTCCGATCAGAGCAGAGAGAACAAGCTTAAATTTAAAGGACTTTAAAAACTGTAGATTTGAACAGTCTTTTTACTTGAATAAGGTTAGAGGAGGTAAATTTGAACACTTTACAATAGTACAATTTTTGCATTAAATTTTTATCAAAAACCTAAAGTTGATTTTATATTTTTCAAAGTGGCCGAAAATTCAAGCTACTTACTCCAACCAAAGAGAGAGAGAAAATTTTTTCCTTAGCTCGAAGAAAACAGCAACTGGCTATCAGATGGAGTCTCTGCGTTTTTCATTCTTCAAAATCTGTCGTAGTTTTAAAGAGTTGATGGATGTTTGGCTTGAATCCAAACTTGTAGCGGCCGGGAAAGATTGTATAAGATTTATACTCTCTATTGTAGGTGCAGTCCAGACAGTCTATAATATTTCCTCATTTCCTCTCTTGTAGAAAAGGAAAAGGCACATAATGTCAAGGTTCCAGGTTTTGTGTAGCTAAAAACCTAAACGGAAGGGCGGAGCGGAATTGATGTAAAATCGGGTGCAGGGCGTTTTTATGTGATTCCCTAGATGATGAATACGAATTATTGATTTAAATAAACTACAAAAGGTATAGCACCTATACAACTACAATTTTGGAAAAATTATCTCGAATAGAGGTAGGTAGATTCACAAAAATAAATGCTTATCTATAAAAGTGGAATGAAACAACTCGTTCAGATAAATGAAATTATGTACTTTAGATGAAGCTTACTGTAGCTTCCCCCCAGTTATGTGCACCAATTTGGTTGAGATCGTTCGCCACCTGTGCTCGTCATTTGAGATGGGATCTTCCTCTGCTACACAGACCATGAGATAATAGATTCGAAGGTCGGGCTAGTAAGTCAGTGTCCATGCGCTCCACGTGTCTTAGCCATCTTCGCCATCTTCGCCACTGTAAGACAGACATGAACATCCAAAATCCTGGCGATATATTGCAATGTAAGTATCATGCCGACGTCAAATCTTTTTACAGCATCCACTCGGTGTTGAAGTTGTGGCGTCATGAACATCCACATTTATATTTGAGATGAGATACTACCAAATAGTGATTCAAGTCTCTTTTGGACCCTCGGAAAGTTCAAACTTCCAGTTTACTGAAAGCATGCCTTGCCGTAATCGGAAGAAGATAAAATTAATCGTTTTTTTTTTTTTTAAACCAGGTAGGTGGCAGTCAACGAACATTTATGACGCACAGTATTTTAATATTAAAGAAAAATGTCACAACGAACGATGAAGGAATGCGGCAATTTTTGTCTGTTTGTAATTCATTGTAAATTTGTTATGATTAATTTAACCACTATCAGAACTTTCTATAATCCAAAAAAAGTCTTGCGTGAAAGAAAAGTTTTTAAAATAAGGGTTGGGGATCTCGGCTCATGAAATAAGTATTTCTTAAGAATAAAATTAAAAAAATAAATTGCTCGAACTTGCTCTTCTCAATCTTATAACAGCATTCAGCAATATAGCCCATATTAAGTAGTTACATGTCTCCAGCATTTTGGATCTTCAAGCGGACAACATCTTGGTAACTTTTAAATAAAATAATTGTTAATATTTGGTGGAATCTCCTTGTTTTCTTCTGCGTCACTTTATCGTTGGAATTGATTAGAGATTTATTCAGTTGGCTAATCAAATCATTAAGCTAATTTTTTTTTTGCTTTGCTGCTTTTGCGCGTTGGCTCCTTTAATCCAAATCATTGGTAGTTACATGGCTTCAAATATATAGACAATATCATTATAATTAGTTGTTGGTTATTTTCTTCAACCAACAACTAATTATAATGATATTGTTGTTCATGATCGTCGGAGTTAAAATTGATGCTTTGGTTTAAAAACTCCCGCTTTTAGATTGAAGTTTTTAGTTACAGTTATGTTTATAAAGATCCCCTTTCAAGATCTCCTATTAGTCTTATTTCAGCATAGGCCATTACTAGAACTCTTTATCGAAGAGCCTTTATAGTTGTTGTTATAGTAAAAAAAAAACCAGCACGTAAATGCCTTTACCATTCATAAACCATAACCTCCTACTTTTCATTATATCTTAAATTCTTATATAATGACAAAAAGTATTAAGTAACTTAACTCAAAAAACAAAATCCAAACCCCACTGTTTTTTTTCCAAGGCAATTTTCTAAATGTTTTATCAAAAAAGCATTATATACGCTATTTTCGACATAAAATCAATAAATGATTGCCATCCAGAATTAAACTGATAACAAACTATTTTATGTGCATAATTTGTTGTGTGCAAAACAAACCATGTCTATATACGTAGATATATGTATAATGTATATGTATACATTTTCACACAAAACGTGGTTTCAGTCGTGTCGACCTTAAAGTCAAATATTTCCAAATATAATTTATTGGTCGCCACAACAAAAGCTAAACTTAATAAATTTGAAAAAGATGAAACCATTAGGAAAATTTACATCAAAGCTCGTGTTACATGCAAATAATCGTATCTTGGGACGATGAAAATTTCCATTTAAGATACTTAAGGGCTCTCTGATGTGCTGAGAATCAAGACGGGTATGGTATAGGGTAGGTATTGTATATACCAACATCTATATATATATGTCATACAATCACCAAGCCATATCTACTGACATCTATTGATTTCGTTTCAAATGATTTTGTCAATGGAGTAGGTGACTAATGAAAAAGCAAACGGCCTCCGCCTCACCTAGTTTTATAAAGGTATAGGCAAAAGGCACAACATGAATTGGTATTGGTGTGTATAAACATGTGAATTGAGAACTGAGGATATACTTAAAGCCGAACAATGGTAATGGACTCAAAAAAGCATTCTACACAGGACATACATATACACTATACAGCAACCAAAGAAAGGCATCTTTTTTCCCACACAGCAATATTACGATACGACGACGCACGGAAAATAGGTATATATAAGTATAGTTGGTATATTGGAACCAGAAGGCAAAATTATTCTATCGATTATTTTATTTAAATGAGTTTGAGCTTGCCATTGGAGTCGACTCGATACCACAAAACCAAGCCACTTAATATTCGAACCGATTGATTTGAGCTAATTAAATTTCCACCACTTAAGTGTTATTGACTAAGTCCTGGCGTTGCTCCCTCTCTCTTTATATTTCTCTCATTCCCTCTCGGTTGTAGGTATCAGTATTACTCCTCGCCTCGCTCAGTTCATTTGACAAATCTAATTAATAAGAAATTAGAACCTTGCTAATTAATTTTAGACCGAACAAGAGACGCCTTTTAAGCCATGGCGGCAGTATATTGGCTACCCTAATCCAAAGGCAATATCGTCATATGAGTATGGCTCCTACCCACAATGTATAGCTAAGATATTATAACAACTGTATCTTAAATATTGGAATGAATGAAAGTCAGTCTACAGTCTACCTGTACGGTATCGTTGTTAAGATAATATTTGAGTGAAAATTTTGGTATAGAGGTTGTGGTATACTGTGGGAGTTTTGTATAATCGGCTTGTGGGTATAAATCTTGGGTGAGGCGTGGATAAATAATTCGTTACAAAATGTCATGGTTATCTATACTTATACGGCAATAAGTATATTTGTGTTTCTAGAGATCGAATATCTTTTAAATCCCGATGTAAAACTTATTTCATTTAAAAAAGGAAACATTATTTACCTTCACAAAGATTCGCTTTAAAATGACCTATATACAAATTATAGGATAGGTGTGATTGCCGCAATGATAAATTGAACGCATGAATACAGGGAGTTTAAAGCCTGGTGCGATTCAATCTGAATTTATAGGAAAAATTTATAAATTATTTATATATTTATATATTAGAGAAATTTAAAAAAAAAATATTTTTTTATAAAATCTTATATGGTAGGTATGCCAATTTCAAGTATTTAATGTCCATCACCTGAAAAAAGATAAAAAATACCAAAAGCATAGGGGCTTCATAAAATTTCCTTAAAATTGTTATTTACCTTACTGGTTCAACAGATAAAAATCGCTTAAACTGAATCAAGACCTAAAAGAATGGAACTCTAAAATGAATGCTCATCCCCAATCCCCCAAAATCTGCACAAATGTTCACCGAATAGTAGATTGCGCGTTAGGTAGTTTTATTTGAATATTTACCTTCCTCCTTCGATTCCTCAAAAATGGTTAAAAACTTAAATATGAATATTTGTTCTTTCTTCGAATCATTTTCAGAAATGTAAATTTAGTAGAGAAGCTGAGAGAATGCTTAAAATAATATTTTCAACTTTTTTAAATTTTTATTTCTCTTAAATTGATTATCGTGAATATGTCTGGATATGGCCTTGGATTCGTCAAGTTTTGGGACATCACAGAACAAACAACTTGGGGCATTCAGTGAGTGTGTGGGTGAGAGAGAATTTCGTTGGAACTTACCTCGGTGTGGTACCGAAGACCAGTTTCACGAAAGCTTGTGATTGAGAGTGAGAATGTGTGTGTGGAAGAGGAGGCCAATAGAGAACAAAGGCTACGCATGACCAACGACTTCTTGGTTGACTTAAGAAGCCGAAAGAGGTTTTAGAAATGTTTAAGAAGAAGAAAGGAAAAGATAATAAGAAATTGAAAATAAAGAAATAGATTTTTTTTTGATAAAGTTGAGAAAAATGTTTTGAGACGTGATAAATTTTAGGAGTTTTTCGAAGTACTATGGATTAAAAATACAGAGGAGATTTTCTTCTCTCCAGAACGGAGCGAATAATTTGAGGAAAGAGAGAAGGAAAACGAAAATTTTAGAAAAGATAAGTAGAGTGTTTAGTTTTTATTCGTTTCTGAAAAATTGTGATGATGATATGGTCGATTCCCTGCAAAAGTGCCAACTGTGATTAAAAAAAAGAATTTTGCTAAAATTAAAACACATTAAATTATTTTTTTTAATATTTTTTTTGTCTTTCCGTAGACTATAGACTAGCATTAAACCTGTAAGAGCATTTTACTAAAACTTTTAAGGAACGAAAAATATAGTACTTAATCTCGAAGAAATGGTACTGACACTGTTTTTTTTATTTTAATTTTAATATGACCTAACTCTTTTTGAAAATATTTTTGATGAGCTTCTGAATCCCCTCTTATGTTTTGACTTTTTAAACTTTGAAGGGCTTTCTTTAAAATTTGTATCTTTCTAAGTTTTTGAAATCTGGGGTGGAATCGCGTAAGGCGATAGTTGATTTTCGGTTTGCTCTGTTTAAATTGACCGCCAAAAATTGTGTGTTCTTTGGCATCACTTACAATTATTCTGTCAAGAATTAAATGTCATTTTTGTTATTGTGTTGGTTTTGTTTGGAGTTTGTGTTGTTTTTTTTTTTTTTTTTTCATTTATTTATAAAATATGTAAGTATCTATAAAAAATGTACATTTTAGAAATACATATTAAAAATAATAATTTTGCTTTCTCTTAGGTCTCATTCTACAAAGCAACAAATTGCCATTCTCTGTGAATTTATGGAAAAACACTCGGAGCTGGCGAAATCCTACAAAGCTAGCTCAAGCTCTGGACGAACAACCCAACGGCAGTTGTGGGCACCGTTAGCACTGCATCAAACTTTTTATGAAAATGACATAAATGTATGAAAACGACACCTAAAAAGTTGTCACTTAATATACAAAAAAATGTACTAAAAAAAACGATTGTCGATTTAATAATCACCTTGCACGGAGCAAAATTGTCGATTTTAATTATATCAACTATCAACTATCGCGTTAGCCGATTCCACTCCTGGTTTTCGAGTTTTCAGTCTTTTTTTTTATGCTGGATTATTAATCAACTTTTATTGCATGATGGATTTGTTTTTATTCGTTTTGTCCGAAGTATTGAAACTATTTTAAATAGAAAAGCTATCAAGATTTTTAGTATTATTGCATGAAATTATTTATTTTAACTTCATTATAAAAGTATATACCATGGTACTGGCATCCACGGTCTTGAGAAAAATACTAACGACAAGTAATTTTGTGACACACCTTCTTAGAATAAAAACAATTCACTCTTAACTGCACAATTACGTTGATAATAAATATAAATTGACTTTTGTTAACAATAAATAAATGGTGTCTCTTTCAAATGCCACCAGTAGGGATGCCACTTTGCTGCGATAGCAGTAAATCTACTGCACTTTTCGCAAAAACTAAATTCAATCTACTGCACTTTTTTATGTTTAATGAACCTTCTCTTGGACAGCTGTAAGAAAAAACATGCAAACAAATAACCGCTGTAAAGAACGTCTGAATGAAGCCAATTCATTGTGAACTTGGCCACATTCTCTTATGACATATGAAATTAGTTGAATTCTTTCATTCATGAAACAAATCTCTGTTTCTATTGTGCCATTTTCTGCTAAACTAACGGGATTCTGAGAGTTTATTTGAATTCGTATTTGTATTGTGTGACACTGGCAATTCCTCATTTTACAAGAATTATGAAAAAAAAAAGACATGGATAAATATTTATTGAAAACCACAAAAAAAATAGTAAAACTGTTCTGACAAACCTTTGTTCAAGTATTGAAACACCAAAAAGAAAATTACAAGAAAATGAGAACGAAACTCAGTCTGCCGTAGAACCATTCGCTGGCTCTAGCCAAATATCGTGAGCTTAGTTTTCAAGTTTTTAATTTCTTTCTTTTTTATTTACTAACTAATAGAAAAGAAAACCCTAATTCGGTTCAAGAAAATGAATGTACGAGCTATTTATTTTTTTGTTTAATAAAAATCTACTGCGGAAAGATCCAATCTACTGCATTTTTTTTATGATCTACTGCGCTCATCTTTTCTTGAAGTGGCAACTCTGGCCACCACACAGGCCACATCAAACTAAAAAAAAGATGGCGGTTCAACGGGAAATGTTTTGAATTCAAAAATAAAATAAAATCTGGGGACAACTTTCAATTATGATTACTTAAGGGTAGCAATTTTTAAATAACATTTGATGTAAATTGTATTACAAATAATTTCCCTAATTCGAATCAGAAATTCATGAGAAAATTTTAAATTAAATTACAAATAATGCACTGAACACAAAGAATCACAGTTGGCAGAGAATAATCCATATGTACAGAAGTAAAACTTTGAACATGAGATGGGGCGTGGCATCAACCCACTTTTACAGAATTCTTCTTAATTATATCTGAGGTACTTTGATATACATAGAATGATGAAATTTTGTAGAACGCTAGGGCTGAAGTGCATCCAAAAATTGAAAATTTAAGATTTTATATTCAAGCCGCATGGCATAAAATTTTCATTAGACAATACAAAATCTTTCCAAAAACGACACACTTTGCAAAAAATCATGCGGTAAACATAAATATTTATGTATATAAGTTCTCCTCACCTTTTATACAATAAACCTGTGTTTAAACCTGTGTAAAAAGCGAATGTCAATTGCGTATGCCAATTGTGTATGAATGTTTAGAAATTATACGATAAATGTATGAATTAATAAATAAATAAGTAAATAGCATTGCATTCAATTGCACCAAAATTCACTTAAATTCAACTCAATAAGAATATTTAATGCAATTATTTTCCTTAAAAAGGATTAAAGTTTTTATTTAAAGAAGATCTTCTATCTAAGTAGCTATGTCTCTATAGTAAATTCAGTGCAGAAATGTTTTTTTTTTTTTTAATATTAAAACAAAAAGACAAATATCCATTTGGTATGTCTAAAACATATCCTTGGAACAAATCGTAAATATTCCTTTCCGATTCTTTTTATAAATCCCTTGTGCTGTGAGAATGCCTTTCTTTCGTATTTTTTTTTAGGAATACTCTATTCTCGCAGCGGGTCATCCTGCTCGATGTTACATAGATGCAGATTCAGTGGACAACACACGCAATCATTCCGTGCACCAGGTAAGCAAGACAAATAGACAGGAGAACCGCGTGCAATGCATAAACTCGAACAAATCGTAGATATGTATGTATCTACGTTTTTTTTAAATATAAAACACCACGACTAAGTCGCACTGTTCTGCTTTTATAATTCAAGGAGGATGTAGTGTTTTACTTGTTTTTTGGAAACACCGTCTTCATATCATCATTATTTAAAAAGTACCAACTATATTTTTTTAAGGTAGGTATATAAAATAATTGGGTTCAGCGATGAAAAATGTTCTTAAATGACAATACATCACACTTCTTTTGGGATTTTATGTTGGGTATTTTGTCTTTAAGAGTTTTTATCTCGGGGATTTTGTCTCTTTACTTGGTTTTAGATTGGGGATTTTGGCTTTGGGGATTTTCTTTTTGGGATTATGACTTTTTGACAAACGTCACTAACCCGTTTTCCATATTTATTGGAAAATAGCGTAGTCCTCAAAAACCAAAATTTCAATCGGACGAATTCCCTAAAAAAATTGCAATCCAAAAAGACAAAATACCCATTGGAAAATGCGCCCATTAATTGTTATTTTATTTGGCAAAATCTTTAAAAATCCCCAAATATCCCCAAAACATAGTAAAATATAATAAAATAAGAGCCATTTTCTTCACTACAAGTTGAATTCAAGTTGAGGATTTTTATTCTCAACTTGTGATTTTGTTTTTCTTAACTCAAAGTTGACAGTTTCAATTTTCGATTCTCAACTCTCGAGCTGATCAACTTCTGGTTTTCTCAACTTCCGAAAATAGTAGAAGTTGAGAGAGCAAACTTGAGAGTTTTTTGTCAAATTCAAATTTGTTGCATCTTCTGTCAAAAAAACAAAATTCGGTTTGAATAAAAAATATTTTTAAAATAAAATGTTCCGAGAAAATTATTATTGGAATAATTATCCATCGTCTGCTTCGGGAAGCGAAGATGGAGAAGAAGAAGCATTGTTGGTGATTGATTTGATTGATTATTTATTTATTTATTTATTTTTATTTTTCAATGCACAAAAACAACCGGAACTTAAATTTTCAAATAATATCGCACAGAATAAATTCAAATCTTAAGTTGAAACATACGTATCTGTCAAAAATTTCCCAGGGAAATTTTTAAAAACGCAAGTAGGCTAACTTTTAAATTTCAACTCTCGAGTTGAGATAATAGTGAAGAAAAACAAGTTTCAACTTGTCACTCGGATTCGCGATTTAATTGCTTGTTTTCATTTTGCACATGTACTTTTTGGAATTTTGGTTTCAATAATGCTTACTATTAGAGTTTTTTTTTTGGATTTTATGGCTTCATAAGTCTGATACAATTTTTGTGGAAAATGATTCTTTTCAGGGCGGCCGGCCGTTGACGTGTACTTTTTGCATGAATACTAAACTTGCCCTTATAGAATTTCTATATAAAGAAGTAAAAAAGTCGGCTCATATAGACTACTGAACAGAATCGAAGGCCAATATACAAGGCAATTTAATTTAAAAGAACACAGCTTCTACTGTCTCTGATGGCCTTTATGTTTCTGTTTAAACATAGGCGGTAGCGTTGCGCGGACATTGTTTATTGTGTGCATATATGATTTCTTTGTGTGTTCCAGGAATAGCTAGATTTGTTTTTCAGTTGAACTCGGAGGTAGCTACTATAGCTACAAAGGTATGTATGTACATCTCTAATGTTTATACGCTCCATCTAATTTCACTGTTGAACTCGCTTTGTTTACATTCAATCCACATGACTATTGCATCCTGTATCTCAGTGAATATAAACATTCTATATTAAGATTGATTTTGTTTATAATCTGTTTAACCTCCTCTTTGGGGTATATTTGTATATGTACATATGTATGAAGATACAACGCCTAGAAGTGTATATATAATTTCTAATATCATGACCTTATCATTTAATGACACAACGAACAAATTGATTAATATTGATTATTGCTTTCAATAGAAACATATCTTTATACTAGAGATAGGTACATACATTACATAGGTACGTGCTTATTTGAAGCGTTTCAACATTTCCAAAAAAAAAAAAATGGAAGAACCATTTATTTACTCAAAATAGATTTCAACGGAATTTTATCCACATTAATTGATATTTTGCCTCGGTGAACAATGACAATGATATTACTTGGCTAATGAGAGCCGGGATCAAACGCTAAATTTTGTTGAAAACTGAATCAAAAATAAAATAGTCCAAAAACATAAAAGGGCTAAGTATTTGGGGAGCAATAAAATACGAAGTTTGAAGTCTAAGAATCAAACCAGACCAAGGTTTCTTCAGAGCCATATGCACTATACGCATTGCGCTACCGAAATCACGTGATCAGTTCCAGTGTTGCCGCTGAGAAATTTGAAAAGGTCACAAGAAAAAAAAGTCGAATTTTGATTTTTTTTAAATATACAGTAAAATCAAACGAAATTCGCTAAATGAAATATATTTTGGAGTAATTTTTTTTTTTTTTTTTTTTTTTTACAAAAAAATTACCAAAGCAATCGTTATCCACAATGGACTTTGGCCCCACTTTGGTGGGTTACAACAACAAGTCCACAAATCAATGAAAGAATAACTAATAACCCTCCCTTATGAGCCAGAAGTGCACAAAAAAGTGGCTCAATATTCTCTTATTTTAGAAAAGAAATGGGTAATAAGTCCACAAATATTTTTTTGATCTATTTAAATTACCAAACTTACTATATATTAAGAAAACTGTTGACATTGGCGCCTGTCTGACGACTCAACAATAAACATACCCTTAGCGAAGCAACGGAATTGCGTGAACGGTACAGAGGACCTAAAAAGGTCAACCCGCCGAACAGGTCACCCTGATTGTTCAAGAAAACACGTTGGTCACATCAACCTAGAGTGATTGTCGGGGATTTAAAAGAAAAAAATATTATTTCCTATTTAACTTTTAAAACGTATCTTAACCTTAAAAAGGCAGAATAAATATTTTTTCAATAATAATAAACTAAATATTTTTTAAATCACGAAAAAGTGTTTCAGAAATCCACAATCAATTTTCTTTGGACTTCTGGCCCACCAAGGTGGATTAAAAGTCCACAAATCTATTGTCTAAGTGGGTCAAAAATCCGTTACGGACTGTTGGACTTTGGATTTATGACCCTGTGTCAACGAGAATTTTTATTTCAATAGATGATTGGAAAGATTTTTTCAAACAAAAGAGAGAACTTATCTTTTCCATGTAGTTTTCCAGAGATGGGTTCAGAAAAGTCGCAAGATTTTTAAGTTCGTGTTTTTTAAAAACGGGGATAAAATTTAAACGTAAAGGTGCGTGTGCATTTGAGAGTTCTTTCGCTGTAGTAAACTTTCAAGAGTAAATCTAGAGTGCCGCGGTCAGTTTGAGATTTAGGTAATATTTCAGATTCAAATATCGCGAGTATTCACTTAATATATTCGTCCTGCTCGTTAGAAGTAGTAAAAGTGATATAAATGTATTATTATAAGCGGAAGACGATGCTACTTGAAATGTAAACAAAAACTGTGGGCTTTAATTCCTTTTTCTTATATAGGTTTCAATTCGAAGAATATATAGTTTGGTTATTTGGTAAAGTTTAAATGAAAAAAACCAATTTAAGTTTAAAGACTTTATTTAATTAAACAAATAGAACAAACAAGTTCACAAGACAAATGAATAGTGTCGACTGACTTATTAGACTTAAAGACTAATTAACAAACTTGACTTACGATAAACATTAATACTTATGATACGATATGACGATTGATCTCTCGAGCATTATCTTCTTAAGAAGATAATGGTGGAGAGAGAAATTTACATAAGTTCCTAATTTCTAAAGCACTCTTAACGTATGTGCAGCATACGATAAGAAGTGCTGGAAAATGTGACCTCTTATACTTAATGGGTGAAGGTTATGTAGTTAAGAGAACATAAATACTATCCATCATATTTCATTATGTGACACCTCCCCCGATAAGTATTTTTGGTCTCCAAAAATTTCAACAATTTGTTAATAAACATAACTCAAAACATAACTCCTCAAAACGTACATTTCTGTCAAATTAGTTTTTCTATTTATCTAAATTTAACAAATTATTAATTTTCATTTTACTTTTTTGTATAGTTTAAATAGTTTTTTTTTTAAGTAATAATTATTTTTATTAATCAAATAGAAACCTAATAAATTCAAAAGATTTTAATATTTTTTTTATTTTTGTTTTGTAGGTTTTTTTTTTAATTTTGACATTGATATTACAATTTCAATTTATTTTAAACTAATTTTGTTTTCACATTTGCATTATATAACTTATTAAATTAAAGGTTAATTTTTTTTATTGCTGTATTTTAACAAAATAATTTTAATAATTTTATTATTTAAATTTACAAATGTATACAACTTTTATGCCAAAATCTTTGTTTGTTTTTATATTTGTTCAATTTACTTTGTATTTAATCGAAAATATTTCAATTTGTCGAAATATTTTTTTTTTTAAGTTTTAATTCCTATTAAGATTCAACATTTGTTTTGAAAATATTATTTTTTTTTATTAATTTAATTTTGACATTTATTTTTTTTATTTAATTTTTTTTTTTTGCCTGTGAATATTCCCATACCATACTAATATTTTTCCCGATCATCTTTGAAACTATCTTAGAACTTGCATTCGTAATCTTTTCTTGTAACTCAATGGGCTGGTTTCCCTTCTGAATTTTCATCTCTTAAACCCGGCAAATAACAAAATTGTCTAAACTATACATTTCTACTCAAATACGCAACAAATTTTCAAAGAAAACGATCGGCATCTTTTTCCCTGAGAAAAAAAACATTCCTTACACACTACCGTGTAAACTGATCGAACAGGATAAAGAATTGTACTAGAAGAACATTATACTGCAACCTGGAACGCGCACCGAATGTCATTTTGGTCTTGTTATCGAATGTCAAATTGAAAATCAAAAAGTTATAAACAACAATGGTGGAAGGAAATAAAAATATTCAACAAAAATATTTAACCGTTGTAATTTTAAACAAATTATGTAAGATGTGGTTTCTTAAAACAGAATTAATAAATTTGTTAAGAAAAAAAAAATGGTAATAAAATGAATGATCAGCAAAAATAAAAATACTTGAAGCAAAAATGGATGAACCAAAAACAAAATAACAAGGTATTTGCAAAAGTTTTATGAATTTTGATGTTTATATTTGCGCTTTAGCTGTTTTTTATGGTATTTTATATTTCGATTAGTTGATCTATCAACAACGTAGTTACCATCTTCTTCAATGTTATAAAGTTTTTTATATTTTGGTTTGTTCTTGAAAACTGTTCGATTTCTAACAATGTTGGTACATTGGTTTGGATTAGATTCTAAATTTTGATTAATCTTATTTATTCTTGTTGTTTTTTCATCTTGAAATTTTTTAGCTAAACATTCAATGTTTTCTTTGGTAAGGTTTTTAGAAATAAAGTCCATCGGTCTCAACTTGGTCGTCGAATGGATTGTATTATTGTAAATTGAAATAATTTTAAAGATTTTTTCGTCCAACTCAGAACTATCTTTGGCTACATTCATAATTCTGAGATGTTCATTCAGTGTACCATGTAACCTCTCAACATCTGCATTACCAGTTTTCAAAGATGCCGTAGTTCTGTGAAATGCAATTACGTTTTCCTTCAGAAACTGTTCGACGGCTGAGTGCAAGATGCAAGTATCTCCGTCTGAGACTATTTTGTTCGGCTTTCCAAGAAATTGGATTCTTTGCTTGATTGCACTTAGTATAGCAATCCAATTTCTGTCTTGCAAGGGGTGAACAGTGGCATATTTCGAAAACTTGTCAATAGTTGTAAGGTACATTTTCCTTCGTTCGGGAAACCAAATGTCTATGTGGATAATGTCGTTGAAATGTGTAGGTGCTTCTGTAATTTGCATTTGTATCTTTGGTGGTTGTCGATCGTGTTTCGCAAGATTGCAAATTTCACAATTGTTGATGAACTTTTGTATCTCTACTTGCAATTTTGGAAAGAAATACAAAACTTTCAATTCCATGAACATTTCATTTATACCGCGATGATTCTTACTCATGTGTTCGTTTTTTATTATTGAAATCATTTCGTTTCTGTCTGAAATATCTTTTAACTTGAAACTAGATTTTAATATTCTTAGGTTTTTATTCATTGAAAAGTATTTAACGTACAGATTTTGGAAAAGTAAAAACAAAGGCAAATCTTCGCAATAAATACAGATGAGTCCTTTTGTAATGAGGAGTCTTTTCATGATTTCCAACAAATCGCTACTATCTTTTTTAATTTGAACCAGATTATGAATTTTCTTATGTACAATTTTCATTGAAACTTTTTCGTTAGAACCATAAAATAAATAAATTTGGTTTTTAAACAGATTTACGGGTTTTTCTGTTATGTAAATGTGACGAGTTTCATCTTCCATTGCGCTATGGATGGTGGCATCAGTGGACATAAATTCTTCATTATGGTTCCTGGCCAAAGAAACTTGTGGAATGACTTCTTCGTCATTACATTCGTCACTCGAAACCATTTCATTATTGAAAAGGTCAACTAAATTTATTTCGTACTTATCTTTTGACGTTTCTTTCGTTTCAATTTTGTCAACGTATCTACTAAGTCCATCAGCTACACAATTTTCTTTCCCTTTTAGGTACTCGATTTCAAAATCATATTCGTTGAGCATAATTTTCCACCGTTGGAGTTTCATGTTTGGCTCTTTTATTCCATCGAGCCACACAAGGGGCTTGTGGTCTGTTTGAACAACAAATCTTCTGCCGTACAAATAGGTCCTAAAATATTTCACAGACCACACAATAGCAAGCAGCTCTTTTTCGATTGTGGAATAACTCAGCTCGTGTTTATTCAACGTACGTGAAGCATAACAGATAGGGTGGTGGTCTTGGCTAAGTACAGCACCTAGAGCATAACCGGATGCGTCCGTGGTAAGAATAAATTTCTTACTGAAATCGGGGCTACGTAGTATTGGGTCGGAAGTTAGTAAAGTTTTAAGCGTATTAAATGAATTTATGTATTGGGAATCTGAAGTGTTAATTTTTTGAGACTTTTTCAGGTATTTTATCATAGGATACGCAACTTTTGCGTAGTCCTTGATGAATTTGCGGTAATAACCTGTTACACCGAGAAATTGTTTTATTCCTGTTATAGTAGATGGCAATTTCATTTCTGTGATGGATTTTACTTTATTCTCATTTGTTTTAATGCCATTATTTACTATTACATGGCCTAAATAATTGGTTGAAAAGTCTGCAAAAATACATTTATTAACTTGAATCTTCAAGTTACTTTCTTTAAGTTTTTGAAAAATTTTTTTGAGTGACTGTAGATGTTCCTCAAAACTTGTAGAGAATACGAGGATGTCATCTAAGTACACTACACAAATCTTGTTAATAAATTCTCTAAGAACATGGTTCATAAGCCTCTGGAATGTGGCTGGGGCATTCTTTAGTCCAAACGGCATTCTCAGAAATTCGTAATGCCCACTTTTCGTTGAAAAGGCAGTTTTCTCCCTATCACGCGGGTTGACTTCGATTTGATGGAAACCTTTTACAAGGTCGATAGTCGAAAAATAGTTGCACTTTCCTAGTTTGTCAAAAAGATCATCTATATTTGGCATAGGGAATCTATCCTCCACAGTCTGACTGTTTAGCTTTCTGTAGTCGATTACAACCCGCCATTGTTTTTGTCCGTATCTATCGTCCTTTTTAGGGACTACCCAAATAGGCGAATTGTAAGGACTACTGCTGGGGATGATTATTTTCTGTTGCAACATTTCAGAAATTTGCTTATCTACTTCATCTGAATGGATCTCCGGATAACGATATAATTTGCTATAGATGGGTATGTCATTTTTCGTAATGATTTGGTGTCTTATTTCGTTTGTAAACGAAAGAGCATCACCTTCTTTATAAATTATTGATTTAAAAGAATTTAACAAGGATTTAAGTTTTGAAACATCATTGTTACTTAAATGTTTTGCGAAAAGACTATTGGGAATTTCTGATATGAAAGATTCGCTGCAAAATACACTCAAAACTTCTTCGTTTTGGCGTAAAATATTCGCATATAATTCTTCCTCATGATTGAAATATATGGGAATGGTTGCGTTATCTGTGATAAGAGATCTTGTTTTATAATTTATTATTGGGTTAAGGCCGACAAGAATATTGTTACCAATTAATCCGTCAAAATGGTCATGAAATTGATATTCTAAAAAGTTTACATAATGATTTTTTTCGTTAAATTCGTTGAATAGGGGAATTCTTAATTCGACGTTTGTATTGACATTGCGACCAAGTACTTTTAAGACGCGATTGTTAGATGGAATTTGCCATTTTGGGTTGCATACATTTTTGTTCATTATGCTGTACTCTGCGCCGCAATCTATAATTAGTCTTAAGGGTCGAATTTGGGTTTGAATGATTATATAGGGTAGTTGTTTCGAGGAAGTGTGGAAAAATTTTGACCGTTTTGGTCGTTTCCATTACCACCCTCATTAAGTGTTATATCCATCGGCTCATAAGAAGTATTTTGAAATCTATTTCTATTTGACCTTCGCGATTGGTCACTTTGTAAAAAATTATTGTTGTTTGCAGTTTGACCACTTCTAGTGTTATTTTGGTTTTGTTGAGTTGTAGTATTATTATTTTGCCTATTTTGGTTTTGTTGAAGTGCATTATTATTATTTTGTCTATTTTGGTTTTGTTGAAGTGCATTATTATTATTTTGTCTACTTTGATTGCTTTGAGCATTTTGGTATGACCTATTGTTGTTTATATTATTTGAAAAAAAATTGTTTTGTCTACTAGATGGAGTATGAGAATTGAAATTTCGATTACTTCGATTCGATTCTTGTCGTAGACTTTGAGAGTAACTTTGAGACGTATTGGGTCCATAAGTTTGGTGGTCAAGTTCGAGGATCACCTTGTAAGCATCGTTAAGTGTTTTCGGATTTCGGCTAAGCACTATAGACTTTGTAGGCTCAGGAAGATTATGTTTAAAAGAATCAAGAGCAATTCTTTTATTAGATTCTATTAATGTAGGGTCATTTTCATTTTTAAGTAAAAGAGAGTTGTTAGTCCTACTCAGTAAATTATTGATGTGATTGTAATAGTCTTCAATATTTGTCATTACTCTTGCAGTTCGAATTCGGTCAATCAAAGTGTTAGTTGATTTTTTTTCTCCAAAACTATTTTTCAAAATTTGCTTAATTTGTACCCAATCTCCTATTCTCCCATGTTTTTGTAGCTCAATTCTAGCTTTACCTACAATTTTATCCCCAATGAAACCTGAAAGAATTGTTAAAGTATTTTCGTCAAATGTTGACAAAATAGGTACCAATGAATCTATTCTGTCTAAAAAATAAAGAAGGCTACTGGAATTCCCGTTAAACTCTGGGATTTTACTTATAAGATCTATTACTACCTTAAACTTATCTGCAGCATTGAGGGCATCCATGTTGAACTGTTGACATGTGTTGTTTCTCTTCTTGGACAGGATAGCTTAAAGTTGTTTCTTCTTAGATTTTTTTCTTGAATTGGGTTTTGTGTTTTTTATTTTAAGAAGAATTTTTATTGTTAATTTACTTTTTTCATGGATAATGATTTTTATTGTTTTATTTATTTGTCTTTAAGTGTTCAATTAATAATTTTCCTTCTATTGTTTTGGTTTTTTATTTAAAGTAGCTATAGAAAGAAATTTATTTATTTATAGGTTGATAATGTTGTTTTTTATTTTACTTTTGTAGCAATATTTATTTGTGTAACTATTATAAAAGCTTATGTTTTTTTTTTTAACTTATTATGTTTTTTTTTTTTAAGATGAGCTTTTTCTTAGGATTCGTGTTAAGTGATTTCAATAGTTTTTGAAAAAGTTGGATTAAACTTGGTTCGATAAGATCACAAGGTGTACTTATTTTATCATCGAAAGCTTTTCTGGCTTGGTTTGATGAATTTGTTTTCGAACTATTTTCTTATTTAATGTTACACAAAAAGCTTTGCGGTGGGAAGCATTTATAACGGGTTGTTTTGGATCTTTTAAAGACTCCCGCGTCTTTTGATGAATGTATTTAATGTTTTGATGCAATGATGACTGTACTAATTGATGGTTTTAAGGAAATTTGTTACTTTAGTTTGTTAATCTTATTAAATTCTATTAACACTTTTTTGTTACGTTTGTAGGTATTTTAAATTCAAACAAGTTTTCCTTATTATTATTATTTTTATTTTCTTTTTTTTTAGTTTTTGCACATATTTCTTTTTCTGTTATGACGCGTTTAAATTTTATGATTATTATTATTTTTTATTATAACCACTTCTAATAATAATTATAATTCAACCCGACTTTTGCCGACTGCGCCAGTTTGGTTATTTGGTAAAGTTTAAATGAAAAAAACCAATTTAAGTTTAAAGACTTTATTTAATTAAACAAATAGAACAAACAAGTTCACAAGACAAATGAATAGTGTCGACTGACTTATTAGACTTAAAGACTAATTAACAAACTTGACTTACGATAAACATTAATACTTATGATACGATATGACGATTGATCTCTCGAGCATTATCTTCTTAAGAAGATAATGGTGGAGAGAGAAATTTACATAAGTTCCTAATTTCTAAAGCACTCTTAACGTATGTGCAGCATACGATAAGAAGTGCTGGAAAATGTGACCTCTTATACTTAATGGGTGAAGGTTATGTAGTTAAGAGAACATAAATACTATCCATCATATTTCATTATGTGACAATATATATTAATTCACTATATAGAACAAAAAAGGTTTTGGACTTTTTCAACAGTTTTCTTGGATAACAGTATCTTCTGTGGTCCGCTTCGTGGGTTCCAAGGATCTTAAATCTCTCTTTGGGTTCTCAGTCCCACTCACGCAACTCTGTTGCTCCACTTAGGGTATGTTCAGTCGTTAGGCAGGCACCAATGTAAACAGTTTTTTGGCCAACAGTATATAAAGTTAAAGTAAAGTATACATATATGAATTATCGAATCACACTTAAAGCCTGGATATTAATGCCAATTCAGAAAGGCAATAACAATCGCGGGTCTTAATGCTTTTCTGTGGTGGGTCTTATAGCCACTCCAAAAAGGAAAAAAAAGCCCGAAGGTATTATTTCCTTTTATTTTGGAAATATTTATTTCCATGAGTCTAATTGCACTGCACCCCCTATTTCGTAAAACTAAATTAACGGGAAGCCACGACAAAGAGCGATTATGTAAAACAGGTTATGTAATAAAGCATGATATTGTTTGACGAAATCGAAAAATAATAATTTTTTGACTTGACTGACAAAAATTTTAAACACTTACGAGCACATTAGGCAAGTATACTACATACATACATACATATACTCATTTTAAGTTTTTTTTTTCCAGCACATATTATGTACATAGGTAGGTACAGTACATACATTCGTTTATGTTGATTGTTGTCTAACTGTAAATAAGTTAATAAATTATTTCTTGGTACTTACCTATATTTTAGTTTGTATTCTTTTTCAAATGAGCGCATATTTAACCCCTAACGATTTCATATCAAGCTAAACAATTATCGTGGATCTGTAGCATTTTTCCAAAAAAAAACTATATTTCAAATGCTATGCGTCAAAAATCATGCAAAAATGATTTTAAAAAATAAATGCTATGCTTTCTATAACTTCTAGCTATATAATTTCGGTTATAATGTGTAAAAGTCAGATGGTTTTTGTGAATATCTATAAATAAAGAATATCTGGGTTAATTTCTGATGTATAAAAAGGAAAGGAAAGGAGCAACAAATTTCATACTACATAGTTGAGTTTTAATTAAAAAGAATAAAGGTAGGCTCATACATGTGTAGGTATTTTCGAGTGTAAGTTTATTTTTATATTAAATTTATCAGAAATTTAATTGTAAATGTGATTGAAGAGAAAAGTTTATTTTTATCTTTGAAAAAGTTTAACTTCGTATTTTTTGTTTTAAATAAAAATGTACCTACTCCGTATGTAGGTTGCAAAACATTGCTCCCCTCCCACGCGTATTTTGTAAATTCCTACTTGCGATTGTGGTATCAGCGTTTTCTTCCCATTGAAATAAATATGTTGAAATATTCACTCTCATTGCGATAGTCGTTCAACGACATACCAAAACACGACAAAAGAATTTGGCATTGCGTATGGCGTCCAACGGCAACTGTCGTTTTTTGTTATGTGGAATGCATTCATTTAGTTAAATTTGTCGTAATACAGTTATTTTTTGTATTGCGATACTCGCTTAAAAAGAAAAAACGTCTGTAGAAACTCAAAATTGTGTCGTTCACAAATTTGCAAATGACAGAGTTATTTAAGTTTTTTCTTTTGTTTTAATAATAATTATAACAACGAGCTTTACTAGGGTAAAATTAACAAGTCACAGACAAATGACAAAATGCTTGTTGAGCTGATGGAGGCAAATGAAAACCTTGCAAAACATTTTATGAGAGGTGTCGGTTGATCATTTACTAAACCAGTGAAAAATTGCATCACTTCCAAATTTAGAGCACGGTTCCATTTCGATCATAATCACAATTCCATAAAATTTGTTCAATTCCTCGGCCAAGATCTCCCAGCTCGCACTCTATCTTTGTTTTTTGCCGAAAACATCGTCGCTGTCTGTGAGAGTGTATTTTAGGAGAATTCGGGTCAGTAGATTTCACGTCGCTCAAAACAACACGGCCTTTCGAAGTACACAACTTAGCGAATTTTGCGTTGTGACTTGAGCCTGCACCGGTACAAAATTCAACTGACCTAGGAGCTAGAGGTAAACGACCACAGATAACGACGTGTGTTCGCTGAATGGGCTCTGACTCTGATTTTCATTGAAAATCATCTTCACCAATGAGGCCCATTTCTGGATCAATGGGTACTGCTTGGTGAGGATTTTGGGCTGGCGGGTTGACATCGGTCCATATTTCTTTGAGAAGGAAATTGGCCAGGCCATCATCGTCAACGGCGAGCACTATAGTTCGCTGATTACCTACTTCTTTTGGCTTGAATTAGAGAATTATGTATATCAATGTCATGTAGTTTCAGCAGGACGGCGCGGCGGCGCTACGTGTCATACAGCTCATGCCACATTGGAAATACTGCACGAGTGATTCGAGGGCGTGGAGGTGATGACTGGCCACCCAGATTTAGCGATTTGACCACGTTAGACTTTTTCTTGTGAGGTTTTCTGAAGTCGCAGGTCTATGCGAATAAGCCAGAAATCACAGCGGTCCTCAAAGACAACATAACCCATGCCATCAGTTAATTCAGACTGATTATTCGCCAGAGTCATGGAAAATAGGACATTTAGGATGCGCGCTATCCAAAGAAGCCGCGGACATTTGAACGATGTTATATTCCATAATGGCATCAATAGGCCTTTCAAAAGAATAAAATTTTTTGATCATATCTCACACACACTTTGTTTTATTTATGAAAGACCCTTTATTTTGGACTACAGTCTATATTTTTCGACTCAGTTAAATAAATTACTAGTGCTTATAGGAGAAGTTTAATAACTTATGCAATAAGCAAATATGACTTTTAATTCCATTATCATATTAACTTACAACTAGTTGGTATATCATGAACCTACATACATATATAATAATCCATGTTAACGTCTTTCATTAAAGATCAACCAATTTCTCAATTTTAAGACAAACCTCATCTGGCACCATCATCAACAGCATGATTATTTATTCCATAAGCATACCTAGTCCTGACCAATCTCCACACTCCAATTCATTACCTTTAATCATCTTTGGCGCCGAACATCTATAGGTATGATGTGTAGGAAGGTACAATCACTACTCCATCTACATATACATAAAGAGACTACTGATTTCCGATCCAGATTAAAATAGGATACTCTATGTGTAAATATACATTATGGAGCCAGAGCAACTTCACCAGCTTTATATTACTAGTACCATGAATTGCAATTAAGCCATCAAAATCTATATCTATGTATATGTATATAGCATCAGACGCCTTTTCTATTTTGTATATGTGTGTATATGACGTGCCAACAGACCCATAAAATTAGTCTTATTGAGTTAACACCTCATAGAGACACACAAGAGCACCCTAAAGAACGTATAACCATTAATTTAGCCTACAGATCCTTGAAAACCCATAACGAATGTTCATTAAATCTGGTACCTAAGTATATATAGAATCGCTCCTTTGATCTTGTTTCGCAGAATTCCGTTGCTCCAGCAGCACTTCTTCCATCATCAAGAGAGCCAACCTTGGAACGAAATACTTTTTCCAGATTCTTGAATAAAAATAAAAGGAATTACGTTCCCGCTAACACCAACAAATCTTGATTGCGGCAAATTAATCAAAATGAGTACAAGAACAAAAAAATAAAAATAAACAAAAAAATCAAGGGGATCCGATTTCGCGCGACTACCTCACGAAATGAATATATTACCATTAACACCTTTGGTGTGGACACGTGACGTGTGTGTGCGTTAGTCGTCGACGCCGTCGTTCGTTTGTGAGTCCGATGACCAGGTCTGTCGGGCGATAGTAATTAAACCCACCTGAGTCAAGTATCATCAATTGGACTCCAATGAACACACATAAAATCAGCACCAGCATTTACTGGAAATAAGCCTTGTGCCCGTTCCATGGCTGCAGTTCCACCATAACACCTCTTGCTTAACTATATACATAGGTATTTATATAAGGAGCAGGCCTTTAGCTTTAATCATGCTCCATCAAAAGCGAACTAAATTAAAGGTCGGTTTGGTAGCAACTCTATTGCATTGGCGAAATAATATGATGAGCCTTATATTATACTCGTGCATTGAATAAACGTTGCAGTTTATTTCAAGCAAATAGGTAACTTCAGAAGACGCGCGTGTGTGATTTTCCAAAAGCGAGCTGTATACCTTTATCATTTACCAGTTATACCATTACCTACCACTCTACCAGTCCTCAAGGAATTTCACGCGCCATCCGCGAACTAATATTCCTTTAGCCAAAAAGTAGTTTTGTTGCCCTGGAGATGGGTAGGTATTCTTTCTGGCCCAAAACATTATCTCGCATGGGAATCTTGTTAACACCTCTGTGCTGATGGAGGTGAACCTCAGTTTGGTATAAATGTTCTTGGTCTTGTGGTAGAGTATTGATTAAATGCCTCGACAATGTTACAGAAATTTAACATAAAATCCACCACACTGTCGCATGAACTTGTGTGTTTGTCTTGTGCCTGTTTACTTGCTCATAGGGCGAGTATTGGTTTTGTTTTCCAGTTAATCAAACTTAAGATTGCTATGATTGAAAAGTCAAAAAAAGTACTTTACATTATGTCATCCATCGAGATCCTTTTTATCTATGATATAATATAAAGAATGAATGCTCATATAGGGTACAGGATTAAGCAAAAAAGGAACAAACTTTATTGTAAAGGGTTTTCCAATAAGGACTTGACAACTTGTTTTGAGATATTTCAAAACGCTCATCAAACCTACTCTTCAATAAATTGATTGTAAGGTGTGCTGCGTGGCTTGTGGCACCATATCGTGTTGAAACCGCATGTCGTCCAAGTCCATATCTTCCAATTCGGGCCAAAAATAATCGCTAATCATGGCGCGATAACGCTGCTGGTCATTCACAGTAACGTGACGATCGTTATCGTCGACGAAAACATATGGCCCAATAACGCCGCCGCACCGGCATGCAAACCGCACCAAACAGTAATTTTTTTGTACTTTAATATGATAAAAATGTTGAGTTTACTGAATAAATTGACAATTAAAGTGAAACGCTGCGTTCACAAATTAAATTCAAGTCCCTATTGGAAAACCCGATATATTTAAGGTCACTGCATTCACTGCCATTTCCTTTTCAATGTAGACAAAATGTTCGTGTTTTTTAAGATAGCTTTACACAGAGTCAGCCGGATCACGATATTTTTTTTTTATATTTTTTTATAGCTCAGGAAAAATGTACTTACTTTTACAGCTGAGTATAAGAAATATTGTCTAAAAAGCAATTGCCGAGTGGCTAGCATAAAGATTCATTCATTAAGGTATGAAAAGTCAAAAATATAGCTTTCCACAAAAAAAAACTTTTCAAGGCTTAAAGTTAGAGAGAAGTACTTCATATAAAGCTTGTAGATCATGAAATTTTCTACAAAATTGGTTTTAGCACTTTTTCCCATCGACTAATCGTTCAGAAGATATGAATTTTTATAACAAAGTATTAACATATTTTTCTAGTATGTAGATATAAAAAAAAATTGTAAAATTCAAAAATACTGTTTTTTTTTTGCAAAATGATGAAATTTTCAAAAAAAAATATAGATTAAGTGTTGTAACGTTTACTCAAAGGTCCGTAACAAAACTTATTTTCTTTATTTATTAGCTTCCACTTATTTCCTGTACAAATAAAACACACTTGATTTCACTTCTAATAGTTTTATTAATCACCACTCTTAATTGTATGCAATTTAAAATCACTACTTTTAACAACCAACTTTATGAAATCACTTTCAAAAATAAACTGTATCAACTCGCTCTCGCAAATCCCTTTTTATAGTGAGTTGAATGATTCTACACTCGTCTTGAATGATCTGGTCTATATGCTTCTAGTACTTTCCTTTCCTAGCGGCGGCGAATTGAATTATACCACTTGTGTAAGTTTAGACACGAACCATGTAGGTATGACGTTGTAAGTCTCCACTTGATATTTGGATGGTTATTTTTAAGATCATACTTTTAGGCGTTCTATATAGGCGCTGAATAAGTCGTTTCAAAAGTAGTTACGTAATAATTAAATCGTTACAGTATTATTAGAACAGAAAAGATCAGGGGTGGAATCGCGTAAGGCGATAGTTGATTGTCACTTTTTTGATTGTCGGTTTTGATTATCAACTATTCGTTGCTCTGTGTAAATCGTTCGCCAAAAATTGTTTGTTCTTTGACATAACTTACAATTCATTCAAGAATTAAATGTCATTTTTGCATTGTTGTTATTGTGTTGGTTTTAATTAATTACATTATTAAAAAACCAACCAATTTTAAGCCGACCGCATCAAACTTTTTATGAAAATGACATAAATGTATGAAAACGACACCTAAAAAACTGTCGCTTAATATCAGTACAAAAAACGATTGTCGATTTGATAATCACCTTACATGGAGCAAAATTGTCGATTTTGATTATCAACTATCAACTATCGCGTTAGCCGATTCCACCCCAGTTTGTAATCGTTCCAAGAAGCTATAAAAGATAACTTCTGAAGTTAAATCGCCCAAATTACAATTAGAATATTCGAAAACTTCTAAAAAAGGCTTCAGCAGTACCTAAAGGTCTCTTAAGGGCGCCAATTATCAACACATTAAGGACCAGTTTGTTTACCAGCTGATTATCTTTAATCAAAGGTTATTGCATTTGGTAAATCATCGAATGAAATGTGATACATTTTTAAAAGGAAACTATAATTTGAGTCGTTAATCATGGAAATTGCTAATTAGCCGATTTTGGTTGATTAGCGCTAATTAATTAACCTATGAAAGTCATTGCACAGATTAAACCCACTGTGAACAAAATGGCCCTAATTTAAACTAAATCAACTAAACTTCAACAATGATAATTACAGAATAATTAAAAAAAAAAAACATTCGAAGTTTAATTTAAATTCAATATCAGCCGCGCTCCACCCCCCACCTCCTTTAGTTGACTGAGATAGCATTATCTACTTAACTCCAGTTTGAGATAGCAAACGTCACTATATCAAAATCACTAAATTATACAGTCTGAGATAGCAGACGCCACACAATTACAGTGTAAATTAGCAGATGTCACTTATTTACATTCTGAGATATCAGATATCACTTACCAGAATCTAAGGTACCAAGTTTCATTTAATTACCGTCTAAATCTAAAATAAAAGACGTCAATAAATTACAGTCTAATTTACCAAATGCAAATTAATTACAGTTTGAGATAACAGATATCACTTACTTAAAGTCAGAGATAGCAAATGGTCACTGAATCATGGTCTGTAATACTGTAATTAAAGACGTCATTAAATTGCAGTTTTGAAATATCATACCATACTTAATTATACAGTCTGTTATAGTTAACGTCACTAAATTACAGTTTAAAATAGAACACTTTAATAAATCTTAGCATGATTATTCAGACCTCTCTGAATTACAGTTTTAAATGACATTCATAGTCGTCAGTAAATAATTACCGTCTGAGAGAGGAAACGTCACTCAATTACAGTCTCAGGTAGTATGTGTGTAATTAAATTACAATCTATGATAGAAGTCTTCACTAAATTACAATCTGAGATAGAAAATGTCATGAAATTATAGTCCGATATATAAGACGTCAATAAATTGCAATTTGAGATAGCAAACATAATTTCTTTACAGTCTGTGATAGCGGACTTCACTAAATTACAGTTAGAAATAGCAGAGGCCTATCACAACACAGCGAGTACTTGTTTAACAAGCAAAATTTACCATGTGTTCAAAATTTGTGTAACATCTAACAACAAGTCTGCGAAAATTATAACAATTGTTTTTAGATCTTTTAACAAGGACCTAAAGATAATAAAGCACTGCTGAAATTATATGCTAATTTCTAAAGCTTTACTAATCTATTTTGAAACAAAATTTACTTTTTAATTTTAGTGATAGTTAATTGGCGTTAATTTTCTTGTCTTTTATACCTTCCAATATTTAAAGAAATAATTTACCTAACAACAAATTGTTGACAACAATTTTTAAATGTGTAAAATAAATAAATAAATAAATAAAAAAATTTATTGTAATTAGAATGTTTTTTTTTATAACTGCAATACCTGTCCAGATGGAATAAAATAAAACGAAAATAGGTGTTATGCCAACAGGGACAACATTCAACACCTTTTGGACGGCGACGGGGCCGACAAATGCGTGCGAGTTTTTTTGATTCTCGACGAAGATGAACATGCTATGTTTGCTGGAAAAACTACTTATTGCAATTACGAGGTGACGACAAACGACGACCATGACGAAGAGTGTCGTCCCCGTCGTCGTCGTCATCGTCATCGTCGTTCATCGTCTTTGCACGTCCTGCTCCTGATCCTGAACGAGGTGTGTGGACTGTCTTTCATCTTCGCTGTCGCCAGTGATAGCCGTGGGGTGTGTCTGCCGCTTGCTCCGGTGGAATTATTACGAATTATCTCGCTGACAAGTGTGAAAATTGTAAAAAAAAGTTGTGAACAACCTGAAACGTCGTCGTCGTACAAAAAAGATATACATATGTATATGTATAGTATGCGATTTAGGGAAAGTGCTGCTGTTATTTGGGCATGCACAAATGAATAGTGAGTGACAAGATGAAGTGTTATTACCTTACGGGCTTCGGGCTCGAGCATTTGCTTTACCTTGACAATGGAATCATAGATGTATCTGTTATAAGTGACAACATTGGAAGCATATTTACAAATTATTATTGTTTTGAATAACAAGATTGTGTCTTCATTTATTCCATAGATTCTTTTGGTTCGAGAATTTACAAAAAAAAAAAATACAAAATAATAAACCACAGTGAATGGGTCGCATGAAGTTGATTTTTCTTAAAACTTGTTTTTCGCATCTTAGTAATTAACTTATTGTGAACTATAAATCGGCAGTGACAATGATGAATGAATCCATGAATCCGCCTCCGTTGAACTAATCCAACAAAAATTTCAGATTTCATGGGCAGATAGAGGCTTCAAGAATTAACTTCATGACATCATGCGCAGATGTCAAAAGCGGAGCCACTGGAATAACACATCAAAACGCGAACGTTCTTTTGAGGGATCTGACTGTTTTAGCTAAAATAAATTGTATATTATCTTGTCTAGTCTTTGGTCGGATCTTATGCAAAACACCCTGTAAATATGCTTTTCCGGTAACACTGTTTTATAATTAGTTTTCAAAAATTTAATTACTATTACTAATTACAACCCTCCATTAAGAATATGTATTATATAAATTATCAATCGCATTGCACGTTTAACTTTATTTACCTTATTTAAAAATAACCATCTATCTATTTAACAAATTATCTTTGATGAACAATCTTTCTACGACTCTACAACTTAATATAAACTTACTGTTAATCAGTATTCCAGGCTCCCCAGTTTCCCGGTATTCAACTTATATATCAAAAGTTCAGAAATTATGTTAAGACTTCTGAATTTAAAAACTAATTAGTGTAGAATCTGTTCGATTTCATCATCAACGCATCCGGTATTTCTAGTTCCATTATGTTGAATTACGAAAGTGGATTGCCAAGTTTCAAAGGAATGATATAGGACATAGTCATAAATCACTGAAATGCTAAAGTTGCCTACATATACAAATAATATATTCACTTTAAATTTAAACCTGCGGCGTTAGCATAAAAAAAAATACAATATCCAATGCATCACCCGCACAATCAAAAGACATTATCTAAACCCAAATGAGATCAAAAAAAGATTTATCTTTACTCCAAATCACATGTAGGTATACGAGTAGCTATATCAAATTTCCAAGTGCATCATCATCAGTTTTATTTAAATCCAAAATTCCTACCAATAATATACATAAATTTATATACGTACTCAACAAAACTTCTTCATACCTAGATACATCTTTATATCTTCTCCCAAATTGAATATAAAGCCTTCATAACAAAATCCCAACATTAAAACATATGAAAATAATGAAAAAAAAAAGAAATCGAAACTGGAAGCGACACACCAAAATGATTGATGTACTATATTGGACAAAACTTTAAGGTTTTTTTTTTCTTTTTTTTAAGAAAAGTTTTCACTCAATCGAAAGTAAGAATTTGGGACAGAAAATAAAAATAACTTCAAAATAAGAGCTGGCTCAGCAGAATATTATAATACCTACTAAAATAAACTTTATACTTTTCCGCATAACTTCAAACAATCAATCATACATGTTTATAAGCAGCAACCATCTTTTTTTTGTTTTTATATTTTTTTAATATCTCGCCATCTTCACCACCACGAAAATGAAGTATCTATATAGAACAAGTTATACAGCGACACAGCGAGTCACAGTGTGTTGCCTGCCTTTTATATTTTCATGCAGGCAGGCTGGTTCATAAATAAAACATAACCTTCCTCAAAGTATGGATTTTCTTCGACTTTTTATATTTCTTTCGCTAACATGTTTATAGAATAAATTAACATTTTCTCTTGGAAATAAATGTTGCCGTAGAAATAACATTTCTTCATAAAATGTATCTGCATCGCTGTGGAATACATGTTAGACTTTTCGAAAAAGGAGAATAACAGATTTCCCCGCCTTGTAGCTCATTTAACAGCTGCGATTTTAGGCAAAGACAAGTTCCACACAAATGTAATGTTGCTGTTGAAGTTTGTATACGAAACATGAGTCGGAATGAAATAACAATGTTTAGATACTTTCTCTAGCAACATCAGACACAAATCAATTCATTATTTATTCACTCTCATATACTAGTTGTTCGAATTGCTTGAATTCCGGTCTTTATTCTATTCTCTGAGGTTATTACACCTGTTCATTTCTGTGAATAGACTCACTCGCGTGGACTATACTATAGGTGTTAGGAAGTTATGATAAGATTTTGGTTTGCGGTAGGTCTCTTTTTTTTCGAGTTCGAAACCTTAAGTTTGACGAAAATATATACCTATAGGTATAAGGTATATCTGCCAAGTGTTTGTAGGTTTGTATGTATATTTGAAGGAAATTAAGTTATTGGTAGTTAAAGAGCTAAAACAGTATGAGACCGAGGGTTTTAATTTTTTTTTTTAAGCTCATGGCAGTACATATTAAAATCAATATTGTATTTTATTTTAAAGCAAGGAGAACAAATACCTTAACTAGGTACATAACGATAATTTGAAAAGCTTCATCTCCTTTTTTTTACATTCAAACAGGAGTAGGTATATGTTTTTTTTTCTTAATCAATTTGCCAGGAGGGACGACAGGACACAATCAAAAATAAAAGACAAAAAAACCTTGAAATTTAAATAGGACACAACGCCAGCCATATCCATTCGTTATCTGGCTCTATTATTCACTTGAGTATAGATAGTTATTGCAGGTAAAAGTCCTTGAACGTAGAGGAGATATCTATAAAACGTCCGACGCTATAGTCGTCGAATATAGAATTGCTATGCTACATGAAATCGGTCAATTGTAGAATTTTTTTTCTTTGTACGAAGAGGTATATGTGTGTGTATTTTTTTTTTTTTTTTAATTGGCTGAGGGTGCCTCGCCTAAATATCCTTTTTTTGTTGTTGTATGTTCCTCTATATGTATGCTCGTCAGGATTTGGCTTCGTTTGGATGATAGATAGAAATTTCGTTTTAGGATGTTTGTTTTTTTTTTTTTTTTTTTCGTTGGCTATTCCGGAAGCAAGTATAGCGAGATACCTACAGATGGTCATATTGTGTTGGATTTCTAAGCGCGATTTATGTAGGTCAACTGTGCGGCAAGGATTTGAATGCAGTGTGCTTTAGCCGAATTTATATAGCGAATTTATGTGCGATGGGTACTCTCTGAACTGAAGTCTGAATATTCAGCAGGTTAATATTTTGTTTTGTAGGTTAAGAGTTAATGTGGAATTGTGGGGATTTTGCAATCAATAAAACAATTGTTTTGTAAAATTTGGATATATCTATGTATGCTTGGTAGTGTGCATTCAATCTTTATTATAAATAAGGGTCATAAAGGAGGTAAGGTCGATAGAGGAAAATGCTCAGATATACCTACATATATATAAGCCAAATTTGTATTGATTTTGATGCAGGTACTTATTCCTATACCAGAAGGACCTGTTAATATTTTAAACAGAAACTAGTCTATCGAATACCTATAAGAGTCCAGTAACTAATACCAATGCATCATGCACATCCCGATTTTTTTGATGAGCTAAGAATTTCTTTAGTTTTGACAATATTCTAAATTCTGAAGGACTGGTTTTCGATTAAAATTATATAAGCTGATAATTTTAAAAGAAATTAAATTTGTCCAGGCCTTAAAATCCGATATTTAGCACAAAATTTTCCAAAATATATCTTTTCAAAATTTATAAATATTTCGAACTCGGGAATTGAAATCGAATGGAATCGAAATGGAAACAATAGGGGTTTGAGGATAACAAATGAGCCCCAGATTTTTTTAAAATTTCTATGTAGGGATCTTATGAAAGAAGTAAAGGGTGTTTTTTTAAAAGTATAGATTTTTGAAATGGAATAAAACAAAGATGATTTTTTTTTTTTTAAATTGACATGAAATTTACTTTATTCGAAAGATAATCTTCTGGCATTATAATTTAAATATGATTTCTGGCATATGACCGCCACGGCTGGCTCGGACGTAGTCTAATCTGGAGGTCCAATTTTCGATGACTTTTTCCAACATTTAAGGCCGTATATCGGCACTAACGCAGCGAATGTTGTCCTCCAAGTGGTCAATCGTTTCGGGCTTCTCGGCGTAGACTATCGACTTCACATATCCCAACAGAAAATAGTCAAGCGGCGTTAAATAGCACGATCTTGGAGGCCAATTCGCGGGTCCGTAAAGTGAAACTATGCGGTTACCAAACTTTTCCTTCAATAAATCAATTGTGGCACGAGCTGTGTGACATGTTGCGTCGAAACCACAGCTCCTGCACATCATGGTTGTTCAATTGATGAACGAAAAAGTCAGTAATCATGGCTCTATAGTGGTCACCATTGACTGTAACGTTCTGGCCAGCATCGTTTTTAAAGAAGCACGGACCAATTATTCCAACAACCGATAAAGCATACCAAACAGTCAGTTTTTGTGGATGCAACGGTGTCTCAACATACACTTGAGGATTATCATCACTCCAAATACGGCAGTTTTGTTTATTGACGTATCCATTCATCCAAAAGTGAGCTTCATCGCTGAACGAAATTTTCTTGTGAAAAACGGGATCAACAGCTATCTCGGTTTGAGCCCATTCACAATAATTTGCATGCGTTGTTCAGGCGTCAGTCTATTCATGTTGAAATGCCAAACCAAACTAAAAGTAAATCACTTGACAGCTTACAAAATGGCCGCCAGTTAAAATAGTGTTGCCAACTTAAAGTTCTATACCTCTAAAAAAGCACCCTTTATATCAATGTGATTCGCAATAAGGCCAATTCATTATTAGGTTGGATTATTCCCTGATTCCCCGTTAGTTTTCTGAACTCTTTGTTATCAAAAAACTCTTAAACTCATTCATAGAGTATACTTTCCAGGTATCATTAAATCTTAGTTCAATATCGTATCTGCGATGAATTGAGTTCACCTTTAAATAATATGTTAGAATTGTATAACAATAATCATAATTACGCCATTACGCCAAACGGGGATAGTTAATGAGTCAATAGCATAAAGACTTCCTTAAGGTGCATAAAGCATTTCTCTAATGGAAAAAAATTATATTATTACATATAAGATTTCAACTGTAAATAATTTAGCATGTGTATATGAAAATCGATAGGTACTCTAAATATAATTTATATTTTGAAACAAAAAGTTAAATATTCGAAATAAGTTGCAAATAAACTTATTCAAATTTCTTTCAAAGCTTGATTTGGGTTTGAAAGAAAAGGTTTTGATAAAATAAGCAGCAATAATTTTCTTAAAGTTACGTATCATGCTATGCAACTAAACACATACAAACATAACACTTTTTCTAACCATTTGTATGTCCGCAGTTAGTAACTTCTTAAAGGAACAATAACCCATGCTCAAAAACAATTGCACACATCTACATACATAAATTCATACTATACATTTCTACCTATACTTACAGACGTTAAAATTTGCATCTTCTATATTTCAACCCAAGCTCATTAGGTACAAGTTGTATTCACACGAAACTTTTTGTGTAGAGGTACCTACTTACATTCGGTAACTAAAAAACATTCTCAATTGCATTACAAAAGTGTTGGAATACAGAAAATATACAGTGCTGGGCAAAAATAAAATTGGATTAACCTTTCTTAACATTGTGATCCACAAAAAAAATATGCCCACATATAGGTTTTTTTTTTTTGAGCACAGATCTAAGTTTATTTGCTGAGGCAAATTTTTAATTTTCATAACTGGGTTTGGGTATCATTGGTTAGTTGACCCTGATGGGGTAATATTCTTTTCTGACCAACCTATATATAAATAGTCTATTGAAATGTTAAGTTGATTGACCTTACATTTAATGACAGAATAAGATTTTTTTTTGGGATTTATAGGAGGGGGGGTCCGTTTTCGGATGTGGTCAAATCGAGTGATCGAGAAGGTTTTGTGTATTAACGTGTAACAACAAAGAAAAAAAGCGCGTTAAAACTGAAAACACGTCAATGCATTAACGAACTGGATTAATTCATTTGATCGTAAAAATTTAATACCAGTCAACGTTGACAATATATTGATGATAATTTTCATGACGACAGGGAGAGTCAAAGCGTTGACAATGCTAACCGCCTGATAGGTATATTTTCCTTATTTTACAGTCAGTAGATTTTTTTTCTCTGCTCCATTTATATTTATATGATTCTTTGAAGCCTTGACCGTAATACTATTACACAGCACTGTATTTATATTATTGTAATTTAAAGTAACACATTCTCATAGACCGCCAACATTTACGATTATTATCATTATTATTATTATGGTTGTTCAGTTGTGTTATTATCCTTGCGATAATTACTTCCTTCTGTATCGCGCAGAAAAGGAATAACGGCACTCTCTGAATCACAATGTGGATGTTTTGTTTAATGTTTAATGTTTTTTTTTTTTTGTATTCATTTTGTTCTTCTTCCTAAAAGTAAAGTATATGTCTGTACTTATATGCTTGCAACTATGAAAGTTATGTACATTATAGTAACTGCTTTATGCTTCCATGTAAGAAGTATATGAATGATATGACAAGATATGGCTTCTTTTTAGGAGCTCTATCTATACTATAAATACTATACTAAATGTAGTTGTTTGTTTCAAAAAAAGAGTTATGTAGTTACATATATAGATAGTTGTATTAACTTTAAGCCCAAGAAAAATCGAAAAAAAGGCCAACCTAAAGAAATCCCAGGTTTTAAACGCGATTTTATTTATTTTTGGAGATGGAATACTGACTTAAAAGTCCATAGCCAAATCTGCCTTGCATGAAAAGTTATTCCAGACGACATGTACAAATATCGGTTTATCGCATTAACGGCAAACGCTAAAGAAAATTACTACATACTGTAAGCGAAAAAAAGAGTAAAACTCGTAAGAGTTCATTTTTGTTAAGTTATATGGGCATGCCGGTGCTTTATTTCCCCTATATTGTCTATGTCTAAGTATCTGTATATTTGTACCAAGTTAATTTATAAGATATACGATTGAGTTGAAAAGAATCAGTCGATGTGTTCGAACGCGCTAATAAAGAAATTATTGTAACGTGACCAGTGTTCTAGTTTTATTTCAAAAATCAAATGATAGCCTATTTAATTAGCAAGTTCCCCAGCCTTATAATACCGATTATTATTTTTTTTTTATTAAAACAATAAACATTTAAGTGAGCTACTACCAAGTTTTATAGGCTGGAGTTCAAGATATTTCACGACGCCCACGTCGCCAATCATCAGACTCCTTTTAATGGCGCTTGGTCATTTGATTTATTTAAATTGAAAAACTTGTTATTATCACTGGGAATCGAACCAGACGAAGCTACCTTCAGAATCATATGCACTTCGCATATTGCGACGTATTCTCCGTACACTCGATTTATAAGCCAATAATTCGTTGAACATAGATTTGACGCAGGTCAAAAATTAAATTCAATTTGAAAGGGGTTTTTGTGTGACAACTGACAACACACTCACAGTTAGGCTGCCAAGCTTTCGCACCATTATTTTAGTATTGCGGTTGCTGTGCCTGAAATTAGCTTTGACTGGTATAATGGTTTCTAAACCGAATAGTTTTAAATTTAACTTAGCGAATTCCATTCCATATAATTTTGTACAAGTGTATAGTATTGGCTTGATGATAGGATAGTTCACGACAATAAAATACAAAACTCAAAGGCTGAGAAGCAGATTGGCTGCGGTTTCTACTATTTTTTGACGGAACATTCATGGCCAAAACTCTGCTAGTGGAAAAGATGTGGGATCTGAGTCCATTAGGGATTTAACAGGAGAAAGTCGAAATTAAAGAGCCCACCTACAAATACAAAATGCATTGTATACGCATAACCCCAGAAAGATATAAAGCTCATATACCACGGTGCTCAAATCAACCACAAGGAAACAATAAATCAGTCGCACTCGCATTCCAACGAGTACAAGGTGTCGCTAAGAAGTTTTTGAGAGATCCACCAAATTTTTTTTAATACGATGAAGCTGTGAACGAATTCATTGTCGCTGGTTTTTCAGAACGGTTTCCAGACAATTCTGTCTGTGTACCATTCAGATAAATCAATCACCAAACTTCGCATTGTTTCCGATCCCGCGTCATATGCTGTAGGGAATATTTCACTGAATGATTGCATTTTTACGGGATCAAATCTACAACCAGACGATTTTAAAATTTTATTGCAATTTAGACAGGGTTCAATATTGCAGTTATAACTTGTGTTGAAAAGGTTTTTCTTCAAATCTCCTTAGCAGAGGAGGATCGTGAAAGCCATAGATTTCTTTGGTTTGGAGAAAAGCTAAATTCTGCAGTAATCCAGCCTTAAATAAGTATCGGATAACAATGGTAACTTTTAGCGTAACTATGTTGTCCTTTTTTAGTCTCGGTGACAATATAAAAGCACAAAGGAAACCTAATGCAAGAATATCCAGAATCATGTGCTGATTTGGTGTGTAGCTCAGATATTAAAAACGAAACAATTTTATAAAGAGGTAATTAAAATAATGTGCAAAGAGGACATATGAATTTGTCTGAATGCATGGATTTCCAGTATTGCTGCAGTTAGGAATGCTTTACGGAAATAAATGACAGTCAGCTGGTCTTAAATGGAATGTTTTTTCTGACGAAATTTCTATAAACGTGAAAAAACAGTTTTTTTTTCAAGAAATGACTTCCCCAATCGAAAAAAAAAATGTCTTAAGGGTAATTGGAAGTATCTTTGATCCCTTAAACTGTTAAGCTCCTTTTAAAAATCTTATTTCAATCATTATGGCGTCTTAAGTAAGGGTGAGATGTACCCAGCACTTTCAGTCGAGCTGACCACAAAATGGAATATTTGATTTGTTAAAAGAGGTTAGCTATAGTTGAAGAATTGTGTTTGCCTCATTGGTGAGGAAACAGTCCTAAATCGCGTTCAATTTAGGTACATATTTTCATTGATACCATTCAAAAATTGTTTGGAGCATTTCTACATTTTTGGAATGACCATATCTTTTAAACGGTTTATAGGCGGAGGAGGAAAAATGTTTTTATCTTTTTTCTATTAAATAACATGATCTACAAAGTGTACATGCTTCTACCTGAGCGTCGAATATGTCGAGTTGTAGAAGCTAAATAAGGTCAAAGATTGTCGACATAATTTCTCCAGATGAGTCCTGAAACCAAAGAGCGCTTCACAGCCTTCCTTTACCTTCATCATCCTTCCTCCACGTAGGTACGGCGATATGCTGTCTGACGTTCTTTATTTTCCTAACCTAAAATTGAATAACTTTTTTTGCATGCCAAATTCGACTATTTCGGCTTTTTCGCCGAACCAAAGATTTTTGTTTTTGAATACCTTCGCTTGGATTTTTTCCGCGATACAATAAAATTTAGACCTTCTACTCCATTTTCCAATATAAAAGATAAACTTCATGAAATTCGAGTATAAGCGCTAAAATTAATTTTACAATTTTTTTTCTTCAGAATATGATAGAAATCTTACACCAAAAGTCTGGGAATACACCTGCATAGTAATAGGGGTTTTTCAAATATATGTTTTCTTATATAAGTTCTCTACTATAAGCACCCATCAACCGCATCCCACATTCATCCATGTTATCAATACTCTTGAGCTCTTATCCAGAGCTGAGATATGTATTTTCATCGCTTTGAAGTTGAAAAAAACGTAAAAAAACGTATACCAGACTTACAAGATACTTTCCTTGAAGAAACTCGACACTATTTTTTTATTCCCATTTATCATCTGATATCTATATATATTATATGTTCTGTTCACCAACCTAAACAATTTTGTGGAGTTAAAACATCCGTACCACCTGTTAGGCTATATTGTGTCATGTCATAAACTTTTTCAATAAGTCATGCAATCATCTACCGAGAAGGTTCTGTTTATTTGTGTGTTCTGTAAAAGAAGGGCTACAAAAACAAGTACGAATTACAAGAGTATATGTGCAGAAAGTCGGTCGGTACCTACCTTTTCCGCTTACTTTCATATTAATCTAACATATATGGTAACATTAACTATTATAGATTCAAATGAATTTTGTGGGACGAGTCGAGTAGGGTTGCGTTTGACTTTGAGTTGCGTCAATAGAAAAGTAAACCTGAATCGAATTCCAGAAACTGATTTTAATTTAACTTGCGGTTAGAACGAAATGCTTTAAAAAGAGATCCTTTGGTAAATGTTTCAATCATTCCATTCATTCGGTGGTTCTTTTAAGAATAATATTGAAATGGATGCGGTTTGTTTAACGTATAAATATAAATGATTTTGAAATTAAGGGTAGGTGATAAATAAGGTTGAACACAACGATACCCATGACATGTATAGATGGACCTTACTCGGTTCGGTGAAAGGGTACCCAGAAGAGCGGTACTGGTACTAAGATGACGATGATTTGCATTCAGTCTAATTTTGCGAAGTAAGGATACGCACTCAATGCATCCAGTTAATAACTAGTTTAAAAAAAGAAGGTTAGCATTATCGCGACGCTTACTTAGGGCTTGTAAAGTTATCAGCTCAAGTCGATTTTCGTTAGGATGGAGTTGAAATGGGTCTTTCCATCCTAGGCCACGCAAAACAAATCTAATAAATCTGCGTTGTACGATTTCAATACGTTGAATGTGGACATGATGGTAAGCAGGTAAGGTGACCAAACCTGAGAAGCATTATACAAAAGTAACATAGGGATTTGAGAATTCTTTGGACCATCACTTAACGAATTCAAGAGTTGAATTATCTCTGCTAATAATGGAATCATAATGAGCTCGAAAATTCAGCTGAATGGAAGTGACAACCGAAACTTATTGTTATTAATGAAATAATAACGCTGAGCAAAAGAAGGTCGTTTCCGAGAATAAGTTATTTCTTGACACTTACTAACATTAGGTTCAAGAAAATTATGTTAACACCAAGTAAACAAATTATTTAAGTCCGTTTGAAGTACCTAATAGGGCATCTTCCGTGCATGTTATCTGTTTGAAAAGACGCATGTCATCAGCATAAATCTCCAGGTCCGATCGTTCTGAAATAAGCTCAACGTCATTAACACTTAACAAGAAGAGCAGAGGACCTAGATGATTCCCTTGAGGGACGCCTGATGTTGAATAGATAGGATTAGAAGTGGTACCTCTAAACAAAACTGTATAAAGTCGATGTTTTAAATAGGACTGAAACCAAGAGATAAAAAGCGAACCCGAAAAGAATGTTTCCACTGTTTGGGAAATACACCACAAGAAATGGATAGCGTAAAGAGATTAGTGAGTGGTTGAGCAAGTTTTGAAATGCACTTTTTAAGGACAATAAGAGGAATCCCGTCAGGACCAGACGAGAAGTCATCCTTAATCCTTAAGTAGGCGAGTTTCGTCAATCACTGATGATTGGCATATATTAATTGTTACAAAAGAGGTCTAGATGCAGTCATTTATGTAGCTAAAGTAGTCAAGATTCACTTCAGTGTTACTAGAAGAAAATGCCAAAGAAATCCGCGAAATAGTTGCAAATAATTTTAGGATCAGCAGATAAGTCATTGAAGTATTTCAAGGTTGAGGCCTTGAGGGATAACCATCAGACTTACTTTTGGAGTTAATGAACTGAAAAAAATGTTTTGGGTTCGAGATAAGTTCAGATTGGGTTTGGATAAAATGATTTGAGTACAGAGTACACAAGCTGAAGAAGTTGTTAAATGCGGTAACATAATTAGAAAGATCTTGATCTGATTTTGACCTGAGAAATTTTTTCCATAGTTTATTCCTTTTATTACGAAGAAGGCGAAGGTCTTTGTTATATCAGGGAGGAAAGGCTGAACATTTTTTTTTTGTTGAAGGAGTGGAATGGATTGTCAAAAGCAGTTTTGTAATTGAATATTGTTTGGCACAGAATTGGTCAAAAGTTTTGTATCAAAGCTTAGGTACCCCAGCAACTCCTATCCCGCAAAGGAACATAGCAACAACATCAACGAATAATCCACAAAGAAATTTTGTGGTGAATTTGTTTTAAGTGGTTTTTTATTTATTGTAATTAATTGTTTTAAGTATTCAATATTATATTTATTTATAAAAAAAAATATTCTTAAGTTATTGTAAGTTACTTAAAGTTATTTTAGGTTGTTGATTTAAGGTAATTTTAAGTCAAAGAGAAAATTTTATAAAAAGGAAGCCAACTCACACAAAAGACAAAATTATAAAGATGAAGTTTTTAAATGTCAATTGACAATTTAAAGGCCTCCACAAAACAAAGCGCAAAAAACCAGTATTCTGAAATACTGGGTTGCATTTTCTTTGTGGGAGAAACACAATGCGTTTAGAGCTGTTCGCACACATTGTGGGTATCCGCGCAATGGATTGAGTCCGCGTTGTGCTGAATCGAGCACCGAGTGGCGGACAGTCACAATACGCGCGAACAAACTCAAAAGTTGGTAATAATATCAATATTCGAATTACTCGAGATATAGTCGAAATTTATTTTTCCAATAAGTTCGTTAAGTTAATCGAAATTAGCTTTCCGAAAGTTACATATATTTTTGCGATGTGAGAGAGTAAGGAAGGATGTTCTCACATTCAAATGCAAATATGAATGAAATCGGTGGATGATGATTGTCTATAGTTTAGAGAGGATGTGATTATATTCAGTAACTCCGCTAAGTTTGAGCAAGATTATAAGACAGCATTGAGACATAATAGGACTCATCTTCTGAAACTACATTCTGCATCTATTAATAGTTGATTTGCACTGGTAGGCTAGGATGGTGGTATATAGCAGCACATAATATAAAGGTAACTTTTAGCTACACGAACTTTTACACCGATGATCTCAAGGTTTAAGATATTAGGTATATTAAAAAGCGATGAATAAAGATTGGATTTTATTGCCAGAAAAACACCAGTTACTCGAGAAGTTTCTGTTAAGACTGCTATCGGGAACGAAAAAATCCTTTCGATAGACACTAAAATCAGAGGTAACAATGTCACTATTATTAAAGTCCGGAGTAAGATTAGTTTCAGTTAGTGCAAAGACATCAAAATGGAGTTTTTGGCAGTTTAAATAGACGTCTGAAGTTTTTGTGCGAAGACCTTTAACATTTTTGTAAGGAACTGAGGTTTTGAAGGATTTGAAAGATGAGGGTTAGGAACGAAAGAGATTATTTGTTTTTTGCCGATTTTTATATAGTTGGGATAGCCGCTTGGAATCATACATGAAGCATAAGCAGATAAATCATTTTGATCGTCGTCGGTAGAATTTAAATTTAAAGTTTCGTGAAATAACACACAAATTTTCAACAGTTCATTGGTGTAAGTTGGAAGACCTTCTTGGTGAATAGATACTATAACGTTGGTTCTGGTTACTCCATCAACGCAGATAAACTCATTGTTATTATGAAGATATGCAAGGTACAGATGCATATTTGCATATATTCGATGATCTCTAAGTCGTGGAAGTACATATCGTTTGTCATCATTTAGTTCAGCAAATTTTCTAGTAAATCTTTCCACTTGGGGATTTTGGGGATCAAGGAATTAAGGCAATGTTTTGGGCACAGTACCGCGTTGGCAGCAAAACTACGTACGGATGGGGAAGTATTATTACTATATATAAGTATTATAAGTATTATTATTTCGATGGGGAAGTATTATTACTGAGAGGGAGTGGTGAGTTTCATTTATTTATTTATTTCATTTATTTCGAAAAGTTTTATATGTATTTACAGAGACATATTAAGATTTAAATCTTTTAGAGTAGGTATCAATAGATTAAATTACAAAGTTATTGATCTTACTATTCAAAAAGTTGAAAATAAAAGATATTCTTAGTCTAGGACCTATACATATGTACATTAAATTCATATCTATATATAATAAGTACTTAAGTAAAACAAAATTAGGTTGAGAGTTGAGAGTCTGGGAGTGAATGAAATTAAGGTATTTAGAATAAGGAGAGCGAATTGAAAGAGAATTATTTATTGCTTGGACTAACATTGGCCCTTGGGCTGGAATCCGCACTGAACCAAAAGGAACGTACATAGATACTATGAAAAAGTTTATTGGGGCAGTACATTTTTTATCAATTTTCGTCCTATAAACTGGTTTATTGGAGCATTGGGCCAATAAAACACAGTTTATTGTTCCAATAAACGTTTATTGATACAAGCAAAAGTTTATTATTCCTGTTTATTAATTTATTTATCTTTTACAAAATTAGTTTCTTGCGGCAATGTACTTTTTTCTTGTTTGAAGGGAAGAATTTGTTAGGACAATAAACAGTTTATAGAATTGATCAATTTCGTTTGTTTTGCCAATCAATTATTTCGTTGATTCAAACAAACTTATTTGTGGAGCCAATGAAATAATTTATTAAATTGGAAAAAAATTTGCTTTCCATTTGCATTCCAGATCCCCTTACTATCCTTTTTACTTTTTCTATTTATTGTCCCAATAAAGTGTTTATAAGTGTAAACCCAATGTTTTTTGTCAAATTATAGTCGACTCTTATAAAATTCACAGTATGGTTATGTTCTAATTTTTATAAGACTTTTATTTTGGAGTTGAGGTTACTTAAACTTTTATGCGTTTCGCCCAAGTACGACAGAAGATGTTGGCGTACCTTTCTAATATGCGCAAATTATGGTCGATGCTTACCGGCTCTCATAAAAACACAGTGTGAAAATACTGTGAATTTTATAAAGGTTTTCTGTAAAAAAAAATGTTGGCCCAATGTTTGAGTTTATTTTGTCATAAAAAGTTTATTAATACAAGAAACCGTTTATAGGTTGTTAAATTTTAATTTTCACTAACAGCTGAGCCAACAAATCGTTTATTGAGTAGAAATTTTGAAATCAAAAAATGTTCGTTACATCAACAAAAAGTTTATTGAGACACTGAAAAAACAGTCAGTAAACGGTGTTTATTGATATTACAAACGATTTTTTTTCCAGTGAAGCAATCTGATGATTTATCTTTGACTCCGACGGTCCAGTTCTCAAATTGTTTATTGTTCAGTGGTTAATCATTCCCTTTTGAGATTTTACACAAATTAAAAACTCTCAAAAAGAAAATAATTAAAGAAGTTAAAACTTCTTCGTTTTTTTTTATACCACCCTGAACCTTTAACTTAGTTTGGTCAATCCCTTAGGTAAAGAAACCGTCTATTTATGACGACTGAACATGCCTTCTCCTTATTAATGAAAAACTGTTTCTTAGATTCGTTTCAGTCTCAGGTAATAAAAACTACTTGGCAGTCTGCAGTTAATAGGTACATTTCGTCAAAAAATGTATTGTTAATCAAATGTTTCTTTCAGTAAATTTATTTTATCACACGCTGTGTGGAAAATGACGCCACCACCGCCACCGAAAAAAATTTTCAAATAAAATGTCCGATAAGTTTCTCGAATTGAGCCATGTTTTTCAAAATAAATTTGCAAACGTTGTTCCGGCGGCAGCCAATGCACGGTAAGAGTGTAATTACATGATGAATTGCCAAAGCAAACTAACTAAAGAACTGTCGAATCGGCTGCCATAGAAAATAGTATTGCTAATTTAAAGTTCTCCACTTTAAAAAAAAACACACTCTTTACTTACGATTGTGCGTGGTCGTAACGGCGGCGGCATTATACCCAGCTGCTCTACTGAGGAAATAAAATGCTTCGCTCATTGCCATTGCCTTAATAATATCACCAATGGAAACGCAATATGGCAATATTGCTCGGCAAATGAAAGGCAATTATTGATTTTCATCGCGGCCGCCGCCGATGCAATACATTTTTGAAACTTCTCCTTTTTCAAAATGGATCCTATGACATGTTTCTTCTTTTTGAAATTAAAGTTGAAAATATGATAATTTTAGTGAAATAAAATTTTTCATTTTCAAGAATTTAAAGAGCCAAAAAACATTAATTGAAATTACTGCTATTGAAATTAATATTGCCCCAAATATTATCAATGGAGCCACGCTGCCTTTAGCCGGAACCTTATTGAAAATGCCTTTAAATACCTATATGCGCTATGCCTATGTTACTGATGCTCGGAACGAAACAGTCTGGTGTCTATTCTATTTGATATCTGATTCACAATAATTTTTGCATTGCTACAAAATAATAAAAAACAATTAATTCAAATTAAATTGAAAGCTATTTTGAAAACAATTACACTAGTAGGTAGCAACAGAATATAAAAACTATAATCGTAGTATAAATCAAAAAATACACTTGGTAAATAAAAAAATTCTCATAAAAATATTTCGTATATTATTTATGTTTTAATGAACAGGCTCAATAATCAAATAATAGTGGTTTACACATTACAGTTCTGAGTAGGTACCTACAAACGTATGAAACACAGTAGAATAATTTCCCATGTAAATATGTAGGTACCTATGTATATTTTTTTGTTTGTATCATTTTTATCTGGTGGTTAAAAAAAATATATATAAAAAAGGTTAACCAACCCTTTGTTGAGCAAATAATTTTTTTATTTTATTTTCATGTTTATCAGACTCAGAAGTTGAAGTTAATTGCTCCTGTTGACTTCACGCCCGCCACTGCCGAGCCGCCGTCGCCACTGCCGCCGCCACTGTCACCGCTCTGTATATCTCTTTTGTTTAAATGTTTTCATTTACATAGACGACTAATTAAACACAAATATTTACAAATATTTTTATGCAACCATGATCAAAAATCAGAAACGGAAGTAACATGCTTGCCCCCTGCTACCAACCCCGCACGAAATCATACAAATAGCTATCCAAAAGGATATTTTTTGTGAATGTGAATGTGTTTTCAGGATCTGATTACTTGATTGTTTACAATCGAGCACAAAATTGCTGACGACTATCTCCTCTGAGGTTTATATTATTATTACAAAAATTATTTTATTGTTGAAATATTTGCTCTTATCAAGACCACTGGTACTCGTCACGCCCGCCAGGGGGATAAATTGTAAACAACTTAATTGTGATTGTGAGTATGGACGCTTGTGTCCTCTTAATATTTTCTGCTACTCTTCCCGCCCGACCCGAGGATTTCATATTAAACACAATTATGTGCAATGTGCATAGGTAGCGTGTATGGTATGTATGTGTGTGTAAAGTGCATATCCACGATGCAGTTAATTAAGGTGTCCTCTGGGGCGAACTGAAAGGCAGACAAGTTTTTTTTTTTTTTTTAGGTATACACACTGCGAATGGAACGTGCGTAATAATACATATACATAATTATAATTGTTATTAAAATTTTGTTGATATTACATATAGCATGGAATGTTTTTCATTTTTTTTTTTCATTTTTATTGTATTTTTTATTTTTCAGAGGACGTGCATTTTATGTGGTGATAATGTCGGGAAAAATGCAATATTAAAGTGATTATGTTATTGAAATTGGAATTTAATGTAAATTTGGACATCAGGCGAACAAAAAAGTTAATGATTAAATTACAAAAAAATTGAATATATAAATTATAGGGACAAGATGGTGATGATTTATGAATTTATCGAATTTTCAAATTGCTTTATAAATGATAATTTGAATATCTGTTAAATTGCTGTATATAAGATATTTATGTGGCGGAAAGATCTGGCAACTCCCAACGTCAAATCTACCACGACAGCTTCGAGTCGGAATCCCTATCGACATTCTGATCTCCGACACCGAGTCTAAAACATCTAATTCATAATTCAATAAAAACTATATTAAATTACGGTTTTGTTTTATTTCATTACGTATATAGAGTTGCTGCATCCAAATATATAAACAGAATAATTTAAGAAAAGTAAGAATTTTTAGCGATAAAACAGGTCAAATGTACTTATTTCTTGTTCCCCCAGAACTAACATTTTGGATGACATAATATTCACCTACATAGTCCATTTTGGCAAGTGAAAGCACATTTATTTGGTAACTATGTCCAAAATTAGATAAGTTATATTTGAAATGTTTGAATACCAGTGTCAAAATTATTGTTGGCAAAAATATGAAGCAGATCTTTGTCTTCTGAAAATTAAAAGAAGGCATCTCATGGGTTATATTGGTCAGATCATAAAGATTGAGGACTTGAAGCTTAGGCAAACCCCAATAAGCTGAGAAAAATTCTTGCCAGACTTTTGTAACTAGTCTAAGTTATTAAAAAAAATCTATATTTTTAATCAAAAAGATTAAGGAATAGTTTTCAAAATTAATTTTTCGACATCACATATATATTATATTATATATATATTATATAATTTTTTTTCTAAAAAAAACTACAACGATTTTAAATTGTATTCCTTATTATTCTTATTAAGATTTGTTAAGGAAAACAGATGGGGTACCTTCATCAAGTTGGAAGGAAAAAAAAATTATTTCTATAATTATGTTAATTTTAAGAAATTTTTCAGTGAAAACCGTTGAACGGTGCTATATGTAAATTAGGTGCATTTTTTGGTAATATATACTTAGTATATTAAGAAATGCAGGAAAAAAAACTGATCGGCAGTAGCCTGGTTTTTATATTTGACACATGTCATTGGTTGAACACATGTCAGAATATTTTGAAAATAAAAACAAATTGAAGAAATTTTCATAGCTCAAGTCTGTTTTTTCTTTTCTTTCCTATTGATTTTTTTCCTTATTATAATATATTTTATAAAATTTAAAAATTACCTACAGTCAATCAATTTCATATTCGTACAGTATGTTCGAAATAATCTTAACGCTCTTTTTAACCAAAACTGCATTTTGTTTTCGGTTAATTTGAATCACCAATTATTCTTAATCATTAACTTAAATTAATCAATTCATTCAAAATCGGATAAATAATGTATTACCAACATTATGGTTCTTCTGAAAATAATTTTCTAAAAAATCATATAAAATTCATATTCGTACAGTGTTTTCTTATTCGCGAAATCCATAAAAAGGAACTGTCAAAAAAAAATGACAAATACATTTTTGTCCTCTAAACGTTTGCGTATTTCAGTAGTGTGTTTGGAAATTAAAAAAAATTAAAGATTTACAAAATGGGATAAGAAAACAGTACGAAACGTCGGTTGAGATAAGAAAAATGATTGTTAAGTACCATAATGGTAGTAAGTCATTAAAAAAAATATCGGACCTAGTTGGCAGACCACGATCAACTGTCCAATCAGCAGTTAAAAGGTTTAAAATTGAAGATCGAATTAAAAAAAAGCCGAGAAACCTCATACGCGAAATTTTCAACACTCATGATAAATGTGTTATCATGCATGAAATAAAGAAAAATCCCGAAATATTGCACTAAAACTGGCTGAAAAGTTGCGTCAGGAACTCTAAACGGAATTTTGCACAGAAACTATGAGGAACTGCATTCGAGAGCATGGTTTTAACGGTAGAGTTTCCCGGAAAAAAAACATTCATAAGTACTGTAAACAAAGTTAAGCGGCTTTACATTGCAAAAGAGCATCAATCCAAGGATTTTCACTTTTGGAAAAAAAGTAATTTTTACAGACGAATCAAAATTTAATAGCTCTGGTTCATATGGAAGGCAAATGGTATGACCGAAACCAAATACGGAGCTCTTTCCAGAAAATACAGTAGCAAAAGTGAAGCATGGTGGCGGATCGGTGATGGTTTGGGACTGTTTCTCTGCAGCTGGTGTAGGAAAGCTACATATTATTGATGGTATAATGGACCACAAGAAATGAATTGACATTTTAAAATAAAATTTGGGAAAAAGCGCACAAAAATTGGGTCTACAAAACCAGTTCACTTTCTACCAGGACAATGACCCAAAGCATAAAGCTTATAATACCCAGATGTGGCTGCTTTATAATTGCCCTAAAGTTATGGAAACTCCACCCCAGTCATCGGATTTTATCCCAATCGAAAATTTATGGGACTATTTAGACCAGCAACTCAGAAAACTTACCATTAGAAATGCAAGAGATCTAAAAGAGAAGATCGTGCAAGAATGGAACAAAATTTCTGCTGAAACAACAAAAAACTTGTCCAATCGTTACCAAATAGGCTTAAGCATGTGATAACAAATAAAGGATATGCCACAAAATATTAAAATTTTGTTAAATTTTTGTTCTTTTACCAAGAAAAGTTAGGTGTACGAATATGAATTTGTTGTCTGTTGTTCGATTTTTTTGGTTTTTGTTATTAAATGATCTGTTTTTGTTGAAGGATGCAACGCAAATAAATTAACTAATCAAAAACCATATTTTGAAACCGTCATTTCTTTTGTTTTTTTGTACAGGAATTGAACAAAGATTGATTTTTTGCAGAATGAAAATTTAAATTTGTTGAAATTGATCAATCATAACGTTCGGTACTCGCTCAGCAAACGTTGCTTAACATAAGCACAAAAAAGAACGAAGTTAACATTTATTACAAATCGCAGTGTTTAAAAGCAACTTTGCAACCGAAAATTATCAAAAAGATCGATTTGTTTGTCCAATGGAAAATTACAATTATAAAGTACTCCATGAACACATTCATTAATTCAATTATCAATGATATAACGTGGTGGTTAAATTTTAAGGGCCGATGTTGAATGTGAACCACACACACCTAAACGTCAAGTTTTTTTTTTCTGCATTTCATTTGACATTTCTCAATTTCAGACTAACTAAATTTCTGCATTTCATTTGACATTTCTCAATTTCAGACTAACTAAATTTGAACCATAAAGCCTCTTGACCATTTCAAGCGTCGTCAATGGTCAGAATGGTGGCAAGAAATGGCAACAGTGGATGATCAATTTTCGAAGAAAATCATCGTCAGTGATGAGGCACATTTTCACCTCAGTTAATTCGTCTATAAGCAGGATTGCCGCATTTGGGCGAATAATAATCCAAGAGTGACTGTCGAAAAACCAATGCACCCACAAAGAGTGAGTGTTTGGTGCGGTTTATGGGCTGGCGGCATCATCGGGCCTTATTTTTTTCCAAAATGAGGCCGGTCAGGCAGTCACTGTGAATGGCGTTCGCTATCGTGAGTTGATAACGAACTTTTTATGGCCCGAATTGGAAGATATGGATGTGGACGATATGTGGTTTCAACAGGACGGTGCCACTTGCCACACAGCTAACGAAACAATGGCTCTTTTGCGCGACAAATTCAATGGCCGTGTTATCTCACGTGGTGGCGATGTCAATTGGCCGCCAAAATCATATGATTTGACACCGTTGGACTTCTTTCTTTGGGGTTATTTGAAAGAAAAGGTGAACGTCGATAACTTAGCAATAATTCAATAGCTAAAGGACGAGATAATTCGGCACATTAACGGCATAGAACCTCAATTATGCCTCAGCGTCATCGAAAATTTGGACCATCGGATGGAGGTCGCGGCGGCCATTTGGCCGATATTTTGTTCCATACATAAATTGAACCATACCAATATTATCATAATAATAAAAAGAAATGACAATAATTTCCTAAATAATTTGTGTTTTATTCAAAATCAACATCGGCTCTTAAAATTTAACCACCTTTTACCAACACCAAAGAAAAAAACTAACAAAATTTAATTCGAGACTCGAATAAACGTCAAAATCTTTCCACAATAGGATCCTACTGTGTATTTGTAATGCATGTAAAATACAACAGATATAGCTTTGCCAATAAAACACGTCAATTTATTTACAGACTTATTACCTAGACTATTTAATTGTATTGTGGATTTATGCCTCATCGTTAAACATGACCGAAGGATGGTAGAAGCCCGTGGCGTTATGATAAATGTATAAGACTTTCGAAGTGTTTTCCACGGGTGACTATACCTCTTGCGAGTAATTGACAAATCCTACAAGAGTATCTCTTCGAATGAAAAAGTGGCTCTCATCTTAGCCTTTCGGACTCGACAGAAAATCGTAGGTACCCTTCATTCGTACAAATAACACGCACACAGGAATGTTTAAGAGTTGTAAGTCAGTAGGTACTTCATTTGAAAACAAAGTTAATCAGTATTTTATACAATTTATTTCAAAGAACGAAACTTATGCAAAAAAAAAAAAAAAAACCGTCTTCAATATCCAATGCCTCAATTTGTCATCTCTTTCTTATTATGCGAAGAAGGAGATAAATAGGATAAAAGTAAAAAATTATATAAAACAGTGAACCAAACATAATCATAGTCCATCACAGGACATTTCGATAAAATGCTCTGATGTTGATAAAAGATACTATCTCGAAAAATTTCTTAACACACCCACCCACATAGGTACATAAAAAGTGCTTTATACTCGATTTCCATTAATGTGCAAGCTACAGTTCCCAATAAAACACGCTTTTAATTTTACTCAAAAACTTCAAATAACTTATACATAATTTTTGTATCTAGCATTGCTGTCAACTATCAACAATAGCTAAAACGATTCCATACCCAAGAATAAAGGTTTCCAATATTAAATTAAATATTGCAACTTTCAAAAGAATTCACCAGAAGTTGTGATTTAACATTTTTATGAAATCCTTAAAATTTTAGAAGAAGAAAAAAAAAAAAAAAGAAAGAGAAAACATGAATTTTTATTCAAACTTTTCAAAGAATTTGTCATAAACTATAAAGACCGTCGAAGAAATCTCCATATAATGAAACTGGATAGCTCTATCAAAAAAAAATTCAAAGGGCTTCATAAAACCAATCTTTTTTCTGTCTTTCTTTCTTTCTACCTCTGGCGAGTTTCTTTCTTTGTGTGGAGGATATTTCTAGTTTTATACCAATTCGTATGTACTTTCTTAGAATATATCTATACCTAATGTATATGATGGAATAAGATTTTTCATCTTCACATTTGTGACAACAGAGAAGTATGTATAGTAGTAGTTAGCGGCAACAATTTAAAACTACTAACACAAGAGATGAAGGAAGAAAAATAAAGTCATAAACCAGATATTCAAATAATCATCTTTATTTTTAAGAAGGAAACGAAATTCAGGAAGAATACGATTTTTTTAATACAGAGATATATAGTATATGAACTTATTTATTTACATATTTGTTAATCTTTTGTTGTTGCATATTTCATTTAATTTTATCTAAGTTATATTAGAATTCTTATGGGGCGTACAATTTTGACCATACTTTACACGAAATATAATTTAATTTAATAAACATTTTGAAAAATATGCGGAAATAGATATCTAGTTATAAAATATACTATACTAGATGGGTACTTGAGTTCCGTTGTAAGAGTGGTTCCTTTGTTGTCTGTTTTTCGTAGGTGGAATGAATTAAACTTGAGTACGTCGTTAAGTCAATTTATTGGTGGATTTATATTCATCTTTCTTTGCAGATTTGACGGAAAAAAGAGCGAACAGATTCATGCCAAAGATACAAATGAGTGAAAGTGAGATGATTATGTTAGTCTTTATATTTGCATTGTGGAACTTCTCATAAACATCCTATAATGAAGATATCAGCATTTTGGTTATCTCTCTCCATTCAACAAATGTAAATTTTGTATCTTAAGCTAAGTACAGACGATTGTCAGATCTCACAATATTGTCAGATCTGTCAGTAAAAAAATTGTCACAAATGTTTACAATCGTATGAACTTACAATTTTGTGTGGCAATATTGCCAGAAATTTCATTGTTAGACCTAGACGACGATCTGACAATGAAGTTGTCAGTTATGTGAAAATAGTCTGAACACACAATTTTTATTATTGACAGATAATAAGGACATTGTCAGACTCATTTCAAATTATCAGATGTCGTAATTGTTTAAGACATTCCATAATTGCTGATAATTTATTCATTTTTCATATAATAAATCTATCTGTGCGGACGTAAAATCGAAGTTGTTTTAAGTTTTTATATATTATTCGTGTTGTTTTTGTTATACATACTGAAGTATGAAGCCGAATTATCCACCTGTCAACGAGCGACCCAATTCTTAGTCCAAAAACTTCGTCTTTTTTGTGGCAATTCCTTTTCCTCGCCTCAATATGTAGGCCGTTAAAATAGTTGCAATTGCAATATTTTCCAATTTTATTAAAAATTATTTTCACTGACCACTACGAATAAAACTTTTAATTTGTCTGCCAACGGATCGACCAATTTTTCGTAAAAAAATATAAGCCAACCGTGCGAACTGACAATTTTCACCCAGACAATATTTTTAGAAACGTCATTGTCAGAGAATTGTCAGGTAACTGAATATCTGACATTGAAATTCTAAGACTTTGGGACAAAATCTGCCAATCCTGTGAACAGACATAATTTTCATTGGAAGCTGTTTGGCGATTGTCAGCTCATTGGCAACTATTGTCAAAGCAATGACGGATCTGGCAATATTGTAAGATCTGCAAAAAAATGCAATTTTATATGTGCAAAGTGAAAAATTGATAAGTTGTTTTGTGGAATAGGGCCCAGATAACATTTGTGATACATTTGATGACGATCAAATGACAATAATGACGCTATTGGATTTTTCTAAGGCATTTGTTATGTGTTAATCACATATGTTACTGTGCAATAAGCTTTTAGTTTCTCGAAATTCTGCTATAAAAAACTACTCTTTTCTGATCAGTCCCAAGCTGTATCAACTAAAGCTAAATTTTCTTCTTTTCTCTTCAGTTATGCAGGAGTTCCTCAAGGTTCGATTCTGAGTCCTCTGTTGTTTTTTTAATTTATCAACGATCTTTCGAATGCTTTAAACCACTGCTGTTACCACATAATCGTATGCAACTGATGTATATAAGATTTCCATTTGAATAGGACTTCACAAAAATAAATGAGAACTTAAAGCTAGATAAACCCAATAACGTTCTGCAGAGGTTAAATAGATATTTTTCAAGGGTTTGAAAACTTTTATGTTAACAGCCACGCGGATTGTCTTGGAATGATCATATAATCTCCCCTAGCTAAAAGTGCCTTTCCTTTGGAAGTAAAACTTAAACTATTCAAATCTCTAATTGCTTCTATTATTATAGCTATGAATCTTTTTGCTCATTCTATTAGAATGAGCTGAGTGTTGTTCCTCTACGTGTCAACTTTAATTGTCTACATTCAAAGGTAGACAATTGCGTCGACAATGTCAACAATGTAAACAATGTCGACAATGTCAACAATCATGTATACAATGTAAACAATTGCTGTTACATTTGTCAAAATGGAAATCAATTAAATTCATTCCAGAACAACGCGTGGAGTGGACATAGAGAGAGCTTTTAAGGCAAAGCATTATTTTAAAACAAAAACTGAAATGTCGGGATGGCCTAAGAATAAAGCGTTCGATGAGGTAGGCTTTATTTTGGTAAAAGCCATCAACAAATATTGAGATATTTGCACGGTGTGCAATAAAAATTTGTTAAATACTGCTGAAAACCGTCTTCGAAGGCATAGGTGATATAAATTCTCATTATTTTTTTTTGGTATCTATAAAATATAATCTGTTGAATAAACAAATAATAATAATAATAATAATAATAATAATAATAATAAGAATGTTTGGCAGCTATACTCAGTTCAACAAACATTTTTGCTCAATAAAAAGAATTTTGAATTGTCTACATTGTCGACATTGCTATGTAGACAATAATCAATTGTCTACGTTGAATTGTCTGCACGTAGACAATCGTGTAGTCTACATTTATAGTTTACATGGCACAACACAGCGGCTGTACTTGTATGTTTTAAACCCTTCGACGCGACGTTTCGTTCATATTCTGCATGCTTAATTTTCAAAACTCTTTAAATTTTAAATCTTTAATTATGCTCTATAACATTATTTGCAATAAAAAATCAGAATATCTTTTTAATAAAATTAATCTTCACGTTCATTTAATTGAATTAAATTTGAATTTGATCTAAAACTAAACCAATTACGTACGTTCACAACCAGTGTTGTTCCTCTACGTGTCGACTTTAATTGTCTACATTTATAGGTAGACAATTGCGTCGACAATGTCAACAATGTAAACAATGTCGACAATGTCAACAATCATGTAAACAATGTAAACCAATTGCTGTCACATTTGTCAAATTGCAAATCAATAAAATTAATTCCAGAACAACGCGTGGATTGGACGCAGAAAGTGTTTTTAAGTCAAAGTACATATTATTTAAAAACAAAAACTAAAATGTCAGGAAGACCGAAGAATAAAGTGTTCGATGACCTAGGCTTTATTTTGGTATAAAAGCCAACAACAAATATTCAGCTATTTGCACGGTGTGCAGCTGAAAACCGTTTTCGAAGGCATAAGTAATATAAATTCTCATTATTTTTTTTAGAATAAAATATAATCTGTTGAATAAACGAATAATAGGAATGTTTGGCAACTATATACTCTGTTCAACAAAAATGTGTGTTCAATAAAAATTATGAATTGTCTACATTGTCTTCTTTGTCGACGTTGCTATGTAGACAATTACCAATTGTCTACGTTTAATTGTCGACACGTAGACAATCGTGTAGTCTACATTTATAGTCTACATGGCACAACACTGTTCACAACGCTTAGGTACGTTCACGACGCCAATTTTTCATTTATACGCTGTCATAATATGGAATCAACTTCCAGTTTCCATCAGATTAACTATCGAACACAGATCTCAGTTTTCAGTTATTGGCGATTTTTTTTTTTTTGTATTTGCCAAAAACTTAGCAATACGGAAATAACTTTCGACATTTTGTTGAGAAAATTTCCTTAGTTTTTAGCATTTTGCGTATAGCAATTGTATGCTTCTATATAGTTTAAGCTATATTGCATTTTGAATTTTAGAAAATAATTTTTAATAGTTTTTTAACAAAAACCAAAAATTCATTTAATTACTATTTCGACTTTTTTTTAAATATTTTTTTCGTTACACAACTAAATGAAAATTGTTAACCACACGGGCCAATTCTGGTTATCAATTCATGTATTGAATATTTTTTTAAACGAACCCAATAATGCTTGCATTTTAGAGAGCAAGTAAAAAAGTGGAAAAATATGGCATAGTTAGTTTAAAATGGTGCAGTATTCTACTAAACACTTTTTTCTAGATTTGAAAATTTCCTTTCAAAATCATTTGAAGAATTTATATTAATTCAAGAACCTCTGTCAATTTTTCTCTCATTGAAGTATCTAATATATATTTTATATTCTCGAGATTTAAGATATTAATAAGGTGATTATCCAAGATGAAATACCTTTTATGTTGGACTCGTAAGGTATATGTTTGTTTAAATTATAACTTGTTCACGATGTCCTTACGCCATGCCTATATAGATAAGAGGAATTAATTTAAATTAAGAATGTTTTATAGGCCCAGTTTCTCAGTACGAAATCTTACCTGTTTTGGAGTGATGTTACCAAATTTGGTGCGTTAACTGTATTTTAACCCCCAAACTTGAGCGATCTGGCACTGAAAAACTGACCCTTAAGTTATTAACCAAAAAGATATCTCTTTGAGATAAAATTAAGATTTTAAATACAACCAAATAAACGTGTCAGCATTCTGTAAATTGATATCGATAATATTTACTATTTTAAATAAGTTTGTGACTTTCAACTTCTATAAACGAATTGCTGACCTTCTCCACACAAAACTCTTGCTTTCACATAATTCAAAATTAATATAAAAAATAAAAGCACCTGATATGGTAATTTCACCTTATTTGCCAAACAAAAAATTCCATTAATTATTCTCTTTTAACAACATAATTTTGTATTTGTCTAATGCCTTGCGCCTATACACAACCCACACACACAATATTAATTACATTTTGTTGATTATGAAATTCTTTAAGTCATGATGTTTATTTTGTTTTTATTCTTTTTTTTTTTCCTTGAGATTTTCTAATTAAAACTTGCTAAACCAATAAATTTTAAATGATGAATACCTTATTAGGTCAAAGATAAGGATTTTTCCTTATTACGCTTAAACAATTTATGCAGGACTATCTTCCGCTTCGTAGATATTTATATACTAAAGAGTATATTATTTTTCTTTTTGTATACTTTGAGAATTGAGGGAAGTAGGTATGGTCAAGCAAGACCATCAGGCCTAAATAAATATTCAACTTAATTAAATTCAAATTTTTAGATCGTTTGCATTTTTATCATGCTATAAATAGTAAAAAAAAATATACCCCCTATACAGAATCGGGTCGTATGAACTTGTTCTTTATGTGTTGGCAGATAGCATCTACAAGGAATATTGAGTAAACTTGAGTGGCATTGAATAAGTTTTTTTTATTTATATTGAAAAGGTCATAATTTACTTTTTGGTAAATTGAATTCTGTATAATATGACTGTACGTTAGACTATTATTTCCGCTCCGTAGATATAATACGCCATGTCTAAAACAACCATGTTTAATTTGTGGAATGTCAATGAAGCCTTAAAGTGATATACAAATTTTATAAAATTTGGATTGTTAAAATAAAATAAAGTGCCCGACTTGGTTGCACAAACTTGAACAAAACACATAATGTTTGTATTCATTCTAGAGCTAATGACGTGTCATTTATTAAGTGTGGTTTCAAGTTGGTAGCGCTGGCTGATTATCCGAATTTATCAATTTCCCGGCGTTCGCAGCAATTAAATGTGTCGTACGCCTAACTGTGGCGTATTTTGCATTTGGATTTGCATCTCCATCCTTATAAAGTTAAAATTAAGCAACAATTGAAGCCTGCTGACCATTTACAACGCCGCCGTAGATACGCTTCTTGAGTGTAAGAACAACAGGCAATAAACACCGATTTTTCGATCAACATTTTCTTCTCACTCGGGGGGTATGTAAACAAACATGCCGCATATTGGGCTCAGAAAACCCACAAGTGATCGAAGAGGTGCCGTAGCATCCAGACAAAGTAACTGTTTGGTGTGCTCTATGGTCGAAAGGTCTCATTGGTCCGTATTTCGAAGATGACGGTTAGAGTCAATTCGGAGTGATATGGTCGATTGATAAATGATTTTTTTTGGGCGGCGATTGAAGAGCATGACTTGGACGGTATGTGGTCCAACAACACGGGGCAACAAGCCACGCCACAAATTATGGCTTTATTGCGTGAGAAGTTTCCTGATCGTGTAATTTCAAGTTTTTGCCACTTCAATTGGCCACCAAGAGCATGCGATTTGACACAGTTAGATTTTTTAGTTATGGCCGAGATACCGTCCGAAATGTACCTTAAAATTACCTTAAAAGAATCGCATGCTGCGAATCTTCCCGAGACGGCCATTTGAATGATATTGTTTTTCACACTTAACGGCAAAGTCTAAACTTTATAATGAAATAAAATGTTCATCAAATGTATAGCTGTGTGTGTTTTATAGCTTTACTTTCGAAACCGAAAAATGAATGACCTGTACTTCTTCTATACGATGCTACATGTCTACAATAGGCTATAAGTAGATCCTATCGATGGCCGTTCATAATTTGTTTCGACTTTTCGAAGAAAAGATTTGTTCCAATAGACTCTAATAATTTTTTATAGTACCGGCCATCTTTCAAGAAAGTGGAAAGTGTGTTCACGTTCTCTCAAATTACACATACGACATATTACTTCTACGTCAGCTCTATGTGGGATATAATTACGGTGACCATATTTTCAAATTGCAAATAATGAACAAAAAAGAAACAAAATTCAATTCAATTTTAAATTTTTCCAATTAATTAAAAATTATCTACAGACAAAAGACTTAAATTAAAAAGAGAAGGTTTGCATAAAACTTAAAATTAAAAACAAAATAACTCTAAAACAAAAAAGTCTTACAAACAAACAAAAAAACATAAAAACTTAAAGTTTAAATTAACACAGTTCATTTTTAGGGATGTTGTTTTTCTGAAGAGTAAATTTCCTTCACTAAGCTCTGCTTTTTTTTTTAAATATTCTTTGAACTTTAAATAACTATGTTCATAATTGTATTCAGATATCAAAATAGATTTTAGATGTCAAAACCAATGGAGTGCGTTCAGGACAAAATAAAATAGTACTAGGTGTCTTGTTCGTTCGTTCAATCGGTAATGGCACGTTAGCACTACTATTTTTCTTGTCAATGAATTTTGCTCTAATATTTATGTTATCGTTTTAAAAATTTGTACGAAAAACAGAACAAATAATGAACAACTTCTGAAATACAGAACATTTATGTGTTTTTGTGTAACAAATAATTCATAATGAACATCATCTTCAAATACAGAACTGTTCATTATTATAATGAACGGATGGTCACCGTAGATATAATTAAGGCCTATTAGTGGCTTTAAAAATTATTCTGATTTTGTCTGTAGTAAACATAGCGATGGAGTAGTTCTTCTTGTTGAGGTTGTGGTTTAGGCTAGCGTACATAAGTCTTGCTGCGGATTCTTCTGACTGTTCTATAGGCTCCTGCCTTCTTTTTTCATCAAGCCTTTGCAATAGTAGGTATAGTTGTGACTTCCAGGAATTGATGTACATATATTAGTTTCTGAGTTGACGATCACACAACCTTACAATTTTGGATCAGAATTTGACGTCTTTTTGACGTAGAAAGTCAACGCGCTGACAGTTTAGTCCTAGCTTTATAGCGAAGCTACTTCAATCAACAGATAGTTAAAATTCTTAAAAAAAAAGAGGTTGCAGTTCTACTGTTTTTTTTAATTCAATTATAGATTTTATTAAACAAATTTTCCGGTACACTCGGTGCAGATAAAAAGCCTTTGTTTTTTCTTAGAAATAATAAGTATAAAATTAGATACAAGTGTTGCTTTAAAACCTGTGAATTATACACGAAGAGAAATCCTGACAAAAATGGTGTTTTAAAAAAATATGAAAATTGTTATCTATTATATTTAAATCAATTCAATAAAATTGTTTCTTTTTTTTCTCGATTATAAGGTGTATAAGCTTATCCTAAGGAATAGCTTAGATATCAAATGAACTTTTCATTCCTCCCGGGCAGATAAATTTCTACCCGCACACAACTTTCAAATCAAATAAACATTCTTTATAATTGGAATTTAAAATTAGCATCATTTTAATTAAACTTCAACAATTTTTCACGGCATCTATAATAACGGAAGCATAGCGTAGGCAGTGGCAGGTAGGTACTGAATGGCATCGTCGTCGTCGTCGCGTAAAGGGCGGCAGGCATTGAGTTTTCAATTCTCACGTTATAGTCTCATTTACACAAATTCATTGCTCCATTCAAAATGAAATACACTTTGAAGGCAACCATCGCACCTGTAATAAAAATATTTTACGATTTAATGAATCCATTAGGTTGTGTCTTTTTTTGGTACCTGACGTCAAAGTAAAGTGAGACAAACTCTTATTGTCATCAAACAGTCAAAATCATGTATCTGCATTTATATTTTCGTGCAAACTATAATGAAATAGAATATAAAATTGGTTTTAGCATAAAGTCTTTTTTTTCTTTTTAATTAATTGATTTTTTGAATAATCCTGAAAACCCCTGATTCAATTTTGTTTGCATGTATTTAGGGCAAAGAATTAAATAGAAAAGTATTAAAAACCAGAGCCCTAGATATTTTTAAGAAAACTTAGTGACAAGAAATGATAAAAAAAAAAATCTATAAGAGTAACAATGTCCTTATGCTTAATTTATTTCCTTCTAATGAAAACTTAACAAATTGTAGATATTTAGTTTTGACTGTTCATTTGGGTGACGATATATTAAATGTTAGGTACCAGTGATACGATATTTCCATCGCTGATGAGCCAAGAGTTCTATGGGACTTTACTTCCTGATTCCTGCTAACACACATATAACTCAATTTAAAAATAAAGGGATGAGGAACACGCACAGTGGAACCATATTACTTTTTTCATACTTAAAATATAACTTCTAAACTTTATACTTTCTTTTTTCTTATTTTTTTCTTATCTAAGAAACATTTTAAAACGTAGCCTTTTATTAAAGAAAAGCTTTATATTTTTCCTTGACTGGACTTTTAGGTTAATAAATAAAATCAAAGGATTAACCTTCATTTAGAAAAGAGTGGTTTCCATTATATTTGGTTTTCTCAAAAACTAGAAAACATTTGATAAGATATTTGGTTTTTAGCGTTTTACTCAAAATTGATATTGATTTTTTCAGGTGCATTGACAATTAAGTACAAGAAAAATACTTAATTAGGTAATAGGTATGTAAAATTAAAAAAATAATTTTTTGAACGAAATGTTTCCAAAGAAATTAAAATTCAGTATCACAATAAGTATATTTCCTTTTATTTGGGATAGGTATTGCTGTAATAAAGTAATAAAACAGATTTTTGTATACAATAAAAAAAAAAAACAAGAATATTTTGATTTTTCGTAAGACTTTTTTTTATCTGGAGCTACAGTACTGTGCATGGTAACGGTGACGGACGCCATTACGACGATGCGACGATGACGGAACGGAACATGAAAACGTTTGATCTCGTACATTTTACCTTGTTAAAAATTTAATGTTCCTTAACTTTATTTGTTTAGTCAAAGGGAAAATTGTCTTTAACAACTATACCTATATACAGGACTGGCTGATGTCGTTGTTCCTGCTTCAATAAGGTTCAAGCCGCGTCGCGTCGTCATATCAGACCCTCGCCCTCTCCGCAGCCGCCAACACAAAAGGCTCCCCTAAACCTATATCATCCTGCTTTTCTGTTAGTATAGAAAGAATACTGTATACTGAATTACGCTTTATTACAATATAATTAATATGATTTTGGTGTGTTTAAAATGCAATAGCGAGTGTCATTGAAGTGTAAAATTAGCCTGGGGGATGGTTGGCCGCTTGATGTAAAATGGCTTTAAAATCAGTTAAGAAGGGACGCGCGAGTTTAACAAATGATGTTGTTGGATTTTATTTTTATATTTTTTATATGCCTTTATATTAAGGGAGGATTTATTGATTCGTTACAGTTAACACTTTAGAAGAATATACAAAACTTCCGTTGGTGTGGTTTATATAAAGGGTGGGGCTTGTATTATGATGCTTCATTTTGTTTTTAATTTAAGCTTTGTGGTATAATTCGAACTCATTTGTTATTGGACTTTTGTCGTAAGGTTTAATGTAATTTCTCACATAAGTACTTTGTTTAATCTCATCAATGGCGTTTAAATGACAAATTAATTGCTGAATAATGAAGCAGCCAGATAAACCCATCTGGCTGATTCATCAGCAAAAAAAAAAAAGTCACAATGCGTAAATTGGCAGAGCTGAAAATATTAAAAAATTAAAATCTCTGCTATAGTAGCATAGGAAAACCTTTTTAATAAATTAAACTGAAAAATACAGATCCAAATCAATTTCTGGTACGAATATTTTCAAAATAATTATTTATATTATAGGCAGACTTGCATATAAATTGGCCACCAATTGCAATCGTTTATATTTAAAATACCTTACACGTTTTTGAAATTTTTAGAATAGATAATTAAATTTATACTTACAGTCTAGTTTTTTCATAGGAGTTGCTAGCGCCATTCTTTTTAACTTGAAAAATCTAAAATACCCCAACGATTAAATTTATTTGCGACATATGTATATGCTGGCAAGTTATGGATTTGCAAAAAAAAGTTTAAATTGACATTACGATGATAGCGAATAATGGAAATCTTATTTTTCTCAAAAACACATTTAAAACAAAATTCAGTAATTTTTTTTACAAAAAGGCTTCCTTTTTTTTTTATTTTCGATCTTAGTTGAAATAATTTGATAAATTTTTGTATAGAGAATGTTTCAAAAACTTTTAAGACATTTTCATTTTTTTTTTTGATTATTTGTCAACATTTTTTTTTGAGAACTTAAAAATTCGATTTGTATTTATTAAAATTTGCATCCAGCAGTTTCTTGACATTATCTACCAGATTTTAAATACAAATTATTCTTATAGCCAAAAATAACGGTACCTCCAATACAAATGTTATAAAACCCGTACACATGGAAAATCTTATTTTTCTCAAAAACGACTCCTACGATTTTGATTAAAATTTTTATCACAGCTAATATCAAAACGATCTACTATATTATTGGAAAAAAATTATATATCAATTAAAAATGTTATCTCTCATCATAGAACCATTTTTTTAGCCGATTTTATTCAACTTTTTTTTTGCACAGGAGCTTCTAATAAATCGGAATAATTTTGCAAATTTTAGATTAAAAAAAAAAAAAAAACTTATTTTTTGAAAATTCGATATTTAGAAAATTGGTAGATGATTCTTTTTCAAAATAAATTTTAAAAGTCCGCATTAATAAAAACACTAAAAAATGGCGTGCACATTTTTTTTTTAAATAATTTTTTTTTAAAAACCGCTTCAACGATTTTTAAATTTTTTTTCTCATAAATGGAGATTTGTATAAGATATCAGATGGTGTACTTTGCGTCGGTGTCAAAACGGATTCAAAAGTTGTTTAGTTAATTTATTTCTTATTATATTGATTGTTTAACAAGTTTTCAGTCTAAAGTGTAAGTACCTTCCATGTATACCTACTTTAAAACCATAGTGTGATCAAACGTAAGAGCATGTTCGTGCGACCCAGTCATGCATTTTATTTTTTTTTTAACAAATCTAAGACCTATTTATGTTAACCCGTGCGATGATGCATGTAGGGCCAGAAAAGCTAGTACTAAAATAAATACTGAACTGATTTTTATGAAAATTGGTGGAGAAATACTTTAGATGATCAGCGTTATCACATAGTTTTTTTTTTTTTATTTTGAATTATTTATAAAAACAAATTTGACTAATTTATTCAAAATATAAAATTTTATTACAAAAATGCATCTAAATTTGTTGAAGTTGAATCTTTTGTTAACTAAAATATAACTCATTATTTTTAAAAACATAACTTTTCAGCAGTTTTTAGCTTTTTCTCTATATATCTATATAATATAAATATAATGTATTAATAATTTTATATAAGTCTCGCAAAATAACATCATATTAGTAAACATATACGCAAGGATCTTTTAAAATCTCAATTGAGGTATGTTAAGGTATGTATAACTAATATAGAAACTTATTAAACTCAACTATGAAAAAATGATACTTTTTTCATAGCAGTAAATACTCGATGTCCTTATGTTCTAGTTGTGTCTTAAGTCATTTATGTATTCTTTTACTTGAGATCTATGTATGCAAAGTTATAAGGCAAGTAAAAAAACTTGTTTAAGTTTAATCGGTCATGGTTCAAGATATTACACATTATAAAAAGTTAATATTGTAATTCTACAATCAGCTATACAGCTACAAGATTTTTTATATCTTTTTTATCAAAACAAAACCTTAACCAATCAAACCATATTTAATTTTTCCTATACCAGCTGCAATTATCATTGATTAAAAACAAACAACTGTGAATATAAGCTTTCACTATCAATAATTATAAAATCGTCATAAGCTTAAAGAGCAGGTTGCTGCAACTTATACTCAGGCAAATTAGAAAAAAATGTCACTATCAGCTATACAGCTACAAGATTTTTTATATCTTTTTTATCAAAACAAAACCTTAACCAATCAAACCATATTTAATTGTTCCTATGCCAGCTGCAATTATCATTGATTAAAAACAAACAACTGAATATAAGCTTTCACTATCAATAATTATAAAACCGTCATAAGCTTAGAGAGCAGGTTGCTGCAACTTATACTCAGGCAAATTAGAAAAAAAATGTCACTTACAAAAAATGTTTATTCTTCTGTCATAGCCATTATAATATTATGCTTTGCAAGGCTTATCAAAATTCCTGATGCATCCTTTTCTCTATACAAATATATCTATAAACCCGAAGAACTTGTACATTGTACAACTCTCCGTAGATGTCTCATAATTCATTCAAAAACAACGGGTGAGAAAGACAGTCGTGTTAATTATTCTAATTGAATCTTGCTCCGAAAAGCAGATACAATACAAACACGTTGAGTTTCTCACAGAATGGAAATTAGTACATAGAATTGTACCTACATTATATTATATACCAGTTCGTGTTTCCATTTTTTTTTTTTTTTAACTAAAGGTTCTTGTTAAAGGGAAGGGAACGAGAAATTGTGAGACACTTTTTTTTTAGTATTGCTCCTGAAAAACATCTCACTTTGCATATAACATATTATAAGTTTTAACGATGTGATTGTGGTGACTTGAAATGTGTCACTGTCAGTGTGAAGTTGAACTTTTGGCTATAAGTTTTGAAAATGAAGAAGAATTCGTATATGGTTGAGCAATTTTGATGTGGGTGTATACAAGTACAGTTTGAGTTTTAAATTATTGCTTCAAAATATATTAAATTTAAAAGCAAAACTTAACAACAGATTTTTTCAATGATAGTGCTAAGAAATTTTAAATGCACAATTAATGTTATAAATATTTTAAAACGGTATACTTTTGAAATTAATGAATTTGTCTTTGGAATTAGCTCATTTTGATTAAAATCAAATTGTTATATATTTTATTTTGAGGTGGTGGGTTTTCATAAGTTTTAATATCATAAAGACGGGGCGAGATTTAAAAATGCAAATCGAAAATTAGAATGTTTGGAAATTAATCATCATTCATCAGGGTTTGTGAATAATTTAACATTTTTGGAAGATATAGTTCTTCTTCCCAACTGCTTGGCTATGCGGAAGACATCGACATCATCGGCCGCTCCAAGCGAGCTGTACTAGAAACATTCACAGCTATTGATTAACAGTCGAAATGCGTTGGTCTTGAAGTGAATGAGGACAAAACAAAGTAAATGCTATAAAAAAACAAAGCCCCATCTGTCCATTGCCTAGGGTAGAACGTCAGTGTTGGTAGCACTAATTTCGAGGCAGTCAAGGAGTTCACCTACCTCGGAACAAACATCATTTCCACGAACGACACCTTAGTGAAAATCCGACGAAGAATAACCCTAGCGAACCGCTGCTACTACGGTTTGGCCAAACAAACGGGTTCAAAACTCCTTTCTCGAAAGACAAAGTGAACGCTACACAAAACGGTAATTTTACCAGTTCTACTCTACGGTGCCGAGTGCTGGACGATAAGTAAAAAAGGGGATTTTTGGTTTTATATGCGACGAGGGTGAATGGAGGAGGAGAATCATGAATCATGAATCGTACGAGCATATACCAAGATGTGGATGTAGTCCAAAGAGCCAAAACACGTCGACTACACTGGCTCGGCCACATAGAGCGAATGGACAACAACGCTCCAGCCAAGAAAATCTTCGAATCCCAGCCCTCAGGTTCATGATGACCAGGAAGACCGAACCTCCGCTACAGGTACCAGGTGGTCAAAGATGCAAGAGCGCTTGGTTTCGACGATTAGAGGGAGCTTGCTAGAGACCGTAACCGATGGAAGACCGCAATAACTCAGGCAGAAACCCTTAATGGATCGGGCGTCGGATAAGTAAGTTAGTATGTGTATTGTGTGTTTGTATTGTGTATTTGTATTGCCTAACTGATAAGCAACAAATAGTTTTACAGACGTTTTACAGAATTCAATTGCAATTTTTCTTAACATTTTGGCTAAAAATATGTATTTTTTTTATTATATATTTTTAATTTTTAATCTATTACTACATTCGAATATGCTGTGCTAGTAAAAAAGATAATTTATTGCTCTCTCCAACACTCTTTCCTTGGCCAAACCACCACCTTTTTAAAGTGAATTTTATCGCAATTTAAAAGATGTATGCAAATAATTGTATAGATTATGATTATGTGTTGCAAAACATATTCATTTTAAATTGAAACACATACATTAAAGAGAAAGCACATTATAATTTCAAATCGAGCACTCCCACAAATCACATATTTATCTATGGGTTATGGTTGCAATAAAAAATGCATTAGCTCGTTCGAGGGTAAATGTTGTTTAATAAATATTAAATTAAGAAAATATTGTTGACCAAGTTAGGTAATTGAGTTATCAATTTCCTCACAAATTTTCAATCAACTCAACTTCAACCCTCCTCAAACATACGAGAGTGGTGAGAACAAAAAAGAAAGTAAAAAAAATAAAAACAATTCGCCTGACCTGATGGTAGATACTAGGTAGTCCTGTCAACACAAAAGATCGTTAGCATTTCTCTTAATTCATTTCAACGCACATTCATTCCCAACATTTACCACACATATGTCTCTCATTTTCATTTAACTCACTGTCAGGAGAACTAGCGGTGGCGGTTGTGACAGGAGTTGAAGCATATCAACTAACTATCAAATCCCTGAGATCTGAAATAGAGCCTAATGTCCAACTTTTGTGTTCGGTTGGTTCGGATAGGTAGGTATATGTATATGAAACAAAAGTTAAATTATTGGCCATAAACCACTGTCAACTTTGGGTATGGTGAAGTTGCATGATGTCTATGAAACTTCCTCCGGACGTAGATTAAACTTCATAATATTATACACACATATTATATTTATTTGTGTACGTTTATGACCGGACCGACTAGAAATGTCCTGATTTTCGACGTCCTTCAGTATTCACTCCCTTTCAATGGAACACCACAAACTTGTAAACACATTTTAATGTGAAAATAATTGGCAATGTCACGCGATACACCTTTGGTGGTTGAGTGGGCGGGAGGAGAAATTTAAGTGAGAAGTTGGGCGTGCAATGGGAATGTGGTGCTGGTGGTCCGTCTTTTCTTTGGGATAAAGTTTAATGCTGGGTAATGATGATGTTGCAACTTTTTGTGAAAATTTCATTGATGGGCTTACTAACATTTTCAAAGTTTCTCTTTATAACTAGGTAAGACTCTTGAATGGGATGTGATGTGGTGTGATGTGGTACGTGTTTGTGTGTGTGTGTTGCGGTAACCAAATCCACACGTGTTCAAATTAAAAAGTTCATCTTCTAATGGACTTTAAGTAATTACAGTTGCTATGTAACTTCTATAAAGGACAGTTATTTTATTTAAATGGTTTTTTATAAAATTGATTTTTCTAAAATAAAGCCTAATAACGTAGATTAAGGTAAATTTTAGCTGCCATATTTCTCTCCAAACATGGGGGTGCATTAAGCCCTAGGTAAATTTTGGCAAAAGAAAGTTGTGGAGAAACATTGATTTTTAAGCTCTCCTACCTCTCGGTTTAAATTCTTTGCTTAGATTTAGATTGGATAAATATTGGAGAGAATTTTTTTATATCAACTCTAATTTAGCGTGATCTGCGTATTAGGCTTAACTATACCTATAGATAGATAAAGGGTCTTTCAAAATTTGAGAGTTGATACCGGCCATATTGTTGAAGCTACCTGTCAAATTGGCTATCATTTATTCAGTCTGTGCTGTGTTGCCAAAACACAATGGACGGATATAGCATTCGCCAACACGAGCAAATGATACAATTTTTTTACGGTCGCCAAAAACGTTTTATACCGAGAGGACTATTCGCAGTGTGATGGTAAAATTTAAGTCCACTGGTTTAGTAAACGATCAACCAATACCCGTACATACGTCGACGAAATACAAGATCTGTCCGAAATAGCCCCGCTCTCGTGAGAGTGTCCCAGGAGAATCCCAGGCAGTCGATTTCGCATCGCTCACAAGAACTCGGCTCGCAGACCACAACTTGATGACCATAGACAACGACATGTGTTCGCTGAATGGGCTCTGGAGCATAATTTTCATCGAAAAATCATCTTAAGCAGTTAGGCACATTTCTGAATGAATGGGTACGTCAACAAACAGAATTGTCGAATTGGGGACGATACTTATCAACATGAGATCCAAGAGCAACCCAATGCATCCCAAAAAAGTTACTGTTTGTGTGGATTTTGAGCTGGCGGGGTGGCATCATCGGTCCATATTTCTTTAAGAAGGACGTTGGCCAGGCCATCACCGTCTTCGACGAGTACTATAGGTCGATAATTACCAACTTCTTTTAGCCTGCATTGTATGATAAGGACACCAAAGATATGTGGTTTTAACAGGACAGCGCTACGTGCAACACAGTTCACACCACATTGGAAATTCTGCACGATCGATTCGAGGGCATGGTCATCTCACGTAGATGTGATGTGAACTGGCCACCGAGATCGTGCGATTTGACCCTGTCAGACTTTCTCTTGTGGGGTTTTCTGAAGTTGCAGGTCTATGCAAACAAGCCACAAACCACAACGGCCCTCAAAGCCAACATAACCCATGCCATCACCGGTCAAATTCAGTCTGATTTATGCGCCAAAGTGATTTAAAATTGGACATGAACGATGTTATATTCCATACATAATGGCATCAATACGTTTTTGAAACGAATAAAAAATGTCGATGATATCTCACACACTTTGTTTTATTTAAATTTAAAGATACGAAGGGCTTAATGAAAGACCATGTACAATAAACCATCAGAGATATTTAAGGAACCCAACTAAATTTCTACTGTTTCACTGTGTAAGAACGGAGTACCTGTAAGGTAGCTGTAAAAGTATTGTACCTAAGGTGGGGGATATAAACAATATATTAGATGAACCCCAAGCCAACGACTTGCAAACCCATTTGGCGCTTAAGAGGCCCATTGAAAAAGCTTTACCTTTGTAATTTCCCAAAAGTATCCACAAAGTTATTATCCATTTATTACTGCTTTGTCTAATTTGAAATTTCAATAATTGGTCAAAAGATTCAAAATAAAAAAAATTACCAACAGTTATTATAATAATATACCTACGTACCTACCTACCCACCCTGCACCATTGCCTTATGATGATTACATAAAACCTATCCCTACCCAACCTTATATAGGTATATTGTTTTAATGATGTCAGAGAGAAAAATACAAATGAGGCTATAATAAATTCAATTTTGCCTTCAAAGTTACCCTTGAAATATAATTTCCTGTTAAGTTCCTGTGAAATAAAGAGAAAGTATAACATAATACGGACGTGATGCCTTATAAATTCTGGGAACAGTGTTGTGGTGTCATTTTAACGCGTTTCAGGATTAAGCTGGATATATATAATTTCCTCGAAAAAATCTTCATGAAACAAGAACAGTTTTTTTTTTTTTTTTTTTTGCATGAAATTTAAGAATGAAATATTTTGAAAAACAGAGGTTAATCTATTATTGCTCAACAATTTATATTTAATTTCAAAGTTTTGTAGGATTTTTTAATGACTGTGCTTCATCGAATTATTTATGTGCAGAATAATATCAAGTTCCTAAAATTCGTTTAAAAAATAAATTAAAATTAAAATGTGTTAAACCGAAACTCCCATTGTGGTGGAATGATAATGGGAAATCCTGTCTCACATTTAACCATTTTGATACTAGAGAGGGGTATTTATTAAAAAATAATCATAAAAGAGAAAAGAATCGTAATAAAGATATATATAAAAAAAACAATTAAAAGCACGACTAGGTCGCATGAACTTTCTCAATTTTTCTTAACGAATCAAATCAAAGGTGGGGAAGTTTAGCAAACTGCATTATTTCTAGAAAGATTTGGCCCACCTATAACAGATCCCGAACAAGTGAATTAATTTGCAGACCCAGGTAAGACATAGCCAGGATCGTTGCAACCTGTTCTGGACACTGGGCATTAGGAGAGCATGCGTCAAAGCTGGGAATCCCTCAAAACACTCACTGTCGTAGTTGTGGGGACCAGCAGGAAAAGGAAACAGTCGCACACTTCCTTTGCAAATGCCCTGCTCTAGCCAGAATAAGTACAACCAATTTAAATAAATTTAATTTTTTTTTTTTTTGAAATCATTTAAAAATTTTCAAAAAGACGAATTTAATTTTTTGAAAATTCGTTACAATATTTTGAAAATGGTTGGATGGTTTTTTTTTTAATTAAGTTTTTAACTCCGCATTAATTAATACTAAATAATGGCGTACTAACTTTTTTTTCAAAATTGTGTATATATAAAAAAATATAAAAAAAAAATGCTCCAATGATTTTTAAAATTTTTTTCTCATAAATTAAATTGAGATTTGTTTAATAAATCAGATGGTATACATCGCGTTGGTGTCAAAATAATTTCAGAGGTTGTAATCAATTTATTTCTATTTATTTTTTTTTATTTATTTATTTTTTTTTTTTAACAATCTAATAATATGTGCAAAACGTTTCTATATTGTTCATATCTATTCACTGACGTAATACTACCTTAAGCTTAACTACGTTTTTGGGAGGTGGCATTCAATATAGTCTCCCATAATAATTTTATTTAGTTTTTTTTAAAATATTAAGACTTTAAAACAACAGTTTTTTCGTACATTATGACGACTGGATTGCAATTTTATTTTTTCTCTGACCTGTATTTGATCTAAAAAAAAAAATCTTGTCTTCAATGTCGCGACACTCAGGCTCTTCGCATTTCTGCCTTAGCCCATATCCCATACAACTATTTTTTTCACATTTTCTCAAACGCCTATAAATTGATTTTATTTTAACTTCGAACATATTTTATCAATTAACTAACTGATCCCTGCTACGCTTCGCAGTGACTGTGACTAATTGCATAACAATTGATATACATTTATGTATGTACAATGTACATATGTGGAAACCATTTTAAAAACAAAAACAAATTTTAAAAATTATTGAGCCTTTAGTCTTAATTTTTTAATTTAAAAAAGTGCATACATGCCCGAGTGTATTAAAAAAAGCAAATCATTCCATCCAAAACACTAAACAGACAGACTTGCAGAATTGCGAGTTCTGCAACCTAAGTTAGTACGCCATAATTATTGGCATTTTGAAAATCTATTCATGTTAACTATAGATTAAACTTTTAATATAAAACGTGATTGCTTTGAACTTACTTCGATTAACAAACACTCCTTCTCAAAAACTCACTGAACAAAATAAAATCTAGATAAACGTTTGGATCAAATGGATTGTACAGTGTGTACTATCAAATGAATTTAAGAGTTTTTTGATTGATATTGCGATTTTTGGGTAATAATTTTATAGAATACCTACATTTTTTTCAAATTTCTGAAATTTTTGTAATTTGAAAATAAAAAAAAAATTAGTCATTAAGTTTTTAAGTTTTTAGAAATTATCAATTTCCCTACGCAACTTTCTTAATTTTTTTTTTCGTAAGAACCTTCTACAAAACATTAGAAAACTTTTGAAAAAAGAAATGAATTAAATCTTTAAAGTCATTCTCAAGTCATGGCGTGACGAAGGGAAATAGGGATTCATTTTTATAGATAAGATGAGGTTTTGAAGTTTTTTGAGAAAATTGTCTTGCTTTTCAGTTATTTACTTAAATCAAGTAAAAATTAATTTTTTGAAAATATATCCTTCTTACATGAGACAGGATATAAATTTTTTTTCAAAATCGTAGATTATTTATTATTTTACTATTGGTAGATACTTATGAAATTATTGTTAACATTTTTTTTTTCCAATAATATTAAAAGAGTATTCATATTAAACTTCATAGAAGCAAAGTCCTAATTAGTTGTTTCAGGTTTTACTTTAAAATTAATATAATGTCAATATTGATACAAAATTCAAAATTCAAAATTTTTTTAATACTTTTGACTTTTTTACAATTTATCATAAATATAATGTCTTTGCATTAATAAACTATTCCTACATCTTTATGTACCTTCAATGTTAGTCATAAAAAACAAGAGCAAGTTCTAGTCCGTGAGATTCATCAGTTTTATTTTAATTTGGACTTAGCTCATTTAGAACTATTTTATAAATAATAAACAATTTATTTCAACATAAATAAATAATTTTGTACGCAATTATTTTTTCAAACAAGCAGATTTTAGCTAAGTTAATTGGTTTAAATGAGAGCTATGAAAAAAAATACTGCGTGATTAATTTTTTAAAAGATTTTCTCAGTAAAATTCGGATAATATGCGATTTGCTTTTATGTTTTTTTTTATGCTTTTATTTAAATTCTGATAATTTAATACGTCTTTTTCAAGATTTTCAAATTTAAAAGATAAAAATAATTTCAAATATCTGAAAAGAGGTAAAAACAAACATTCTTCTTTTAAATAATTTTTAGGACTATCAGAATAGACCTGAGGAAGTACGTAAACAAGTACGTCTATCTAAATATAATTAAAGAAAGAAAGAAATTAGGATTCAACTATTTTGAATTAAAATGTCACGAAAAAAGGAATAAGTAAAGTATTACTATTCTATATATAAAAGTTAAGTATTCAAATCCTAATAGTTTTTCACAATTCGTATTTTTTTATTTTTTGTCATTATTAATTATTATACAAACCTCAAACATAATAATACTACTTTATTAATTTAACTTATTATCAATTCAATTTTATCATATTTGGTCATTCTTTTTCAAGAAATTATAACAAAAGTCTGATAAGAGAATACAAAAAAAAAGAACAGATATTAAATTTGCATTTAATGAAAGCACATCTTATTCTTTTTATATTTTCTTTAACTTGCTTGAAAATTTAATTTCAGATTCAAAGACTTTTCCATTTTCGTTTGCTAACCATAATAATAATTCATTGTGATGACAACGTTGTCGTCTGGAGGAGACACGAGTTGATTGTTGTCGACAAGATGAGTAATTTGAATTTTTGAATAGCAAATACATTATAGATATAGATGTATAGCTATGTACATAGATGTATAGAAGTTTCATTGGGTTTTTTTTTGGTCAAAAAGTCCTATAAGATTTTCATTATGATCACACAAATAAAATGACAGATTATAATAAAGGTTTTTGAAAAAAAAAAAAACATTTGAAATAGTGAATTTGCTAACGTAGTATGTAATTAGGTATAGGTAAGACTTTTTTGTTTAAAGATTCAAAAATCTTGAGTATGTCACTGGAAATGTCAAGGTTATTTCATTTTTAGAGTTATGCCTATACAAAATGACGCAACAGCAATTTCTCTATCGGAATATGCTATAATTTTTACATATGGCAGAAAATATCATTTCTTATTTGACATTTGTGGAGTAAACAAATACAAAACAACAAATCAACAAGACATGAATCACTATCCTCCTCAGGAACGCGGAATAATTGTTTTAATTGATTTCTTGCCGTCATTTGCAAAAATTATAGCATATTCCGATAAGGTGACAAATTTTGCACCCGCCTTGTAAAAACATTAAAAGAAAATTTAGATACAATAATTATTATTTGAGTAAGTCAACAGAATTTATATAATAAAATAAAAACTTTATATAATTACAAACAAAGACAAACTTCAGAAAAAACTTCCAGCTTTCATGATTAGGGTAATGACTCATATTTTATTTTATATGTAGTTAAGTTCTTCTCTACAGTACTAGATAAAAAAAAAATAAAATACATTGTGATAGATTATAGCAAGTAATAAAGATCCGTTCGTACTTGCTGGAGCTTATGCATTTCACGACAATTATATGAGTTCTATAATCTTGTTCGATAAAATTCACATCTGATATTTATCATGAATTCAATTATATGAAGAACAGGGTCATAAACCCACAGGCAAAAAGTCCACAGTAGACTTTTGATCCACTTAGATGGGTTACAAGTCCACAAATCAATTGTGGACTTATAACCCACCCAGATGAGCAAGAAGACAAAAAAAAGGTTCAATGTTCCCTAATTAAAAAAAAGAATTGAGTCATAAGTCCACAAATATTTTCTTGATTTTTTAAAATATTACACAAGGTTCAGTTAAAATTGTGGCCTGCCTGGCGACTGAACATATGTATATTTATATACCCTAAGCACTAAGCAGGCTTGTCAGATTGTGCGATTTATCGCCAAACGGCAATTTGAAATTTCATTTGGCGACACGAAAATCGGTTAGGCGATGTACCTAAAAAAATGCGATATTTTTAGTTTTTGGCGATTTAAGTCTTTTTATTTGAAATTTTAATATTCTAATAATTTTGAACCCTGCGCTGAAAAGCTTTCGGCATTTAATGCTTCAATGTATTAAAAAGATAAAATGGATGAAACAATGAAAACAGTATATTGAACTTATTGAAATAGATTCGGTAAACAAAGGAATTTTCATAAATTTTTAGGTTTTTGTTTAAATAAATGTTACTATCCGATAGAGTTTTTTATATTTATGTAATATATTAAATGTAATCGTTTTTTTGTTTTTTTTTTTTTTAATAAAAGGTTTTTTGATGTAAAAACTCCAAACCTGACAACCCTAAGTGGAAAAACGGAGTTGCCTGAGCGATAGAGAGGGTCGCCCGCACCCTTGTTTTAAGCGAAAAATATATTATTTCTTACTGAACCCTTAAAACACATCTTGAGCTTAAAAAAAGCTCAATAAATGTATTTTTTTTAAATAATAATAAGAATAACAAACTGAACATTGTCATAAATCCGCAATCGATGGGCAAGAAATTGCTGTGGACTTGCTCAAAAGGGTGGGTTAAAAACCCACAATTTTTAGACTTTTAACCCACTTGAGTGGGTCAAAAATCCATTGTGGACTTTAGGCTTGTGGACTTATGACTTTTTTTGTCTTTATTCAATAGATATAAATTCGTTCCTTTTGTATTGTATTGTTTCCCCTAAGGGTTACAAGTCTCCAACCACTCTCCTCTCTTCCCATCCCTCTCTCTTTACTCCTTCTCACAACCTCTTGTGCCTTTATCCACTCTTTCCCCCTCCCTCCATGGTCCATTATATCCCTCATTTTTTCCCCTATTAATATTCCTTCATCTCCGCCTGACCTGGATTTTTCTATTACATGTTCCCACGTCTCTTGCTCACCTTCACACACTCTGCATATTCTCTCTTTTTCTTGTTTCCAGTACCATCTTTCTCTCACTCTCACCTCATTCCCTAGCCTGACTCTCGCTATTCTCTTTGTTCCATCTGCCTTCCATCCTGCTTTCAGATATTGTGGGATCCCCGCGATACCACCTCTTTATACCACCTGTTATATCTAAATTCCTTTATTAGTTCCCGTCTCTCCTTCTCTTGCTCTCTTCTGTCTTCCCATTCTACTCTCCCGTATTCTGTCATACTGTCCTCTGTTCCTTCCCTTCCCCTTGTTCTCTTTCTCCCATGTTCCCACCGTGATCCTCTCCCGCTTCCATCCCCCTCTCTGTCGCTCATCTCCTCTAAACATTCCCTCCCTATTTCGCTTCCTTTTCCACCTGTTAATTTCTCTTCATAATTCCACGCCCTTTTCCCTGCTCTTATCGTTATCTTATCTCTTTTTGTTTCCTCTCTCACCATGTATCCTGGAATTTGCCATTCTACCCCTAGTGTCCATTTGATGTACCTTTCTTGCATTCTTTCCATTTCTTGTCTCTCCTTCCATCCCCATATAAATATATTTAATTATATTTTAAAGATTACGTTTTCTTTTTTTAATGTTTGACCATGGGAAAAACTAACTGATCATTAGAGAAACACCCTGTATTTGAATCAGAATTATATGAATCCCTTTGAAACATCATCATGTTTTACAAAACAAAAATTTACCTATTTATTAAAATAATTGGTATTTTGTAATTCAAAACTAACTTTATGAATAGCTAAGCTATGGTATGTATGTATTGATGTTCATTGTAAACTGTCAGAGTTCAATTCAGTGAAATAGAAAATTAGTCTTTACACATGAGGGAATCCAACGAGCGCTTCATTGGATAGCCGCGTATAAAACCTAATTAACAAAAATGATTGTAAAATCTGATACAATTTATTTTGTTTGTTTTTCATTCTTTTTATTTATTCAATAGACCATTTCTCCATACTCATTCATCAATAAATGGAATTAAATCAATTTTCAGATAAAACAAGAGAAGCATTATCCTTTCTCTAATGACATGGCACACAAAATTCAGAGCGATAGGAAAAAAAAAACCATCATTTCACACCCGCAAACTGCTGTTACCATTGACGCTATAATATCGTAACACCCGCTGTTTATTGTATACATACATATATGTATATGTATATTGTATATAAACGAAAACTAATCAATTTCGGGTGATAGATGAGATTTTATTTAGTTACAGTTTCTGGAATTACAGATTTAAGTTTTTTTTTTCAGTTTGATGTTATGTACATAGGTATTGAAAAGAAGAGAGTCAAAGGGATGGATGTTTTTTATTTTTTGTCGAGTGGTTAACTAATGTTTATTTAAGTCACGTTATGTCAAGTGAATAAATATAGTGCTTCATCTGCTTTGGTAGAAAAACTTAAATAAATTAATTTTAAATAAAAAAAAAATAAACATTAGATATTTTTTTATCAAAATTATTCACTTGATGAATTATATAATTAAATGCACGACTGAATCGCACGTCCTTGCTTTCATGTACAATCGCATTACATTGATGTGGTTTTAAAGTCTGAGTATATAAAATTTAAGTATTCATATGATTTTAAAATAAATAATTTAGTAATGGGGTCTTTATTTAAGCCAACTCCCAAAAACATAGTTTATTTTAAAGAGATGTTATATTCAATATTTCAAAATATTAATATTCTCCAGTCACGTGCTTAAAGCTTATGAAACATTTTTTTTCTTAAATATTTTATCAAGAAACGCTTCCTTATAAACTCCTTTAACAGGAACTCCTAAAAAGAAATAAAGAAAAAATTACATTTATTATGTCCCTGGCTTTAGGTACTTTCCCTCATCAAATGCATTATATTTTAAAAATGTAAATAACTTTGAAAAATCTATTAATGAAGCTAAAGAAATAAAAACAATGGTATCTAATGCCCAGCGAGCTTATTTTTAGAGGTAAAAAAAGTTGAGGTAAATGAACGTTAAGTGACTGTCCCAAGCAAAATTGTAATTTACGTGACAAAACAGAAATTGTTAAAAAAAATTGAAATGAATTGGAAGATTTAATTGCCAAGGTCACCTCAATAACGGAATCTGTTGGTTAGTTTCAAAATTGTTTGCAAAAAGTAAAAAAAAATATCAGTGGTGCATTTTCTGTACTAATTATAAACCATTTTAACTAATTAATCAATAAATGTCAGATCTTTCCTTGTAACGGTAAGTTGACCCTATTCTACATTGAGTAACTTAAAGTACTGAATTCCAAAAAGAACAGGAATCCCTTTGGACTCAATAGGTTGTCAAATAGGTTGTCCTGGTAGGGAAGCGCGGTAGGCATGCTTGCAAACGCGCGTGCTAGCTCGACGGCGGCGGCGTCGTGGGCTCTTGCGCTACTACCGGACCCGTTCAAATTGACATGCCTGGGAATATTATCTTTTATAAACACACTAATAACCAAACTCACATGAATCCTGATAACCAATTGTATATCCTACTCTGAATTATGTTTGGAAACTATAGCTGCTATTAGTTTCCACTGCGTATCCCTCCCTCAGTTGAGTTCAATGAACTTCAACCATCCTTGGCTGATGCCTCGCAAAATATCTTTGCATCAGGTCCTAAAAGTACTCCGAGTGAACACTTAAGAATCACTCAATATCCGCCGAATATAAATCCTCCTCATTGTACGCCCCCTTTTTGCACTCAAAGGAAATTTACCACATCATCAAAAATTTATCTTCATTCAGAAAAATAACCAAAATCGAAAACTGAATATTTGAATTTCATTTTAATCTTCAATTCATTAAGTTATATCTAATCTTTTAAATTCTATAAAACAATTTAATAATTCATTATTTACTCTTTCTGTGAATTACTTTGATATTAGTCTTAATAAAATTTTAATTTAGTTGATAAGGCCATATTTTATTTATTTAAAACGATGATTGTGATCTGGGATATTTGTCTAAAATTTTAACAATTTAATCCGTCGAACATATACGTTGGTATCTATGAACTTGATTTCAAATGGATTGAGACTGAGCTAATCATAACGAGAGCTTTATTGTTGGGATTAATATTGCGTGCTACGTAATCCTCTTGATGTAAATTATGCTTTGCAGATTAGGTGAGAATAATTTTTTTTCTGCAAACATGGTACAGAGCATGTGGCCATGTGGGCAGAAAAAAAATTATTCTCACTCTCTTAGTGATATAGAGAGAGCGAGATTGCAAAATCACGGAAAGAGCTCACACAAAATTGTAACAACTGGCGTTGTTATGATGTTGATGGTTAGATGACTTATATTGTTTTTAAAAAAGGCAGCCTACGCTTTTCAGGTGAAGGCAACTGATAGGTTTTATCGACAACGGGATCTTGAGTCTCTTATCGATTTGATCGTCGATTTGATACAGACCAATTTGTAGATAGGTAATCGCACGTTTCGGAAGTTGCCTCAGGGTATTGGACAATTGGATGACGTTTTCGTTTATCTGGCTGAGATTTTTACAGATGCTGGTCGATAAAGGTACACATTGCGGTGTAATCGTCCACTGAGCATGTGTGAGCGTGGTTTTTTTATTGGTTTCGTTTTTAGTAAAGTTCGGCGTTTTACACTCGTGGACTTCTTGGAAAAGGTGCCCTGAGGTAACTGGAGCGTCTTGTTAGATGGTTGGTTAGCTTTCTAGGGCGTTCTCTGGCTTAGTAGGTTCCTCAAGCTCGAGAGGTAAAAAGAAACGCTTCTACGAGTCTTGTGGACCTGCTTAACAATATTGCTAGGATGTTGCTAAGTTGCCTATAGACCCCGCCCAAGTAGGGATTGTTTAGTGTTCGTGGCCGAGAGTAGGAGTAGTAGAGATTCTGCTGCGTCCCCCACTGCACGTGGTGTTGTCCATAATCGCAGAGTTGTTCCCTATGAACTAAGTTATTATAGGATTTTAATCAGTTCTTTTGACGAAACCAATAAAAAGAATTAAATTTAAATTTTACCTTTTCTCTCAGCTATAAATTAAAATTGTGCTAGGATATTATGTTACTTTAAATCCCCTTGAATGGGATTACTTAGAAAACTTTCACTCACGGCCAGAATCGTAAATGAAAAGGGAGATATCTATCAGGAAATGACTCGATGGGTTATGTTCATAATGTCTTCTATACTCTCCTACACCTAACGAAAGGTAGTCAGCTTATCACATTTGGATATCCAAATGTCTAACTTACAGGGTGAGGCGATATTATTTTTTTGGCCACGCGGCCACTATGCGGTATAGAAGAATGGACCAATGGTATTTATGTGTCGTTATTGAATAATGTCTGAAGAATCCTTACAGCCTTTAAAACCTTTAAACAGAACACTAATTCACCACACCAAAAAAGGTACATAGGTTTAAAAAAAAACATAATTTAAAATAATTTTTGCACTTCATTGGAGTATCATTCCATTAGACATTTTTTGATAAACATTTATTTTTTTTTTAAAGAAAAATACATTTTCCGCCTGTCTAATTTCCTTAAAGAAAATCATTTCTTTGCCATGGAAATCACATCACCCAATCCCTCGATGAAATTGAGAAACAGAGTCAAATGCATAACGTTCAGGCGTGCGGACAGAGCAATTGAATAATATTTGGTGTTACCCCTATTAAATTTAATTGTTTGCAAAACATCTGCTACCGACTTGGGTTATATAGAATATAGAGGTTATAACCCCAAGAAGAAGACCGGACCGAACGACAAAGTGGGTCAGGGCCAACAACCTTCCTCCTCCCGTACATAACCCTAAACAAATATTTCTCAAGTATAATTTCCATAAGAAAGGGTTAATTTTTGCTAAACAACAACTACAATAACAACAACAATAACAACAAGAACTAGGTACTATACAGCAACTTGTTCTCCAAAAATATTATCAACAAAACACTTAAAAACTGAAGTCCTGTGCGTTTTCGGAAGGTCACCATTTAGAGGGATGATGGCAATGACGATAGAGAATCTCCCGCCTTCTTGCGTGTTTTTGGGTGTTTGGAATCCCAATTCCATCCGTGCGTCGTCGTTGTCGTCTGTCCACCCGTCCACCCATCCGGCTATCCATAGACCGTAGGCAGGAAATGAAAGAAATATTTATTTTTATTGTCAGTCCTAAGAGTTCAAAAGGCATAAGACGTTTTCGACACAAGCTGTTCATTTCAAGTGATATCGTTTGAAAAAGGGAGAGAGAGAGAGAGGAGAGAGAGACTTTCAACGAGTTCAAGTAGTTGTATAAAGTAATTTTAAATCGAAATCGAACGTGTAGAAGTTGGGCAAAATGTTTTATGGGTACTTTGGGGCTGACTTAATGTTATAAAAGCTGTGTTTTCTTGTATTTTTGTTAAATGGTTGTGTCATGACCACAATAAAGTTTTTATATTTATTTTAGAATAAAAAAAATAAAGAGAAAAGATGAAGAATGAAATAGTTTTGAAGCAATTAAGTTGGAGAATTTTGGAAGAAGAGATTAATATTGACATTGGTAAATTAACTTAATCGAATATGAGAATTTAAATTCGATGACCTTCTGAATGTTAAGATTTGCTAAAATCTTGAATCAATTCATTAATGATTTATCTCATAAAAGTTTCGAAAAACTGCGTAAATATAATTTAATAACAAGGTTTTAAAAGAAGATTGATAGAAACAAATTTGGAAACTGAAACTACTTTGCTTCTTTAGTTGAATTTTACACATTCAGACATTCAATATACATAGAGTTATGCGATTTCTAAAAACTAACGAAAGGTTTGAAATATTCAATAATAATTATGAACTTTTAGTGAGATTAAAAATAACCGTTGACCTTTATTTCCAACCGGTTTCTGACTTAAAGATATATTTAGTTCTCGAATTTCATTTTGGGCTTGACCTTAATTTTTTTTTTTAAATTATTTTTTGTTGTCTTTTGTTAAGATTTGTTATTTAATTTCAAAAACGAATTTTATGTGGTCTTCGTACGACTCCTGCTGCTACATTAGACATTCTGTTCCATCTAACACCTCTCGATATATTTTGCAAAGAAACGGCTGCAAGCACATCTTAAAGCTTCCTCACAGGGGACCAATAATGAAATTAGCCACTCCATCATTCTGAACTCTTTCAGATCACTTCAAAGTATTACAGACTACACCATCCTAAATCTACAGTTCGATAAAAACGTTCATGTTACTATCCCTTCTAGACCTCTTTGGGAGGACTTAGCGTTCTTAGATGGTAAACTTCAAAAACTAATGATGTGGTTGGTGGAGGTGTGTACTCAGACAGACTGAAATGAAGTCTCTCCTTTCGTCTTCTCAATCATTGTAGCGTGTTTCAGGCTGTCTTTGCTCAAGGACAACATGATATCAAGAACAGATATCCGCATCTTCTCAGATAGCTAGGCAGCCATTAAATCTCTGCATTCTGCCTCTTCAAACTTAAAAACAGCCCCGATCATCATGTCGATCATCTCTCATAGAGATGGCAAAAAAGTTCAACATTCACCTTTGCTGGGTGCCGGGTCATAGGGACATTCCAGGTAATTGTAAAGCAGACGAACTCCAATATCGTCCATCGGGCAAACATTGGTATACCCATCGCTACATGTAAACTCATGCTTAAGCAAGATGCAATAGAGAAAACAAACCTCATCAGGTGGAACAACATCGCCACATGTCAGATTACAAAACAAACAAATCTGGCCTCCTGAATCTGAAGCGCTCTAAGAGTTTGATATCTCTAAGCAGATTGCATATTAGCTCCGTTTATAGGTGTCATAACCGGACACTGTCTAATAGGCAAGCACGCAATGAGGATTGGAGTATTTTTCAATGACTTTTGCAGAAGCTGTATGGATGAGGAAGAGTATAAGAATCGATTCCTCACCTTCTTTGTACATGTCCTGCTCTATCTCAAAGACGTAGCCTCCACTTAGGAGAATTCTACTACAATGATCCTAGTGATCTGGCAAGTCATGATATCAGTACAGTCTCGCGCGCTTTGTAAGAGGCTCTAAGTGGTTCAACGAGTAGGAAGTAGTCTTCTTGATTCTTGTGGTATCACAATCGGCTAACCTAGGGTCTAAGTGTGTTAAGCTTCTCTCCTAACAGCCATGTAAACCGAACCTAACCTTATATTTCATTAAAAATAAAGGGGAATGATCAACCTTAATACGTTTCCATAGAAAATAAATCAAAAATTCAAAAAATAATATTTAATAAAATTATTTCACTCAAAAGGGAGTGAAAAATATAATGTATATATATCAAAGCACATTGGTGTAGGCTGAGTCGAGAAAAGAATAAAATGGTGTGGGAGTGGGGTCTATATCCCCCGATTTTTTTTTTAAATTGGCTTGAATTAGAAAATAGATTATTAATAATTAACAGCATAACTTATAATTTTATGTCATATACCTGTTTTTAAAGCCAGAAGTCCACTTATTTAAATTCTGTTTTTAAATAAAAATATTTAAGTAAACAGTTTTAGAATAATGAATTTTAAAACTCAAATTAAAAAATAAAATTATTAAAATTTTATTGAAACTAATTCTGTTCAAAATCTAAGTTATTAAGTAGAATTTTTGTTTTTAAAATTCAATGCTCTTATCAATTTTTAGTCAAACACTAAAAACCAGATGCTTAATGTGTTAATATCTTCTAGTTTTTAAGAAAATCGAAAATAACAAAAATAAGTTTTCTTTAATTTGACTTCCATTTTACTCTGTTATTCGAGTTGCTTATTTTCACTTAGAAAGCATCTGGTTTTTAGTGTTTGACTAAAAAATGGAAAATATCGCAATGACATAGGATTACTAATAATGCAACAAACTCTTATAACTTTTCCTCTAAATGTACTCGTAACATTTAATGGGATCTAAATGACGGATGAACGATACGAAAAAAGATCAGTATAATTTAACATAACCAAAGCCTAGTACTCAGAGTCAACGCAAGGAAGGTGTTTACGAGCTTTTTTGTTCATGAGTTTGATGACTCGTGATTCACCACGAAAATAAAACGAATAAGAACGAGTATACCTTTGTAAACGAGTTAAATGGGTTCGAATAAAAACGAGTCAAGCGCTCATGAACAATGTGTGCACGATCAATATGCTCGAAAATGTGCTCGACTTAAAAGATGTGTGTGCTGTGTATTTGAGGTTGACGGTTGATGAGTATTGGGTAAGCTAGACTCTATGGATTTTGTGGTTTTCATTTGAATTTTTCAGTGTTACATTTTAATAAGCTGAAGCAGATATATAGAGATGTTTCTGAACAATGATCCTTTAAGTTAAGATGAATGAAAATAATGGATTTGTTTTAGATTTTTGTTATTGATTAAATCAAATAAAATCATGACAGGAACTTGAAGTCAAAACAGAATAAAATGAAATGAAGAAATAAAAGTAAATGAACAAAAATAAATATTACGCATAACAAAAAAAATAAATAAAAAAACACTTGAAACACTTTTATATATATATTTATTTCGTTAAAAAAAAAAAAAATTACAGTGTGTTATCGCACAATTTACATATTTTAAAGTACAGAGATTTGGTTTACAAAATATAAATCTTTCTACTGAATAATTTATAATAAAACTTTATGTTAAATATAGTAGGCAGTAAAAAAGAAAACCATTTTTGAGGAAACAACGATTAAAACCTCAATTTAAATTATAAAAAAAAAAAAAAATATATATATACATATATGTACATAAATGGATAAATAAATTTATTAACAAATTAATAAATAAGCAAATATATCAATCAATAAATAAATAAATGAATAGATAAATGAATAAATAGATGAATAAATAAATAAATAAATACATAAATAAATAAATATAAATAAATAAATAAATATATAAATAAATAAATAAATAAACAGGTAAATAAACAAATAAATTAACATACATTCACTGGGAAATTTAAAAATTTGATAAACAAAAATTTCTATAGAAACATATGTATTTGCAATTTAATTGTTTAATAAAATGAATACATAATAAGTATAACAAAAAAAAATAATAAATACAAACTGACTTGTATTATGTCTGAAAATCAATACCTAGTTGATTTATAAGAGGATTCTGTGGGATGTCACATCTGAGTTTAAAATCATTTTTAAAATTTTGCTCTGAGATATTTGTAATTTTTTAATGTGACATTGAGCACATTTACCCCAAATCTGGCATCCATATAGAAGTATTGCTTGGAAAATAGTTTTGTGTATGATTACTTTATTTTCATTCGAAAGTATAGAATTTCGATTTATGAATGGATACAACATTTTGATTGCAATATTTATTTTTTTAATTGTTCGCATATTGTGTTCTTTAAAAGTAAGTTTACTGTCAAGGTATATGCCCAAGTATTTTACCGAAGGCTCCCACATTATGGGGTGTCCATTAATAATAAGCTGATTAGCCGGAAGTAAGCAAGGTTTTCTTTTCCGAGTAAAAAAGATTGCTTGGATCTTTTCGGCATTGAGCTTTATTTTCCACTTTGTGTAATAATTTTGCAATATTTTAGCCGCATTTTTTAAATTTGTCTCAATATTAAGACCAAATTCATGCGACGAAAGAATTGCTGTGTCATCGGCATATATTGCTATATCGCAGTTAGGAAGTGTTGGGAAATCGGATGTGTATAAATTGTATAACACTGGTCCGAGAACCGAGCACTGAGGTACACCAGCAGAGAAATTTATTAAATCGGACACCCCGCCATTAATATGTACCTTGAAACATCTGTTTGCAACAAAGCTTTGTACTATTTTACAAAGATATGGAGGAAAATTATAATTTATCATTTTATATGTGAGCCCCTTATGCCACACTGAATCGAATGCTTTTTCAATGTCCAACAGAATCATACCTGTCGATTTACCTATTGCACGGTTCCTTTTAACTATATTGCATATTCTTAGAACTTGATGCGGGGTTCCATGATTTTGTCTAAAACCGAACTGTTCATCTGGATATATTTTCTTATCATCAATTATTTTTATAATTTTTTCCTTCAGAATTTTTTCGTAAATTTTACTTACCGAACTTAGCAAACTAATTGGTCTATAACTTTGGATTCTATCGGAAGGTTTTCCTGCTTTTGGTATTGGGATAACCTTTGCAAGTTTCCAAGCATCTGGAAAGTATTGTATTTTAAGGCAAGCGTTAAAAATATTAGTAAGGAACCTAACTCCTTCCCTCGGTAATTTCTTTAGGTATATATTTCTTATTTGGTCGTTTCCACCCGTTTTTTTTATAAGCACATTATTTAAGAAATCTTTGGTGTCTACCTCAGTTATGAATTCACTTGGCGGTGTTACGTGGCTAATCATATTAAATGACTGTAAGGTGTTATCTACCATAATGTTAGTGTTTGTATCTCCTAAATTCTGAGATACAAGATGATTTTGGGAGAAACTGGATGCAAATGCTTTCGCCTTTTCAGTGTCTGTATAGAACGTATTTAAATGATTTTTAAGACATGGTATTTGCTTGCTTTTATTTTGTACAACTTTGACAATGTTCCAGAACGGTTTTGAACCCTTGTCTAAAGTTTTAAGTTTATTATTCCATTCTTTATTTCTATGGTCTTGAATACTTTTGTTTATTTTTTTATTTAACTGTGCTACTTGAATTCGCCAAGCAGGTTGACGATATCTTTGCCAATTTCGCCTAAACATATTTCTTATTCTTATATATTCCATAATATGAGGTGGTATTTTTGTACCGTTGTGTTTTACAGCGACTCTAGGAATATTATTATTGGCCGAGCTAAGGACATGGTCGGAAAACTGTTGTACGAGAGAGTCTACGTCCTCTTTGCTAGTACTAGTTTCAAGGTTCGTAGGAATTGTTCGAAGTTTTCTTTTAACTTCCCTCCGAAAACTTGGCCAATTTGCATTTTTTAAGTCCTGAAAATATTGCACATTTTGTTCACCCGACCAACGAACATTAGAGATAACCGGATTATGATCAGAGCCAAGTTCGTTTAAAGAAATTGGTTGAGACATAAGACCAGGAACATTAGTTACATATAAGTCAATCACAGAGGGACTTCCACGCGAACTAGCTGGGAAGTAAGTGGGATTAGGTGGAAACTTAATGGAAACAGGCAACATAATAGTTATATCATTTAAGACGTTTCCCCAGGAGTTTGCTCTAGTACAGCCCCAATTCTTATGCTTGCAATTTAGATCACCTCCTATGATAAATGCACAGTTCATACTAAACAATTTCCTAAAATCAGTTTTTAGTGCAGCCCTTCTCTCATCAGGTGTTAAACCACTTGCAATTTTTCCAGGAAAATATACACAATAAATTTTGAGTTTCCTCTGGTTATGTAAAGTTACTTCAATTCCTATATTTTCTATATACCGAGTCTGTACGCAAGCCAAAAGCTTATGTTGAATTGATCGCTTGATTAAAATTGCGACGCCCCCACCTCTTCTATTTTCCCTATCTACTCGATAGCATTTATAATCGGAAGTAGAGATTCGAATTTCGGATTTCAACCAAGTTTCAGTTACTAGCGCAATGTCAATTTTTTTGTTATTTAGAAAATTAACAAATTCTACATTTTTCTTACGAATGCCTTTGGCATTCCATGTAATGATATTCATAGTATTATTTAAATTACTTAACATTATTATAAAGAAACTTAGTGGCTAATTGCGCGATAACATTAAATTGATCTAGTTTAGATTTACATGTACCTAGTTTAGAGATCATCTCCATTACGAGCGAATTCAGTTCGTCCATCGAGAATAATTCCCCACATGGGTTGGTAGCTGATGTGTTGTTATTGTTTGCAATCGGTGGTATTGCAGTTACAGCTGTTGAAGTAGAAGGGTACTCCCACGCTTTTGGGCGAGAGATGTTGTTGTTGTTGTTGTTCGCTTCGACTCGCTTCGTATTGGGACGTATAGGAAGGGTCGGGAAATCGCTCAATGACTTCAGTGGAATACTGGTGTTCGGATTCTGAGTGTTGTTGCTGTTATGCCTTGGCGAAGGCCGAAGAGCTTTTGTTTTTTGTCTCATTTGTAAGAAACTGGTTCTGCTCGCGCATGCGCTGTCTGTAGATTGATGACTACCGTGACAGTTCGCGCATTTTTGAATATTTGTGTTGATGCAATCTGCAGTCTTGTGATGACCAGCGCAGATGGCACAATAGGTCTTTACTTGGCAGTTTTTCTCACCATGTCCAAACATCTGGCAGTTTCGACACTGCGTTACTCTATTCTTTTGATGGCGATGAAAACTCCAGTTAATTTGGGTGTGGAAGATGGAACGAATATTTTTTTTTAAATAATTAAGTTTAACTGAACCATTTTCCAGAGAAATTATATAAAAGGTGTCAGTGTATTTTTCATACTTTTTTGTTATCATTTTAGTTTCTTTGCACTTGAGTCCAAGTCTTATAAGTTCGGTTTTTAGCTTGGTGGTATCATACGCTTCTAAGCCAAAGAGTACAACTTTGAACGACTTTTCGCTTCTCAAATCATGGGTGAAAAATTGACAGTTTTCTGATTTTAATTTATCAAGAACAGACTTATACGATTCCATAGTTTCGCACAGGATTTTTACACCAATAGATATTTTTTTAATACAGTAATCAGATACACTCATGGATTGCATACACTTTTAAATACATTTTTACATGGTTTACATGCCACAACGTCGGGTGTTATTTCAACGTTTTCATTTCTTACGGCCTTACTTCGCCCGTTTCGTTTATCAGAAATAGTTAAAACATTTAAAGCTGGTTTCCTTTCTCGTTATGCTGTTTTCCTTTCTCGTTATTGATCATATCTTTTTGTAGCGAAGTATAACCGATTGCTATAATAATAAGAAAGGAAGCATATATGCGGAAGAGTGGCCAGTTCAGAGATATGGGTATTTAAGATATAACCATATGGAGTAGTTAAAAATTTCTTAAACTAAAAGTACAATACAATTGTTTCCAAAGTGTTATATCTCACAGCGCAAAATACAAAATTTTCGAAGCAGTAGCTAAGCACATTAACTACCTACACATTTAATATGTGGTAATATCATTGGCGTTTTCATTTTTGTTTAGTTCTGCACATCTCTGTCAAAATCGAGGTATTATAGTGAGAAAATGATGGATCCAGTGCCCCTTTACTTGTCCTACTTTAATATTGTATTGTTGTTTCTAATGAGGACTCTGTACACTTCATAGAAGTACGCCATGCTTTCAAAGATATAAGAAGGAGCTGCTTTGGGAAATCCAGTATTACAGTCGATGAAGTTAAAAGCTCCTTAAACGAACCTGATTGGTTTTCTGGTTTTCTTTAGCAAATTTAGCGACCTCGTACGACGTTTTAAAACGTTACAAGTTACCAAACAGACACATTGGCGTATAATTTTATATGATTAAGTACAATTTTAAAGCATCAACCTTTAAGCTAGGTCAATAACAGAATTTTCCTTATTTTAAACGAGTAGCATCGTACTAGCTAACTAACTTTGTAACATTTTATGAAACTTAAAATCCCCAAATGCCTTATTAATCTCTTTAATACCACACTAGCTCCAAATGTCACTTTGACAATTACAAATGTGAAAATGGTATGTTTTCGATAACTTTTTTGCATCAACTGCCACATGTTTTAGGCGTGGCCAACTGGAGATTTATTAAATACTTTAAATATCAAATATTAATATACTTAACAATTTTCTACTTTATTTTATTGCTGAACAAAGTCGAACTACACAGATAATGAAATTATTATAGAATGAGAGAATTAATCTTGTCATCAAGTCTCTCATCATTTTTCTATGTTCTTAATTTGTTTCACCTTGGGAAAGATAATTTTCCGGTCAACACCTTTTTCTTTTCTTTTTTTTTGTCTTCTTTTTTTAATTATTAATGAATATTCATGTAGTTTTTTAGTATGCACATAAACTTAAGCATACAAAATGAAAAATGGGTCTAGAATGAGATCATCAGTTCGGGCAGAAGAAATATAATATACAAAAAAAAAAGGACGAAGCACCAAACCAAAACCATAACAATAAGGACCAGAAGGATGAGGACGACGACGGACGAACCGAACGGTCCAAACGTGACGAAAAAAAAAAATGAAAATGAGCGAGAGCTAAATGTAATTAAGTTGAGAATGCTCTACATTTTTTTTGCTTTGCAATTTTTATTTTCCTATTTCACCTTGAGCTCGGGCCACCGCAAATGTAGTCCAGTTTTGATCCACCTATCTTCTGTTTGCCCCTCATTCCTCATCCTTCATACTGGATGCCCCGGCACCGGCCGGCCCAGCTCAGGGGTCAGGTGTGTTTTTTTGGGTAGGAAATCATAAATTTGCCTCGGGCATCTTTCCATTTGGTGCAAATAAAATGAAGGAAAGAATAAATGTATTATTTTGGAAAATATGCCGCCTCATCCTAGGAATTACAAGTACCTCTACTGGCCGTGGTACGCTGCCCGGACGCCGCCGCCGAGCTAGAGTCGCTTAAAGCATTGTTCTGAAGCGGTTCCATTTGGTGGTAGCTAGAGCTGGGACTGGAACGGGCGGGATTATGTACCTTCCTATATACATCTACCCATCTGAGAAACCCTCAGATTTTTCTGAAAAGACGGTTTGGTGGCGGTTTGACTGGAGGGGTTGGGTTCGGATTCAGAATCGGAAGGCAGTATCTGGTACTCGTATCTCTCGTTCTCGTGTTGGTTTTGAAATAGTTGCAGTTTTCTAGGATATTCTTTCTTTTTTTTTTTTTTTTTTTTTTACTTTCAGGATGATAAATTAGTTTCTGGTTTTGGGATGAAAGCAGAATGGATGAGAGGAGTTATGTCGGTGGAGGGGTTGTGAGGATGGCTGTGGTTGTTGGATGTTGCGGAATTCTTTTCAGGGGCTGCTTCTTTTTTTATTGGTTTCATTTTACTATTTTTTATGACTTTGTTCTACTAAGCACTTGGCGGGTGAATTACAAGCGCAATTTCACAATTTTATTTGTTTGAGGATTTTGTCCGTATAGTAGCTATATAGTCTTTTTTTTAATATTTTTTTATATATATTTTTCTTCCGTTTTTTTTTTTTTTTTTGTGTCCTGTTATTCTTTTACTGTTTGTTTGGTGGAGCTTGTTTTGTGCAGGGATTTGCGATGAGTTGCTGTTTGTAATTGGACTTGTGATTTGCGGTGGTGATTGCTACCTACTTTTGAAGTGTTTTTCTCAGTTTGGTGATGGTGGTGCGGTAAAGGGTTTGAAAAGATGGAATGAAAAAAATAAAAATTTTTATATATACACACACACATTACATACATACATCATAGACTAGACGTAAATGGGGCTTGTATGTACATATGTAGGTATGTATATGATGGATTGGATCATTTTCGGATTGAGTTGTCCAATTTGAAAAGGATGAAGTGGTGTTCTTTTTACATCTAACACTTTGAGAATAGATTCAACTGTAAGAGAAATAAGATGTTAAAATCAAACTGTTCGTAATGTATGTAGCTATTTGCAATATACATGTTGGTATACTGATGACAAGACATTTTTATCATTGGGAAATATAACTGAAAAGTATTTCTTCGGACTATTTTTTTTTCTCTGAAGGATGTATTTAAAAAATATATGTATAATTACGCCACATATATGGGATAACTCTTAAATATTTTTAATTACACGATAAACCTGTAAATATGTATTTCCATAATGTAATTTTTTTGGCAGATACTTGAAACTCGATATTATTGCAATTATAGAGCTGTCAACTAGACGATAAAATTATAGGTCTTGTAGGTACTCATCTTGCTTCTCTGAAACTATCTAACTTAAAGCATCCGGAACGTGAAAGACTCCAGATAAGTATATTTTGGACTGAAATGTATCGAGACTGATGAGTACAAATGAGATCACGGGACGAAATGCCTAAATTTTTGTAAACTAAAGGCCAAGCTATTTTGAATCAATAATTCAACAAGTCCAATTAAAATAGTGCTAAGTCTTCTGCTTGGCTGATGTATTTCAGTAGTGAGCCATCATTATATGGCGCCGATGCCGAGACAATGATGAAATTTTTCTATTACTACAAGAAAGATACGCATCGTGGCTAGAGCTTATTAATTTTAACATTACGAGCGAAGTTTAATAAAAAATCTAAAAAGAGGCTAGGTATGACCCACACTGGTAATTTCCCATTGGTGCCCTTGGAAACTGGATACCCGCGATGTTTTGTTATAAGAAAATTCCCAATTCAAAATTCTAAAGACCTTATCAGGGGTTAAATATGCTTCAAGTGAAAACCAAATTTGGGGCGTATTATATTTTTAACTATTTTAGTTGTATTTTTGTCATTTCAATTTTTTTAAAAGTCCTATCCATTCTTTGTAACAGCATTGTGAGTAAAATACAATTATCCCGGAGTCGATTACATTGTTTGTTTTCGAGATATTCAGGCCGAAAACCATTTTTGAACAATTTTTCGTTAAAATTATAACGTAAACTTTGTATAACGTAAACTATTTAAACCTTAATAACGGGTGGTTAAATTTTAAGGGTCGATGTTGAATGTGAACCACACCTTCTCTCTTCTATATACCTCCCCACCGTACGTCTTATGGCTCTAATGAACCAATCTCCCGTATGCTGCGGAGTGTTAACTTATACTCAAGCAACTTCGATTTTAACCTCAGCACCCCTTGTCTAAAACTCCGTCTCCTGAATCATCCTCCTCACTAACCACAAGTAGCTATAAGTTTCTTAGTTCTTAAGTTAGATTAAACATTAGCTTGTAATTAAGCCGAATAAATGGGGGTATTTCCCCCACCAAAATTAAAAAATTAAAATTAAAATTAAATTAAACGTCAAGTTTTTTTCTGCATTTCATTTGACATTTCTCAATTTCAGACTAATTCAATTGACCATTTCAAGCGTCGTCAATGGTCAGAATGGTTGCAAGAAATGGCAACAGTGTTTGATCAATTTTCGAAGAAAATCATCTTCAGTGATGAGCCACATTTTCACCTCAGTGGATTCGTCAATAAGCAGAATTGCCGCATTTGGGCGAATGATAATCCAAGAGTGACTGTCGAAATACCAATGCACCCACAAAGAGTGACTATTTGGTGCGGTGGCATCATTGGGCCGTATTTTTTCCAAAATGAGGCCGGTCAGGCAGTTACTGTGAATGGTGTTCGCTATCGTGAGATGATAACGAACTTTTTATGGCCCGAATTGGAAGATATGGATATGGACGATATGTGGTTTCAATAGGACGGTGCCACTTGCCACACAGCTAACGCAACAATGGCTCTTTTGCGCGACAAATTCAATGGCCGTGTTATCTCACGTGGTGGCGATGTCAATTGGCCGCCAAGATCATGTGATTTTCTTTGGGGTTATTTGAAAGAAAAGGTGTATACGTCGATAACTTAGCAATAATTCAATAGCTAAAGGACGAGATAATTCGGCACATTAACGGCATAGAACCTCAATTATGCCTCAGCGTCATCGAAAATTTGGACCATCGGATGGAGGTGTGCCGCCGAAGTCGCGGCAGCCATTTGGCCGATATTTTGTTCCATACATAATTGAACCATACCAATATTATCATAATAAAAAGAAATTACAATAATTTTCTAAATAATTTGTGTTGTATTCAAAATCAACATCGGCCCTTAAAATTTAACCACCCTTTAATTACACTTTGTTATCAATAAAAAAAAAAACAAAAACCGAAAGTTTTTTTTGATATGTAATACAAATTCAATATACTACCAAAATACGTCAGCCAAGTAAAAGACTTAGCACTATTTTAATTGGACTTGTTCAATTATTGATTCAAAATAGCCCGAAGTTAATTTTAACTTAGATGATTTACTTCGAACGCATTTTGATTGAACTTGTCTATAATCATCAGCGAATGCGACTGATGATAAAGAGTGTTATCTTCATCTTGCAGGTCATGCAGCTTCCAATAAGGCCCAAAATGCAAGTCATTGTTTTGGTTAAGCGCGAAGTAGAAAAAGATTTGATATCGCGACGGTGGTTTGTCATTAAACGCAAGGGTACAAAGTTAATTGTGTGCGGGCAAGAGAACAAAACAAAACACGAAAAATTAATTTGTTCAATCGATGCACTATTCAGCGCGAGGTGAAAGCTGAGTTTACACCAATTGGAACAAAAAGGATGTTATATTTCCATTATCGGCATTCATAGATTTTTCATCTTTTTGGATAAAATAGCTTTTGTATACATCTAACTGTCTCGCATCTTTCGTCGAACTAATTTTAAATTGTGTTTTGTTATGTTAAAGTGGTCGTCATTTAGTAGATACATAATTAGCTATAGAGCTGAAGGTCTACAGATGATCAGTCGTGTTCGCTGATGATTATAGACAAGTTCTATCGAAACGCGTTCGAGGCAAATCAATTTAAGATAAAAATAACTTCGGTTTTTGTTTTTATTTTTTATTGATAACAAAGTGTAATCAATAAGGGTTTAATAGTGTTATATATTAATTTTTAAGTTGTTTTGTTTTGCAAATTTGTTGGTTTTAAAAAAAAGCCATCAATTGAGTGTTCCTAAAAATTTTATCAGTTATTCACTACGTCATTGTGTGTAGAATGGAAATCAGTGTTTGTTCTCAAGATATTCGAGCCGAAAAACATTTTCCTACAATTTTTGTATTTTCTGGTAGTTTTTTATTTTTGTTTTAAGAAAAAAAACTCTCAATTGATTTTTTTTAAATTATAAAAGTTGGCTTGGAAGAAGGCGGATTTGTCCAATATTATTTTATGAAATTTTTTCTCTTTCATCATACAACTCGATATACATTTCTTTCTTATCGTTAGAGCCATTTCGGAAGGCCAAGAAACAATAAAAATGGGCGTAACAGTGGGCGGATTTTCCCAAAACTGCTAGCTTTATCCAAATTGTAAGACCCATTATCGAGAACCCAATTTATAAGAAAAGAGGGTGTGACAGTGGGCGGATTTTACTTAATCTATTTTTTTTTTATTTTTTCTCATTTATAGAAATAAATTGTGAATATTTCATCCAAATCGTTAGAGCCATACATATAATAATGTATAAATATATACTCATTTAAAGTAATAATATGTAATGTCAAAATCTCGAAAATTGTTAATTTTACAAGAATTTCGGGTTGAAACAACATGACATCTTCTTAAATCAATTTTATCAAAATCGTACCGTGTTAATTTAACCACGAATATATGTAATGTTATTGGTTATTGTTGTGGTTTCTGAGTTTTCTGAATCTGTACATTGGAAAATGCTACTTGTTAAATTTTTACGTAATTTTCTTCTTGAGTTTTGAAATAAAAATAAAAATAGATTTTCCCAAACAGAACTGAATATTTTTGAACAAATGACCTACATTTAATATGAACTATTGAATGTGTTTGCTTAAGTTAAAAAAAAATACAATTTGAACTATAAAATATTATAATAAATAAAATCAAATAAAAAACAATATTATCTTTCTTATAAATTAATAAATTATCCATAAAAACTATTTACGAAACACACTTTCAAATCGATTGACTCCAAATATCATAAGTAGTACCCACCTCGCCCATTTTCAAAAGCATGAAATTGAACTTTGTTAACGTGCAAAGCTGTTGCGTGACAATTTCTTATTCTTTTCATTTAATTTTATCGCTTGATCACGATTGAAAAGATAGCGTGGTTCATTTGAAAATACACACAGACAAAGTATTACAAACTGTAAAATTAGTATCTATTATGTATATCGAAAATAAAAAAATAAAATAAATAAGGACGATAAGTTTATTCTCTTAGTTCGCTTCGTTATTATTATTGTAATCGTAAAATGATTGCCAGTGTACCTAAACCTAAACGAAAATGCGGAATAGAAAAAAATATTAAGAACGCATTCAATTAGAAAACGATTTGGGTTTTCATTTGGTTAACAAAAGGACTTTTCGTTGTCTGCATTTTTTGTATTTAACTTTCAAAACCCCCCCAGACCTTCGCGTTGAATTTTGCTTACTCCAGAAGTCATAAATCAATTAATGGTGAAAATTTTAAAACATACCTACCCTTAAAAAAAAGGAAGAGTTATTGTTACAATTATTTAGGGTTACCATAGCTTTTCAGAGAGGGTATTTGCCTTTCTTATAAACCTTGCCTTGATATAGGTGTATTGTATGTTAAATGTTTTTATCTTTTCCTTTTTTTGAGCAAATTGAAGAGGGAAATTATATTTTTACTGGCTGACTAAAGGTCATTCATAAATAATAAATCGTCGGAATTGAAAAATACATAACATGTTTTTTTTTATTTTTCTATATAATACATTTAGGCGAAAAGATTTATTACCTTTCAGTGAAAATATAAAAAAAAAATATCCTAAAAATTCATGAAAATTCGTTTAGACAAAAGTGGAAAATACAAAAAAAAAAAGTGACCATACAATTTGATCGGTTTATTATTTTTTTTTTTTTTTTTGATAAAACTGAATTTTGTTTTCAGCCTATTATTGTAATCTGATAATTGTAAAAAGGTTTTATTTTTATTTTTAGTTGGAAATTGTTGTTTTTAATAACTTTTTCAATAAATTCACAAAACAATTAATTGGCAAAAAATGTTTTTAATAATTATAATATATCTGAGAAGATTCCATCATACTGATAATTTAAACAGCTTTTGCTAATAAATTAAATAATGAATGTCATGGATTGTTTTAATTGCTTGTTTTGGTGAACTTTGAACCGTTGCATATTTTTAATACATAAATACCACATGAAATTAAAAAATGTATAAAAATTTAAATTCTCCAATTCACTTATAAAAAAACTAAAATTTAATTACCTACCTGCCTAGCCTACGTTTCAAAAAAAATATTTTTCGTACGAAAGTAAAATGCATAAAGTTGCTATCATGCATGTAAGATTACAGTGGGTAGTCTGAATATTGAAAATCGAGTTATCTTATTGAAACAAGAAGATCTGATTTCCTTAAAAATTCTTAAAAAATTTATGAGAAAAAAATTTTAGAACTCGTTGAACGGTTTTAAAAAAAAAATATTTTGAAGAAAAAAAAATACATAAGTAGGGGAGACCGAGGACAAAAGTAACAGGTCAAGTAATAAGCCCATTTACATATGTACCTCAACTATAATGTATTGAAACATTTTCTTGTACGCAGTATTGTAAGAACTTAACTCTTAGCTTTAGTAGCCATAGCCAGTTATTGTCGATCGGTTGTGGGATGGGCACATGCCACAGTAAAACAATAACTTCAAAATTCAAATTCATTAAGATAGTCGACAGCTGATTCAGAATAGAGGGTCGTTGGCCGTAGAAGTATAGATAAGCGACTCCTTTAAATCCTCGCACAAGGCAGCGCAGAGAGCCGTGGTTTCAGTATTAGAACTGTGTCCGATCGGGACTAAAAAGATAGGGTGAAGCAGGAGAACCAGTTCTGGTGATTAAAAATGGTAATATTGTTATTTGGTAATATTGTTATTTGCCTAATTTGTATAGTCTAGTGTTCTAACCATTCATTGTTCCAAAAAAATAAAGTTTTAGTGCTTGTATTTTTAAAGATAAAGCCTTTAAAACTTTTTTTGAAAAATCCCAAAAACGGGCTTCCAAAATTTTATTGTTTTTTTTAAATCATTGGTTTTAGAATACTTGATGGTAAATGCATCTGTTGAAATAATATTTTGAGCCTAGATTTATACTATTAGTCTAAGAACGTAATTTAAAAAAAATCTGCAAGTTTCTTAAATTTTAAAAAAGATTTGGGCGTTATTTCCAATTTTTAAATTGTTTTTTAAAGGAAAAAAAACCCAAAATTAAAAATTTTAAAAGTCAAATGGGTAATAACGCCCAAAATTGGAACTATCGCCCAAAAAAAATCAAGAAAAAGGAAATGTCGCCCAAAATTTAGGAACGAACGCCCAAATTAAAAAAAATGTTTGGAAATATCGCCCAAAATTGAGGAAATAATGCCCAAATTTTACAAAACCAATTTACATTGAACATATTTGGCCAATATTTCCAACTTAAGATTTGGAAAACTATAAATTTGGGCGATATTTCCAATGTTTTTTTTTTTTTGGGCGATACAAAAAAGTTTGGGCGATATTTCCAAATCGATTTGGGCGGTATTTCCTTGGGCTTTATTAACATACGCCGAATTAGTTGCCAGGAACTTATTTCTTAGTATCTACCATTTTTGATTTTTCCCAAGTAAGCAAGGATATTCTGATGATTGATGAAATTTAGTTATTCAACACAATACCACCTTTTTGAAAAAATTAGCTCAAATTAATATTATTTAATTAATATAAAAAAAACGGCAAAAATGTGGTATTTTCTGAAATTATATTTCCTTACTGGTACCTATGAGAAATATAGACTTATTAATACACCTGCCATCATAGCTTACCAAAGCCAAAAAAGAGCGCACAGAAATCTGTCTGAAACTCAACTTATTATTGATACTTTGATCATGGCTTTGATCATGTCATTTATTAGTCATGACTCATGACCCCCTATTGTTTACAAACTTGACTTTGCTAAGCTAACAAAAAAAAAATTAATTATAAAATTATAAAAGTCTTTTAATAAACTTTTTATTTCATTTTATGTAAATTTAATGTTTTTATTTTTTTTCAAAACCAGAGTTTCATACAAAAAGGAAGCCTTTCTCATCATCATGAATAACGTCGACAAAGATTGATAAATGGATTGTCACAACTTTCTTCAACCAGCCATCGCAATCGTATCTTTTTGGCGGACAAGTGGCACATCCTGCGGAAGAAGCAGGAAAAGAAAATCATACAATCATAGAACTCCCACACAAGAAAAGAAATTCAGATTAATGATAAAAGTCACGTTTCGCACTCACTTAAGTGGAATCATATTTTCTAGCGAAGCGAAAAGGATTTAAGTGTTAGAAGTATATGAGTATACCGGCGGCGGCCGCAGAGGTGGCGGTGGTGGCGGCGGCGGCATTTGGCATACTTTCGCTCTTAAACTCGCAAGTCATAAGGATGCCACCCGCCGAGCTGCGCTGCGTCGTGTCACGTCACCACCATCATTATGGGGTGGGTGCGACTGTCTCGGCAGGTTAATAATGACGACAGATGTGCGAGTGATGCCGAGTACTGAACTTATTTGCTGTTAATATTAACAACTGTAGTAGAAATAAAAGGCACCGGAAAAGGATGTTTACGCACCAATGTTTGAATAAATTCTTTGAACATCTTTAATCTACAAACAGAGCGCAGCTTTTTGTTTTAACTTCTTTTTTAATGTTTAATAGAAAACAACACGGTTGAAAAGATTTGAAAGGATTGCGTTGGTTTTGAATGAGTATTGATATTTCAAAGTAAGATATTATAGCTATAAGATTTGTTTTTTTAACTACGATTTATAACCTAATTTACTGGTAGCGTATAAAATAATGTCAAGTCGAATAAAACTGAATCTCATCGGATGGTCCCATATTGCTTTGACGAGGTTGCATACATAAATTTTAAAGTTCATCCAAACGTATCTTATACAGCTCAATAAAATCTAAAATAGCCAATCTTATGTTCTGCATCATCGCCACAAACACATCACCGAAACAGGATGATATGGGGTGTTGCACTATCCTTGTTCAATGTGCATATAGTATATTTTTAAATAAATTGAACACAGCACACTGCACCATCACCGGAAGTCATGACAGGTCTGCATGGAAAATAATCAGGTAATCCAATTGACCTTTCGACTGGAAATCGTGCGCAACATAATCCAGAAGGACTATTTCTGAAGACCTGGGACCTGGGACTGCAATCGATTTGCTTGTTCGTTTACCCGAACGAACCACATGCAAACGAAAACGAATGTGATATTGAATTTCGTAGTTATTTGATTGTTGGCATTCTTGGTGTTCTTGATGCTGTTGATGATGTTGCATCGATTTGAGGTGCACTATCCACTCCACACACTCACACTGACAACCCAAATCCATCCTCACCGATTTAATTCGATTGGCTTGATCCAAAGCTATATTATATATGAATATAAGTGAGGCGGGACATGATTTCCTCGCAAACGAAGATGTTCCATCAGTATGTGACATACCTACATATAAATTGACATATCTCTGTGAATGGAATGACAGACTTAAAGACGGACAGACAGAGCGTTAAACAGGAACGTGTCTGTTCAATTATCCATATGTATTATTATAGTTAGACGTCGTTGTAGGTCGATATTGAACGTCATTGCGAGTATTAAACATTGAGACAAGCGAAACAGGGGTTGACCTAATACTCTTCGCCGGTTCCTTTATAAAGCAATGTCAACCTTTCACCTGCTTTCCGATTCTGTGAAACCACAATTTTTCTCTCTATTTATTCTCTATTTCTGTTATTTTCCATTTCATTAGTTTTGGAGTTTTGTTTGTAGATTTGTTGTTGTTTTATTTGGTTTAGTAAAAATGGAATATGTTTAAGGAAGTAATTTATCAGAAATACATATATGTATATAAATTATCGAACATTAAAAGAACCATACTCTCTCCCTATCTATATGGCAAATTATCTGGTGCAGTGCAATGAGCTCCATGGAAATAAAACCCGTTGGTCTTTCGAAATAAAAAGAAATAACACCCGCGGCCTTTTTTTCCTTTTTGAAATGGAAACAAAAGCTGTGGGTTTTAATTCTATATCTTTCAATTCGCAAAGAATATACAGAAATAAAACTCATTCAGTAAAGAAAAGAAAACGATTTTGGAGTCTTTGAACAGCTTTTTTGGACAAAAGATTCGTTATCTTTTGGATTACCATGAGGGAGCTTGATCGGTTAGCTTGAAATGCCTCTAAAGAACATGTCAATAAATATAAATTGGAGAGCAGTTTTTATTGGAAAACAGTTATGCCAAGATTTATTCTAACTAGTTCGATGACTGATGAGGTTTATTGAAAAGTAATCGATAGCGATGAACGACCCCAAGACACAATGGGAAGCGCTCAAACAACAATTTCAACTTCCAAAGATGATCTGTTTAAGAAGTGTCGGCACTGATTTTTTACAATTATGTTGGACACAAGGTGAAGATATTTCATATCGCTTAATTGAGAAGTCTCAGGAGTGAACTCAACAATGGGCTCAAAGCCAAAAAAGAAAATGCCCTACCAAACTTGTTGTTAGTTTGCAAGACGCTTCACATTCTTCCAAAAAGTTTTGAAACGTTCCGATCGAGTTGGATGCTTATGATGGTTAAGGATACAGAGAAGACTTTTGATGAGCTCACAATGCAGCTGTGTTTGTTCGAGAGGAACACAAGCAAAGCTAGGCTTATTACTGAAAGTCAATACGCAAAGAAGGGAAGAACAACATACTAGACCTAGACGATCATAACCAAGGAAGACGACGTGTGCAACTATTGCAAGAATAAGGGACATTCGCATTGGACTAAGACGTGTTACAAATGGATTGCTGATAGAAGGCTTAAGAAGAAGTCATTAGAAAATTCAGAAAATTCATAGTTCCAATTCAAAAAGATGCTAATGTTGCAGTTGTACCTAAGCCTTTATTTTATTGCAACTATACCACGAGAGATTGGGATACCAGGGCGAACGCCATGTCTCAATAGTGCTGGAAAGTGAACTAGGATTAAAGTAAAACTGGATCCAGAAGTATGTGAGCCCTGTGTTTACGGGAAAGCTCATTGACAAATTTTTGGCGCAAGAGAAAATACTTCTGAACCTATTCAGCTAATATTAGACGATGTCTGTGGGTAGTTTTCTGGGCTGATGATAACTGTATGGATTTGAGGTCTTTGGAAGATTTGTAGCTCTCTCGATATATGAACCTGAACACCTGCGATAGTACCGAATTTGTAGTGAAGTTCATGGCCTGCTCTAAAGTGTCTGCTTACTGAAAAAGTTGACCACTAACATTTCTTGTTCTTTGCCCACAGAAGGATTTTCAAGTATTTTGGGTGAAGTTTCCATACTTTCAGTACTTTTTCGATGATGGCCTCGATGCGAGTTCTTTGCTGCACTTACATATGAGAGTGCCCTTTGTTTGCTAGATATTGCGACGCTTGTTCCCGCTGGTATTTGTTGCCACTATAGTTTGGGTCTTTTGCCTCTTGCCTCTTGGTGAGGACGAGGATTAATGAGGTAAATCTTCCTCTTACCTTGTGTCTGGCTCTGCGAGAATATTGTTTTAATCCCTCCTCCCCAACTGGAAAAACAACTTTGTGTCCTTTTCTGCACAAAGCGTTTAGCCCTGGGTGAGCCGGTCCAGTTTCTGTTGTGGCTTTCAAAACAACTTCCATCACTTGGACGAAAGGTATTCCCCCACAGACTAATGGACGATGGTCATTCTTTGTGTGCACGGTTCAGTAAGTTCTAACTTAGACACAAGAGTAGATTACGTTAACCGTGAATAATGTGATATTTATTTTTATTAAATAAAACATATTTCCACGAATTTAAAAATAGTTAAGCAGTGTCTAAGTAGACAAAAATCTAATAAATACGACTGCTTGTTTTTGTTTTTTATATTTTCGTTTTTATTTTTATGCATATTATTCCTACGAGTAGCTTCAGAAATAATGGAGTCCGCCATATATCAGAGCTTCATAAAATATGGTCTAGGTAACTCTTAAATTTCGCGAAAGCGTCATAAGCCCACAGGCCAAAAGTCCATAATGGCGGGTTAAAAGTCTACAAATATAATGTGGATTTTTAACCCACCTTATAGTGGACCAGAAATCCACATGAAATTCATGTGGACTTCTGGCCCATCGATTGTGGATTACTGACTCACTTAAGTGATTTGAAAAAAAAAAAAAGAAAAAAAAATCATTTTGTTATTAAAAACCATTTATTTTGCTTTTCTTAAGCTTAAGATGCGTCTTAAGAGTTTAATAGGTTATAATATTCGTTTGGTTAATTCCTATAAAACCGGTTAAGGTATTTTCTTGAAAACCAGGTAGCCCACTTCGCGGGTTCAAAGGTTTTGAACTCTATTTTTGGGTCCTCTGTACCGCTTACACTACTCCGTTGCTCCGCTAAGGGTATATCCAGTCGTCAGTCAGGCGCCAATAGCTGCGTTTTATTATGGCCAATAACCCATATGGTTCACCCCGATAGAATAAAACGATACGGATCCAAATGAAAACAATGTTGTATGCTTATCTCTTTCTTCCCTATGTTTATTTATTTTTCATGTAGACACTGTCTTTTTTCTGTACACTTTTCTTACCATTAAAAAAGCTTTAAAATCCATCTACCGGCCAGAGTAAAAACTAATTATTGAATCCATAAAGGAAACCCCGAAAGAAACCTAGATCCAATGTTGTTTTTGTATTACGTGTTAAAAGATAACCCAGAACCAGACCCGTAAATAATAAAACGCGGCTAATGTCAACAGTTCTCTTAATAAATAGTATTTTGAGTATGATTTTAAAAAATTCCAGAAAATAATTGTGTAGTTATGACTCATCTTCCTTTCTAAATTATGAAATATTGACCCACTTTTTTGTGGACTTCTGGCCCATAAGTCCACAATTGATTTGTGGACTTGTAACCCAGCCAAGTGGGTCAAAAGTAAATTATGGACATATTTGAATGATTATTTGTAAATTATGGAGTTTTGGCCTGGGGATTTATGTCCTTGCGTCTTTAATTTCCCCTTATATTTGGCAATACGCAGGTAAATAATTTCTTTTAATTATTTGTATTGTATTATACACTCGTTATATAATATTGATTTATAGTATTTTGTTGTTTATGTCACAAAAATGGGACGGAGTTTCAGAAAATGTGAAACGGTAATTTCTGTCAGTGTGAAATAAAAACATAACAACAAATGAACTTTTTGAGTTACTACAAAAATGTAGTTCAAAAAAAACCTAACACATTCCGTTGATATTTTAATAGTTTAATAAAAAATTCAAAGTGTTATTGATTTTTTTGTCTTTGCTCAAAAATGAAAATTTTTGAGTTGCGTCGGTTTTTTTTCTGAACCAACAATAAATTAATCTAAATAATTTTAAGCCGCTTGAGATTTTTATGAGACGGAGAAGGTATGTACGTGTGATCCAGTCATGGACGTAATTTTTCTCTTTCATATATTTAGTAGTGGTATCATAAATTATCAAAACCAAAAATTTTGCAATAAAGATATGTAAATGTAAATAAAAAATTAAATTGGCATATAAGGTAAGGGTACATATAATATTGCAGACCCACTTTATCTGATTGAAAAGCCCCCCAATGTTCAGGTGGCAGACGAATTTACAACTAAAAACGTTGCCTTCAAATCTGTTGGTATTAGTTTTGTATAACATTTGAAAAGTAGTGGTATGTATATACATATACGTAAAAAAGACCACCCGTAATTTTCTTAACAGAATGACTTATTTAGAATCAGGACGATAGGTATGTGGGGTCGGTGTGTAAAGCACAGACAAGCACAGATAGAGTCAATTTTATGAATTATGCATTTATCTTTTTATGTATAGGCACAAAGTCTATCCACAGTGCTATACTTTAAAGATAAATTTTCATTTAAATATTCCGACACGTATAGGTGTCTGCATTCTACATAATGTACATGCATATATATGTATATTATGTATTTATATTTGTATATGTGATGTAAGTCATCTCATCATAGTTCATTTCAAATTATGATGTAGCAACCGCTTAGAAAGCAATTATTATTAGCGGCAGCGTGTTACAGTATAAGCACGCAGTACGTGACTAATCTTCGCTTTTACTGCATCCGGCTTGACACGGCACAATAGTTAACCCATCCATGTGTTAAAGCTGAATGGGTTGAAAGCATTAGCTGCACATGTACTATGATTGTATGTCCTGAAGTCATAAGCAATTAGCAAACCAACCGGAAAAGAATATTCCTGCACTCGTTTGCATGCACAGTACATATACCTATATGTACGTATGCTGCATCCTTCAATGGATGAATGGAACACTTCACCTACTTATTAAGTTTTGTTTCGAGGAAAATTGCATTTAAAATGGTGATAGCGTTATTCTATATATATAAAAGGTTCCTATAAACTTATATACATATATTTAAAAAAGGGAGTTTGTAATAAATACGAATGATTATAATTTAAGTTGTGTTATATGTATGCAGATATTAGCAGATATTGGAATGCAGAGCGGTTGCAGACGCTTGCTTCAATAGTTCAAGTCTATGTATTTATTTTAGATTGCAGCTTGGTCTTTAAAATGTTACAAGTTTTGTCTAGAGCTATTTTTTTTTTAAATGTCAAATTTAGTAATTTTAATTTTGTAATAAAAATATTACAAAATATAAGTATGCAATATGGCAGTAGCAATATAACTTGGGCTGGTTAGATGTACTTACTAACAATATTTGAACAAAATTGGTCGAGGAATTAAAAAGCAATAAAGGGTATCCCAAAAATTAACGCAAGAAGTAATTTTGATAAAAAAAAAAATGGTAAAAAAAACAGTCTCCTATCCTCAACCGAACGAATATCTTCAAGAAAAATATCCGAACCGGAGGTTAGAATAACGACAATGCCAAGGCGCATGGACACTGCACCCTCAGCTCAAACCACCATCTGATGCTGAGTCAACCGGATCGGTGATCGATAACTATTCCACACCCACGCCGGAACCCAATGTTAAAATTAAGAGGGTTATCTGAATGGCCAATGCAATGACCAAATTGACGTGCAGCAGCAAAATAAGACAAAACTATCTGGTGCGAATTATTTCAGTGGAAATGGCCAATAAAATCGCCAGAATTGGCAGAAACTTTTCTAAGCGGAGTTGGGGAATAGTTACTGCACATATTTTAAAACCAGGAGAAGCCAAGTTAACCTTTGGTAACCTGCAAAGAAGGTCCAATTTAAACCGTAAAAAAAAAAACGTATTTAAAAAGAAAAGAAATCAGACGCAATTTTTTAAAATTTATTTTGTTAAATATGACCAGTAGGAAACTATATTAAAATCACGAAATAGACCTAAAGTAACGTACTTTTATTTTGGAAGAACTCCGGTAGGCCTGTGAGATAAACCTCGGCTTTAAACAAAAAGTAAATCCTTAATTGGCGTCCGAGCAGGGTCTGAGTAGACACTCTGGTTTCTCTATCATGTCAAGGTGACAGATGCCTAGTGTCATTTAATACATCTGTTATTCTACTATTATTCATGCTAAGGGAGTCATGAACTTTCAATTAATATAAAATACATTTTAAGGGGTTACAAAGAAAGTGCACTAAAAACGTCTGTCATTTATTGTACCTAAATATATTAGCACTCAGAGGGCATTGAAATGCGACAAATTACAGGCTGATATTACTTAAAATATTGAGTGTAGATTTTTCATGAAAATTTATTTAAATAAAATTTATTGAATTTCCATATAAGAACTTTTTATTTTTAACTATCTGGTCCACGCCGGTCTTCGCACCCAATTTATAATTGATTTTAGAATTTTAATAAGTGGAAATAACATTTAAAGGGAGTTCAAAAAACCTTTTTAAATTTGATTTTTTTTCCCGCTCAAATAATTTTTGTACACAAATGTAGGAATCTTAGACCGTAACGCCACCTGTTGGGGACCCACTCCTGACTTTTCCTGTCGAAATCTCCAATTTTCGGTTCCTTAGTGTGTTTCCCTGGTTCAATACGAATCCAACAACAAAAAAATCCGCATGCAATTTAGAATTATATGCACGTACAAACAAAACACCAATTCAAATTTTATATGCGTGTATATTGTATAAGTAATAGGATTCGCAAAAATCTGACCTGATGGGACAGGACTCAAATTCAACGTTTAGTTAGTTAGTAATGAATTTTAGATAGCTTTGGCTTAGCCGTCAGCTTGAATGGCAAACTATCAACGTTTAGTATATGTATATAACATAGCCTATTAATCTCTTCAAAACACTTTGTTGAAAAGTGTAATCATTCCATTATCCATTCCCTTGATTAAACAAACATACCAGTAAATCAACTATATGTACATATGTTTATTGTTTTTACATAATATTCATATAATATGTTTGAACTGAGACATTGTAATTTTATTATTTATGTGTGAGTAGGTATAGTAGAATTGTTTCGTCCTCTCAATTAATTGCTTAAGTAGCAAAAGTTTCCGAATTTAAATCCCAAATGGACACTACAAGAGGCAATGTAATATGAATTGAAATCGTATAACTTTTGTTTGTTAACTTTTTTTTTGTATGTATAGAGAAACCATAGGTGTATCTTCTAATTAATTTTCAAGAATAATAAATAATTATATATATGTAGATTGTAGGTACCTATAAAATTTTATTCTATTGCTATGGAGTTTAGGGAATTTGATAAATTGGCGTAATTCATTTCGAAGTTTCTATAAGTTTTGGAAATTTTACTCGTATATAACAGAAGGTTTCTGCTTATAGATTTAATGAATTATTGAATGAGGTAGCTTCTTAAATTTTTTATTAAATAAAACCAATATTGAAATGAGAAAATTTAGAAGTTCTCTGTTTACGAATATAAATGAATGTTACTGTAAAAATCCAAAATGTAGAAATTCTAAAATGTATCGGAGAAACTTAGAATATTGGCAAAAATCAGAAATTTTTTGTTTTCATAATATTCATTCGGGGCTTTTCTGGTTATTTTGAACAACAGTAACTTGAGTGGCCTGGTTACCAAATCAATGGTGGCAACACAAATCCATAATAGATTATCAAAAAAAAAACATTTCGGACTTTTATCAATGTTACTATAAAATTTAAAATTTGACTGGTAAATTTTCAAAGAATTTTCACACTTCGGATTCTTACAGTGACATCTATTAAGGACATAATATCTGAAGGTTTTGAACAAATTTTAATAATTCTTCACCAATAGAAAGCTCCACAATACCTGAGCGACTTCTAAAATGATAATTTATAATTTTGTATATACTCGGCCCCGCTAAGGTTAGGTACCTCCACCGCCACCCGCACCGGGGTGGGCATACTTTTTTAAAGTCACTTGAATCACGTGGATGTCATTGACTGGAACCAAGAAGCTGTTAGTCCCGCAGTTATATCCTTCTGTACATCACCTACAGCTGAGGCTGAAGGTTTTTTTTTTTTAAGGACATTTTTTTGGTAGCTCACCCAAGTGTTTGTTGTGATATTTTTATATTTAAGCTCCAAAATAACGCCACCTGCCGATGATTGACTTTACTTTTTTCTCTTTACTCCTAGGTAAAAAATAAATAAAAGTTCCAATCTTTGCTAAATAATGTTCATATATAAGCTGAGTTGAGTATATGTACATATTACATGAGAGTGAATAAAACTCAATTAAGCAGCCTCTTAACATACACATTTTGCTTATATTATTATATGTATTTTCTTTTGTCGTGGGAGTACCTAAAGATAACGTTCATTTAAGTTCATTATCTTATTTTATTTGAGTTCCTAAGTGCCTTTATTAAGTGTCTCGAAAGAACAATTATTATTATTATGCTGCTTTGCTTTTATTTCGTGAAGTTTATTTTGTTGATATCTTTTTGATGTTCTTGAAAATATTTAGAAGTAAGAGTTAAATCCATAGGTATAATATTTTTTGAGAAAAAAAGTACATACTAAGCAAATGAAAATAGTAGTGTAAGATAGGCTACTTTTACTTACGATATATAGGAATACTATATGTCAAGTTATGGAATCGTAAATCGTGGGCGGAGGGTTTATGAAGCGCAAGCGCATGGCGTCGTCGTTCAGCGATAAACAACGTGCGTTCTGTGTACGCGAGTACTACCGCTACAACGATTCTTTTACTCTAGGACAACGAAAATTTTGCGCTCATTACAACATACAGCGTAAAAATGAAGCTCCATCGATTCAATTGATTAGAAAATGGGTACAGAAGTTCGAGGAGACAGGTTCAACAATGAATCAACCACTATCCAGCCGACCTAGAACATCAAGAGATCCCGAAAACGTCGAGCGTGTAAGAGCGTCTATTCGTGAAAATCCTGGACCCTCTACTCGGAAGCGGTCTAACGCCTTAGGTGGGCCCAGAACATCTTCGATTCGTATTCTTCACAAACATTTATATTTATATCCATACAAAATCCAAATGGTACAAGAAGTAAAGCCTCAAGATCACGCTCACAGGCTCCAATTCGCAAACGAAATGTTAGAGAGATTCACCAGCTTGGCCACCTCGTAACCCGGACTTATCCCCAATGGACTTCTTTCTTTGGGGATACCTTAAAAGTAAAGTTTTCAACAGCAACCCAATGTCCCTAGAAAAATTAAAGGAAAATATTCGAGAGGAAATGCAAAAAATTTCACGAAACACTTATGAGGCCGTCATTGAAAATTTCCGCTCTAGGTTACAGCAGTGTGAAAATAGTAAAGGATCACATATGGATGATATAATTTTTAAAAATAAAATCCATATTTGTTTACTTTAATAATAAATAAACAGTTATTATCTCACATAAATAGTTTCTTTTAAATCATCATTTGAAATGTAAACGAACTTCTGGTCCACCCTGTACAATAATTGAAAAAAACGTTAATTTTAATTCGATTGTTCCCAACGAACAATCAATTCTTTGTTCTTTTTTTTTGTCAATTATAACTTACTGACTAGAACTTCTAGAACTTTAACTAAAATTAAAAGTAAAACAAAACAAAAATAAAACTTAAAAAAGACTATAACTAAAAAAGATCAACCTTAAATTAAGATAATATATATTTTAGGAAGACCTTGACAATCTGCAATTATATAAAAAAATTTTATTTATAAGCAATATTATCCTTCCGAACACTGTCTTATCTTTCCCATAGGAAAATATGCCTCCGACGCAGCGTGTGCGTGGTATGGCTTCAAGAGATTGGTCGCCTTTGTGGGTCAATTCAAAGCTATTCGGATAGGTTTGTGTTGTTGTAATCCCTGGTGACAAAACAGCTGATGCAATAACAACCCAACGTATCTTACAATTTTTGGGATAGGTGGATTGGATAGCCTATCTGATATTTCCTCGAACGCAAAGATTGATTCCGACACAACACACCACATCACAACCCATCACACGAGACTCTACGCATATTAAATAGATTGAAGCGATATCGATATACGGCTCCACAACACACCACACTAGATAAGTGTGGATCCTGCTTAGTTTTGTTCGAAAACAATTTTTTCTCTGGCTTTCTAAACATTCCGCAGCAAAATCTTAAAATTTTTCGTTAAAATATTTCGAATTCTTTTACCACAGTAGGTGAAATGGTACACCAAGTACAACAAAACCCGTATACCGGTTTAATAAGAGCCTTGTACATAAGAACTTTTGATTTTTCTTATAACCCAGTACCATTTTGGCCTTTTTAAGTATAGATCTACCGTGATGTTAAAAAGTTCAGGAAATTTATTCCACAGTACTTTGTTACCGAATCTAATGGAATAACGAAATTATTTATTTTTAAGTTTAAGGATTTGCTCTCTTTAACTGCAAGATAATATCTATTCCCGCTGACGTTTCTGAAGCTGAAGCACTTAAAACCACACTTCCCATACTGATTTTCGATCTCCATTTTTTTAAAGAATTTTCTACAGGAGGAAGTTTTCGCTTAATTTTCAAAAGAGCACCGCTTGCCAATATAATGGTATATCATCTGCGTAATGAATTGAAACAGGTTCATCTGTAAAACTTGACATTACGATGATAGCAAAGTAGAAAAAATTTGGTCTCGCAATTCTGTCTATCTGTGTGCCCTGTCCGGTCTTTTCGGCTGCCGCCTAAACGGGTGCGTCGATCTTCTTTCTTTAAACTTGATTTGGGCATTCCCCCGATACGTTTTTTTTTCATTTTATTAAGATCAAAAATAACGGTACCTGCCACACAATTTTTTTTACCAATTATGAATATCTTATTTTTCTCAAAAACGTGCTAACAACATTTAAAAAAAAAAAATAAGTATTTTTTTTTTACAAAAATACTATCATTTTATAAAAATAAATTTTAGGAAAAATGGTTATAAATGAACCTCTCATAGAACCATTTTTTTTTATTTTCGACTATTTCATTATCTGTTTCAATGAACTTTGAAAAAAAACAAATTTTAGATTTAAAAAAAAAATTAAAGTTATTTTTATTTATAATTCGATATTATATTATTTATTTCAAAATTCCTGCATTGAGTTTAAGAAATATGTTTTATAAAAAACCGCTCCAACAATTTTTAAAATTCAGATAATGTACATTGGTTTCAAAATAATGTAATCAATTTATTTCTAATATTATGTATATGCAAATGGCAACATGTTTCTATAGTGTTCATATATTTATGTAATATGACAATGTTGTTTTAAAGTCTAAATTTTAAAACAGCATTGTTATATAACATAAGACTAAGTTCTGATGACCCAGTCGTGCATTTTATTTGTTTTTAATATTCATAAATGTTTTTTAGACCAAAAAACTATTTTTAATTTATCCCTCATTTTCTTTTTTTTTTTTTTTGAAAAAAGATTTTTAGAAAAAGGTGCTTCTAGTTTTTTTGAAAATTATTCCAAGTTTTTGGACTCATATGTTCAAACCTGGATAAAATATTAAAATTTCATCAAAAAAATATAAACAGCTTATGGCTATAATCCTTACAAAAAAGTTTATTGTACTTTTTTATCTGCTTTTAAAATTTTGATTTTGTTTGAAATTATCTTAATGGCTTCTTGCTTCTTAATCTTAAATTTTTTTTAAATATATTCTCTTTTCAAATAATTCTGAGAAAAATTGTTTAAAATAGGTATCTTATACAAAATCTCACTGTTCGAAAATTCCACACTAAATTATTTGTAGATAATGAAAGAAGCATCCTTTTGACGATATATTAAACAAAAATCTTTGTTTTGGGCAAAACCATTTTTAAACTTCGAAAGGAAGAAAGTTTCTGATTGTTCGTAAAACGTCATCTCTACATTTCCCCAAGGTAAAATCTTTAACAAAAACCAATTATTCAATAAAAACTGCACTACAAAATTCTCCCTTTTTACAAAATCTAAAACTTGTTTCAGAAAAACAGAATCGCTCAAATACGATTTTTTTTAAAGAACCATGCAAAAATTTGGAAAATAGAACCAAAAAAAAAACACTTTCCTTTCATTTGCAAAAAAAAGGTCTTTCAATCTAGAAGAGATACAAAAAAATAAGTTTATGTAGAAAATGGATTATGGGTCGTAGCTCGTAGGGTCGTCATAATATTCATAAATAAGTACCTGCTTACTACTAATGAGGTGAAGTAAAAATGAATAAAAAAAAAAATTAACAAAACAATAATATTTTAATATGTTCTTTAAATCCGATGGAAAATTTCAATTATATTTGTATTATTATTATATTATTCAAAAAAAAAACTTCCTCACCATAATAAAACTTTTGTTATTGCGATCAAAAAACAACATTAAAAAAATTAAGACGGAAGAAAAAATTCCTAAGTCATTTAATTTGCCTCCAATATTCAAATAATATAAAATATAAAAAATACAGAAATGTACATGATTAGGTGCTTGTGAACTATATGTATACAAAAAAGTCTCTATATAACATTATCATAAATTTTATAAAATAATATTTTATCTTTCCTCGCTAAACTTTGAGACTACTGAAGCGAGTGCACATTGCAAGAAGAAGAATAAAAAGAATGTTTTATAAATTGGAAAATTCCCGAACAGAAAAAGCAGTCAATAATCTTGAAAGAAATATAAAAGGTACCTACCTCACAATTGAACTTGTGTCCCAATTAAATTGATTGTTCATACATTTTTGTGAATTTCCTTTAATATAGCAAAGCGGAAAAAAACGCTGCCTTAGCCATAAGGTATGTATGTATATATTATACCGGTAAACAAAACTCGCTCCAGTGATTAATTATTAAACTAACAACTTGAAAGATGTAAGCAATAAGCATTATGTATACAAAAATACTTGTAGAAGGTATATTTAATTTTAAACATCAAATACAAATTTATCGATTTCAATGTTTGAATTTTAACACAATTAACGTCGTGATTTGCTGTCATTTTCAAAAATTATATGCTGAAGGTTCCGAAGAATGAATTACTGCATGTTAATGGTGTTAGTAGTAGGTGTTTTAATTTCATTGAAAAAACTATATGTCCGTAAGTTTGCATCAATACTATTTTGAGATAATGGACTGACGTGTGCTTTCAATATACATATAATAACAGAGAACTGAGCTTAAACTATGCCACATTAAGGATTTAATACCTACACACTTTTAATTATAGACACCCAAGTTGATACGATAGTGGCTTAAATTGTATAATACTAAATTTACGGCTATGGCAATTAATGATATGGCAGGCGTAACGTAATTTACATACAAGACCGGGATACTATCTATACAGCAGCGTTTTGATAATTATAGATAATCAAAGATACCAACCAGAGCGATTCTTTTAAGTAAACTTTTAACAGTTGATCAGAAATGAACAATTATACCTACCACTTGTTCAAAATATATATGTATCGATTATACAGGGTCTTTCATTAAACACTTTAAATAAATCAAAGTTAAAACCACATGTTCTTTGTGGCCATATCATCCAATTCAGTCCAAAAGTGTTTGGTAATCATTTACTTATTGCACTCGCCGTTGACCGTGATGGCCTGGCCAACTTCATTTTCAAAGAAATATAAACCGATTACGTCACCAGCCCAAAATCCAGACCAAACAGTGACTTTTTCAGGATGAATTGGACGCTCTTGGATCTCATTAGGATTGGTATCTTCCCAAATAACACAATTTTGTTTATTGACGTACCCATTCATCCAGAAATGGGCCTCATCGCTGAAGATAATTTTTCGATGAAAATTATGACGAGTTTCCAAATGATCCATTCAGCCAACATACGTCGTTGTCTATGATCGTTTACCTTCAGCTCCTGGATCAGTTGAATTTTGTGAGGTGTGGGTGCAGGTCCAAGTCATAACGCAAATCTCGCCAAGTTGTGGTCTGCTAAAGGGCGAGTTCCTGTGAGGGATACGAAATCGACTGTCTCGGATTCTCCTGCACACTCTCACGGAGATTGGCAATGTTTTGGGCAGATCTTGCGTTTCGTCAACGTACGGGTGTTGTTTGGTCATTTACTGAACTAGTGTACTCAAATTTATCCACCACACTGCTAACAGTCTTCCCGTTAGGACGATTATGGGCGAAGCGTGCAGAACGTTGCCCGAACAGAACACCAATTTTGATAAAACGATTTTATTATTTGTACAGATTTGGTTCAACAGATAATGAGATAATCGAAAACCCACAAAATAGTTCTATAAGAAACGTTAGATAAATTTTTTTTCCAATAATATGGTAGATCGTTCTGATATTAGTTCACACAAAAATTTTCATTAAAATTGTAGAAGCCGTTTTTGAGGAAAAATAAGATTTTCAATACCGGTTTTTTAAAATTTGTATCGGTATACATTTACATACATTTTTTTCTTATAACCTAATTATAAGAAAAAAATGTATTTAAAATCTGCTAGATAATATCAATACACTGCTGGGTGCTTAGTTAAATAAAAATCGACTAAGTCGTTTCCGAATTATAAAGTCTTAAAAAAATAAACTTTGAAACTTTTTTTAAACAACCCAAAAATTTTTTGAAAATTAAAAATAAAAATTGATCAGAACAGTTGAACCGTTTTTGAGAAAATCGAAAATAAAAAATAATGGTTCTATGGGAGGTACAATTTAAAGGCATTTTTCCGATTTTTTTTTTTATAAAATTGTAGCATTTTTGTAAAAAAAAATTGCTAAATCTTTTTTTAAAAAAAGTTGTAGGCACGTTTTTGAGAAAAATAAGGTTTTAATTTTTTGCTAAAAAAAATTGTACGACAGGTACCTACCGTTATTTTTGGTCTTAAAAAAATGAAAAAAAAAAAAACGTTTGAGGGGATTGCTTAAAAAACGCTAAGTACCAAGTTTATAGAAAATCGACATATCCGTTTAGGCTCCAGCCGAACAGACAGAAACACAGAATTGCGAGACCCACTTTTTCCGATCAAAATCTCGAGTTCGATTTTTTTTACGAATGTACATTATGTAATATTTTATATCTTACTTGCCATAATTATAGTACAGTGAAAGCTCTAATAAGCGGACACTCATGGTCCCCCAATTTTTGCCCGGTTATGAGAACTGTCCGGTTAAGGGAAAGAAATAAAAGAAATCATAATGTGGTAGGTACTTACATTATTTACAATTAAAACACGACTGCGGTTGGCTTCAAAGTCTTTACACATTTTGATCAGATCTTAACAGCTCTTTCATAAACTACAATGAGCACAAAAAATGTAGTTGCACGTATGTTCTTCCATTTGCGATTATGACTTGTGATTATTATATATGCCATGCAAAAATATCACTAGCTTGACTAATGAAATAAAGTAATAAAATAATTTATCAGCTCTTTTAACGTACATTATAAGACATCCACAGCACTGATCTATTCAGTTCATCAATCTACATGCCTCTATAAATTTAGAAATCACTGAATAAAAGTATAGGTATAGAAAATTATACCTACTCCAAAAGAGATGATGATATTTCTTCATTTGATTCGACATGAAAACTCCAATCAGCTTCATAAAAATAGTGCGGGAATGAAGATTGACAATCAATTTAGTTTATTATTGCTTGTAGTATTTGTTAGATGGCAAATTATTTACTTTCCATTGAGACAGACTAATTTATATTCCTTGCCGCACCACATTGCCACATTAAACAACATTCTCATGCAAAGCTCCAAATGTTTAACTTCGCGGTTACTAACAAGTATTTATATTTATTCCGCCTGAATTATGATGGTTTACTCTCTCTCTCTCTCACCCACATTATTATTATCTTTACTTACCTGGTAATTCGCGTGATTGGAAAATTATTAAGGTATATATTATAAACGGTAGATAGGTTTATTGTTGTACCACACGCATGCAATAATATAATAATTAATGATTTGATATCATTGTTCTTATAATACCTATGTAGATGCAAAATCAATGTTCCTAAAAATATAAAGTGCACGACTGGGTCGCACATACTTGCTCTTATGTGTACGAATTGTGGTTTTAAAGATTGAGTATAGAGCTTTTCATGTTCGTTGTCCTTCTCTTTCAAATTTCTCAAAAGAAATAAGTCAAATAGAGTCAAATTATATAATGATCTGGTCGGCCAATTGAATTCACCATTTTCGGGAGATATTGCGAGCATCCAACTTTAAGCATAAGCAAATAAAATTTTAAGTTTCACTTGCATTTTTTTTATATATAAATCACATTTTGATTTAACATAAATTTTAAAATAAGATATACATATTTTTTCATTTATATTTTTCCCAACTCAAAAAATCGTCGTGTTTTATTTTTCTAATTATACAAAATTGTTAAAATTCAGTACAAAAATAGCGCTACGTGCGACACAAGCGACGAAACAATCTCCATTTTGCAAAAAAAGTTTCCTGACCGTGGTTATTTCTCGATGAGGTGATCCCAATTGGCCATCGAGATCTTGTGATTTTACACCTTTAGACTTTTTTGTTTGGAGTCACGTGAAAGATAATTGGTCTATGCCAATGCTCCATAATCGATTCAAGACCTTTAAGATGGAATTCGTGAAGTTATCGAGGACATACAGCCGCAAATGTGCAAATTGGTCATGAAAGATTTCATAAAAAGGATATGGTGCTGCAACCATAGCCATGGCGGCCATTTGGCTGATACCGTTTTCCATTGTTAATGGCATACCTTCCTCTTAACAATGAAATATACATTCATTGATTTTTCTTAAAAATACTCGTTTTTTTTTTTAAATATCAAAATGAATGTCTGTTGGGAAAACTCATTAACTTAGGTTTCCGTCTCATTACAGTTATACAGTCGTTTTTATTAGATCTTTGTCTAAACTTAGACACTGTCTTACTATTTTAAAATTGGTGAAAATATGCTTTATTTTTTTGAATACATTTTCCAAAGTTGGATAGTTGTCTAAAGTTAGACAAAGTTTATGAATAAGACCAATACTATTTAGGGATCCGTAAAATAACCCCCTGTGGTGTTCCCAATAAACACCTTTATTAACTTATCAAAAATAAACCTACGCCACTGACTTGTGAGAAACTCAAGTATTTCTCCAAAAACAAAAACAGCTCAAATCGAAGTACTTCTCAATCGCCGCTAGTTAACTCTGGATCCAAGTTGAGTCTAGAATTTATTTTCAGTATTATCAGAGAAGCATTCGTGTGCGGTGTATAGCATATTATAAAGTATATCATTAAATATTAAAAATATAAATTGAATAATTGTTAATTTAAGAATTTGAAATTTAAATAAATTTGTTGAATAATTAAACAAAGCTATACTGTTTTAAACATTTTGCTATTATAATACCGCACACATAACCGTAATATTCCTACACCCCTTATGAAATAACTTCCCCCACTTGACATTTGTTTTTTTGTATTTTTAAATAAGTTAATTAGAAAATTAAATAAATCTCCAAAATGGTATGAAATAAAATCTCAAAAAATAATCAAATAAGTCCCCAACTCTATGTGTATGTATAATTGTATATTGTCGGTTTATTGCAAAAAGTCACTAAGTACACTTTTAATGGATTTCGAACTAAAAATGCAAAGTTTTGAGTTTTGAATTAATCGATGAAATAACTCATTCATTCATGGGATACAAATAACACAAACCCTCTAAAAACTTTAAAATAATATTACTAAGTATACACAATGTTCAAATTTTATAGAGGAAAAAGTCAATTGAAATTCGATTTTCTCAAATTTATAAAATGTTATTTATTGACTTTAATGACTCGCAATAAACAGACGATATGGTCAATAAACATACGCTTAGCGGAGAACAGAGTTCCATGAGCGCGACAGATGACCTGAAAATTAAGATAGAATCCTTCGAACTCGCGGAAGAAAGCAAGAAAGTCAAAAATCGTTGAAAAATTAAAAAAAAAGAAATATGAGTCTCCAAAAGACTAAAGAGATCTATTTTATATTTAAATTACGGGATTAATTAACTATGACGATTAACTCATAGGTAATTTAAAAAATTAAATAAATTGCCAAAAATCCATAAAATATTCAGTTTTATGGAGTGTTTTCCATTAAAAAAAAAACTCTCCACTCTATAAAGATTTTGGTAGATTATTTTGTTTGGGGATTTAAATTGTTTTTTTTTTTTTTTCTAAATAGGTATACATATTTCCTTATAGTTACTCAATTTAATTTTGCCAAAAAGGGTCGCATTATATATTTTGGCCAAACTCCATAAATAACGTATTTTAATGACTAGCTGTATCCTGCCACCCTCTACAGCACTACCTACTGCACATTTTGTCAAACAAAAAAGTTCAACAATCAAAGAAATTTGTATATGTTATGTGTTAAGGAAAACTTAAATATAAAAAAAAGTGGGTATGGCGGTAGGCGGAATTAAAAAAAAAAAAAAACAACAACATTTTTATACAAGAGATTTTAAATATAGAATTTCAACTCTCTGGCTGTCTGGAAAAATAGATAAATAGAAATTTAAGATAAAAGAAATGTGGGCGTAAAAGTACATAGGTGGAATTACCATTATCATTCATATTCATACATTTATATAGAGGTTTGATTTAAATAACTAAAATTTTAGTGTGCTTTTAGGCTCAATTTATTGGTATTTAACGGAAAAAATAAAAATAAAAATAATGATTAAATTTGAATTAATAATACATTTAATCTGCGACTAGTTTTCTGACTTTTCCAATAAAAAAACCTTGAAATTATAACAATAAACTTAGTACCTGTCAATATCAAAAACCATTTCAGAAAACCAGGTCCATCAACCACATTTAAAAGCTATTGGCTTCATATCCCAAGCATTTACAGTTATCATTTCAATAAATCCTTAATTTTAATCCAACTTTAATTTCGACAGAACCTCAGTAACACATCACATACCTTCTACCGACTACTGACTACCGAGCCATGTGTCTTTCTCTACAAAACACATTCTATACTTAATTTTAAGCCTCGCTAAGTACGAACATATTTTCCCGCCAAATGTATGGAAGTAAAAACCTTTCTAGATGAAAATTACAAAGCTCGAAATGAATTTACCAAATGTATGCTGTTTGTAGTAGTATACCTATAAGAGAGCACGGGAGCACGTACCAAACAAAACATGGTTTCTGTAATTAAATTCCACGCGGAAACAACCCACCTCTGCTGCTGCTTCAACCAACCGCCGCTGCCACCACCGCCGACACCGCGGCAATGCCACCACTGACGCCCCGACGACGATGTATCGTTGAAGTGATGGTAGATATCAACTACGGAGTTTGCCTTTGCCAAACCCCTGCGAAGACTATCATCCTGACCTTTTATAACATGTAAACATGGAATGTATCCTAATTGTAAACTGTGCACATAATAATTTCCATTTTAGAGCAGATAGCACCATCGTCGTCGTCGTTGTCTTTGTCGTTTGTCGTATTCACCTTAGCCTCGGCAAAACCTCCGATAAGGATTTGCCTCCGGCATCCGGTATGTCTCCTTTAATATCCTGTCAGCTATTCCATCAGCCGTCTTCGTTCTGTCGATATAATTTGGGAAACTCTCGAGGGCCTGTTCTAATGCCTCAATTAGATGTAAAGCGGTGCGTGAGAGTGAGTGAGTGAGTTTCTCAATGTAAATGTTTGTATATTCGTATTTGTTGAACTCCAACTCTATGAGTATGATTATAGATAGAACTGTGGTGGGCTGAGCTGAGATAGTGTTAGTGATGGTAAGAGGATGGGTTTTAATTTGAAATTCTATGGGTCGTTTTTGTGCTTTTGTGCAACTATGGCTGAAAGCTGAATATAAATACCTTATACCTTTGTAGAAAACTTAATTGAAGCACAAAAGGTATCTGTAGCAATTACACAAGACTCTGCAATTTAGTGAGTGATACCTCTTTTAAGGCACAAGCAAACAAATTAAGGATTCCTTAAAAGTTTTACGATCTGGTGTGATGATAAGTATTTAATTTAGAGCAGAGGCTCTTTAATGACCTTTCTTTCTTTTTTGTTTATTTCCATTCAAACCCTTTGAAACAATGAGATATTTAAGAAAGGTTATTTATACATATATATACAACATGCGTACCCGGCTATTAATAAATAAAAAGGAACAAAGAATGTTTGAAGGAAAAAGACAAATACTACTCGCAGCACGCTCTAGAGGAATTATTTATGTAGGTAGGTGAAGAGGACCAAAGGTTAACGACTGATTTAATATTAAGAAGATGTTAACATTAAGGTGATTTAAGTTTGGTGTACCTTTACTTAAATTATAAGCACCGTTGAGCTGCCTCTTGAGTCCAAAAAATAAGTAGCTCAATATACTGATCCAGACTTTTCGCAGTTAGCAACCATAAATATATTATGTATTAGCCAAGGTGTCTTAAGGACTGAAGTTTATGACGAGACAAAAACAATATTGTTCAAGGTTATAAAATTAATGGCTCAGCATTGAAGAATAATAATAAGATGACACAAATATATCAAATAAGGGCCATATAGAGCATTCTTTGTAGTTTGAATGGCAACATGTTAGCAGGCTGTCACGTGGAAGAGAAGGGGAATTCGTCTTAGTTTTGAAAACCAAAATTATGAATGACAAACTTATGAATGACTAAGTTGTGAAACGACATCACAGTCATTACAGACTCAGTTTAAATAATAAAGATGAGAAAAACACATTTATGAAAATGAAGATACGTTATATTTTCGTTTGGGTTTTGAGAGCGGGAAGAATGATTATTGCGATTGGTCAATCTTAAATGAATGCAATAAATGCAGGGAGATGAATTTATAATACTTTTTAACGTGTCCTCAATTAGGCTGAGATGAAGAACTCAGTTGAAAAGAATGATTTAACTTGGTTGTTTAAAATTCAATTAAACTAATCTTAATTCTTAATGTATTAATAATTAACATAAATTTGGCATCACCTTGCACCTTGTACAATTTTTAAGATCCACACCATTTAAATTCCAAATATAATCCACCCATCTGTCATCCTATCTTCTATTCCTCTTCATTAATAACTTTCTTAAAATCTGCCACTTGAGATTCCATCGTTTCATTCTTTTATTTTTAAATAAATCTTTTATTTCTATTAATTAATTTAAATCGACTTTCTTTTCTTTTCATTGGAACTGCTTCTTTTGAAGCATAATTATAGTTGCTTTCATCTTTATCATCGAGCTATCGAACATCGTAATTAATTAATTTCAAAGTTAAGACTTTGGTTTGGAAATAGGCCATTCGTAATAAATTTCATATTAATGACGAGTTTTTTGGCTCTACATAGATGAAATTAATAACTATTTAAAAAAGTGAAGAATATTCAGAGGGATTTTTACATGAGCAAAAAATTATGCCGAAGGATCAAACTTCATCCCAATATGTTATACAGGGTGGACCAAAAGTCTGTTTAAATTTGAATCGGTAGCTGCGACGAGCAGCGACGGCGGGTGGGTGGAGGAGTTACGAAGCACAAGAGCGGCTAATGTGAATTCAGTACCGTTCAGCGATGAACAACGTGCGTTTTCTGTATGCGAGTACTACCGCTACAACGATTCTTTTACTCTAGGGAAACGAAAATTTTGCTCTCATTACAACATACAGCGTAAAAATGAAGCTCCATCGATTCAATTGATTAGAAAATAGGTACAGAAGTTCGAGGAGACAAGTTCAACAATGAATTAACCACGATCCAGCTGAACTAGAACATCAAGAGATCCAGAAAACGTCGAGCGTGTAAGAGCGTCTATTCGTGAAATCCTGGAAATGCTGTTACATTGAATACAGAGCGGTTTATTGCCATGCTACAGAAGTTTTTTTTACCAGCGCTAAAATATTTAGATGATTTTAATCAACAATCGTGGTTTCAGCAAGATGGGGCAACATGCCAAACTTCCAACGACTCATTAAATGCTGTTCGCGAAATTTTTGGACAAAAAGTGATATCCGAAAGAGGTGGCCACCTCGTTGCCCGGACTTATCCCCAATGGACTTCTTTCTTTGGGGATACCTTAAAAGTAAAGTTTTCAACAGCAACTCAATGTCCCTAGAAAAATTAAAGGAAAATATTTGAGAGGAAATGCAAAAAATTTCACGAAACACTTGTTAGGCCGTCATTGAAAATTTCCGCTCCAGGTTGCAGCAGTGTGAAAATAGTATGATAGGATGATATAATTTAAAAAAAATAAAATTTTGTGTACTTTAATAATAAATAAATAGTTTTTATCTATATATTATAAATAGTTTCTTTTAAATCATCAATAATCATGTTCAATAATTCTAGCTAAATTCCAAAAAAAATTAGAAAAAAAACTAAATTTTGTTGTATAGGTATTTATATTATTTGATTTTTTTTTTTAAATTGTTAAAAGTCCTCATCGATATAAGGGACGAAAATAAATTAAACGGAGGGTAAAAAGCCCCACTCCATGTATTTATTTTATTGAACCATATTTTTATTTAAGGTCTGACAAGTCATTTGATTGCTATACGGATATACAGCTCATCTAACTCTAACTCTTAATCTAACTAATAGATGAATAGGTGAAAGTTTTACAAGTTTTACAATTTTTCAGAATTTAAAATTCCACTACACCTTTTTCTATTACTGCCACAGTGACGGATGAAAATAAAACAAAAATAAAAACCTATGAATTGAAATAAATTTGTTTATTATTTATTTATTGCAGTTCGATATTTCTTACATTTATATTATGTTGATTAATTGATATAGAAAAATAAATTTTTTGCAACTTCAATATTTTTAATGCTAAAATGAATATAATTTAAATGAATTTAACAAAAACGTATTCAGTAAAAAACTAAAATCCTAATCGAATATTTAAAAGAAGTCAATAAATTTTACTACAATCTGCTTTCCAGCAACATACAATTTGTTTCAACGTCAAACTTCTTTATGTGACATCTTTTTTTTTATCATTTTTGACTTTTATATGTTCATATCTCGAGTCGTAGATTTTAAGCAAATTTTAATTTTTAAAACATGACTTTGGTGATCCAGAATCTCAGTTTAATTATTTAAAAATGCAAATTTTATTAGAATTCTGAGACTCTCAGTAAATTTCAATCCAAAAACTATGCCCATGATTCGAAGGCTTTGAAGGGTCTCAGTTTCGTGAGGCCAGAAATATACTTTAAGATTTGGATTAAAACACCAAGTTCTGCGTTCAAGTCATTCAATTTCTTTTAAGTATAATATCCATATAATTTTGATATACACTTGGGCGTATACTTACTTTTTTTCTTTTATTTTTTTTTCTTCAATTTTTGTCTATTTTTATGATTATAAAAAAAATATTCTGATCAAATAAAAAATACATTTAAAAACAATTCAAAAAATAAGCAATTCTAAAAATACGAATTGAAAAATATAAACATAAATCATAAAAAATTAATGAAAATAAAATTAAACTAAATGAAATTAAAAAAAAAATTAAACAAAAAAAGAGTATAAAAAAGTATAATAACGACTTAAACTCTTAAATATATAGAATCGTTATGGGATTATAAGGACTACCAACTAAAGTTATATATAACCTTTAAGGCTTTTTACACTTTATAGAATCTTTTAAAATCACAGAACAAACTTTGAAAATACTCTCCTGGATTTTTTTGGCACAAACAAATGTTAACTGAATAAAATATAAGCCGTGTTTGGGCAAAAGTGTATAGCAATTCAGCAACATTTTTACAAGCAAACAATAACAAATCAGTTTTTTGTTTTGTCAACAAACAATAACAAAATATTTTTAATCAATTTTTTTTTGTTATTATTTGCGCGTCAAAATTTCGCTAAGCTGGCTATTCATTTTTTTCAGAAAACAGGGCTGTAATATACAAAAAAAAATAAGTTGTTTAAATAAAAAACATAAACTTAACCTATATACTACTATTTTCCTGAATGTAGACTAAAATTAACAAGATTTGTTTTTTAAAAATAATTTTTAGCGTCAAAGATCATTTTAAAATTGATAAATCTATACTATAACCGAATTAAATTAATTTTGAACTTATTTAAATAACTTGAAAACCGAGAACCTATTAATGAAGTTTTCAACTTTCCTTAAATGTTCAAACTTCAATTAAATGTGTTTCAAGAGACTTTTTAGGATATTATACTGATTCTGAAATGTAATACATTTATTATCCTTAGCAGTCGTTAAATAGTGTCTAGTAGTAGTTACTATAAATATTCTCTGTCATTGATAGAATCTTTAAAGTAATTGTACCTCCTCAAGCCATATCCAAACTTTCCCACATAATACCTTTTACGCCATCAAAAAAAAAAAAAAAAAAAAAAACTGCCCACGACAGAGTTTAAAACCAAAACTGTTCGCTCTTTCACGGCACGTTCTAACAGCATCTCAAAACTTCACAAAAGAACATCTAGCTCGTAAATCTTCACAAGACTTCATTAGGTATATCCAGAAGATGTTTCCTCTCCTCACACATCGTTATACCGCTACTTATAATACCAAAACAAAAATATATTGCACAAAATCACAAAAATGCGTTAGCTCATCGTTGAGTTTTTTTTTTTTTTTGCCGGTGCGAGGCAAGTTATATAGAGTGGAGTTAAAGGAAAAAGATTCAAATCCACAGCAGCTGTTAGAAAACCAAAAGGAACCTAATTCATCGCAATAAATCTAAATTCTCCAAACTACCCCTAAAAAAGCATCATTGCAACGAAATGAAACTATCAAAGAACCTGCTAACATTCCTTTGGACAGCGAGAAAAGACGTTCTGGCAGTTAAGTCTTCTGGGCTGGTATAAAAATAGTCTTCGTCTACGTCTTCTATACTGGCACCATCATCAGCCTTATACTACAGCCAGGCTATATAATATGTATGTATTGTATATGTATGAATAGAAATAGGACAGAGGATTTTCTTGCCATTTGATATATTACACATTGAAAGCATCTCTTTGACTGTATGTGAGGAGATAACAACTGCACGAGGTATGCCAATGAAAGGATGAATGCCATATAATGTGCCCTATAAAATATAACCCTTATATTTACTAAAGCTGAGGGCTGTAATCGATTTTCGAAGTTAGGCAACCTGAATAGGAATCCATTACTCTATGAAAACGGATTCAAGAATCTGAATCATGCTTTATTTCAATGTAAATTTATTTGTGAAACTTAATCAAAGTGACTTTATGCTGCCGTAAATATAAGCTCTTTTCTGATAAATAACGGTAAGTTAAATTGATTGCCAATAGTGATAATTACATTAGCTTCAACTTTATTAGTTGAGAGAGTGTTAAGCTAGATAAACGAATAATACTGATAATTAAATTGAAGAAATTATTATTTTATATGCCTACAATAATATCCAAAATGTTGTTTAAAAGTTATAAATAGGACTCTTAAAGTTTTGAAGGACTCTAGGAAATCAGAGTGAGTTAGAATTTCTCGAAGTAGTTCATTTATTTATATATTTATTTAACATAACTAAATTGCTAATTTACAAAATTCTTACAAGAGTGTGAATTATTAAGATTTTAATTAATTCAAAGGAAAAATGTTGATTTAAATTTACAAGAATTGATTATTGTTTTATCAAACAAATTGTTATATTTATTATTGTAAAAATTAAAAAGTTTAAACATTTTATTTAAAGGAGAATATTGTTCATAATTGGTACGATAGTTAGAAATACATAAGTAAGTCATTTATAAATTTATAAATAAAATAAAAAGAATAGGGCCTAAATGACTACCCTGCGGAATTCCAGAATTGATTTTAAACTTTATTCGATTTGCAACCGTTAAATAGCACCGTGTTAGATCTATATCGAATAAATAAGATTGAAGCCATCCTACAAAGTATTTGCAAAATCCCAATTTTCTTAGTTTAAAAAGCAAAACTCGATGTGACAGCTTATCAAAGGGTTTACTGTAATCAGTAAGTACACAATCTAATCTACTTGTTTTTTGTTTTTAAATGAATCAATACCTACAGTTTTCAGACAATTCTATTAAAAAAGTAACAGTAGAGCGACCTTTTATAAAACCATGCTGATTAGGAACAATGAATGATTTAATACATATAAAATCTTAACGATTCACAAATAATAGCTTCAAAAAGTTTAGGGGTCACAGATAATCTGGCAATAGGCCTGTAGTTTTTAATTTCGTCTTTTAAGCCTTTTTTATATAGATGGATTATGAAAGAACTTTTATTATTATTATTATTTATTCATTATATTTCTTACACATTAAGAATAAATATTATAAATTTGTGAAGTTCTTAATAATGGCAGTTAATTACAATAATTAAAAGTGAAAAAAATATTAAAAAAAAAAAAAACAAATTAAGTTAATTAAATAAATTAAATTATACATTTATAACACAAGGTAGAAAAAAATTATTATTACAATATTCATAAAAAGAAAGAGAGAAAAAGAGTTAAGAAATTAAGAAATTAAGAAAAACTTTATAGAATAAAAGATAGTTAAGAATTTTAGATACTGCCATAAAAAGAGAAAACATTAGTCGCCACGATTTGAAAAATATGTGTATAAACTCCTTAAAAAAGTTTGCATGTCGTCAATCACTCTTAAGTACAAGTTCCAAATAGATAAAAAGTTAAAAAGAATAGACAAAGGAACAGGTGACATACACAGTTTTTCAAAATAGTAGAGACTAGAGGGTATACCATCAGGACCTGGTATACAGCTATCGTCAATGTTATATATAAAATTTAAAATGTTGTCAATATTAATGTAAAAGTTCATATCAGTTAAGTAAGTAAAAGATTTTAAATGGTCAAAATTTTGACGTCAGATTTATCACAGATTAAAGAATCACAGTTAAAGGTATCACAGCTTAGAGTATCACAGTTTGAAGTATCACAGTTGAAGGCGCTTTGAAAGAAGTCAGAAAAAAGTTGCGTTATAACCCGTGGTTCGTGTCATTAATTTAAAATGTCATTTAACTTGAGAACAGATTCATTTTCAGATCCCTTTGCACCTTGTGAATATAATTTAGATATACTTTAAACTATATATTCTATTAAAAATATTGCTCGATTCACAATATTTTTTTTTAAATTGGTTTCTGTTGGATATAGTTTAAAAGTAGACCATAACGTTTTGTTTCTTCGATTTTTTAGACTTTTGATCGTTCCAATCTGGCGCAAAAGATCTCGATTTTACAATTGATATTGTAGGAACTGATTTAGGAAAACAATCAAAAAAAATATTATTAAATTTAAATGCCATTAAGTTAACATTTAAACAATTATTGAAACAAGACCAATCAACAATGAATTAAGTTTTATAAAATGAGTATTTTTAAATTTAAAAGAGTAAAAGTTATCACACATTTCATTATCAAAATTATTAGAGTTTTTAAAAAGTGAACAGTGATGGGTTCAAAGGATATATAGTAGCCCGTGGCGTAGGATTGTTATGCTAAAGATATTGGGTTCGATTCCTAGCCTATGTCAACTAAAAAAAAAAACAAATTTCATAAGGTTACTCTGCGTTCAATTGATCCTTTAAGAGTATGCCTTGTCATGGAAAAGTGATTCTTACCTTAGCCGTTAAGATTTGGCAGAAAATTGTAGGTCCCGTTCATTTCTGCCAGTAAAACATTTGAGAGTTTTAGTACACTATAGAGGCCCTTGTTCTAACACTCACTGTCACGCTGCGCTGCCCAATTTATTCAATTTATTTTATTTTAAAGTTAAAACGATATTAGAATTAAATTAAATTTTAAGATATGCTTGTAATTTTAAATTAAATTCAGTGGTAGTTTTTGAATTTTACAAAAGTTGGTGTAGTCGTAATTTTAACAAACCAAGATTTTTGAGTATCTTATGAAAAATAAAGCGTTTTGTACTTTAATGATTCTGCTCAGTGTTGTGCTGGTTTTTTACACCGAGTTTTTTATCATGTTTTTTACATGTAAAAAACTCAGTGTAAAAAAAACAAAAAAAAAAATTCTTTTGAATTTATTTATTAAAAAAAAAAATATTTAATTCTTTCAATTTTTTTTATAGTACATTATTTTTATTGTTTGTTTTCTCCAATCGGACAATGTTTCCTGATCAAAAACGTGCTTTAAATTACATGCTTTTATTACAGTTTTTTACAGTTTTTTACTTTTTTTACAAGTAATTTACCATTATTTACTGATTTTTACACAGAAAATGTAAAAAACTGTTTTTTTACAGCAAATCACCCATCACTGATTCTGCTAGGACTTTTGTTCAAATGGTTTTTTTAGACTACATTTATTTTATTTACTGCTAGACAGTTACGAACAAATGTCTAAGTATACAAAAATCAGTCATTATTGATATATTTTTATTTAAAATTAAAAAAAAAAAAAACAATGATCGAATTATTTCGTTGAAAGCTAAATTTTTGCTGAGGAACTTCAAGATTCATGGAAATCTTTTAAAAACCATCTTTTCAACAACATCCAAAAATTTTAGCTTTTCCAGATATTTCTTTGGTTGGGCACATATAATATAGGTATCAATATTTTAATAAAAACATTTTAACGAAAAATCTCTGAAGTGCACTAAATACTGGATTCAAAAAAAAAATATCTTTATAAAACTTGTTGCTTCAGATTCTTCTTATCAAAACTTTCCGCTCTACTGGAATGCTTTATGTCTAAGGATATAAGGCCAAGACTTTTGGCGAGTTCACTATGCTATCTTGATTTGAAAATGAATGAATGAACATGAAATTCTACCTTGGGTGATTTTTAAAAAAGCCTAATTATCCAAAGGTCAAAAAAGTAGAAAGATAATAAACCTGTGATGCAACTATTGTATTGAAAAAGGACATTTTTTTAAAAATAGAATAGTGATGCGGAAGGCTTACTTTATATACTATTGGGCTTCGTGCTTTATTAATAACGTTTTTGTTGATTTTATTCCACAAATATCCTGAAAGAAAAACAAAACATGATATTCCTTAGAAGAGCAGATTAAAATACCCAAATACTTTGTATTTTCCAATAACATACATTTAAACGCTTTCACGTGCTTCTAGTCCCATTCACACAGTAAATACAAGCGTTAAGAAAAAGCAAATAAATCAAAATAATATTTACAAAAAAAAATGTAATATTTCATTTTCTCTCACAAAGTGAAGTCAGATGCATTTGTTGAAATTGACTTCTCTTCTAAGTTTATATTATGTATTAGAGTCACACCCCGCAATCAAATTACTTTATTTTTATAAATGATAACAGCAAACATTAACATTTGACATGATACTCTATTGGCACGCACATCATGATGGCGGATTAAGTTAAAGGATTTAATCACACAAACACAAAAATGCAAGGGCGTTGTTAAGATGTTAACTTCAAGTTGCTTCTAAATGGAATGCCAATTAAATGAAAAAATTAAAAATGGAATTAAAAATTAAACATCGAAGATAATTATCAATTAATTTTTGAAAGATGTACATAATGTACTTTGTATACCTGTCGAAATTTAAAAAAAAATAATTTTGAATTTGTTTTTTAAAAATCTAAAACATGTTTATTTTTGATTAAATCGATATGCAATATTATTTAAATTTTTTACAAGCTTTTATTTAATTCAGTGGAATGTTTAAATAATTACGCATTTTATGATTTTTTATTTTCAAGGAAGTTCATTTCATACCTATGTCTTACATTTCGGATGTCAAGACGCGGAATTAGAAGACTCTGAATTAAAAGAAAGCTCAAATTTGTATTAGAAAAAAGGGTGTGGAAGTGGGTGATGTTCTTCCTAGATGAGCTAGATTACTTTATTTTCCATTTGGAAAATGGACTATTCCTATAGAGACCCAACGGAAACCTTGAAGTAAGCATTTGTATACTTCCAAGAAAAATAAAATCTTTATATATGTATGTGTTGTTATTTTTATTAGGTATAAGGAATAAATTGGACCTACAACTTTCTACCTATTCCAAAAATTTGCATTTTTTCTTAAGAATTATATAGTCTTTCAAGCAAGGGTCAAATGTACCATTTTTATCTTAGTTTTCTACGCCCTTGCAAATATTGTAAACGTCTCTTGCATCGCAATATTGCATGAATTCCCCAAATACAGTGTTAGAATTAGAATTATGTAGCAAATATTATACTTCCAATTCCAACCCCTCCATCACTACCATTATAACAGTAAACCTATATACACACTGACATTGACATCAATTTTTCATGTTGTTCGTGTTCAATTATGATTGTATCAATTTTGTGGCAAACGTGGGTGAATATGGGGGTTTCGGCTTTAGTTTTGCGTTGAACCCAACAGCTATCAAATCGTTTTTATCTACAACGAAGTTAATTTTGTTGCATGATTCGTTTTTAGAGGGCAAATGAAGTTACTACCACACGATGTTATTTTTGAAATTTATGAAAAATGAATTTGCAGATGTTTTGTTTTTTCAAATATGTATATACATATGTAGGTACATAGTACATACATATAATATTTTATTTTTAACTATTAAAAACAAAAATAGAAAATATCTATAAAGCAGAATGTGTATTGAAAATTGCTTTGGATATTTAATTGGTTTTAAGTTTTTTTGCTAAATAAACAAAAAAGAAGGAACATTTTTATAAAATAACACACCCTTGATTTTATTTAAAAAAAAATCTCACTATAACAAAAAAAAAAAAAAAATAGATTTTAATAAAAACTATTGAATATTGTTCTACTTTTTGAAAGTTCGGAGACAGTTTTTTCAAGTTATTAATCATAAATAAATGAATCGAAAACAAGATTCCAATATAATATAAAAATTCTACTACCATTATTGTTCTCTTGTTTGTAGTTTAAAAGTATTTAATATCTGGGCAACCGAGCTTTTGATTACTGTCATGGTAAGTCCAGATCTCAGTGGTGTCATTCCATGGTCCATACTCCGAACTTTTAATGTAGGTCCCTGCCTGACGACTCCACATACTAATATGGAAGTATCTCCCACATGTATCCCCACATAATGTGGAGGTATCTTCACTTGTAACTTCACAAGTGTGGGGGTATTTCCACATGCATCTCCATAAATTTCAAGGTATCTCCACATTTGTCTCCATATAAGTCAAGGGATCTCCACATGTATCTTCACATATATCTCAACATGTGTGGAGGTACCACCCGACAACAAACCCTAAAAATTTCATCCGCATCGTTAGACGGTTCTCGAAAACTAAGAAACGATAAAAGTGAGCGTGGCACTGGGTGAATTTTTCCAAAACTTTTTTACATAAGAAAAGTGGGCGTGCCAGTGAGCGGATTTTACTTAATCCAATTTTCAATGTTTTTCTTGTTCCTAAAAATAAACTGAAAATTTCAAACAAATCGTTTGAACCGTTTTGGAGAAAACAAAAACTAATAAATGTGGGTGTGGCAGTAGGCGGATTTTACTTATTTCTTTTTAAATTTTGTTCCTACGTATAAAAGAGAACGCTCTCTGAAAATTTCATCCAAATTGTCGGAGCCGTTTTCGAAAAACTAAAAACTAATAAAAGTGGGCGTGGAAGTAGGTGGATTTTAATAATTTTATTTTTTTGATTTTGTTTGTACCTATAAAAGTAAACTCTAAAAATTTGATTCAAATCGTTTGAGCCGTTTCCGAGAAATAAAGACATTTCCGACCGTTTCCGTCATACTAAGAAGTAAGAAAAGTGGGCGGATTTTATTAAATCCAATTTTTGATTTGTTTTCTCGTTCATCGTAATAAACTCTGAAAATCTTATCAAAATAGTTCGAGCCATTTCCAAGAAACCAAATACATATAAATAATAAGCTTATATTTTATGCCACCTGCCAAAACTCGTAGTTCAGTTAAAGGTAATATAATATTTTTTGGGTACATAAATATGAACAATTATCATATTACAGTGTAATACAGTTTAGACTAAAAAATTGGTAAAAAAAAACATAATTAGAAATAAATTGATTTAACAAATTCTTAAATTATTTTGAAACCAACATGATGCGAACACCATCTGAATAATTAAACTAATTTTAATTTCTGAAAGAAAAATAAAAAAAATGGCTTACCAATTTTTGTTTTATTCAGAAATTTTTAAATACATTTTTTTACAATCGGTACGAATTTGTTTCCCTTAAAATGCTTTCAGATTTTTTATATTAAAAGTTATTTTTTATTTGGATTTTTTTTTTAATCCAAATTAGTTTTTTTGAAAAATTTAAAAAGGAACATTATTTAAAACCAAAAAATTGGATTTATGAGAGATACCGTTGATAATGAATTAGTAAAAAAATGTATACAACAATATGACAATGCTGATATTAACTCAAATAACAATTTTAATAAAAATTGTAGAAGTCGTTTTTTGAGAAAAAATAAATCTTCCTTAACGGTTTTTTAACACTTGTATGGTTGGTAGGTGCCATTGTTTTTGGTTAAAAGAAATTAAAAACAAAATGCTAGAAATTTTTGAAAAAATTCTGAGTGCCAAATGTAATAAAAATCAGTTGTTAAAATTATAAAAAAAATTAACATTTTCTAAAAATTAAAAAAAAAAAATTATACATTATACTATTAAAACTTTTTAAACTAACCTCCATACAAAAAATAATCAGAATCAACTTTCCGTTTGAGTCGACTGTACAAAAAAATTCAATTAGAACGATTTATCGACTTTAAAATGATTCTAGATTTTTGTTAAGAAATTGGGCGTTAAAGATCTAAATTTTTTTATATGGGCTTTAGTTTTAACTTTTTGAATAAAGATCCATGTAGTACAATTTTGTATTCCATCGAGATGTTTTTTTTATAAGCACGTTGAGTTCACCAATAGGTATTAAAATTCGTGGGGTATTTACTCTTTGAAGGTTTGAATGAAACAACAACAATTTAGTGGGCTACCACCAAGATTTTATAGGCTGAAGTTAAAGCTATTTTACGACTGCCAGGCCGATCATCAGACTCCTTTTTAGTGATGCTTGGTCTTTGTTCAATTTTAATTTGAAAAACTTTTTGCTCTAGCTGGGGATTGAACCTGAACCAAGCTCCCTCAGAGCCAATGCAATACCGAATGTACAACAACAACTTGTGTGTGGCTAGTAAAAATGCAATTGTCAAACAACAAAACCTTAATTGGTATGGACTTGATCAGGTGGCCTCGGTAGCGCAATGCGTAGTGCAGCACCACTAAAAAGGAGTCTGATGATCGACCTGGCAGTCATGAAATAGCTATAACTCCAGCCTATAAAATCTTGGTGGTAGCCCACTAAATTGTTGTTGTTTCATTTAAACCTTCAATATTAATATGATGGTGCGAAAGCTTGGCAGCCTAACTGCGAGTGTGTTATCACACAAAAACCCCTTATATATTTACTCTTTGATTTATTACAAGTATGATGTTTATTCAATCGATTTAAAACTTACAAATCTATCAACATTTAACTCAATCAAGTCATAAAATATGCATACCTATTAACAAAACAAAATAAAAACTATAAACGGTTATTTCTTATCGAAGGGCTATTATTTTGTTTTGATTTATTCGTATTAATTTTTTCATATATGTATATAGGCCACCCTTCTATGTTTAATTATACAATTATTTGGTATCATTATGAAACACGTGCCTGATGGTGGTTCGATAATTTGTTTTTGATTTGTAGCTCCAACGCGCACGCACAAAAACCAAAATGCCTTTTAATTTTCATTTTTTTTTTATGATTTCAATAGGAAAGTTTGGATAATTGTTAAAAAATAACAAAGCAACAATAATTCTTTACTCATTTCTAGGGGCTCCGAATTTCAATTAAGGTAGAAATATAAAATATTATATTAAGTTTCTTTTTTTTTGTTTAGAAGAAATAAAGAAAACAAATTTCTAAAAAATAAAAATAAATTATTGGTGTGACAGCTCATGGAGAACCAATGACTTAAACTCTCCACTATTTTGTTCATCGGAAGGCATGGAGGAGACCTACAAATTTCTGTCGAATCGAAATTGGCTTAGATGGAGGATTTTTCAGTTCAAGATGTTTCATCCGAATCTGTTGCACGATTTTTTTTTTTTCCGAAAATACCTGGAAAGCATTATTATTTTAAGTTTTCAAGCATTAGCTATATGCGCGAAGTTTAAGCGAAATCGTTTTGGCAGTTTTCGATAAAATTAAATTAAAAAAAAATTGATTCACCCATTAAGGCTAAACCACAAATTACAGTGGAAGCACGGACGCACTGACGTAATAACGTACGGATGCACAGACGCAATGCCACACAGATGCTCTAACGCACAAATTAATGGAAGTTATGACCAAATCCAATGTTTCAGACTTCTTCATCATTGTAGTGTTGATAACGGATCATTTATTTCGTGGTTTCAAGCTGACATTTGACACCTGTCAAACTCAGCTTTCATTTGAAGTGTCATAACATTAGTTGAATGTTTGCCATTCACGATAATGGATCGCTTAACAATCGAACAACGCTTTAAAATTATTAAAACTTACTATAAAAGTGGTGATTCAAACGTAACTATTAACTGCATTACGCCATGATTATGATCGACCGACTACGCAAACAATCGGTAAAATTGTGAAGAAATTTGAAGAGAGTGGAAGCATTAGTGATGTCGTTGGGCCTGCGCATCATCGTAATGCAATATATTGCTGCTGCAAGTGCAAGTGTTGCTGATGATCCGAATTTATCGATTTCCCAGCGTTTGCAGCAATTGGCCGGCGATCGAAGATCATGACCTGGACGATATGTGGTTCCAACAAGATGGGAAAACAGCCATACAACACGACCAATTATGGTTTTATTACGTGAGAAGTTTCCTGGTAGCGTATAATTTCACGTTTTGTCGACGTCAATTGGCCACCAAGATCATGCGATTGGACACCGTTAGATTTTTTTTTGTGGGGCTACGCAAAAGACCGTGTCATACGCAAATAATCCCTGAACTATAGACGCGTTAAAAACCCAAATTACAAAAGTTATGGCCAATATACCGCCGAAATGTGCAAAAAAGTTGTTAAAAAATTACCTCAAACGAATCGCATGCTGCGAATCTTCCCGAGGCGGCCATTTGAATGATATTGTTTTCCACATCTTAATGGCAAAGTCCAAACCTTATAATGAAATAAAACTTTCATCAAAAATGTATCGCCGTGTGTGTTTTGTTTAGCTTTACTTTCGAAACTGAAAAATGAATGACCCTGTTTAAAACCAAATTTTCTATAGATGAAGTAAAGATAGAATTTGATGGCCTTAAACTTATTACGACAAAATTTTGACCTTTTATTCATGCACCACACAGTAGACTATTGTATAGTTTATCAATAATAATTTAACAAGTCATATTGAGTACTGGTTGGCTCTTTACTTTGGTGATTTACACGAGTATTAAATTCAATTTAGTTAATTTGTAATGCCTAAAGTATGTAAGTGGTCTTATATCAATACATATAAGTATTTTAAATCTTATTGCTCCATAAAATTCGATAATTGATATTCTCACCTATTACATCTTAAACCATTAATGTTTATTTCGTAATTCTAAATTCCCTTTCAATGAATATCGTTCGTAAATTTGATCTCAAAAGGCAGGGTATAACTACCAACACGATGAGGTTTCGAAAAATAATTGCTGACAATCCATGTTGTACTGTTAGAACATTGAATTACCGATACCAAGCCAAATTTTGTAAAATTATACCAAAAAAGAACAACAACAGAAAATACCTATACCTACCCATTATTTGAATTTTATAAACTTAGACTAAAGCACACGTTTAACTTACTCACTTACGAGGTTTATTGTCGGCTGAAAATTTTGCAGTACATTTTAATTAACATTTTTACCTCTCCACAGATACACAATGTGCTTACTGCTTATGCAACTTGATTTTAATTACAGCACCTGAAAATTCGAAAATAAAATTTCATTATAAATAAATTCGAATCTAAAACCCACGCCATCCACACCACAACACGCAGACACGAGTGTCGAACATATGTATGTAGCCTTCAAACAACAGCAGGTGCCTCCATCATGTACCTACCTATCCTAAAACAATTTTATATACATACAAACATTATTTGAAAAACAGCTTACATCTTAATGCCGGGGGCATTAAAAGAGCTTTAAATGAATATTACCGCCCTCTGACGTTACATCGTTAGGGGATTAAGTGCAACCTCAATGACCGTGCCATAGAAATACGACCCAAATGCCGATCCTGCTTGACCAATGCAATGCGGCAAACTAGACCGCCAACCCATAACTGAAGGACTTTAAAAACGACCAACAATGGAAGGCTAAACCAGACTGTATAGAAGTCTGCAGGTCTGCAGGTGACGGTAAAAACCTAAACATACGTTAATGGATATTAAAACCGCATGCATAATTGTATCCTGGTGAATCTGTATTAATTATTCACACCATATCCTCGTCCTTATATCGTTATATCCCTATATGGAATACATACCTACATATACTCGTATACTATCATCATATTATAATGCCAGAAGGATAGGAGAAAATGGAAATTTCAAATAAAACATGTGTGCGGAATGTAATATTAGGGGCTGACACCCGGTATTGAATAATATTACTGCGCTGTAAAAACAATATTTTTCACGTAATCCACTTTAAGGTAATTTTGTTTATCGGTCTGCATATATATTGCATAGATTTAATGCGGTGGACAAAAAAAAAAAACTAAATAACCAAATAAATCCTTAATTGGTTTGCATAGAATTTTGTTTGTCAGATTAGTTACGAATTTTAAATAATAATATTTTGGCTAGAAATAGTATTTGGTGGCACGACAGTTTGTGGAGAACACAGAGGTTAGTGACTCTCAACCATTCCATGTGCCGAGCCGGGCAGAAATATCAAATTCAGACGGTTATGATGGGAGTCAATTTCCCATGAAGTGAAATACTCTTGGAGAATTCTTGCACTTACTCCGAGGAGGCCGTATCACTGAAAACCTTTTGTGTTTTTAGGTGGCAAGGGATCGAATTCAGACACCTAAAGATATACACTGATCCACTCCACTCAAAAAGTCCCATTTCTTTACTTACAACTAGAGATGCCGCGAATAGTGACTCGGCCGAATACCGAATACCGAATATTCGGCCACACTCTTCGGCCGAATACTGAATATTCGGCAGCCGAACATTCGGCCAACGATGTGTATCTATCTCCTACGTGAATTTTGATAATAATAATAGTTTGCTACCAACGAATGCCGAAAAAGTAGTTTTTATTCACCACAACTTACCATAAGTAGATTTTGAATACTAAAATACAAATTTTTGAATAAAAGATAACATTTATTGTAAAATAATAAGCCTTTTTTATTCTCCATTTGTTATTCGGTATTCGGCCGAATGTTGTGAACTATTCGGGCGAATACCGAATATTAAAAATATAGGCCGAATGCCGAATAGTGGCCGAATATTCGCGGCATCCTTACTTACAACATTCTTTTCCAAGTTCATAAATGTTTCGCAAATTATTTTCAGTATTTCCAAATTAATTTAATTTGTTATTTAACGTAGCAGCCCGTTACGTAATGGTTAGTGCGTAGGAGTGTTATGTCGAAGGTCTTGTCTTGGGTTCGATTTCCAGCCTATTCCACCTTAAAAAAAAAAAAAGAAAAGTTTTTCATAGGTTACTGCCTTTTGCGAAAAATTGACAAAGCTCAAGCCTCCTGTCTTGAAAAAGTACTTCTCATCTAAGCCGTTCTGATTCGGCAGAAAATCGTAGGTCCCCTCCATACGCACAAAGAAAAATCATTGTTAGTTGTAAGTCACTATAGGACCTGGTCCTCCACGAGCAAATGTCGGAAGTATCGAAATTTTGAGAATATGGAATTATTTAAGTTTCCTTGCTCAGAAGAAGTGCTTGATGCGTTTTAAAACCGTCTGATTTGTTGGCCGTTTTTAGCCGGGGTGACAAAATTCAAGTATTGTTAGAAATAACTGAAGCACATCTCATGGTAATCCTATATACTGATTAAATCAAGTAGTTACTATAAAAATCACATATACAACCTTCCTAAGATAAAGTGCAACTTAGTCAATAAATCTAGGTAGCCAATAAAATAATACCTATTAAATCGAATACAGATTGCGTATTTTATATCTCTGACATTATTCTAAATTTTAATAAACGTCTTAATAGCCATATGCTAAGTTCTATTGATTTTTATATCATTTTCTTAAAATACAACTTACTTTAATATTTAAATCTTAAGCTTTAGCCCCAGCCATATGGCCCAAACTTTAGATATACGTAATTATACTGTATATAGGACCCACTCGCATTAAACCATTACACGTTCCATATTCAACTCTAATGGGGTGCACTGTTTCTTCTTCTTGTCCATTAATTTTCTTTCTTTTACTGTGCTCCTATAGATGTTCTGTTGAAGATTTTTCGTTCATTGTATTCCCTTAGAATTATTATTTCTTCTTCTTTTTTTTTCTACTGTGACAGTGTGACGACCGACCTACGACGACATCTCCTGGTTCTGAGTCCTGACTTTTTCTTCTTAGACTGTAATCATCTTGGAAACATTATGAACCACGCACAAGACAAAAGAATGTCAGCCACAAGAAGGTCCGTCTTCTGAGTTCTGAGTCGTATTTCTTTCTAACACGAGAATACAAAAAACATATGAGAAATTTCTTCATAGGTGTTGTTGTGAATATTTTTTGTAATTGTAAAATGCTTTAATGTACAGAAATATCCGAGACAAGATGCTACTTTTTGGACTGAAATTTATAGAGGTTTAGGTAGTTTCGACGGCATTGTGTCAAAATTCGCAAAACCAGTTTTTAGCTTCTGTCAGAATTTGCTCTCTATAGTTTAAAGTTACCTAGAGGCCACACGATGTTCGGGATTTAATCCCTTCAGTATAATTGTACCGAATCGTGAATAATGAAATAACTCGCCAAATTATGAAAGAATTTTCCACTCGTGCTTAATCTTCTCACGATGAACGATTATGACAACAGCACGCAAAGCTTATATTAAAACTGTTCTTAACGTGTATGTTGCATCCAAACTTACAAAATTCATTGTATCTAAATGCTGCCCATAATAAAGAGAATTATAAACTCCACTAATATTTTTTACGACGATCACAATCACCCGACAAGTCATAATACTTACTTTCGATGTTCGTGATAAATGCATGAACACGAGCACGAACAACGTGAAATGATCTTGCTTTGGTTGCTAGAGACATTTTCAAAAATTATTTCAAATTATTTAGTCCCTTTCTATTGCTAGTAAGCTTATGTCTAAAAATTAAAAAGTTTTAAAATAATATAAAAATATGAGAAACACTGGCAAAATACACCCTGGAAAAATTGTCCTTCGGCGCAGTCATTCTTTTGTAGAAACTAAAAATTCTTTCGAACATTTTAGGATTTTCCGCAGTATGGTACCTACAGTTTTTTTTTTTTTGGTTTTATCCTAGTTTATTCATTTTACTTTTACCTTGCTGTTAGTCGCAAGGTAAGGATTTCCCCCCTTATCTTTATTTCGCATAATTGATTCTATACGGCCACCTCACGATTCCCCAGAAGATGGCTTTGGTTACAAAAAAAAATAAATAAAAAAATAACAAAAAAATAAGGTATAGTTCCATTCCATGAAGAGTAAACCGCACCACAGAAGGAAAACGTGAATGAAGGAACTCGACCAGAAATTAAAAATGAAAACGTGAATCAACGTTTGAAGTTTTTAATTTAAATAATGTGACTTTTTTCTATATTTATGGTGGCGAAAGAGCGTGCAGCAAAAGTTTTATTTTTTTTTTCTTCAATTGTTTGGTTTATTTTGCGAACAAAAATTAAGTCGCTTCGCACGTCGCATCAGTTAACTATGCATAGCGAAGCGTAAACCGTTCAAATGGAATGAATTTGTGAGGTTAAGAAAAAATGAAAAAAAAAAAAATGATTTGCAAGGACCTTGGGATTTTAGAAATGTGTACTGAAAACAATTTGAATTTTATTCTCATTTGATGATAGAGCTTCTGGGACCAACCAACAGCTACACGATTTTTTTTTGTAAGTGAAAGACTTTAAAAGCAGCTTGACAGAGTATTGGGAGCGATAGCGAAATTATTGCAATTTTTGTTTTATGATCAGATTCTCACTGGGGACCATTAATTTTTCAGTAAAATTTTTAAAGCAGAAATTAATTTAGCTTGCCGCTAAGGGCATAGGTATTTCTGTTTTTTTTTTTTTTGTTGTTCAGAGTTAAAAGGTTATGTTATGCAACTTTTTTTCTTGTGTATTTTAATTCAGAAGTAAAATTTATTTCCATGATTTTAGTTTAATGTTTTAATATTTTTCATGCTCAATATTAACGCTAGTTTTGATTTTTAAATCTATTTACAAACAAAACAGAAAAAAACAAAAGAGCTAAGGCGACTATATGAAAAAACATCATCGTCACCATCAACGAGTGTAGATCTCGATCCAAAAAAACGGAAACTGGGAGTGGACCGAGATCTACAAACTAAATTAACAACCAGCTGCAATTGCGACCGAGCTATTATCATCGTTTAAGTGATTTACACAGAGCGCACTAAAATATGGGAACGAAGATGATGGTTGACAATCGACATCAATACATTAGAGGAGCTTCACCATTCTCTGTCCCAAATAGCGGCAGTGGTGCGACCGCGGCCAAACACAAGTTATCAACCGCCAGCTGCACAGTGAGCAACAACAAAAATACCATTTATTAAAAAAAATATCTCATCGTGCTGAGGGATATTTAACATTCCATCTCCAATAGTCCAATGGTCTTTGGAACCAGAGCGGTTTCACATCTATAAAATGTATTTTGGCTTTATAAATTTTCAATAAATTATTAAAAATGCATTTCTTACAATATCATCAAGCTTCAAGCTTGATATTATTTTTTTTGTCATCCTAATTAACAATAATTATAAAACTTACACATTTTTTATATTTTAAAATTAAACCTTAGTTGTGTTATTTAATTTTTATTTTATCATTATTCGATTTCATTACAATATCTACCTATTAATCGATGAGCTTCATCGCTAAATAAAATTCGCTTATGAAAATTGGGATCAACGGCAATCTTGTTTTTGCACAATTTGGAAGCATTGTTTAGGCGTCAGTCTATTCATGTAGAAATGCCAAACCAAACTAAAAATAAATCACTTGACAGCTGACAAAATGGCCGCAAGTTAAAATAGTGTTGCCAACTTAAAGTTCTATATCAATAAAAAAAGCACCCGTTACTTCATTTCTACTATTCAATTCTACTATTCTAAACTAAATTTGCCAATAAACTTATATTGAAACTAGCCAATAATACCGATAGATTTTTAAATTAGCTTCCTAATAATATGAAATGATAACACAAAGTTTATAATACAAAAATATAACAGATATTTTAAGCAATGTCTTTAATTTCTGATGGATTAAATTTTTTATGGTGACATAGCAGATCCGAACTACTGTTCATCTTTTTACGAAAATAATTAAAAACGTTGATCCAAGTCTGCAATAGATTCGATGAAGAAATTGAAAAAAATCTTTTAACAAAAATAGTTATGTAATTTTTGAATCTTTTATGAATTTGTTATGTACTTAATAAAAATAATGAAATTTCATCATGTCGTATTTAATTTCACGTTTGCTTTTGCACTTCTTCTTAAGTCGACTTAGAACAATGGGAATATTTGAAAAAAAAAATGATGCAAATTATTTTTAGGTCTTATTTTGCCCTTTAACTTTAGATGGTTTACTTTTTCAGTCGATTTGAGTGATGTGTGTTGTATGTCAACAGGAATAAAGGGGACCCACAATTTTTTGCCGAATCCAAACGGTTAATATAAGATGTACATACTTCTTAATGACCCTTGAGATTCTATAGTAGCATTTGTCACTTTCTCGAAAGGTGGACACTGTATCCTAGAAAAAAAAAACAAGCAAAACTACGACTAACATGCAAACTGTACAGTAAAAAAAAACATGTTATTTGTTCAAAGGCTTTATTCAGACTAAAATCTATTTTACATTGTTTGAAGTGAGCGATGAATAGAAAGCAAAAACAGTAAAACCAATAGAAACCATAAGAGAACAACATGGTATATGAAAATATCATTCGATAATTCTGTTATCTTGAGAGTGAGAGATCATTATATATATACATAATACAATGTTCTTATAAAATACATATACCTAAGTATACAATGAAAAGCTTTCCTCTTTAAATTTATGCAAGTGCATGATATCGTAAATGGGTTGCCATATGTTTGAAATATATTAAGTCAGATAATCTTGATTTCAGAAATAATTGTAAGAGATGAAGTCTCTTAAAATTAATCACTACACCACGAGGAATTGCTGCCACAACTAAAATAATTTGATAAAAATAAAAACTTCAGATTCGTATAGCAAGGATTTAACACACTCTTTTAGCGCTCTCTTGAGAATTATGAAAAACCAATTACGACTTTTAGTCACTGATATTATTATTTCCCTGTATTATATCTTTGACCTTTCTGTGTAGTAAACTCTTACGTGAATAGGTATAGTAATTATAAAATCCTCATAGCTTATTTATCTTTACCAACTTTTATGATAGGTATACTACCTTCTCTTTTGGAATACAAAAATCAATTAAAAAAGTTTTCTCTTAAGCTTACTCGTATACAACCCAGAATTCACTTGAATAACTTTTATCAACATCACACAGAGAACAAACACTATTGTTTTAGTTAGCTCATTATAGACTTATATACCATATACATACATATGTACCTATATAATATGTAGGTATATGATTCTTGTTTATGAGAATTTGTCACTATTTAGCTTTAACATTAATTATGAAAAGCTTATCCACGGCTTGAATTATTATTATTCAGTTGGCATACTTTTTCGACCAGCTCTTTGGAATTTATTTTTCAAGTTCTATTATATAAAGGGTGTTAAGGAATCAGTCAATGTTCCTAATTAAAAAAAAAATGGTATTTATACACCTTTAAGGGGCGAAAAAGCAACACTGAACCTTTATATGTAAAATATGTGAAATTGTTGAGAGGAATTTGTAGATAAAACCCCCAAGTGGAATAATCATTTCACTTTACCAACCACAATGTGCAGAGATAGGTAAATTGCTTTCTTGGTCAGACAAGTGATTGATTTAGTCCCTTAGGGGATCTTACGTCATTTGCAAATATTTAACTCCAGTGAGCCTTCGTTTGCTACTTTACAGTGGAGATCACTATCCGCCATAAGACCAGAGCTTGTCCTTTAGGAATTTATATAAAGTTCAGAAAATCCGCTTGATAGCGCTCGAAGTTCATATTAGAGCCATTTCATCGTGTGTATAAAAGAGATCAAATCATTGATCATCAGTTCGAAAAGTTTGTTGAGGTCGTCGAATAATAGTTCCCCAAATGATTGTGATGATTTTTTCGGGATTTACTATAGTTGGACGTTGGACCAAATCTTTCTAGAAATAATGCAGTTTGTTAAACTACACCACCTCCGATTTGATTCCTTACGAAAGGTTGAGAATATATTATCCTTCATAACTCCAAGATGAATGTTGACTCTTTATTCAAGTGAGGTACGAAGGGCTAATCCTTGCGTGGCCACAGTGACCTGAACCCGGTTAATATTCCGGCTTGTGATCTCATCACGGCATTGCCGAACTAATCTTGATAATGATACAGCCAAACCACTGTCTCCAACAGCTGTCTGACTATCTGTCAGCACTACTTCGGTTTTGCTTAGGGTCTTGTTTGAGTAGATATGCATGTTTTCCTATTGTTAGTAGTTCCATCTGGAAAACACTAACAAAGTTGGGGAGATGAAAAGATCTACAGATATACAAAGACTCCGAATAAATCCCTGAACCAAAACATCTTACTCCATCTTAGAACCATCAAAAAAAAAATAATTGTGTAGAAATCTCTCGCCACGAAGTTATCCTTCCAGTCCTTTTTCTTTATTAAGATCCATAGTAGGAGTGCAGTAGTCAGTAGTACAGTTGAAAACATAGCCACGGGAATCAAAATCAATTTTGCGATATTGCTGCGACCATAGGTTTGATTTCTTTAGTCTTATATTCTACTGCAAGATACTATAGATATTGTATAGGTAAAACAAGTGGTAAAAGGAACTAAAAATGCTTCGAAAGACCCTGTGGTGCCAACTCTAGCTGTTCTTTGAATCATTTTAAGTTTGTAAATGTTATACGCTTTGTTTAGAACGGGCCACTAGACCGTCAACCATACGTGAGTATTTGTCTTTCTACGTCACCTTACATCTAAAGTGTCATCTTTTGGTTTTAGTTGTTATAATTTATTATTTACAAGTAAAATTAAGGTGATTGATAATATAATTTACAAGTTCAATGTAAATTTAAGTTACAAGAAAGTATATAATTTGTTTTTTTTTGTGGGTAGGTGTTAAAACCTACAAAAGACTCTATGAGGACCGAAAAACGCGTGCTCATAGGAGTTTGAAATTCTTACTTCACTAAAACCACCTCCTCCTTCTGATTGCAACTAAGTTGAAACTTATCTAGCAATTTATTTTTAACGAATTTATACAACGTGTTGCAAGTAACTTTCCGGTAATAGTTCCTGCGTATATCACGATTTTTAAAGTGGTTTCTCGTTTACCGCAATAAGCCGGAAGTGTTTGTCCCTCGCAAGCGACGTACTCGTCTCGTCAAGTATTTCGATAATCGTGGTATTAGCATGCTCTAAAAGCCGTGTTCTATGCTTTTGCGCAAAAGAATTTATTTCATTTCGTACCGTGGGGATTCCAATATCCCTGTGAAAATCTTCGTTTCTAATTAATATACCACGGTGCATTAACAAATGATTTAGCAATTTATTTTCGAACGTTTGTAAGATATTTAAATTACTATCGCGAGTACAACCCCAGAGTTATATACCATAGGTCCATATGGGCGTAAGTATACCTGTCCGTATAAAATTTTGCCTCATTTGCAAATGGAACTCGAGTTGCATTTACAAATACAGGTAATCTATCGATTTTCTTATACGTAAAGTCCACGTTGACTGATTTATTTTATTGAGCGCTATCCGCCATGTTTTTGTCCATTCATTGACATTATTAAGTGCGTTTTGTAATTTTATTGTAGCTTCGTTGATCGTTTTGCCCACTGCTAGTATTGCAGTGTCATCAGCAAACGTGGCTACAAAAGTGTCTTCTGTTTGAGGTATATCGCATGTGATATAAAATTGGACCTAGAACACATCCTTGTGGGTACCCCTGTCACTATTTCTTTGAAATCAGAATACTCATTTCAATATTCAATGTCGCACACGAAAGAGTCTATTCTCCCAGATATTGTTTGAAGATATGAAAAGTAAAATATAGTAAGTAGGTAATTCGAAGATGTGCTGGATCGGTCAAAGAGACCTCAGTCTTGTTCTCTTTTTCATACATTGTTTCTAATCATCGATACTGACAGCTATGTATTTGTGATTTAAGAATAATCGGTTCAGTGGCTTCTTCGTTAACTTCTATTTAGTGAAGCAAGAAGGTATGAGTTGCCAAATACTATTTTCCTCCATATAATGTATATGCGGCCTTTCTATATAAACTTTTAATCAGAACAAAAATCCAATAATTTTCTCGCAAATAAATGACACAAATAATGAACACCCTGTATTGTTATACATTTAAAGTTATAAACAAAAATGGAACTATACGAGACAACACCATAGATATAATGTACTAGTTGGTAGATACTTAAAAATAAACATAAAATGTTTTGGGTCTAGAACATGTATAATGTAAAGTCCTGTCCATCTCCATATATGAGAGTCATAAAAAATTAACAACGAAACTCTTTCTCTTTCGTCCATATTGTTAGGATCGTCCTATAACTGCAGCATAAGCAAACTTTAATTTCACAAATTACTACGAAACTCAAACCAAATACATTCATATACGATAAATGTAGATATATACATATTCAACTTTAAACTTAGGTACGTATGCCTTTGATAAAGTTTTCTAATAAAAAAAAAAACTTTGATTCCCACGAGGATATACCATAGAGCTTCGCACTTATTATAATTTCATGTTCATTCAAACGGAGCAAACGAAAGGAACTAAAGCTTCGATGACACCTTTGCAGATGTTGCCGGTTAAAGAAAAGAAATGTTTATCTTAATTATACATTAAGAACAAGAAGAGCCTTAAAATTTCAACTTGTAACGACACAACAATCCAATCCAAAGTGCGACAGAACAGACGACAAAAATGAAAAAGAAAAAAAAAAAACAAAAACTGTCTTCGTCCTCAAACTTGATCCTGGTAATTCAGTAGAAAACCGTTTTATGAACTTTTTTTTGAAAGTAAGATGAAAAGTTCAAGAATTCAATTGGTACCTATCTATATACGACATGAACTTAAGTTGTATTTCTTCGATGTTATGAGTTCGATTGGGTTCGTTTGTTGAGACTTTATACAGTATAAACCGAATAGAAGAAGAACCTTCACTCTATGTGACATTATAGAGGAGAAAAAGAAGAAGATAAAGTCAGCTTCGAAGGATTTTCGAGCTAGGGACAGAAACCAGAACGGTATATAAGACGTAATCGGGGAATGCGAATGACTAAGCGAAAACATTGCAGCACTGATGGCACACAACAGGGACAAATTCAATAACTAGCCCCAACTGTGATGACAGAACAGACCTTCTGTTGCCAAGTTTGTAAGGACTTTGAAACTTTTTGCAAAGAATTCAATATCTACACTTTGGTCTTGTAGGATTCTTTTGTTGTTTCGTGTCAGGAAGTATTTTTAATGAAAAATACTCTTTAAGTGCGGGATGAAATCGAATGTCATTTTTTTTTATTATTTAGATAGGATGTCTTTTCGTTAAAATATATAATATTTTGTGGGAAAGAATTATTTTCTTAAATTTTTGACAATTCTTATAAAATAATTCGAGGATTCTACACAATTTAGTCTTTCTCTTTATTTTTTTTATTTGAAATTATATGAACTTTTTCTCCCAAACGGCTTCAAGTTTCATAGAAACATACAGTCAGTGGGTTTTTAATAGCGGTAACAACCATAAACAGTTTAAGAATCGTTAAACAAAATCATATTTTTTACATGGAAAATGTTAACTAAGATTTTTTGAGCTAATATTAGTACGATATACCAACATACAGGAACAACGTTTACATTAAATCATTATTACGAATACCTTTCATAGAATTTATTTAAATTGAATTACTATGCAAACATTTCTAGTAAATTAAAATAATATTGCATACCTACCAATATTTTCAAATAAGAAGTTTTGGAATAATTTAAATTAATTTTAAAAGTTAAATAGGAAGATGATTTTTCGAAATTGATTTTTTAACTCCGTATTATCAATCATTTAGAAATGACGTTCATAATTTTCGTTTTCCTTTAGCAGTTTTACAAAATTATTTAAAATAATTTTTTTTTTATAATTTGTTTTCATAAATTTTAAATTGTTAAAGAAATCAGATTTTCACAACGTGTTGGTATGAAAACCATTTTAGAAGTTGTTTAGTCAATACATTTCGAATTAAATTGATTTTTATAATTTTTCTACATACATGTTTCCATTTTTTTTATTCTCACAAAATATTACCTTAAATTATACTACGTTCTTAGCAGGTCACAGGAAATATTCTTTATTTGTTATTCTGGTTCTGTATTCCAAAATTAAGAAAATAATTTTGTATTCCATTATTTTGTATAGAGTTATATATTCTGTGATTCTGTGAATCTATAATAAATTTTCTTTGTAACATTTTCTTATATTAGTTTTATAAAATTTTAATTAGTTTATTAAATGCCTATTAAATAATTTTTATTGAACCCACAAAAAATAAATAAAATCATTTTATTAATGGAAAAAAATTAATTTTAAAAGTAAAGAAAATTAAGTATTAGTTTTAAAAATAAAGAATTATACACACAAACATTTCAAATAATTTTTGTTTTTAAATAAAACAAATCTTCCCCTCTTAAATATTCTTTGAAACTTAATACATACTTTTCTTTTTTAAATGTTATCTTCAAATTGTGTATTTTGAAAGAATATTTTTCGACTTGACGAAATAAATTCCCCATTCTGAACACAGCACTATTTTAACCTTTTTTTTTATTATATTACTAAAACTACTAACTACTAACTACTAAAGTAACATTTAAGGGTTATAATATGAGTAATTACCTTAAAGTGAAGCCCCTGCTTGGATGATTGTTGAAAAGAAATAAAGATTTTGGCGGCAAACTTTAGATTTTTATTAAATTTAAACGTTGGTACTCACTGTTTCTTGGCACTAAGTCTCTAACAAAGCATTTCGAGCTTCGAATTCCAAATAAGAACAGGGTGTAAGTTTATGAAGTTAAATTTTAGAATAGTAAGTGCTCGTTTCACGGTCTCTGAGTAAGCAAATCAGAACTTTACTTTAGATTACAATTTTATGTCAAAAAAGTTTTAATTAGCTTACTTAGAAATTTACTCAGAGATTGTGAAACAGACTCTAAGTGTTTAAATATAAATAGGTACCTACTTCTTAAAACTGGCTAAATATAAAATTTTCCAGAAGATCGATATAAAAGTTCTAGAAAGTGTATATTGTATAAAATTTTCATTCAGCATGAACTTAAAACAAATAACTTTAACTCACTGAAGGGAATCTTCAAAAAGAAAACAAAAATCACTTAACCTCAAAGCCAAAGGTTTTGATTTAAATATGTTTCACAGTCATTCATTTTACCAAAGATACCTTTCTTAAAGATTTAAAAGGTACAAATTTCTATCCCTCACTTTGGGAATTTTTCTATTTTTCCCTTTTTTCTTGGATTTTAATATAAATTACACCTAACCCTGCAATATATTCTAACTTGAATAGGCCATTTTGAAAATAGGCGGCACGCGCAGCTATATGATTAATTTTATATACCTACATATATCAATATATGCCTGGAAAATTTGCGGCTCACTAAGTATAGCAAAGTGAATCAATTCCATTGGGATTCAGAGCCGTTTTTTATATTTATTGATGCATTCTACACTTTTAATAAAATAAAAGGTAGCTAAGGTATTCATTCGTTTATGGAATCCCTAAATACTCCTGAATCTATCACTTTTTTCTCGTGCAGCCATTTGTATCTCAATAACAATATCACTTACCGTATATTTAACCATTGCGCTTCCTTTTCATCCAGCCAAGCCAAAAACCGGAACAGCTTCTGAAATAATGTCTAACTTTTCAGCACCTGTCAGAGCAGAGAATTGGTAATTGTATTAGGCAAGTTCAACCGTATAGAAATATCTTAACACTCCGTCCCCTTTGTGAGTCTACCTATATATGAACCGTATTTATGTATTCATACCTATACTAACACCTTCATTGCTCCCGTTTGGCTTCTCATAGGGCATATCTCAAGAAAAGGAATGAGTTTTGCAAATGTCTATAGGTCCTCCAAGAAAATTCATTTAAATAAGTGCTACCCTTAGGAATCTTTGCGATTTTACAACCTATAGAGATGTAAAGATATAAAGCAGTGTGTATTAACCTACGACGAATGAAAGCTATCTCCTTCTTGGTATCTAAGGTTTTGCAATCCAATTAAATCAAACAGGGAAATCAATTTTGGGCCATGTGCTGTCGTTTGAATCAAACTCAGATATTATTGTGACTGCAGCAGGAATAACAGGACCCAAAGCATACATAGCTAGGTATATGCGTATGAGTGCGAGGCAAGCGTAAGAAGGGTATTTTATTGTTTTAATAAGATTTTTCTTATTTGATAGTCATGATGTATAAAATCATATTACAGATCTGCATACAACGTAAACATATTTTCTTGTTTATGTTTCTAATATTTGTTTGCTTATTTCGGCAATCTTGGCCAAACAGAAATATTCATAGATTTTTGCAAATTTTAGATGTTATGTTAATAAGGTATAATATGTAGGGTACAATATAGGGTAGGTATAAAATGGGTATATTGTTTTGAGGAGAATGCAAATATAATTTTATGTATAAATTTTGTACGTGGGAAAAATTATGCTAGTTATACTAGGTATATAAACTGAAAATTTAATACTCACTGTAGGTATTTTCTTTTTGGTCATAGAACCATTCACAGATATAGACCCTCAAAAGTATACTATACTTAAAATAGGTACCGCACATAATAATCTAGATTTGTTTTTAATCAACTTGCCCTACTTGATAACCAAACAAGGGAATTCTGGAGGGAAAACCGGGTTGAAATCACATGTAGGTCTTTACGGATATTTTAGAAATCTTTTCAGATAACCAACCTTGAATCTATTTATATACAGTGCAGTGATGTCTTTCAAACTGATAAACTTACAATTTATAAGATTACGACAAATCTTGTCATATTTCAATTTAAAATCTTGTCATATTTCAATTTAAAATATTGATATTTTCACAGACAATTAGACGGTAATTAATTTTAATTTTCTGAAAATTGTCGGGAGGCTTAGACTTGCCACTAAAGCTGGTATACTAACAAAAATAACAAAAAAGTAGTTTTGTCAAATACACCAACTACAAATAGCCAATTGGTCATCAATCGATAGGGGAGAAGAGGGAGATTTGATCCTCTGCGAAACATGCCCCCCAAATTCTCCAGATTCAAAAATCTCGTTTCGCACCATTGACAAATATCTTTCGTATCGAATTATATCAATATTATATCAAATTTTAGTGAAATTGAAATATATGGCGAATTCGACCTAAGGATCAAAAAGTCTCCCATAGTTTGGGTAAACTTGATTATATTTTGACTCTTTTCATTTGTTTTAAAATAGCGCTTCAAACTTTTTACAACTACTTAATTGCTGTTTTCTATGCAATAAGAAAGCTAATAAATGTGTTTTTATTTTAACATAGAAACGTAAAAGAGGTCAAGTCTCCTCTTTTTGGGGGGTTTCGGGAAATTCATACTCCGATGTTTATTTTAAAATATTATTGGTTTAAGACAAATAATAACTCGTCGAATTGTTGTCATCTTAAATTGATATTAATTTCTCTTGAACCAAATTGATCTTCTAATTTTTTGAAATAACACAGAAATTCTTGTTAAATCTAATTAAATAAAATGAGCCGTACGTCAAAGCCTTACAAACGATTTAAAGCCAGTGTTTCACTTACATCTGTTCAATTTATTTAGGTAACGTGATATTAATAAAAAATGGCAGCAAAGCCTATATGGTATCGAGTGCTGAGGTACACTTAAGTTTTTACTTAAAAAAAACTGTTAATAGCGGGTTTTCCAATAAGGACTTGACAGCTTTGAATTTAATTTGTGAACGCACCCTTTCACTAATCTTCAAACTGTCATTTTTACTTTATTCAGTAGTAAACTCAACATTTTCATCATGGACCATTTGAAGTGACGTACGTTCTCCGATTGGTCTCTGGAGAAGGTGCGCCAAGATGATGAATTTCATCGCAAAATCATCTTCAGTTACGAGGCTCATTTTTGGCTCAATGATTTTGTCAATAAGCAAAATATGCGTTATTGGTCGGGTGAAAATCAACATTTGCTTCATGAATCACCAATTCATCCACAAAAAATAACTGTTTGGTGCGGTTTGTATGCCGGCGGCGTTATTGGCCATATTTTTTCGTCGATGATAACGATCGTTACTGTTAATGGCCAGCGTTATCGCGTCATGATTACCGATTTTTTTTGGCTCGAATTGGAAGATATGGACTTGGACGAGATGTGGTTTCAACAAGATGGTGCCACAAGCCACACAGCACACCTTACAATCGATTTATTGAAGAGTAAGTTTGATGAGCGTTTTATCTCAAGAAACGGGGCAGTCGATTGGCCACCTCGTTCTTGGTGGTTTAACGCCTCTAGACTATTTTCTTTGGGGCTACGTTAAGTCATTGGTTTATGCCAATAACCTGATGACGTTGGAAGAGCTCAGAGCCAACATTAAACGCGAAATAGCGGCCGTTTCGGCCGAAATGTGTGGCCGAGTCATGGAAAATTGGGTCCAACGAATCGAACGCTGCAAACGTGCCCGCGGTGGCCATATGAACGAAGTCGAGTTCCATTCATAAATGTTTTGATTGTATTTCAAGCCGATAATAAAGTTTTTGAAATATCTCAAATGGTTTGCGTTATATTAAAAAAAAAAAAATTGTCAAGTCCTTATTGGAAAACCCTTTATAATAAACTCGTGTTGTGTCCTATTTAAAACAGTGAAAATATTATATATCATAGAAAAAAATGACAACTTTCCAGACGCGTATATGTTTTGCATGCCAAGTTATATGCTTGAGTATTGCAGCATATCTAGTATTACAAGCAACTGCAAATAATGCACTTTAATTAAAACTTTAATGCCTGCTTATGCTCGAATTATATGTTTGTGTATTAAAAAAAAAAAAACTGCATGATATTCCTTTATAGTTGTAACAGAATATATGTTCATAAAACAAATTTCACCCGCATGTTACTAAATCTGTCGTAAACATTCATTTATTTTTCTAAGCAAAAAGCGCACTGTAACTTTGTGTGTGGTGAATTTTTGTTGCATGGGCGCTGACATATATCCTCTATATATGCAAGAAATACAATTCGCCATTGGGCTCAAACCCACCATCCTTTTTCCCATGCCATACCTAACCCATCTTAGCGACCCGCAAACACTTTGTTCTCTTGCCGAGTTACAGATAGGTTCTCTGATTGCAAGAACGTATAGAAACCCTCCTCTCTCTCTGTCTTCGTCTCCGTCTACGTCACCGCATCAACATTATATTGCAGATCCGAGCCGAACCGAACCGAACATAGGGGATTTGTGCCAGTGCTGTGACTCCTGTCAGCATTTACTAAATGAAAGGCGGGATTACGCCCCCATTGGGGGACACTAACTGAGGCTGTGCAATTGCTCCAGTTTCTATATTTTTCACCACCATTGTTGGGATTTTTACACCGCTCTTTATATAGGACGGCATCATGCATTCATTCGTGTCATATGAATTTCTCTGACATGTTTTTGCTTTGGGATTTCCGCCTTATGTCATTCTTCTTGGTCTTTTTGTCATCAAGGGTGAAGATTAGAGTGATGACGAACAAGCTAAAACAGTTGAATATGAAAAATAGATATGCCAGAGAACGATGTGTGTTCAGTTCAGTTAATGTGCATGACTGAGAGCAAAGTCGTTTTAAATTTGATTTTGTTATTTTTTTTTTTATTTTTATTTTTTCTCTTTAATTTGAAATTAAATTTTAATGATTTTCTTCTTTAAATCATATACATAAAATGAGCATTATTTATTTATATTTTTAATGAGCTATAAGCAGCATGGGACTGAAGAGGGGAGTTTGGATAGAATGTTTAGCCTCATTTTCCCCCTCTGGAACTGAAATTTTTGTTTGTTTTATTAATTTTATGGCGTAGTATGAGATTAACTCTTCCATCTACCATACCTACCAGTCAAACGTGTTCTAGTCGTACAGTGGGTATCATAAATGTTTAAGTTAAGTTTATTTTCCATAGCTCTAATATTCTCTCTAAACATCATTGGTAGTTGATCTAATACAAATACGGACTCAATTTAATTTCCTGTCAATATTGTAGATTTTCATGTGAACCAGTTCATCTTAATATAATGCTTCGAGAGTTGTACAGAGACTGGTTTATTGCTTTTAGTGCCCTTAGAATCTAGGTAGAGACCCGATATTAATTATTAAGAAAATTTTCAATTAAAGATGTTGGAAGACCTTACCAAGATGTTAACTATATACAATTAAGCTAAGACCAACGTTGAGCATCTTATTCTCGAGATATTCGAGTCGAAAAAGTTTTTTTTAACAATTTTTATTGATTATTTTTTAAATTCTAATTAATTCTTCATTTCGTTATTTGTTCGCCTTTTTTAATAGCTGCAGTTTGAAAAAATCCTTATGAGAATTATCTACAAAATAAAATGTATCCAAATTATTACAGATATCTCTCTAAAATGATGAATTCTGTTTAAAGCGATCTCAAAGCTTAGATAATATTGACAATTTTTTAAATTTCTTTAATTACAATTTTCTGGCGAATTCAACTATCTTTTTCATAACAAGAGGTATGTGGGTCAGGTAACTATATACAAATGAATGCAAACAGCAATGTGTCAAAAGTTATTTCAGTTTCTTATACAATAAAGCTTATATATCTCATATCTTATATAAAATACCTCATACTACAAACGCCTCATACCTCATACCTCATACCTCATACCTCATACCTCATACCTCATACCTCATACCTCATACCTCATACCTCATACCTCATACCTCATACCTCATACCTCATACCTCATACCTCATACCTCATACCTCATACCTCATACCTCATACCTCATACCTCATACCTCATACCTCATACCTCATACCTCATACCTCATACCTCATACCTCATACCTCATACCTCATACCTCATACCTCATACCTCATACCTCATACCTCATACCTCATACCTCATACCTCATACCTCATACCTCATACCTCATACCTCATACCTCATACCTCATACCTCATACCTCATACCTCATACCTCATACCTCATACCTCATACCTCATACCTCATACCTCATACCTCATACCTCATACCTCATACCTCATACCTCATACCTCATACCTCATACCTCATACCTCATACCTCATACCTCATACCTCATACCTCATACCTCATACCTCATACCTCATACCTCATACCTCATACCTCATACCTCATACCTCATACCTCATACCTCATACCTCATACCTCATACCTCATACCTCATACCTCATACCTCATACCTCATACCTCATACCTCATACCTCATACCTCATACCTCATACCTCATACCTCATACCTCATACCTCATACCTCATACCTCATACCTCATACCTCATACCTCATACCTCATACCTCATACCTCATACCTCATACCTCATACCTCATACCTCATACCTCATACCTCATACCTCATACCTCATACCTCATACCTCATACCTCATACCTCATACCTCATACCTCATACCTCATACCTCATACCTCATACCTCATACCTCATACCTCATACCTCATACCTCATACCTCATACCTCATACCTCATACCTCATACCTCATACCTCATACCTCATACCTCATACCTCATACCTCATACCTCATACCTCATACCTCATACCTCATACCTCATACCTCATACCTCATACCTCATACCTCATACCTCATACCTCATATATCCTTTCACATAGTTATTGACCGATAATAAAGACATCATCAGTTCTTCAAGATACCAATGTTTGCGCAATTTACAGTAAAACTCTGATAATTTCTGAAAGTGAACAGGGCAATTTAAAGCAATTTAAGAAAATTATCAGCTTTCCAAAAACATACACACTTATTGAAACATATTGGTTAAGCGAGGGGTGTGTGAGTTTTAGGTTTAACCCAATTACGCCGCTAAATTTCCTGACTTTCCATAGCTATAAGTTATTGGATTTCAATTCATTATATTATCAATTTATCATCTTTGAAAGTAAATCAAAATGCTGAAATTTTCGTGCTATAAATTTGTAAGTTCAAATAAAATTTCTTTATGAATCAATGAACATGCGAAAAATTAAAATGTGTGCCTGCGTGCTTTTCAATAAAGATATAGGTAGAAAAGGTTATTCCATTATTTAATATCTTTTTTTGTTGAATACAAGATACGGGTTTTTTCCTACTTTATAATTAATCACACTTCTTTTTTTTTTAGATTTTAAGCTTTATCTTTCACATTATGAAAAAAAAACATAAAATGTAATTTTAATTTACCTGATGTCAACAAAAAGCTCTTTATGGCTAAAAACTTTGTGGTTGCATTATTATGTTCGATAATGGTAATAAAAATAGTGGTTAAAAAAAAAATTTAAATCACTGGAATGTGGTTTATACTGTTTAACAGAAATCAATTAAAATTAATCACTGATTTACTTTATTTACAAATCCAAACAATATAAGTAGTTGACATTGTTCTGTTTAATGTGGTCATAATAAAAGCGAAGAAATTTCTTCGTGATTGTAATTAATTATTTTATTCATTTATGTAGAAACGAATTAATGATAAATGCACTGATAAGACATCTTATTTAATTAACTGAGCCGCTTAACAATCCATTTCCAACAAAGGGTCTTGTAACTACAAATAATTACTTCCGTATATACATATGTATATAAGTATGAAGTTGTTGTTGCTTAAATTAAATCGCAAAATGTTAATAAGGATTATTTCATCAATTGTGGTTGATAACGATGACGAAAAAATTTTCCAGCAGCATTGATATAACCTTGATGTGGATTTTCTATGTACTCCTTTTTAATATCAGGTCATTTTAAAGTGAATATTTAAACAAACCACTTGTTTGACGATATCTTCACGAATTTTGAATGCACAAATTTGGTATTTTTTTGAACAGCTCAGAATTATAGTCTTTGTTTTGTTTTTGCCATTCAAAAATTAAACTTTATACAGGGTCTTTCATTAACTATCTTTAAATTTGAATAAAACAAAGGGTGTGTGAGACATCATCAAATTCTTTCCAATTGAACACGTGAGCTGTGTGACACATAGAGCCGTCCTGTTGAAACCACCATGTCTATTGTGTCCATATCATCCAATTCAAGACAAAAGAAGTTAGTATAATCATCGACTCATAGCGTTGCCCAACGTCGTTCTTAAAAAAAATATGGACCGATGACGAATTGGTATCATCACAAATTCGATTACGGGTTGATCATTTACTGAATCAGTGGGCTCAAATTTATCCACCACACTGCTAATAGTCCTATCGGTAGGACGATTATGGTGACCGTAAAATGCGCAAAGCACGCGGAATGTTGCCCGAACAAAACACCCATTTTGATAAATAATTTTATTATTTTGCACGTGTTGTTAAACGCTATATCCATCCATGGTGTTTTAGCAAAACAGACTGCATAAATGACAGCCAATTTGAAATATGTAGCTTCAAAAATATGGCCGCTATCAACTGTCTAAGTTCGGAAGTCCCTATTTAAAGACCCTTTACTTTAAGCATCTTGGTTTAAAAATTTATTTTATTTCGATACTGGATCATACATTCCGAAATTGTTTAGTATTGGCTATCATATATACAACCAAATGAATTTCTTCGGTTTCTCATTAGTATATTATCTTAAAATAATCGACAGGAGCTATCAAAGACCTTTACGTGTGGTTTTTCACCAAACAATTATTTGGTGAACTATTTAACAAATAAACCGCTGCGGTATTTGCACTGCTTTACCTACTTGCCACAACTATTTACCCAAACCACCCTCACATATCACATTGTACTGGCATATATTATATCCATACGGACTGAGTTATCCTCTCTTTTTCAATTAATATGACGTCTTCAACGATTATTCCTCACTCTATAGAATACTCTTTAATAAATTCCGATTAATAAATTCAGTTTAATTTTTGCATCGTTTTTTTTAACTGAATTTTCCATTAAATTTGCTCACCTTAGTGTTATTGTTTCATTCAAACCTTCAAAAAAAATTATAATTTCTTCGAAAAAAAGTCTCAGTTCCCACTTTTATTTGAGGTGTAGATATAACACCTCCAAACTTCGAACATAGCCCAGAGGTTAAAAAAATGTGTACATATCCAATAAAGATCTGTTATATAGAAATTATTCAAATATTTGAAAATGCAACTGTCTCTATGGCAAGAATTTTGTATGATTATTTGATTCCCTATATGCATATATGTAAACAGGGACAAAATTCCTTGAAATCATAATCAAGAAAACCAAAAATCCAGAAAAAACTCAATATCCCGAAATACCATAATCCAAAAACCCGAAAGTCCGAATTTACGAACACCTAAAATCAAGAAATACCAAAATCCCATAATCCAGAAAATTTAAAATCCCGAAAGCCGCTAGTTCCGAAAAACTTAACGCGAACTTGAAAAATTATATTACAGAAAGAATGAGCAAATTTTTTTTTATTTTATATAAATTTTCAAAATTTCTATTTGGAAAAAAAAAAACAATTGGGCTTATTTTAAATTTAGATACCGGTAAAAGTTTTTCTTGCTAATATGTTTTCCAAATTTTTGAATTTTTGCATTGTGGGCTTTCGGACTTTAAGGTTTTTGGATTTTCTATATTGTGGGTTTTTCCGAATTTTGGGTTTCCTCGATTTTGGGTTTTCGGGGCTTTGGGTTTTTTCTCGATTTTATGTTTTCGAAATTTTGGATTTTTGGGCTTCTGACCCCACAGTTGAAAATTCAAAAATCCAGAAAACTCAATATCCCAATATCCCAAAATGAAGAAAATCGAAAATCCTTTAAGCCCAAATTTCCGAAAAAATAACTGAAATCAAAATCTTGAAAAGTTATATAAGAGAAAATTTTTCGCAAATTTTTCATTTTATATAAATTTTCGGAATTTCAATTTGGGAAAAAAAATTTAAGCAGATTTTCCATATCGGCTCCGGTTAAATTGTTTCCTATTAATAGGTTTTCGAAATTTTGGAATTTCTGGATAGCTCGCTTTCGGTATTATAAGTTTTCTTGATATTGGAATTTTGATATTCGGCTTGTGAGAAGAGGTACAATTATAAATATTAAAGAATTTTTCACAAAAATATTCGAACTTTTCTTGGTATAAACGAGAGACTTTATGAAAAACATTCGTTTCTAAATAAACAATTGTTTCTTTTTCATATCACATCACTACCATGTAAGGTTTTCTCAAGATCTTTTGAATTGACATTTCATTAAAAAAATGATTGTTTTAGAGCAATTATTACAAATAAAGAATACATTTTCTTTCTTTCACCACACTTAATTAAAACCCCTTTTTCAAATTTAAGGGTACTTTTTAGAAAATGTTTGAACACATATAAATTAACCAAACTTCAGCTTTTGTCCGAATTTTTTTTTAAGTGAAAGTCTACCCTTCGTAGTATAATAAAGGTTTGCAGCAATCAAAAATAATAATAGCAAACCTTTTTGAGGGTATTTCACCAACACAAATCCGTGTCTGATAAATCCCTGTAAAATTAAAATCACTGTATCCCACAGACACAACCCTACTTTCCATACTATCAGCAGCGGTTACGGTATATTATGCAAAACCTATTATAACTCATTCAATGTTTTCATCTCAATTGTAAGAGTTTTCTGCAAAGAAGCATAATTAACAGGGCTTCGTGCATTTAAGAACACCGACCCAGTACAGCTTCAAGCTTCGAAAGCACCATACAAAGTCTCAAGTGTGAAGTTCTTGCAAAGGTATGATGGTAGGTGTAGGGTGGGTAGGTATACCTTGATGCTTGTTTTAAAGACATTAAATGCGAATTCATTTTTTGTAATTTGGTATGTAATGCCAGGGAAGTGGTAATTTTCTTTTTCATACCACTTAAAAGTGGATACCGTCTTTCTTTATTTTTTTTCTTGTTTCTTTTTTGAAAGGGGCTGATTTCTTTTTCATTCTTTTAAATTAAAAGAATTTAAATTCACGCAACGAAGGTTATTTGTTTGTTATTTTTTTTTTTGTTTTTTTGTTGGTCGTGCCTCTTTTATAAAACCCCATTAATATTCAATTACAAGGAGAAAATTCGTCTCTAAGGTTTCTCAATGAATTTGGCAGGCGCTATTTTGAATTCACAAGGACGCTTACTTTTCCTTCTATAAATATAAGGGGGAGATGAGGACATAAAGACACAATGCAAAGAAGAGAAAGAAAAGAACATCCCAAAAAGTATTATCACACCATCAAAAATGTTCTCGTTGTTCGAGCCATTTCCAACACCAAAATCTAAGAAGTATACTCGACTCGTAGAAGACGATGCAGAATCCTGCCAATTTTATTTTCATAGATAGCTTTTTATCTAGTCCTTTGATGGTATTTATTATGGAATCTATAAATTTATTTATTTTGTGTTTTATGTTGATGCCTTAAATTGGTTGCACTAATGAATTCTTAGAGAATATTTTCATGGCTGACCGTCTGTCAGTCAATTGTGTTGTATAGTTTCAACGGTAAGAAGGTTTTATAAAATGACGAGAGCCGGAGGATTATGGCCTTGATGGTTTTTTTGTTATTATTTGTTTTTTTTTTTTTTTTGTTCGTCTGAGTTAAAGTATGAGAGGATGAATGAGTATTTTTGCGCGATATTACTTGAATGAGGTACTTTGGAAAAAATAAACGGCTTGGCTTGGCTTGACAGAACGTTAACATTAATGTCTGAAGCTTTTTTTTCAAGCATTATAGACGGTTTGTTGATAAGAAAATATTATTTTCTGTGAACCTACTCTGTATAATCAGATAAAATTATTCTTTTTCGAAAATATAATTTATAGCTATTGAGACTTTATGCAAAGTTACACTTTTAATAAGTTCTTAAGCTATTTTAAAACTCGCTGATATATGTATAAAGAAGAGTTGTGAAGGCTTTAAAAGTTTAAAGATATAAAAATTTATTCAAGACAGTGGAGTGCAAAAAGTTAGTAAAAATGCTGGCGTTTAGGTATCTAACATATTTATGTAATTAGAAAATGCATATTTTTTTTAAAAGAATTATAAGAAAGTCTTACAATGGCTCACCCGAATTATAGACTTTATTTCTGAGGTAGATATAGATATACAGAGCTTATGATGTAGGTATGTTGATATAAATTTTATATTAGGGTGTATGTAAATAATAACAGGAATATTGAATTTTCATTGACGCGTGTTCTATTTGAGTTAGTGTTTTTAGTTAAATTTCCGTTTTTACATAAATAAATAATTTTTTTTTAATAAATAAGGAACACGCCAATGATTTCTTGCACCATAAAAAATTCTAATCAACTGAAACATTCTTTTTAAAAAAAAAAAGAACCGTACGATAAGGCACAGACTCAAGAACATAATTATGGCGTTTTTTATGGGTTGTTTACAGTAACGCACCCACCACGTCAGTTATTCCTTGTTCATTGAAAAAGACTTCCCTTGTATACATACATTTATACGTTTTATAAACTTGTTTCCTTGATTTATGCAGCAACCCCAACAGCATTTTCTCTCAACTTACATGCATATTTGTGGGTTAAAATCCATAATTTCACTACATACATAATGTAGGTAATAGAAATGTACCAAGTTAAAATAATGGAGCACCATGACCTGGTCGTAAGTTCTTGCTTTTAGAATTTTTTTCAAGTAATAACTAAGTCAATAGTTTAATTGTAAATTAAGGAATATTTAATATAAAAAGCTCTTATTGAATTTTGAATCAAATTGTATTGAACTGGATACTTATTATACATTTTCGAATTAAAAGAAAAACTATTCCCGAGCATATTTTGAAAATTAAAAAAAAGGAAAATAATTCATAAGATTTTATAAAAATCCGCGAAGACGAGATTTATGTATGTATGTAGTTCAAATTAATTTTCAGAATGAATAAATCCCCGAGTGGAACCAATTGAAAATGTAATAATTCTCATCTTTGTATATTTATCTTTAAAAGCCATTTAGAAGCAAAATATAACATTTTGATTAAATTATAAAATATTTTAACTTGGAATTAAGGTACCAACGACAAGTAAAGGACTCGTTAAAACTATTTTACTGATTCTTTAAAGGCTAAATTGAAATATTTCGTTGCTGCAAAAATAACGATAAAACAATTTTCTGCCAAAAACTGCTAGATACTTATATTTTATAGAACATTTTTTTATATTTTGTACTTAGTCATTAACAGCTTAAGTGGTTTTAATCAACATTTTTGAGTCGAGATAATCTTGCATATAGCTATACATATTTTCAAAGAAATGTTTTTAGTTTTTAGGGGTTTATATAATTAAAAATATCATATCTTTTTTACAAGTTCAAGAAAATAAAAAAAAAAAATATTTTGAAAAACTATTCCGATTTTTGAATTTTTTTTTGCATGAATTTATATTTTTAACGAAGTCATTTATTTTATCATGTCTTAACGACTGGGCCGAGTTTCTTTAAACTTGGTGCGTGGCATTTCTTAAGACGACGCACGTTTTTTTTATTTTTGTTGCGAAATGCGAATACCAAAAACAGAAATCAAAAACTTAAGACTTCTTAATTTGTACAAGTTTATTAAAGGGCTGAGACCTTTTGTAAAATGTTAATGTGAATCTAAACAATGTATAATGATACAACAGATAGATATAAATATACGTATATATGTAAAATAAAGTTGTTACTAATTTAATATTTCAATAATTTTTTTTAAGATAAAAAAGTAAGGGCAACTTCCATATAATTATTAAACATTAAGGAATATTTAATTTTTTTTCAAAAATGGTTTCTTAACACAAATTTTTAATTAAAAAAAAAAATAGGGTATTGTTGTTATTGGCAGGTTCTACTTTTTGCCTACCTTTACCAATGATACCTATCTATTTATTATTAAAAACTTATTTTTTTTTTTTATTTTAAAAATTAATTGTTTTTCTTTCAATCTATTTTTCAAAAATTACTCAGTGAAATTTTTAGAATTTGTCACAAAGTAGTTTTTAAAGACTATCCAGACGATTTTGGTGAAAAAATTGGCTAAAAAAAAACGCTACCTTTCATAAATGTTAAAAAACCATTCGGGAAAATCTTATTTCTCAAACATTTTTTGATAAAATTAATTATGGTAATTGTCAATTTTTTTTGGTTACAAACAAATTTTGACCAAAACTGTAACTTATAATTACAATAGCTCAAAACTCATTTTATGTTTTTTTTTAGATTTCTTGTTAAAAACAACGCGTGATAATATAAAAAATTTCAAAATTTGATAAAAATGGCGCAAAATTTTAAACAGCCTGATGTTAATGTATTAGCATAATACTACTGTTGAACTCTGTCTAAATACCTGTCACACAAATGGACCTGAACGTAACCCCTGTGACACATTCGAAACACCTCCCAAAATTATAGCATGTATGAAGGTTAAATGGAGGTTAAATATCAAATAAACACTGGAAATTTATAATTGAAGGTTTTGAATTTGAAGATTTTTTGGTAATTTTATACTGTAAATTGTCAAGTTTTAGTTGGTTTGAACACCTAACAACTACATAACAATTAACTAACTCTAATTAAAACTAAAGCTTAGATACAGACGATTGTCAGATCTTACAATATTGTCAGAACTGTCAATGGTCGGACAAAAGCTGACAATTAGCTGACAATTGACATATTTCTTACAATGAAAAATTTTCGGTTCACACGGTTGGTAGATTTCATCCCAAAGTCTGACAATTTTTGGACACTACAAAAAATTGATTGATTGTTTGCATCTTTTAAAAAAGTTTTAGTAGGTGTGATGCGATTTTTTTGTGCTAAAAAATAATCAAAAAAACAAAAAATGAAAATGGAAGACAATATTATTGTAACAATTTTAGCTAGGTATGTTTTAGAAGACAGTGAGAAGGATGAATCGCCAGGAAGTGCCCGAAGTTGTTGGTCGAAGGATTGGGTTGCCCGTCGAGAGCAGGAAGGGTTTTATGTGAAATTGCTCGTCGACTTGCGAGCTGAGGAGCCTGAGCCGACAGCTGTATCAGAATTTTTTGTGAATTCCAAGTAATTCCTTATGGTGACACCACATATTGCGAAGCAGGACATGAATATGCGTGCGAGCATTTCAGCGGGTGAGCGGCTTCCATTGACATTGCGATGATTAGCTACCGGCGATGCTTTCCCGTCACTACAGTACCTGTTCCTGCTTCAACTATATCGTCCATCATTCCAGAAGTTTTTTCGACCATTTTAGTTTTGCTATATTCTTTTTGTATTATTCAGCCAGACTTTTTAATCAGAAATGCGACAAAAATTCAACAACATGCCAAAAAGAATTAATAAAAGACAAATGGCGGCCGAATAAAAGCACTAATTTATGCCGAATAAAACTACACAACACAAGGAATTGATATAAAATATAATTGAAGTATAGTTACTTTATAGATAGATATTATTTTCTTTTTGAATTTATTTGTTATTCAGCTGTGCAAAAACTACAAATTTCCAACACAAAGGTTTTTTATCTCTCTTTAACCAACTCATCTCCATCCGTTGTTTAAAAAATTTAGAAAATTGCACCTCCCGTCTAAGCAACACGTAGCCAGAGGGGGCTTGAGGGGCTGAAGCCCCCCCCCCCAAAAGTCTAAAATAAAAACTAAAACTTTCTAATATACTAATATACAGTATTATATCCTTTGTAGAGCTCTTCAAATGCATCTCAATAAGTATTGAAGAAATAAAGAGCAGAACGTGGGCGATGTCTTCGAAGGCATCAACACTTTTCGCAGCGGTCCAAAAAAGTGATTTCCTAGTAAACCTCAATGTATGCGAAAAGCTGTTCAGTTTAATGCTGCCCTTATCAGTTTTCCTACAGAACATATCCTTAGATTTCGTTTCTGCAATCGACCGCACCAAACAAGTTCTGAATTATCATGAGAACATCAAAGAAAAAGCCGAAGATTTCTTCAGAGAGGCTTTTCAATCCGCATCTAAACTTGCCGAGGACTTATTTGTAGTAGAATTAAGAGCTCCAAGAACTTTATTGAAACAAACAACGCGTTCCAATCCAGAAATCTCTTCTACTGAATCCTATTTTAGAGTGTCTGTATTGAGTCACCCTATGAGTATTTGAAGAAAATGGATCAAAGAGTTAATTTGTGGAACCAAGCAAACAAAATTCAATTCGTTCCTTTTTTTTATTCTATCATTAGGTAATTTTTATTAAAAAGTTGTAATTCTTTATGTAACTTATACACACTATAAGTTACATTGCATAGTTTTTTTTTTATTATATACAAAACTTCAAGCGGACAGAGACGGGTAAAGGCTAAATATATTATAATAAATTTAAAATTCAAACAAAATTTCAAACACAAATTTAATTATACAAACCCATATCATACCCTTATTCTTGGAACTCATGATGTTGATATTTATCATAAGTAAAAATCATAATGAACAAATTTCGCCTGCTTTTATGTTATGTTATTTTGTGTAGTCAGAGGCTTGTTATATTACGTGTTTATAATGCTGCTTATAAAACTTTTAGGATGTTAACAACGTCATGCGGAAGACCAAAATTAGAGTATCTATCCGAAACACCTGTATCTAGAAGTAAAATAGAAGCAATGCTGCGTTTAACATGGACAGAATGTGAGTACTTACATATATAGAGCAGTTGCTCATTTTCCATATATTCCTTCCAGGACATGCTAGGAACCCTTTGCAATGCAATTTAAGTACATACCAACAAAGTAACTGTTAACCAAAACACATAACAAATTAAACAAATTCCAGGAAGTAAAATGTTGTGTTTTACTTAAAATGCACTTATAAATATAAAAGTTTTCATCACCTTACAAAAATCTACGGTAGATATGCATATGTGAAAGGGTAAACGATGTCATGGGCTATAGGTTAGGTAGGTGTAGGTTTGTGTTTCTTATCGTTTCCATACCTTTTTGATCCTTACAATGAAAATAGATTAAATTAATGTTTTATTGTATCTTATTTTAATTACACGAGTTTTATGGTTTGCATTATTATACGGATTCTATTCTAAAGTTAATTTTTTTTAATTGAAGAAGGGAGTCGTACAATATACCTGGGTTTTCATTGAAGCAAATGTAAACAAATATTCCAAAAGTATCTCATTTTCTATACGAAATTCGCATTTGAAAATAAGATAATTGAAGAGTTTAGAATCAGAAGGTGTAATGTGAAAAAATTTGATGTGCTGATTTATGGTTTTTAAACAATCTTTTTTTCTTAGAACTGCTTAGACATTTTTTTTTAGGCTAGAGAAATTTTTTAAAAAGGCCATACAAATAGAGAAGTACATAAATTATATTTAAGAAATATATCAGTCAATGTCAAATGCCAGGGATAGGGTGAACTCAAAACGTGTGGCTTACGAGTAGCACGCTACGTTTAAGTTTATAATGGTTATGTCTTAAAATTACTAACACGGTATTTTGTATAGCACAATATTCGGCAAAATAAATACCTTACTCGGTACCTCATATTCATATTGTAACGATTTAATTATTACGTAACTACTTTTGAAATTAACGACTTATTTATTAAGCGCCTATACAGAATGCCTAAAAGTATGATCTTTCAAATAACCATATAAATATTAAGTGGAGACTTACAACGTCATACCTGCAATGGGCGTTTCTTAACTAACACAAGTGGTATAATTCAATTCGCCGCCGCCGCCGCCGTTAGGAAAGGAAAGTACTAGAAGCATAGACCAGAAAATTCAAGAGGAGTGTAGAACCATTCAACTCACTATAAAAAGCGATGTGCGAGGGCGAGTGGATACAGATTATTTTTGAAAGTGATTGCATAAAGTTGGTTGTTAAAAGTATTGATTGCAAATTGCATACAATTAAGAGTGGTGATTAATAAAACGATTAGAATTGAAATCAATTGTGTTTTATTTGTTCAGTAAATAAGTGGAAGTTAATAATTAAAGAAAATAAGTTTTGTTAGGGACCTTTGAGTGAACGTTACAATGTAATACAATGTTCAGCGGATTAAATCTTTACCTCGGTTCTTTAAGAACCCTTTTTAAAAATATTAAAAAACTTCTAAAAGGATTAAAACTTAAAAGTTTTAAGCATTCTTCGATATGAAAGAATGAAATTTTCGATTTCACAAATATAAATAAATTGGACATTGGCGCTTTTTGCATCAAGGCATAAAAATAACTATAATAATGCTGTTTAATAAAAATTGTCCCCAACACGCAAACTGTGGTTGAAAACGGTCGGAAACTCATGGAGGCAGCGTTATACGAAGTGGCACGAACGACGATCGTGCTTTTTCATCGTGGCACGAAAAAATTCTATATGGCACTTTCTTCTCATTTCCATTTTGTACTTCAAAAATGCAAATTCTGTAGAAATTTTAGAAAAATTGCTCAAAATAAAGTAAAATCTTAACGATATTAGATAAATAAATCAACTTTGTTCACCCTAGGTTGTTCTAGGGCTCATTATTATTGAAAGCTACCATTTGTTTTAATTTTTCAAATAATTTAAATAATAATGGAAGGTACCTTTAAGATAAATCCCTAAAAAGCAAGTAAATTCAGTAAGTATAATTTTTTAGAGTTGTGGTTGTTTTTCATTTTAAATAATTTAGTTTTTAGATAATTACCGTTTTGCTTAATTCAGAATGACAGCTTATCCCACGTCAGTATGTATAGATACAATAATGTTTTACCATAAAATAAGTAAACCATATAAGTGAACAAATAAAAACTAACAAACAAAAAAATCGATTGTGTTTTAAAAAAATGCGATAGCTTCAAGACAAGTTTTAAGTTTATCAGTAAACGAAATAATTCTAAAAAGCAAACCTTATCTTAAACAGGAGGAAGTTGTATAATTTCATTGGTTTCTTAAAAAAAAAAAGAAAGAAGAAAATCAGTCAAACCCCTTAAACACAAGCATAGGTATCTATAGCTAGCATATCTTTTCACAGAGACAAAATCCTGGGAAATCCTTTAAGACTTAAGCTATAAACATATTGACAAATCACGAACGTTTACTGTTCCTACATAAGTATTTTCTATAGCTCAACATTACCTAATTTCTATACCCAAGGCGTATATTCGCAAAAGTAAGTAAAAGTCTTTTCATATAGTTGCAGCCTTATTCGGAGAATGTAATAGGAAGTCCCATTCAGGTGAATCCAAACAAAGTGAAATAAAAGCCGTATAACTCTATTGTGTGCCATTTAAGGAAAAAACAAGAATCCTTCCGGAAAAGGAAATCTCTTCAATGAGCCACTGTGCCCCACCTTTCCGACTCCTTGTGCCTCAACGAGTATAATATAAGAAATTTCGCTCTAGCCTAACTTCCTCATTATATGTATATATCAAGGCTTTATATCCTTGTATTGTACATATGTACATGCATGTATATATCATATCTTAACCTATATCTACCTATCTATCTATATAAAAACTCATTTCTCTTCTTTATCATGTTTTTGTATATGCACCAACGCTGCTATTTACTTTTATTGAACTTTTATGGCCTCTTTAAATCGTCGCTTAGCACACACCCAAGCAATGTTTATCTTCGAGCGTACTCAATAAGGAGCTATTAACATCAGAAGACAAAAAGGAAAAGCCATTGTATTCAATGGAGAAGGACTTCTTTGGTTTGGCTGCTTCTTCGTTTCGTTTTTTCGTGCTGCCTTATTCGTGCCGCATGCCAAGCCAAAAACTCAAGCAAGTCTTGTGTCCTGTCCTTCAGCCAAGCAGCTTCAAAATGGATGGAGGAGTGCGATGCTAGATGCTACTGCTGATGCTGTTCTGCAGACGATGGCTCCAAAGATAAAACTAAATTATGGATGTAATAAATTTTCTTGCAACAAATTCGATTCGAAGAAGTCCCCCTTGTGCCACCTGCTATTCAAGGTAGAAAATTGTTGCTAGTGTAGGAATACCTGTGTATACATTTTTGAAGGAAGCAATTGAAGGAAGAAAGCTCCATGGAGAGAAATAGGTTTCACATCCAATGGGGCGACAATTTCTTCTTTATAGAATCTTAGCACCAGTGTGATTGACGATATTGACTTAAGTCAGATATTTCAGTTTGGATTTCCGGGTCCGATTGTAATATAAACAAACGGGGGTGGATAGAAGAAGGGGATCGTATAGGAATCTTAATGAAGAACGAGAGCGACTTAATGAAGGGTGATTTAGTGTGTCTCAATTTTGGCCAAATCGGAATATTTTTAGATAGAGGTTTAAAGTAGGTACTTGAGATTCGACTTTTCGAAACTTTATTGATTTGTCCAGCCAGCGCGGCGTAAGAACCTTACTCTATTTTAAGTAAATTAACTGCAATTTTAAGAAAGAAAATAAATCTACTCCGCCAAGACGTTTTTGTGAAATCTACTCCTATTTTTCAAAACTTAAAAATTCAAAAATTCCTTAGCCAAGCAACATGAAAGTAAATGACAGTACTTATGATTTCTTATTCAATTTTCTTACCAACTCTGACTCTCAATGTTTGAATCTAAAATTCTATTTTATTCTGAAACACATGAATGTATAAAATAATTTTTTTGTTAAAAACAAAATTTTTAAAAACTTAAATCTATACCTACTCCGGAATTTTTTTTAATTTACACAAATTTTTTTTTTACAAATCCAAAATTTTACTATGGCGCAGTTATAAGAAATTTTCGGCAAAAGTATTATTTTAATAAGCTGCGCGCCGCACTGCCGTTTTCTCTGGATTTAACCACTCACTAGGCGTGTTCTTTTACAACCCCGGGGGTAATTGCACGAAAAAAAAAACGACCACGGTGGTTAGCAACATATCACAAAAACAAAATGGAGTTTTCAAACAAACTGTCGATAACAAGTATCTATGTATATTTACATAAGCCCGGAGAATTCTCTGGGCTTAGCTTAGCCCGCAGGGGAATAGTTGTTGTTGCATTTAAAATGGTGGTTGTTTAACATCGACGTCATTTTTTTGTCCTATTCATCCCGGGCTTGCAAAAAAAACACGTCTAATGTTAATTTAAACAAAAATAACTGAACAGACATAAAGTCAAGTCTTTCATTCAAACCTTCAATATAAAGTCAAATCTTTTATGCAGCTGGGACATTATGTCACTTAAAAAAAGCAATTGAACACACGTAGATAAGAGGGGAGATCAAAGGGAGTGTCCAGCCTAACCATAACCATAAGTTACCTAATCACAAAAGGAATGGAATAAAATTTCATAATTTTATTGACTTACTTTAATTCTCAAATCATCACACTTTCTCTATCTTCCTAACGAGGATTTCAAAGATAAAGAAAGAAGTGTTTTCTGCGTTATTCGGTTATTTTTTTGAGCAAGAGCAAATGTAATAAATGCTTTCCTTCATTACTAAATTTGTAGAGTTATATGAATTCTTGCTGTTCGTCTTGTCGAGTTAGAGAGATATTTAATCTGTAGCTTAAAAATTCATTTGAAGTGCTAGATGCACAATCATTGAGCAGAATATTTCCAAAATATCAACTTCTTGCTTAGGATTTTTACACTGCTATTTTTTATGCTATATGCATATGCATTTTTAACAAGCCTCAAGCTACACGTCGACTATATCCTGAAAGTAATGAATATGCCAGATGTACGTCTTCCGAAAAAATGGCTTTTTGAACGGTGGCTAACAAATCGAGCTGGTATGGTGAACGACTGAACTTAACTCTGCGGTGTGGTATGAAAGTTGACTTAAATATCGAAAACATCGTAAATTGGAAGTCAATTCTATACATGTTAATTGGAAACGCGGATCTGCAATATGCATCAAAATACAGGGAAGAAGCTGCATCAGTGCACAGATCAATTTATAATCGCTGGCACCATAATCTATCAGAAAAAAAAACTATTTTCATCACAAAAACAGTTCAAAAAATATCAATGATGATGAAGTTAAGGGGTGAGCTTTTGTCTCTCAACTGAAACCCGCCAACATATTGTGTTTGGGAAAAAGTACCTTACGGATGATAAATGCATCAAATGCTTCTCCAAAATTGCTTTACCATACAGTGGCGACTTTTTAAATATTTTACTACTTATTTGTAATATTACACTAAATACTTTTCTTTCAAATTAAATCCTTTCAATCAACAATTTATTTACAATAATATTGTCAATTCGACAGACGGCCTTACCTGTTTAAAAAAAAAAGAAAAAAATTTATGAAAATATGAGTGTTTAAATAAAAACAAATAATCATAGGAAACATAGGTAGGAACTAAACGTATTATATGATATAATAGGTACATACATGTTATTCCTAAAATTGTTTAAATTTCAACACTTTATGTTGGTACTTGTTTTGGTAGGTTTACATTAACTCAAAAGATATAAAATGCCCTAAAGAAAATCTTTCTATTGAGTAGAATGAAATCATTGAAAAACAATAAAAAAAATAACAAGGCAATATCATAATATCTACATCTTATAACAATTCAATACTATAGAAGGAGAGTATACAGGGTGATTGCAATAAGGTGCACCAAAAAGTCAGAGTGAGTAGGTTGGGTTAAGACAAGAAAAAAATCGTATGGGACGGGGGGTCTATTTCCCCCCGTTTAGGCGGGAGGGGCAATTTTCTAAGAAATTTATTTAAAACGGAAAAAAAAAAATATTTAAAAACAACGGTTAAATTTACAATGACATGCTATACCTTATTTATTGGAAAGCCAGAAATATCTTCTTAAATTTTCATTTTAAATTAAGTTGTGTTAGTGAATAGTTTTTGAAAAATTAATTTTTAAACTCGAAATTGTGAAAAAAAATGTCAAACTAATTTTTTTCAAAATTATATATTTTTTGTTTTCAAAATTCAATGCTTTTATTAATTTTCAATAAAAAACAGAAAAACGGATGCTGAAATGTATCTTAGTTTTTTCAAGAAAAACACTTTTTTTGTTTGTTCTATCTTTGCATAAACATTAGTTTTATTAGCAAATTTAATTAACTAGTAATATTTTTAAAATTTTAGTCTATCTTAATAAAAATGAATAGTTGCATATTATTTGCTATCCTTCTGGTGCTAAGGGTGGAATTACGTCATACCAATTTCAAAATCCGTTCCTCTATGTGTGTTGATCCACCAGATAACATTTCTCTCCTTCGAGTCTCCAACACTCCATGTTCCCGAAGACGATTGTGAAGTCTAGTAAAAAGTGAATAGTGGGGACATCTCCTATTGGGGAACCTTTCAGCGTACAATCTCTGTGCTTTCCGACTGGAACCATCCGCTAAACCGTAGCAACAGTGCATATCTGTCAACTCTTCCCGAGAATAACTTGCCATAGTTTTGTGTTGACGATTTAATATGCAATTTAGGAAATGAGTTTTAAACAGAATGTCCTTCCATATTTATTTGTGGTTAGGTAAAACATATTTTTTTATTTTCTTTTGTATAGGTAATCCTTTTTTTTATGCAATAAAAAATAAAAAAGGGATAATTCGCCAATTTAATAATTGACCTGAGTAGATCAAACTTGAGAAAACAAAAAAAAGTATTTTTCATTTTTTTTTTTAATTTCTCAAAAACTAAGATATGTATATTTCAGCATCCGGTTTTCTGATTTTTATTGAAAATTACTGGGAGCATTGAATTTTGAAAACATAAATTATACTTAATTATACAAAATTTTGAAAAAAATTAGTTTGAATTTTTTTTCTTCAAAATTTCGAGTTTGAAAATTAATTTTTCAAAAACTATTCACTAACACAACTGAATTTAAAATTAAAGAAGAGATTTCTGGCTTTCCAAAAAGGTATAGCATGGCATTGTAAATTTAACCGTTGTTTTCAAAATAATTTTTTTTCTCTTTTAAGTCATTTTTTTTTAGAAAATTGACCCCCCCTCCCGTACGATTTTTTTCTTGTATTAACCCAACCTACTCACTCTGGCTTTTTGGTGCACCTTATACCAATCACCCTGTTTATAGGTACATACATATTTGTTTTGGTATAACTTTTCCAAAATCCAATCAACCAACAAACAATTCCTTAGAGGATTAATTTTCTGAAAATTCATCAAAACCACTTCATCTTAAGTCTGTTCACAATAGAATTTTCGAACTCTATCAAAATATGTGTGTTTATATATGTACATATACACTTACAGCCAGATGCACCAGAATGTTGAAAATACACTTAATAAATGTTATGTTTTGCCCAGGAGTCAAAGCTCAAGTATAAGAAAATATAGTCAGAATTAATGGTTTTCCATGAACACAACAATGTCGTTGAAGGTAACTAAGAACTAACCCACATGCCAACAAGGTTGCCATTTTTTAAAATATAAAAAAAAAAATAGAAAACAGAAAAATCCATCTCGCATATCTTGGAAATATTAAAATTAGAAAGAAAATTACTTTAATTTTAATGAAACGATCGAATATATTTTTTTCTTAACTATTTCTTTCTCGTGACCTTTTCAAATCATTAATAATTGAATCCTAAGTGGGCTTCAGGTCTTTATTGATTTTTTTCTAAATTCGACTATTTTAGAATTAAAAAAAAAATATATATCGAAATATCGAATAAATGGTTTTCACATTCGTTCGCATTCACTGCTTTCACTTTTTCGATTCACTTGATGCCAAAAACGATTTTGGTTCATTGATGAGTGAATAAAACTCCGACGAACTATATTATCGATCCCGAACCACCTTATCATTTCCCCTAAAGCGCTCTAATTTTTTTTATTTTTTTAAGAGAAAAGAGAAACGCTTGAGATAGAAATATTTTTTTCTTCATGAATAAGACAGTTGTTGTAGTGTGTGGTTGAATTAAGCTTTCTTTGTTCGTATTCACCCTTTCTTTTCCAAAATTCATGCCTGATTCACAATGCGACGAGAAAGCGAGACGTCGGCGTCACGAGATCTCTTCACAGTTTTCCTCTCTTAATGACAAACTTAAAACAATGAAATAATACATAACTAAGCATTTCTCGTCATCACGTCGCGTCTTTTTTTTTTCAATTTTTATGACGACGTGATGATGAGAAATGATTGAATATGTATTATTTCGTTGTTTTAAATTCGTGATTAAGAGAGAACATCTGCAAAGAGATCTCGTCACGTCAACGTCTCGTTGTCTCGTCGCATTGTGAATCAGGCATCAGGCATCACTTCCAAATGAAAGTGTTAAAGCAAAATATTCATGTGAATGTTTTTTACATTTGGTTTCACCTTTTCACAGAACGAGAATAGCAATTAAGAGCGAAAGAGTGAAAAGCTATTCGATTCACTTTTTTCACAGAACCAGAATCGGCCCCCTGAAGCGGACTAAGGATTCAACTATTTTTTTTTTAATCTATTTATTTAACCTTAAATATTCAATGTGGTAACCATAAATACTTATAAACGATAAAGAGAAAAAGAGAGGGACAATGTTGCATCAGACAAGTGATTAATTGGAGTTTCTTTCACTACATTTATACTTCTACTTTTCGTTTAGTTGCTTGATGTTTTGTTTCATCTTTTGTAAAAGCTCTTATTTATATTAACTGAGAAGATCTGGTTTCGTTAGTCAATTTTAAACTTTATCCTTGAGATAAAGAATATAAAATAATTTCTTACACAAGGATTGTACAAATAATATATCTATACTTTTGTTCGAAACAATAAAGTCGATTAGAGTGATAAGAATAATGGTTTATATAAATATATAGTTTTTGTATAAGTAGGTATACCTAGTTCGTCGGAAAATTGTGTAAAAATGAAAACGATGTAATGAATTCACTTGAAATTAAAGTTCATAGAATCTAATTAAAATCTAAAATTGAGTGGTTTTTGATTATATGTTACAATTTAAGACAATAAAGGCACTTTAACACGGTCCAAGTTGATAAGAAACAATTCGGTTTGCCATTCAGCAAAATTCAGGATATATGATGTTGCTTCCAGAGCAATAATGCTGTACTCTGCCCAAGTGTGGGGATTAAAGGAACACGTCCAAGTAGAAAAGCTTCAACGTTTCTTCCTGAAAAGATGTTTCCTACTTCCGGATAATACTCCAAATTATGTACTTTACATAGAAACGGGATTACCTAAAACATTTTTGACTACCCTGAAACTGTACTTTGAATTTATAGCCAGAGTTATGAAGCTACCTAGTAACAGACTTTCCAGGATCCTTTCGGATATTGTTATTAGAAAGAATACTTACTGGGCTAACGAATGGATGGCGCTTTTTTCAGAGGCTTCAATCGCATTTTCTTTCACGTTAACCATGACGGAGCTGAGAAGCGCACAAAATGCTGTCTTAGCGAACCTCAAGGAGAAACACAGGAGTATCTTTGTCAGTAACGCACAGCAATCGCAGTTCCACGACGAGTACTGCAATTTATCTTACTGTGATATCCCAAACTACTTTCACGATACGTTCCCTCAAGAGATGATCAGTCTGGTATTAAGAGCACGTAGTGGACTGTTGAATCTAAACGCTAGAGCTTTTCAAACCAACACCACAGGCTTCTGTACAATTTGCAATCTTGATGCAGTGGAGAACACCTTTCATTTTATCGGAGTTTGTCCTATATTCAAAGGTTACCGAATGAAATTTCTAGGAAGCTATGAGTTAAACAGGCCCCAGTTTCTTGATGTATCTATTAAATGGAAAAAACTATCGTAACCTATATCAATTCTTAAAATCTGCACTCAAATATCGTTACCAAATAATTAATTAATTTATTTAAATAACAAAAATGCTCATATTTAATTAGTAAACTTTTTATATCTATAACAGGCAATGTATATAAGTTATTGTCATACTTAATTTGACCTACCAGCAAAACTATGTTTTATAAAATTATTTCGGCACTCCTTCGTTGATATGCTTAGGGACAGTTACATAAACACAAAAACTAAAAACTAGGTTATTTCTCCCTTAAAAAATGCTAAACAAGGTAGATATATAACTTTTAAAAGTTTACAAAAAATGCACTGTTCTCTTTTAAAAAATAATCCATTGAAAGAGACGTATTTTCATAGCAAGATCTAGCCGAGCTCTTTATTAGATTATTTCAATAGGCAAGAGACTCCCATAACGAGGCCATTTAACGCTTTTAACAATGTTAGTCTGCTAGTATTCTTCAAGATAACTTATGAGATGAAAAAAGTTACTTGGGATAGAAACATTTTGACCCACTAACTTCTGAGAATTAACTGACGTTTAATATTGGGAGAGGGTATCTACGTGATAACCCTGGCTGAACCCCAGTTAATATGGCAAAATCGGTGAAATAAAATCTTGAACCGAGACTGAACCACGTTTTTGCAACACTGTCTACAATGTTTATTCTTTAGCGTCTTATTTAATAATTTTTATTTAACAATAAATGCGGACCGAATGATCGCAACTACGTAAGTAAAATTTATAATGCTTTTGCTGCAATTTCGAGCTATTTAGCTTAAAATAATTTTATTCGAAAGTAATACCTATTGATCCAATAGTCTTAAATTTCATTATCGATTTTTTTTTTAGATAAGACATCCACAAGTCTCACAATACAAAATACACACGCGTAAGAAACGATAAAGAAAAGTAAACATATTTATAAGACAAAAACTCTCACATATTATGCTCAACTTATATTCAATTTATTTATATCCATCCTTCGCCCAGAATCACTGCTCATTATCTCAGTAAAAGGATCTAGAGCAATAATCTAGGTGAGTAGATAATATAATACAAATAAATTTTTACGATAACAATGAAATAGTTTCACATAAATGTATGTAGCTTTGCGTTGTTGGTAGATTTGATACAAATCCATTTATTGTACATTTGTAACATGCGTAGGTATAAAAAAAGGAGAAGAAGTCGTCTACTTACAATAAACGACATCAAATTCAACTACTGCAAAGCATTTCAATGTGTTCAGTCTAGAAAAGGGAGTGGAATATATTTAGTATGGGTTGTCATTGCCACTATATACATCAGAGCGTTAAAATTCTTATCAAACCATCTTTTAGCTAATCTCATGAAAATTGAATAAATTAATTAATTAAATTTTTTAACATTCATGTTATGCGTTATCTGTTCGTTGACAATAAGATACGCATTATAATAAATCTTATAGGCAGATGCATCAACTGTAATAAAAATTATAAGATACCATAATTTAAATATGATAATGTCCAATAAGTTATCAAGCTCTTGTCTCATTTTAACAATTAAGGAATCATATATTTATGTGTCTATAGTTATTTATACATAATTACATACGTTTTTATCATGTTTAATCAGTTTTTATTATACATTTGTTAATTACCAATATTGGATTATAGAAAACTGCTAAGGTTTATCATTCAAAAATTGCTGTGGTAATTGAAAGGAGTCCAAGATTTCAATTCTATCGTTAGATGTTGGACTTTTTAAAAAAATGTACTTTTTTGTAATAAATTATTATAAATTATTATAAATTACAATTACAATTACAATTACAATTACAATTACAATTACAATTACAATTACAATTACAATTACAATTACAATTACAATTACAATTACAATTACAATTACAATTACAATTACAATTACAATTACAATTACAATTACAATTACAATTACAATTACAATTACAATTACAATTACAATTACAATTACAATTACAATTACAATTACAATTACAATTACAATTACAATTACAATTACAATTACAATTACAATTACAATTACAATTACAATTACAATTACAATTACAATTACAATTACAATTACAATTACAATTACAATTACAATTACAATTACAATTACAATTACAATTACAATTACAATTACAATTACAATTACAATTACAATTACAATTACAATTACAATTACAATTACAATTACAATTACAATTACAATTACAATTACAATTACAATTACAATTACAATTACAATTACAATTACAATTACAATTACAATTACAATTACAATTACAATTACAATTACAATTACAATTACAATTACAATTACAATTACAATTACAATTACAATTACAATTACAATTACAATTACAATTACAATTACAATTACAATTACAATTACAATTACAATTACAATTACAATTACAATTACAATTACAATTACAATTACAATTACAATTACAATTACAATTACAATTACAATTACAATTACAATTACAATTACAATTACAATTACAATTACAATTACAATTACAATTACAATTACAATTACAATTACAATTACAATTACAATTACAATTACAATTACAATTACAATTACAATTACAATTACAATTACAATTACAATTACAATTACAATTACAATTACAATTACAATTACAATTACAATTACAATTACAATTACAATTACAATTACAATTACAATTACAATTACAATTACAATTACAATTACAATTACAATTACAATTACAATTACAATTACAATTACAATTACAATTACAATTACAATTACAATTACAATTACAATTACAATTACAATTACAATTACAATTACAATTACAATTACAATTACAATTACAATTACAATTACAATTACAATTACAATTACAATTACAATTACAATTACAATTACAATTACAATTACAATTACAATTACAATTACAATTACAATTACAATTACAATTACAATTACAATTACAATTACAATTACAATTACAATTAGGTACCATCTAGTGGGCGATCTAGTGGTTTCATTTTAAATCATAGGTTATTTTGACACTGACAGCTGTTTCCCACTCGAAATATTGACAAAGTCAGTATTATACCTCCGCGGAACGATATGAGTCGGCTTTACGCTTAAACAACGTTGGGCAATATTGAAAACTTATTTCCAAAGTGAGTGCTGTGTAGCCCAAACAGTGCGTTTTTTTTTTTTTAAAAGGCGCATTTCCATCTCGGTGGCTACGTTAACAAACAAAATTGCAGCATCTTGGGCTCAGAAAACCCGCACGTTATTGTCGAGAAACCAATTCATCCACAGAGATTGACAGTTTGGTGCGGATTGTGGAGTGGTGGCATCATTGGACCATTTTTCTACAATCCGGAAACAATTCAAGCACTTAAGGCCAATATCACCCGTGAGCTGCAGCCCGAAACAACCAACAAGGTCTTGGAAAATTGGTCTGACAGAATGCGCTACTGCGAAGCCAACCGAGGCAGTTACTTGAACGACGACGTTGTGTTCCATAATCAATGGGAATGTTTATTCTTACTGAAAAAGCCACATAATACATGGAAAAAATTTAATTTTGTTCATTTTATTACATTTTTAAATAGAAACTTGTATTTGACCCTGTACATGAAAAAATTAAAAACGGGGATGCGATAAAGATAAGATAAGATGAAACGGAGAATGTTTGTTAGTCGTGCATGTTATGTCATAATATAGACGAAGAGAATAGGAAAATATTTAAAACCAAAAATATTTGCTTGAACATTCTCTTTCACTAATTTCACCAAATTTGAACAGTTTGGTCAATGCATAAAATTTAACTTTGTCATTCCGAAGAGCTAGACTAATGTAAAATTTCAATGTGACTCAAGATTTCAATTGAATTTAAATGACACAAACATAATTTAGCTTATAACATTTCTATAATGAGAACACTTACGTACATTATATACCAACTTGAACGACATTGCCAACCACAGTCTTATCTGATCCCATCAGTCTGACCACAACCCAAGCAATAATATTGTGTAACTACTTTTTGTTGTTTATTTTCAAAACTCTAATTTTATCTGAAATTTTCCATTTTGTATTTGCAATTACTGCCAACACATCCCAACAATATGACTCCGTCTCTTTTGTCAAGACTAATCTATTATTCAAAATTATTCACCCTCCCAAGAATATCGATCAAAATCGCAATGACATTCAAAAAATAAAAAAAAATAAATAAATAAATAATAATAAGAAGGAAAATCTAGAAAATCTACTATTGACAGAAAAAATCCCCCTAAGTGGACAAATAACCTATCTCACTTTAATATCACTTTAGATGAGTTTTGTTTATTTTCATTAAACTCAATTTCCTTACAAAGGAAACACAAGCCCCAACTTTTAAGAGAGAGTGTTTTTTTTTTTGCTAAAGGAATGATAAGCAAAAGCGAGAAACAGAAGCATTTCTATCCCACACCCGGTAGTTGGTATTTACGATACCAACTACCGAGACTCAGACTCCTTCTCTTAGCATCTCTGGTAATAGCGTTGGCCACGAGCACTTAAAAGTGAAAGTAAAACGAAACCAAAGGAAAAGTAATCGTTTGCTGCTCGCCCCACACAGTTGTTTTTTGTATGGCAGGATGGTTTTGACTTTCTCGAGTATAGAAAAGAAAATACGAAAAAGCAAGCAATACAGCAATAGAAAAACGGAATAGAATGAACAAATTGCCACCAAAACTCTCCCTGAACCTTCTTTCCTAGGATTCACTTGATTTGCATATCTTCTTGCGATTTGGTCCTTCTAATGGACATTCAGTCGACATACGCTATCAGCTTGGTGCTTTGTTCCGGTTGAGTGATTGCGTTCGAACGCAGGCTTTTCGTAAGGTTTTTGTATTATTTTTTTTTTTGTTGTTGCTGTCGTTCGTTGTCCTTAATGTCCTTTTCTGTAACTTTATGTACTCACAGTTTTCAAGAGGCTTTGTTCGACTGTCAACCTGCGTAATAAGCCTTGGGGGCAAATTAAAGTGATTGCTGTGTGGTGAGTGTTTGTTGAAATCTGGTCATCAGACATCTGGACAGGCACCACCACCGTCGGTCGTCGCCATACAACACAGTGGGGTTCTTTACCCCAAAATAAAGCTTTTCCTGTCGGCGGCGTATAAAATCAACTTATCAACTTGTTATCAAAAATTTATTTTCGTTTAATAAGTAGGTGGTTTTTCGATTTGATAATGATAGATAAGTTATATAATAGAAAAGAACTAATAGTTACAAGATCCAACAAAACAATAATCCCTAGCATATTAAGTGAAATATAAGAAAATATATTTTTTTTATAAATAAAACGAGGCTATTGTTGTAAAACTTTTAAATCTAAATGTTTTTTTTATTATTAGTAATCTAAAAGGTCAGCCAAAACATACAAAGGACAAACTTATTTATTTTTCGTCAAAAAGAAGACATGCAAGTATAGTGAATCAATCAATAAAATCGCGCGATTCCCTAATCACTCAAAGTATATATAACGAGTGGGCCATTTATTGGTTTCTTTTTAAATCATGGGTTATTTTGACACTGATGGCTGTTTCCCGCTCGAAATCTTGACAGAAAGTCAGTATCATACCTCCGCGGAATGAAATGAGTCGCTTTTCGCTTGAACAACGTTTTAGGAAATATTAAAAAGTTATTTCCAAAGTGAGTGCTGTGTAGCCCAAACAGTGCGTTTTTTGAAAAGATGCGCATTTTCATCTCGGCGGCTACGTTAACAAATAAAATTGCTGCATCTTGGGCTCGGAAAATCCGCACGTTATTGCCGAGAAACCAATGCATTCACGAAAGTGACAGTTTGGTGCGGATTGTGGCATCGTTGGACTATTTTTCTTCGAAAATGAGTCTGGGCACAACGTTATGGTCAACGGTGGGCGTTACTTTTTTTTTGGTGAAATTGAAGACATGGATTTGGACGTTCTCTGGTTCATGCAGGATGGCGCACCATGCCACATAGCCCATGCCACAATCAAACTTTTGCGCACTAAATTCCCAAATCGTGTTATCAGCCGTCTTGGCAATGTTAATTGGCCGCCTCAGAGCTGCGATCCCTTTTTTGTGGGGAACCGTGAAGGAGCGATGCTATGCCAACAATCCGGAAAGGATTCAAGCACTTGAGGCCAATATCATCCAAGCAATCCGAATGCGCTATTGCGAAGCCAGCTGAGGTAGCCACTTGAACGACGTTGTGTTACAATAATTAATGGGAACGTTTGCTCACTTCTGAACGAAAATATGGAAGGGAAGATGATGATTATCATCATTCATATCTATCAAAATTCTCGGTCCCAAATAGCGTTAACTGTAAGTGGCGCGAGAAGAGCATAAGTCATCAACCAACAGCTGCCGACCGAACTAGAGTAACAAAATAACAAAAAACATAAGCAACCCGTAACTGAAGGAAAATCTCTTTGGCCTGAGGGATATTTTACATACAATCTACATTCTGTCATTCCATGGTCCATACGTCTAACTTTTGATATATGCCCCTGCCTGACGACTCCACATAGTGCATACATATATGGGAATATCTCCCACATGTATCCCCACATAATGTGGAGGTATCTTCACTTGTAACTTCACAAGTGTGGAGGTATTTCCACATGCATCTTCACAAATTTCAAGGTATCTCCACATTTATCTGCACTTATGTCAAGGTATCTCCACATATTATATCTTCACATATATCTCAACATGTATGGAGGTACCACTCGAGAACAAACCCAACAAATTTCATTCAAATCGTTGGAACCGTTCCCTAAAACTTAAACTAAAAGAAGGCGTGGCAGTGGGCGAACTATTTTCTGATTTTTTTTTCATTCATCTAAACAATCCCTGCTTATTTCATCCAAATCATAAAAACCATTCCGGAAAACCAAGAAACAATAAAAGTGGACGTGGCAGTAGGCGGATTTTCCTGAAAATATTGTTTTTGAATTTCTTTTCACCAGACATGACACCCAATTTTATCCAAATCGTAACAGCCATTAAAGAGAACCCAATTTCTAAGAAAAGTGGGCGTGGTTGTGGACGGATTTTATTTAAAAAAAATTGTATCATTGATTTGCACAAACTCTATGAATTTCATCCAAATCGTTGGAGTCGTTTCTGAAAAACTAAAAAAACAATAAAGGTGGGCGTAACAGTGGGCTGATATCACTAAAGTTTTTTTTACATTTTTGTTCCTTATTGAGGAAAAAACTAAAAAATTCATGAAAATAGCTAGTGCCGTTGGGTGTGGGCGGATTTTACTAAATCCAATTTTTTATTTTGTTTCTCGTTCATTGTAATAAACTCTGAAAATTTTATCAAAATCGTTAGGTCCAGTTCCGAGAAACCAAATATATATATATAAATATATATACAAGAATAGCTCGTTTAAAGTAATAAGATTTTAAATTATTTCTTTCTATAAAGTATTGCAAATATCTTTTTGGCTTTATTGGGATTGAAAATCTTTTGATTTGGTTCTTGTAATAGGCTGAGGTGTCTAGCGTGAGAACTCGGCTTAACTCTACCCTCTCTTGGTTTTACAACATTTGCACAAAATTGATTTTTTTTTCTAGAAGCCTCCTTGTACGATATAACACATGTAAAAATTAATTTTGTTTCCTGTTTAGAGTGCAAACACCCCATTGTTGTGTTGGAAGTTTTTAAGCGATGAGATGGTAGAAAATACATCAGTGGAGGGGTATAATTTTTTCATAAATCGTTTTTTCATCATTAAGATTACTTTTTTCTTTTACTTAAGATGGTCTTCTGAGTTTTGGTTGTTTCTAAGAATTTGGAGTATAAGAAATTTATTCACTATTAAGTCTTAAATAGCAGATGTTATTGAAAGAAAAAACGGTTTACGCAAACATTTCCAAGTGTTGCGGGATAATCTTAGTTTAATCGTGTTTTTTTTTAATAAAAAAGAAAAAAAACAAAAATTGAAATAATGTTCGTATAGAAAGACCTTGAAATAATGCTCTGAAGATTAAAATTAAGTTAATTTTGGATGATTTAAATGTGTAATTAAGCAAAATTACATTCGTTTTATACAAATTTATGTGAGAAGTGAATTTTTAAATTTCTTAAATGTCTATGCTTATAATTTAGAGCCTTTTAACGCGTAGGTAAAATTTTTAGAATTTTAATATTTTTTTTTAGACGCAGAGGAATCCCACATATATGTTTTCAGCTTAAATTTGTATACTCTTGCTTGCTTGCAATAATACAACAAATTCATTCCATGGTTCCAAGAACTTATTTCAATTTACGTCTTCCATTATAAGCTAAAGGGTTATTCTTCTAAGCAAGCAATTTTTCGTGCTATTGCAGCCGTCATTCTTCTTTATGGAGCACAAGTTTGGGGATATAGATCTTTTGACGTTGTAGAGAAGTTTCTCCGTCATTTCACCAAGAGGTTTTTTAGATTACCTAACAATTCACCGAATTATATGTTGCATTTAGAGACTGGTATACCTCCTTTCTTTTTGGATACACTTAAGCTTCACTTCAACTATGTGGAAAAAGTTATGGGAATGCAAGAAAATCGAATACCAAAAATAGTACTTTTGCATTTAATATCGACTGAAGTAGGTTGTGTTCAAGAATGGAAGAAACTGGCAGCAGAGACTGTGAGCTCATCTTAATATTACACCAGATGAGCAACTAGTTCGATGAATTGCTGAAAAAATCCGGAGGAATAGATAATGTACGACACCTTTATGAAGGAAGCTCAGATGACTCAGTACAGATTATACTACATAGTAAATTGAATCACTAATTAAACGAAAAAACATACTTCTTAGCTAACAATTCCACGGATCTTATAACCAACATCTTTAGGTTAAGAGGAGAAATGTTAAAGCTTAACTATATACCACATCGTCCAGAGTTACCTATTTTATGCACTTTATTTATTTATTTTTAGTTTGATTTGGCATTTCAACATGAAAAGACTGACGCCTAAACAACGCATGCAAAATTGTGCAAAAACAAGATTGCCGTTGATCCCAATTTTCATAAACAAATTTTGTTTAGCGATGAAGCTCACTTTTGGTTGAATGGCTACGTCAGTAAGCGGAACTGCCGTATTTGGAGTGATGATAATCCTCAAGTGTATGTTGAGAGACCGTTACATCCACAAAAACTGACTGTTATGGTGTGCTTTATGGATTGGTGGAATAATTGGTCCGTACTTCTTCAGAAACGATGCTGGCCACAACGTTACAGTCAATGGTGACTGCTATAGAGCGATGATTACTGACTTTTTCGTTCATCAATTGAACAACCATGATGTGCAGGAGCTGTGGTTTTAACAAGACGGCGGCGCAACATGTCACACAGCTCGTGCCACAATTGATTTATTGAAGGAAACGTTTGGTAAGAGCATATAGTTTCACGTGACGGACCCGTGAATTGACCTCTAAGATCGTGCAATTTAAGCCCGAAACGTTTGACTACTTGGAGGATAACATTCGCCGCGTTATTGCCGATATACGGCCACAAATGTTGGAAAAAGTCATCGAAAATTGGACCTCCAGATTAGACTACGTCCGAGCCGGCCGTGGCGGTCATATGCAAGAAATCATATTTAAATGTATAATGCCAGAAGATTATATTTCGAATAAAGTAAATTTCAAGTCAATTTAAAAAAAACATCTTTGTTTTATTCCATTTCAAAGTTCTATACCTCTAAAAAAAATACCCTTTATTAAACAAAAATTATGTCAGTCTAGTAGACGGCTTTCGGCCAAACCAATAGATTTATGTCAAGAAAAGGAAATGTAAAATTTATATCAATTTTTATTAGTCAATTAACTAAACTAAACTAAACTAGGCCAAAGGCAAGAGTTTACTATATAAAATTAAGTTTTATTTACAAAACATAGTTATTGAGTTTCATAAAAGTTGAAAAATAAATCCAGAATTTTAATTCAATTACCTTTGTCGACGCAGAAAACTCAGATCCATTTTAAAGCTTTTCCTTTTACTTTATTCAATAGATTTGATATGAAAATCCTCCAGCATAATCGTCCTCAGTAATGAAGAGTAAAACAAAATAAAATGCAAAAAAAAAAGAAAATAATAATAATTTAAAATTTCTTTTATATCATTAGGAGAAACGTCTAAAACAACAACTTATAGTGGCAATAGAAACCCGTTCTTTTTACACAACTTGATCCAGAACTGCGAGGACGACAAGGGCGACGATGACACCCGCCATCACCACCACCACATTTATACACCACTATACTAGTTAGCCATTTCTCTGCACTCTGTGCACTGCACCAAGAACAAACTATATTATTCTTCCAAGGAAGACGAACGAGAATACTCGTTCTCATCTACTAAAGTCTAAAGCCTTATGTACATAAATGGTTTTCAACAAGCGAACTATGGAACGAACCAACGAAAAAAGGGAGAATTGAAAATTCCTTCGTCAGTTTGACTAATAAGTGCACTGCACGCTATTCTGCAATTTGTAATGTAAATTTACAATAATGCAGAACTGCGTTTGTGAAGTAAAAATACCAGCAAGGGGATGAGGAGAAGGGGGCATATATAGAGGTAGGGGTGCAAGGTAATAAAGATAGAAAACAAAAGAGGGCAAAAGACGCCAGATAAGGAACTTGATGAAAGTAACTTTGTGCACAGCAAGAACGAAATACTAAAGATAGATACTGTGGCACCTTTCTACAAAAGTCTTCCCGTTACCTTCGATTGAATACTATCTACCTCATTAAAAAGGTTCAATTACATACTTTTCATTTGCTTTGTTGCATCAGCAGCAAATGCAATAATATATACAACATAACAGTGAGATTGCCTTCCCTTGATACCCATTTACCTATTCGATTGCTATAAACTATACAGTACACAGTCACTACTATGCTGTTTCAACAAACTGGTTTTAGTTTTAATTGACCTAAATTTTCGCGAAGCTTTTTTTGGAGCGTTTCAAAGATTTAACGACTTTTTGCTGTAAGGTTATTTAGAAAAGTTTCATTGCGACATCCATTTGACAGAAAGCAATCAGAGAAACTATACAGCAATATGCAAGGTATATTTGTACGAGTGTACGTTGTAAATTTTATTATTGTATTTAAATTTGTGCGCTGTGCAACTTTTGATGGATGAAGATGCTGCAGTTAATGAATCCCCAGTGAAATTCTCATATTATAAAATTAGGTCGAATTGGGGGATATAATATATAATGGCACAGATGGATATCGCCCTTAATTGATGTTAAATACATCAGGGATATATGACAATTAAAAACAAATTTGATGAATTATGACAAGAGTTTACATCAGAGTAATTATTTAGAGCGTTAAAAGCTTTCATATCAGCAACATTCGAAATTCAGAATAGTTCTGAAAAAGAAAAGTATGTCAAATTTCGTCATAATTTCAAATATATCTAGGGAATTTGCATATGATTCAAACAACAAATAACTTTAGACTAAATAGGTTGGATTGAAACAAGAAAAATCTTTTAAATTCAAAATTAAATAACAAAAACAAAAAAAAAAACATTCTTTTTCTTCCTTTTTGCAAAAATTCCTTGCTATTGTGATAAAAGTTTCTTACATTTTGTTTAGTTTTTTTTTTATTTATCTCAATTTTAAATCTTAAATTGCTATTAACTAACAGCCGTATCTACAAATAAAGAAATTTTAAAGCCTTCATAACTTTAAAATACCTCTAAACACCTCTTAAGTGGAAAGAAATCGGTATCTATAATCAATTTTCACATTTAAACAACGTTATATTAAGGCCTCTTAACTTAAACGCCATCCACCGGGCTTAAAGGTTATTTGAAGCCCTCTTAAATATATTTTGAAATTTGGGAAGAATTATTTTTGTTTATTTATTAGAGATATATGTACATACATTACTTATGAATGTAGGCAGAGTTTTCATTCGTTTTTTGTTTTTGTTTATTAAAGTAGGTAATGTAATAAGTAGGTAAGCATTTGTGAATTTATTAAAAAATTGACTTGTAAAATAAATTGTTTCGGTGTTTTTTTTTTTACATATTAATATCAAAAGATTCACAAATAAACAAAAGAAATTTACGAAAAAAAAAAACATTATAAAGCAAAATGGAGTCTGCTTTGGACTATAAATAAATCTAGTTGCTTGTTTTTCCCTTTTATTTAGTAATGAGCTAGTTTTTTGTTTGCATTTTTCTGGAAGCTGTCAAAAAACAGCCTTAAAGTATGCAATTTGTAGATTCGACTACGTTACGTGACGTGATAAAATCGTTGCTTAGTTAAGTATGAATGCGAAAGCGATCATAAATAAGAATTTAAGCTACGTCATTTAAAGACTATTTAAATATTTAAGCTTATTAACTAAATGAGCTCTAAGAGAGGTTTTAAGAAAATCTAATATATATGGCTGTTAGTTTTTAATTAATTCTTTCAATAAATGTACCAAAATATTTTATATTTAATAAACTATACTCCTGTTGAAGTTGATGAAATCATACAAAACGTAGGGAAAATTATGATATAAAGTTTTTATTCTCGAAAAAAGTGAGACCAAAAAAGTCTGAAAAACTCAATAGTAATTTAAAATCGAAAGAAATTGTCAATCGATCATGTAACGATTTAATTATTATTTACCTACTTTTGAAACTAACGACTTATTCAACGCCTATACAGAACCCCCAAAAGTATGATCTTACATTATAACCATCCAAATATTAAGTGGAGACTTACAATGTCATACCTGCATGGGTCGTGTCTAAACTAACACAAGTGGTATAATTCAATTAGCCGCTAGGAAAGGAAAGTACTAGAAGCATATAGACCAGAACATTCAATAGGAGTGCAGAACCATTCAACTCACTATAAAAAGCGATGTGCGAGGGCGAGTGGATACTGATTATTTTTGAAAGTGATTTCATAAAGTTGGTTGTTCAAAGTAGTGATTTTAAATTGTATACAATTAATAGTGGTGATTAATAAAACGATTAGAAGTGAAATCAAGTGTGTTTTATTTGTACAGGAAATAAGTGGAAGTGAAAAAATAAAGGAAATAAGTTTTATTACAAACCCTGAGTAAGCGTTACAATATTTTAGAAAAAACTTTCTAATTTTTGTAATGATTTTTTTTTTTTTTTGCAAAACTACGTAATTTAACATATTTTTTTTTAAATACATACTCAATACTTTAAATAATTTTTAGTCAAACATTTAAATGGCATTGTCAAATATTTTCTAGTTTTTTAGAAAACTGATAATTATTATAAAAACTTTATTTTATCTCGGAAAACCTATTTTTACATATTGACTCGATTAATGCTCAAGTTTATGCTTTTTTCAATATTTGTCATTGTTTCAATTTAAAATTTTTAAAAGGTTGAAAATTAAAAAAAAAAAATCAAACAAATAAAAAAAAGTACGCATACGTACTAGTGAACACTTGTTTCTTGATAAAAGAAATTTAATATAAACACACTTTTCGAAACGATATGCATTAAAAGAGTTTTTGAATTGTGATTCTGTGATAACAACTTTAATCACTTTTGTAACAAAATGTGACCTTGAAAGGATTTTTTTGGAATTTCGCCCAGGACAGGTCAGAGGCTTATAACTTTACAATACCAAATTAAATCTTTTCCGCTTAGTTTTACTTGTGATATTATCTCACAGAAAATAATATAAATATGTTCCGATAATTGACTAGGGTTAAATTTGGCATCTTTGCACAACGAACTTAGCACTTCGCACTAAATTGGCAATACGCACTTGACAATCCGGACTTAGATCTTTTTATTTCTTAAGTAAATCTATACATATTTATGAGAAACAAATTTAAAAAATCGTTGGAGTCATTTTTTTAACAATTTTAAGAAGAAAAAATTGTAGTAAAATATTAGAGTCTCTTATATAAAAATTTTAATTAAAATCGGTTGTACAGATAATAGGGCAGTCGAAACCCAAAAAAAAATAGTCGTATAAGAGATAACGTTAACAATGTGAAATTTTTTTTTTTTTTTAAATATGGTTGATGGAGATCTTGCTAATATAAACATACATCATCCTTAACGGTTTTTTTAAATATTTCGTCGCCTGGATAAAATATTGTCGTAAGTTACAATTTGCTACTTTTGGGAAAACACATTTGAAGTTCAAAATTTTTTTTCTCAAAAACTATACGGTGAATTTTTTTGAAAATTTAGTGGCTTATACAGAAAACATCTGACAACTCAAAAACGTTTAAATAAATACAATATTCTCATAATGAAAGAAATAAGGGTTAATTTTTGCCAATATGACGTTGTCGTATGTGACGGTTTGACCAAAACTGCTTGTTACCCAAACACATACGACAAAATAATCACACATACGACAATAAATGAAAAAAAATTAAATTTCGTTGGTATGTTACATACGACAATATAAAGCATGTTATTTATTTAAAAACAAACTCAGGTTTATTTTTTTAATTATTTATTTTATTTTCTCTATAAAAACTTATTTTTAAACATGAAAAAAAAGTAAAAATAAAAAAGTTTTAATTCTAAAAAAATAAATAATTACCTAATCCATATTCAATTATTAAAAAAACCCTTTTGGTATCTAAACATAAAAATATTCTTAAGTTTAAAAAAATCATATTAATTATTTCACATTGATTTTAAGTGTTGGTGTTAATGGCCTTTGCTGGAGCTAAACGAAGCTCTTTTTGTCAAAAATTAGCATCGGTTGGCTTTTGAAAACGTTCGGTTTCTTTGCAAAAACAAAAATCTAATAAATACGACTAATTATGATTTTTTTTCTTTGCTCAAATCATAATTAGTCGTATTTATTAGATTTTTGTCTACTTAGACACTGCCTAACTCTGTGTCTAAGTTAAGGCAGTTATAAGACAACAATAAACAAGGTTTTTGAACACATTCTCCAAAGTTGAACAGTTATCTAAAGTTAGACAACGTTTATAAATAAGACCAAATAAGTGTAAAACACTTCATTAAATGAAGTCTTCTCACCATTGTAAATAGATAAGAGTTTTGACTTTAAAGAACTGGATTTTCTTGTAAGCCAGGTTTTCAGACTTAATGTTTAAAATCCTTTTGGTTCCTTTGCAAAATTTTCAAATTAACGTTTAGGAAATTAATTTTTTTAAAAAGGCGAATTAAAAGTTACTTGACTAGGTATTTCGATGTTTCCTAAATATTTCGTTGCGCATGCTAAAAAATTAAAGAGGATTATTCAAAGCATAACAATGCTCCATTATCATACGCATAGAGTTCTTCAGATACTCTTGGTGCAGGGGACTCGTCCGACCTCTGCGACATCTTGATTACGTCTGAAATTACACCTGTCTGTGTTTTTTCTTATGAGACATACGACAAACGTTTACCGGAATTTCAATAAAATATTGTCGTATGTGTATTAAAAATGACACATACGACAATTATTTATCAAACGTTGCCTAAACAGATTTTGTATGAAAAAAATGTCGTATGTTTTTATTTTGTCGTATGTGTAGCATTTTGTATACACATAAAACAAAGAAATACTTAAATGTTGGCGACCTTGCACATACGACACATTTTGAGGAAAATATCTTGGGAACTACGGCAGATATCGAAAGACGGATTTTACTAGGTTGTAGAGAAAAAATCAAATAACAAAACTGCATTTTTATCTCAAAACCTCAATTTTTCACATACGACAATATTTTATCCAAGCGACGATTTGTATGTATTTTTGGGCTGTGGGGTGGCTACTCTTATTTTTAGTTATAAGAATAATTTTTGATTAAAATTTCCTAGATAATGTCATTAAGCTGAAGGGTGTCAAGTTTAAGTTTAAGAATAATCGACCTAACCTTTTTTTAATTTTGGTATGTAATACTTTTAATACTTTTTAAAACATTCTTGATTAAGATTATTGATTAAATTGGAAATAAGAAAAAATTATTTTTTGTAAAGTGGTATTTATATCCATTTTTTGAAAAACTTTTGCGAAAAATTAGATTTTCATTAATTGATAAAAAAAACTGGTGCGGCAGCGTATCGTTATTTTTTCTCCTAAAAAATGAAAAGAACGTATCGGGGAATGTCTAAAAACGTTAGTTTTAACAAGATCAACCCACTCGTTTACCCTGCAGCCCAACAGACAGACATAGTTACAGACGGAATTGCGAAAACCACTTGTACGACCTCGTTATCATCATAATATCAAGTTTGATCAAAATCTTGAATTAAATTTTTTTACGAATTCATAGCTTCCTATATACACACTAATATCCATACTATGTATGTATATTGCAACTGAAAAACAATGATAAAAGAAAAAAAAACTTAACGCACAAAATTAAGCTATAGTTGTATATGAAAAAGTCCAATTCCAACGGAATGTCGCACGAAATAAGTAAATCGAAATTAAAAAAAAAAAAAAACATTTTTCTCCGTCAAAAATTGTGCAAGCTAAGCCTACGTTAAGCCTACAATATAATAAATTCTACATTATTAAAATGAAAAAAAAAAATCATTACGGAATTAATATTTGTATTTCTTTTTTCATTTATATGTTCATTTAATGAAATTGTTTTACTTTCAATGCAAAATTTTTAATAATTTTAAATTTACTTCCATGACAAAGCATCTAGAAATATTTCCTTGACCTCCATAAAAAATAAAAAAAAAATAACTTTTGGAACTCATGCTGAGAGAAATTTTTTAAATGCATGCTGAGTAAAAGTTTTAAATTTTATCTATGGAGAAGTTCTGCCACATACAGCATATGAAGCATATATATCTTCGTCCATGTAGAATGTTCATTACTTTTAAAAGGATACTTTTATAAAAAACAAAATATATATTAGCTATCTTTTATGCCAGAGTAATTTGTAAGTACGATCAGAGATGCCAGATCGTGGGATTTATTCCTTTTTGTAGGAATTTCACATCTAAAATAAGCTAAAAGGGAGCCAATAATAAGCTAAAAGGGAAACAAATTTAATTCAAATATATGATAAAATAAAATATTATCATGCAAAGAAAAAACTCATTCCAAATATCTGAATGCTTTCATTTTCATTTTCCTTTTCATTTTTACATTTGCTTACTTAAGATACTAAGCTTAAGTAAGTTGATGTATTTACTGCTTTTTGCAAAGTAAGGTGATAATTGAATTGTATTTTATGTTGGCTTTGAAGGCTACTGTTGTTTGTGGTATATTCGCATAGACCTGCGACTTCAGAAAACGTCACAAGAAATCGCACGATTTCGGTGGCCAGTTTACATCGACACCACGTGAGATGACGTACCATGTCTTCGAACGCTCGTGCAGAATTTCCAATTCGGCGTGAGCTGTGTGGCACGTATCGCCGTCCTGTTGAAACCACATATCGTTGGTGTTCATATTATCGAATTCAGGCCAAAAGAAATTAGTAATCATGGACTAATAGAGCTTGCTGTTGATGGTGATCGCCTGGCCAAAGCCGTTCACAAAAAAATATGGACCGATGACGTCGCTAGCCCAAAATTCACAATAAGCAGTGACTTTTCCGGGATGCATTGAACGCTCTTGCATCTTAAATCGCATTAGTATCGTCCTAAATTAGACAAATTTTGTTTGTTGACGTACCCATTCATCCAGAAATATCCCATTCATCTATGGCGATTTGGCAAAACAGACTAAATAAATGACAGCCACTTTGAAAGATGGCCAATTCAACAATATGGCCGCTATCAACAGTCAAAGTTCGAAAGTCCCTACTAAAAGATCCTTTATAATTATTGAGATATTAAATGCTTATTTATGAACTTTAACCGGGTGTCAAGCTAAACTCTATTTAACAAATATTATTAGATAATTCATTTGTATCTCACACACGCACACCGACATACACTCAAAATACACACATACTCAAGCTGATACACTCGTAAATATGCTTCTTTATTTTTAACATAATTTTATAATAATATCTACTTACACATTTTATGGGTGGAATTCTTATTTTTTACCTTTAACGTCTTAAAATCATTATACATATAGTTCTAGAACTTTATTTCTTCTTCTTTGGAATGATGAAATTAAAATAGAATAAACAGAAAACAATACAAAAAAATTCGGGTCAAATTTGTGAAAAACTTTTTCTAAGAAGGTAGGTTCCTACGTAGGTACATTGTATTTCTCATTGAGTTAAAATAAAAATTCTCCTTTAAAAAAAAAAAAAAAAAAAAAAAACTTTAAAAATTTGTATTTTAACTTCAATTAAAGCGAATTCATTCAATTGCCATTTTTATACATCTACTACCTGCTCCCTATGTAAAGTTTAAACATCGAAATGAACAGAACACTCGAATCCTGCAATAATTGTACCCTGCTGAGGCTTTTTGGAGACCCTTTCAATTCCACCCCAAAATAACAGTGCCTATATCAGTGGTTGTCCCATTCCAAAAAAACTTGTCAACATTCACCGCACAACAGCTTTTTGGCAAAAAGCCAACACAGCGAATTTTCTTTTCATGTGCCTCCTTTTTGCGAAAGTCCTGGGAAAAACAATGGATAACTGTTGTTTGGAAAACTATTCATTTCACATTCTGGCTATATATATTTATTTTTTTTTTTTAATTTCGTTTTGTTGTTTTTTTTTTCATCTTCTTCTCGTTGTCACACAGTGGGATAGTCTACATGGAATATTTAAAATAGATTGAAATAAAATAATTTTAATATATTTTTATACAAGGTGACTTTTTGGGTGCATATTTTTACGAGTGAAATTAGGGACCATGAGAATAAAACGAAATACGAAAAGCTCAATTGATTTTTTGTTTATATTTAGAATAAGATTTAACTGGCGCCCAACGTGGGACACATATCATATAGGGCTTCAAAAGAAATGCAATATTTTGTCAATGAAATATTTAATTAATTCAATTCTAAAAGAAATGAGAAATGAAATTCGTTTTGTCAATAACGATGAACGTGATCTTCCAATTTCTATGATGCACTTATTTAATACAAAGTGTGAAAATATTTTTTTCTTATATAATCGTAATATTTTTTTCAAGAATGAAAATACAAAATCTGTTGAATTTTATCCAATTTTGTTGGCATTTGTATTCCACTGTGCGTCGTCTTCGTGGTTGGATCACACTGAAACTCGCGACTACGACGACCTAAACGACGATGACACCCGCCTATATAGTTTTTCCATTCTACTTCCGGTTTTGAATTCAAACCCGTAACGAACATAACATCCTCGTTTTCATTGTTTGTTCGGGATAATCCCACTAGTACATTCAGAGACAACCATTTTGGGACGAAAATGAGGTCATTAGGAGCAGTGGCAGCTGAAAGCATTTACCCTACAAACAGCAATCAACTTTCTCCGTTTTATCCTCGCCGCCGCCGCCGCCGCTCAGTGCTACCGACACTGCTTGCCGCGTTACCAATTCCACTAGTTTATGAGGTGAAAGGACGACGACAGTGCACGGAGACAATCACATGCACACATACAGTGAACAAGGACGATGAAGACGATGACGATGATGATGATGCGAAAGCTAACGTGAAACGCAAACTCCCGAGCTGCAAAAGCGTGAGTAGATGATGCTTAGGGGAGAATCGTGTAGAAAAAAAATTCGACTCTCTCTATGTGATGTTTTAATTATGACTTTGCTTCGGGATATAAAATGCACTGATTTAAATCCTCCTCGTTTATTCTATTCTTTGTTCATAGCCCCGCAAGTCCTTGTTCAAACAAAGAAAAAAAACTTTTGTTAGTGTCTCTGTTAAGGTTAGGTTACCGCTCGCGCTTTGCTATATTAATAGCGGCCGGAATTATAAAAAGATAGTACTTTCTAAAATAATGGGACAGAAGTAAAAAAAACGCACTTGATGCTTTGGCATCTCGCCGGGCAAGCTCTATGCGCATTCAAGAGGAAGGATGAGTGCAGAGGACGAGGCTCATGGGCACTAGGGGATAAATGAATGACCTTGAGAGGCTAGAGTCAAGGTTATAATCTGTTAATTCCAAAAGAAATCTCAAACGAATTAATTATGCAAATTACTGCTGGCTAGGCGAGTGTTCTTTTTTTGTTTGGACTTCTACTATACCTTATATTATAAAACATTTAAGAGCAGTTTTAGTTTTGCAGACAAAGTAGGCGAGTAGGTATAGCACAGTAGATATGATAGCTTTGGCGACAAAGGACATTAATGAAGGGATACGAGACTTTAAGTGGCCGTAAAACTTTAAGTTAATTTTATGTTTTTTTTTTTTTTTTTTTTTTTTTTTGTGAAGCAACCTACCTACTCTCATTTTAATTGCATTTATAAAATTTAAAAAAATGTCAAGGACTAACTTTATGAGAAAATGTATAATATTCATGTAAAACAAGGTTTTCTCGAGGATTTAAAATTAAATTAAATGTTGGTATTATGAGAGAACAAATTTATTCGACTTGTTTAATAGCTTGCGCAAAAAATAACATTGGATATTAGAAATCTTGTGCACATACAGGATAGAAAAAATATTTAAATATTGTATCAAAATCTACCTTTGCAAGTACTATTGGCTACAACATGTTCAAGGATTTTGGAAGCTTTTTTGTGGGGTTTTCGAAGTTTTTTTCAAGGCCAAAAAAGTATATTAATGTGATGCACCTTTTAAAAAAGCGTGCGTTACCATGATTTAGGATCGAACACATAGCATATTATTACACAATTCACTGTACACATCTTTAGTCATTTAACTCGAAAAAAATTGGATTTTTTAAAATTCCATACAATTTTTTACTTTATCTTCTCAGTTGACACTGACTTATAGCGAAAATTTCATAAGACGAGGTGAATAAAATAACCAAATTCATACAGGCAAAGGGAAGTCATGACTACTGAGGATAAAGCGAAAGCATTTGGGGAATATTTCGAAGGAAATTTGTTTGCCAAATCCACCCGACGAACCTGCATTCCTCGAGAAAGTCGAAAAAACATTACTGCAGCTGCAGCTGCAGCAAACAGATACTGAAATTACCATCTTCAACGATGATAACCTTGCCAGTGAGGCCTACCTGGAAGTTTCACAACTTTCCAAGAAGTAGCTGAGCTAATACATAGTGGACGATCTAAAAATGCTATTTCCTGAAGAGATGGAAGACAGCTAAGATTGTGACTCTACAAAAAAAATGTGATAGAAGCACGGTTTCTGGATATCGCCTTATTTCCCTGCTTATTCTGTGGCCCACAAAATAAACATTCAACTGTTTTGAATTAAAAGGTCACGAATAAGGAATAATTAATTTTGATTTATTTCGTTTCTTCTCATAAAGTAACTTTAAATCGGGATAAAAGCGTTTTTATTATAGAAAACTTAACTACATCATTTAAAGCTAACGTTATTTTATATTTTTCTTTCAAATTCTATCTAAATAAATTGGATAATTTAATCTAAAAGGCTTTTAATGTTTCCGAATGTTCGAGTCGATAAAAAATAAATAAGAATATAAAAAATAACTTCTTTAACATTCTTAAATTTTATTTCCTCCTTAAACATACCTACCCTTTAACTTTTAAGACTCAAGGTCAGCTCCATATATGAAATGGATGCAATACAAGAAACGAATATAGAAGTTTTTTTTTTTTTTTAATGGATACTTTCTCTTTATTCCACCTATAATATGTATGTACTGTACGTACGTACTACATGTGGATGTGAGTTGATCTTAAAACCGATGATGTGGAAAAGTACATCTTGTGAATAAGCTTGTTTGAGAACAAATCAAATTAAGGGGATTGTATCGAAAACAAAAATAGAACTTTTTCTAAACAAAAAAAAAATACAAAATACAAAACAAAAATAAATTTTATTACTCTCAACCGTATTTCCTCATTTCAAGGAATTTAATCGTTAAGATTTTAAGTACATATACCAGCAAGTACTTAGATGCTTTTATTTAAATATAGGTAATCTATAATAATGATTTGGTTTAATTTTTTCCATATGAAGTTTTATTGAAAGTATGGCCGATAAAATACGTCTACTCGCTAACTTTTATTCCTACTACAGTAAACAAAAATATTTAGTGTTTAAATTAAAAAAACTAATATTTCTCGAATTTTTTTTCTAAGTTTAAATTTTTCTTTGAAAACGCAAAACCTAATTTTAAAATGACAATGGCTTATTTCCAAAATAAAAGGAAATAACACCCGGGGACTTTTTTTCTTTTTGGAGTGGCAAAGCATTAAGACCCGCGGGTGTTATTGCCTTTCTAAATTGGCATTAAGACCTATACTTAAAGTAGGATTCAATAACTCTTTAACTGTTGTCCAATAAAACTGTTGACAGTGGCACCTGCCTGGCGACTGTACATACCCTAAGCGGAGCCACGCAGCGGGACAGATAACACAAAAATGGAGTTAAAATCCGGAACCGGCGAAGCAGGCTACCCAAACTACTATTGTCCAATAAAACTGTTTGTTCTTTACTAATACTTAATGAGTTTTTTTCCCTATATTCCTCGAATTGAAACCTTTAAAAAGAAAGAATTAAAGTCCACAGCTTTTGTTTCCATTATAGAAAGGAAAAAATACCACGGGTGTTATTTTCTTTTATTTTGGGAAATAAAATCCGGGGGCTTTATTTCTGCGGGGCTTATTGCACTGCACCAGTTGTTTAACATTATACATATAGCTGATTTTCAACTAAATTTATTCTTAAAGCTGAAAGTATCATTACTTTTCTATACAATTTTTAAAAATCACTAAGGGAAATCTTACTTTTAACAACACCGTGGACTAAAGCTCATATTCACGCTTGTTTGGTGCAAGCATGAGAGCTGGAAATTACAGTTTTGCATTAAATCAAACATTAGTTATGTTTCGCATTTCACTTTCTATCTTATTGTAATTCTAAATATTAAACGTATTTCAAGATATGTAATTGCAAAATAAAACTGTTCCAAAAAAAATGTGGTCAAATCAGATAATCTCATCTCACCCATAATTATAATCATATTGCCTTTTCGTTTGTTTTTTCCTCCGAAATATAAACCTAAATAACACTGTTGAATGAAAATAAAGGTCAAAACCATAGACTCTTTTTTATTTTTTTCTAATTTCCGTTAAATTATAAAAAAATCTACCTCACAATGTAATGGCCTAGCTTCAAAGCTATCCAAAAATTTACTTTTTTTTTGTAATGGTTTCGAGGCAACGATAACTATCATCGTCACAACATAAGTATAGGTACCTTCCATAGAGTTGATTCAAATGCATCCAAGAAGATACAAAAAAAAGCCATCTAATGGCATGGTCAATAGCCAACAATGACAACGATAGAGCCAATTGTGTTGATATCGTTCCATCTTTTTTGTTTCACTTAAGTTTTCTTAGTCCCCGAAACGCTACCTATTTTAAAGGAGAAAGGCAGTTCATATCATCAGCACAAAAAAACTATCGTCACTACAACCAGAAATTTTTAATGGAGGCAGAGTACAAGGAGCAAGATAGTCCTTGCATACAGAGAGTTTTTTTTTTGTTAACACAGCATCTAATAATATAAGAAATTTTGTTTTCTTTTTTTTACAAAGGTATGGGGCAAGTATTGGTTTCGTTCGTACATCAGTTTTGTTTGTCTTAGAGCCTAAACGGGTGGACCGATTTGCCTAATTGTGTTGTAATTCCACCGCGTAATTTTTCACGTAATAACCAATTTTAATTCTCGTCAAAGATTTCAATAAATTATTGAATTATTCCATTGTTTGGTGTGACCCAGTCGTACGTTTTATTTTTAAAAGAATCAATTTAAAATAAAAGATTTGAAACAGAATACAAATTTTACATAGGTAGTCCATTTTGAAGAGTATACTTAATGGGTTTTATAGTGGTGTTGATATTAGGTTTTTCACTTTGAAGCTTATAATTAAAAGTTTCTTTTGTTGAGTCGTATAGTCAGAGTAATCAAAGTATTTCCTTACAAAGCGTCAGAAATATTTATTTTGATTTTTTTTTTTTAAATGATAAAGGCAGACGGCCAATAGTGATCACCTCTTCGAGAAATAACACGGTCAGGAAACTTGCAAAATTGCGATTATTTCGTTGCTTGGGTAGCTCGTAGCGCCATTTTTGTAACGAATTTTAACAATTCCAATGCATTGTTGAAGCGTGTATCCTTCCATGTTTAGCAATGATGAAGTTTTCACTTGTCAAATGTCGAAAGATGAAAGCTGACAGTTGCCCAAATATCGGACAACTAAAAATGATACCTTTTACTGGAAAACCATTTATATAACTTTAGTTTCCAACAACTCTATTCTCTTCTGAGCGAATCTCATTGGAAGAGATGCATTCTCATAGTAAGATTAAGCCAAAGTGAGAGCCTCCCACAACTAGGCAATTTAACGCTTCTAAAGCAGCCCACAGACACTACACTGGTGTACTAATACCGGTGTGGCATTCTGCCTACACGCCACACCGATCGAGACACAGACACCAAAAATTAAAAACTTTTGATTTTTACTCGCTCCGATTCTGTGTGCGAATTATGTTTATCTGTCGGAAATAAAAGTTATTTCAAAAAAATATATTTTTAAATTTAAACTTTATTTTCTTTTTCACAAATAAAATAATTTAATAGTTATTACATGCATAGTTCTTACATACTACTCTGCAACTACTAGCAAACTCCTTCCGTGTTGAATCTATTTATATCGTTATCCTGATGAGTTGGTTTTCTTGTCTTCAGGGTTTATGGTAATGTTTGTTAATTACTTTTTGTATCTTTATCTTATTTTGTAATTGTTATCTTGTTTGGTTGATCATAAAATAACTGTTATGTATTTTATCTTGTTGCTTTGGTAATCTTTATTAGGATGCTGGTAGATCATTAGCGATCCTGTTTATTTTATTATATCCTCTTATTTCCTGCTTGAGGTACAATTGAGTGTTTATAACTTGCGCACCAGCCCACACCCAGCACACATTTCCGTACACCGACACCGGAGCATACACAAGTGTAGTGTCTATGGGCTGCTTAACAGTGCTATAACAATCTCATAATATTCTTCAAGATTACTTTCAGCTCCATTATATTAGTCTCGTTAAGCTCTTGGAGCATATTATGAGAGGAAAAATGTTATTTGGGTATGTATGATCACAATATGGCTTTTAGGGATGAATAGAAATAATTTAGTAATTTTCTAAAAAAATCGCCTTGAAAAAAAAATCATGGGAACATTTTATTTCTTTTTATTTAATCTGTTCCAAAATCCAAATAACCACAATTTACGGGATTTGGTTCTAAGCTTTAAACTGTAGTGAATTTGTGAACCACCCTATAAAAAAATTGTTTTATTTTAAAATTCTATAAAAAACAATTAAAAATCAATTTACATTATTTGCCCAGAATACCTACACTGTAATTAAGGCAGTTTTTTTTTATAAACTAAATATATCTATAAAAATATATTCACATACTTTGTAAGGATGTCGTTTAACAATATGCACGCGTATGATGGAGAATTAAAAAAAATATATTAATCTATCCATCAAAAGTATTGTGATAAAAAAATAACCTGATATGTATTGAAAGAAATACCTCCTCATAAAAAAACATTTCATATAACAGGTTGCTGAAATCCACTAATTGATTTTCCCATTTATAAGGTAATGTAACAGATTTTCTCCATTAAAAACTTATTTTCGGATTGTTCTGAACCAGTGTTGCCATTTAATTGGTTTAATTTATGTTTTTAAAAAAATGCAAACAATACATACATAGGTATCTACTTATTTTTAATATTTTAATATTTTAAGAAATAATGAAATTATCAATAATTGAATTCTATATGTGAGCTTCAGGTCTTTCCTTGTTTAAAAAAAATATTAAAGTAGACGGTCTGTAAAATTTCTACATTACTGAAATCTGGTATATGACCTTCATCTATAAAATGTAATGCTAAAGCTGTCTTTTTTGTGGATTTCCCTTATTTATATCGGATTTATGACCTGATATACGTTTTTTTTTTTTAGTTTTTGCATTGATGTGCCAACATATACGATGATCAATTATTATTAAATTCAAAAGTTTACAAAAAAAGAATAAATAATGAAATGATGTCCTGTAATATGAGCTGGGCATTGAGCAATGAGCAGGGCATATCAAAGACTAATTGAATTTATAAGTTAACGAACACGTCTCTGTTTCATATTTTACATGTCATTTAAAAGACCGCTTTATTAACCCTTCACTTAGTTCATAATAATTGACCAAGAGTCCACAGCAAATTTTGGGAGTAGATGTAAAAGCCATTTCAATAAGGACGCTCGATTTTTAAATGTAAATGAAATAGTAGGTTTTGGGATATCTACTCATTTTATTTTTTTTTTTTTTTAAGATTATTAGGCATTATGTATGGTATATAACGTCGCTCAAATGTAAGCCATGATTAGTTAAGAAATTTAAGATTCTTAAATAAGGAAATAATCAAGTTAAAAATATTGACAGATTTTGAAAAAAAATTGCACTTTTAATTATTTAGGTCCAAGATATTTCAATTACAAACTTCTATATGTAAAAAAAATTTGCATGGTTTGTAAACAGCTAATCATCTTTAATTAATGATTATTGCTTTAAAATTCTCATTCGAGCTATTATTAATTTTAATATAATGTATAAAAATGAATCCCTTTTTCCCTTGGTCATGCCATGAGAGAACGACTTAACCGATTTCAATAATCTTTTTTTTTTAAGTTTTTTAATTATTTTTGTAGAAGGTTCTACGGAAAGATAATAAGAAAATTTCGCAGAAAATTAGATAATTTCAGGATACGACCACGTCTGTGGGGTCTGCTAGTTATAAATAAAATAATCTTAGTTGTGTACAAATTTTGAAAATTTTTAAAGAAATAAATTTTTTTCTGTTATTTTCTTTAAAATATGGCAATGCTACTGTCGACTGACAAGAATAACAGCAGTTCCAACTGACATCAACGATGATGATGATAATGACTGCTGAAACCTCTTTCAAAAATATTAAGCTATTAATAAAATAAAAATGAAAATAAATAAAAAAACGCGCTTATGTCGCAACACACTGCATATGCAAATGACAGGACAGTCGGTTTTGTATGGCATATGAACATTATTATCCCGTTACCTTTTTTTTTATTGTGAAATATTTTGTATCAACATACGCAAAAAGAGCATAATAAAAGTTTTGTCTGTCCGTAAAATATGCTTTCAGATTTTATTATTATCAAGTATATGTAAATGCCTCAGGGACTAAATAAATAAACAGTTATTTTTATTCACAAATCAGACAGAATTTTGTTGTTAATATTATATTATATATGTATGCATCAGTGGCGAGGCGTCCATATAACTCGATTCCTACCGACTTACCTTTTACATTTTCTGCTATACAACAATGTTTACTAAATACGAGCAACATAAAGCCCACGGGATAAACCTAATTTGTATCTATACATCAACCTGCACACTCCACCAGTCAATTGAAAAGCCACACACGAAAACACACACACCTCATTATCATTAGTATGTGTATTCTGTCCACACTCTGTGCATAGCCAAAGCAAAGCAACCCAAAATATGTCGGGTTATAAAATCTGTCGCTAGATAGAACAAATTTATTTCCTTTCTCTTTTCTTCCTTATGATTTTCTGATTTTGACTCAACTCTGTTTAACACACGCTCTCTTATGCAAAAGAATAACACGCTTTTTTCCAAAGATACTGAATTATAAAGATATGAATCTTTCGTACGTTTCACCCTCCAAAACCCATTTGTTTACATTGTTGTATTTGTAATTTCGGATCGTGTCGGTGAATAGATGTGAATTGCAACAACAATTTAATGGGGTGAATTTGTTCTGTTTGACAGTTCATTTTTTTTTTGTGAAACTGCGGTGGTGAAAAATTTATTTCCGTATTTGGTCTATTTTTATTTTGTTGTTGTTAAAAAAACAAGATTTCTAGTGAATAATAATAAAATAAATCAATTGAAATAAGTATTTGCTTATTGTAATCGCAATTGTTATCCAAAGTGAATCGCAACGTCACGGTCGGTCGCCGAAATCGTGCAAATCCTCTGAATAATTTTATTTCAGATTCGCGTCTGCATCTCAAATATAATATCGTGCCGTAGCTCGTTTAGAAAACTATCTCAAAAATTAAAAAAATCTTGAATTTGTTGCCCGCTCCACCAATAATTGATATCAACGTGGATGACCCAATGTGTTCGCTTTGGCACCAACTTGAGAGTTGGCTCTTCAAATTGAGCAAGGGCCGAATTACTTTCAGATGGACTTTTTTTTAAGTTTTTTATAAAATTGAAAATGGATTTCAAATAAAGCAAGAGGACATAAATAAGAACTCAGAACTGTTTAAATCATCCAAATTAAGCAAGTAGTTTTGAAATAACAGCACTTTGTATGTAAAGATTACAAGAATTTCAATAGAAAATCATGCGAAATTCTTGTTAGGGTTCTAAGTTCTGAGTTCTTATTTATGTCCTCTTGCTTTATTTGAAATCCGTTTTCAATTTTATAAAAAACTTCAAAAAAAAAATCCATCTGAAAGTAATTCGGCAATTGCTCAATTTGAAGAGCCAACTCTCAAGTTGGTGCCAAAGCAAACACATTGGGTCATCCACGTTGATATCAATTATTGGTGGAGCGGGCAACAAATTCAAGATTTTTTGGGATGCAGACGCGAATCTGAAATAAAATTATTCAGAGGATTTGCACGATTTCGGCGACCGACCGTGACGTTGCGATTCACTTTGGATAACAATTGCGATTACAATAAGCAAATACTTATTTCAATCAATTTATTTTATTATTATTTATTTGAAATCTCAATTTATTAACAAAAACAAAATAAAACTAGACCGAATAAGGAAATAAATTTTTCACCACCAGAGTTTCACAAAAAAAAAATTGAACTGTCAAACAGAACAAACTCACCCCGTTAAATTGTTGTTGGGATGTGTTTGAAATATTTTTTATTAAAGATGCTGTCGCACTTTGAAAAAAAAATTTCAAGGTAAACTTTTTCGTTTAGGCTGTATTTGAATCGGATAAAATGGAGTTACAAAGGCTTTTTTTTTTACATTTCATGTATTCGTTGTCTATTTTCTTTACTCTTTTCAGCAAACCATTTGCCCTCCAGAGTAGAAAGTAGATACTGATTTACAAATCAGAATTAAATGTATTTTTTATTCAATGATTATACATCTGATAACACATCGTTTGAGTTTATTAAAAGTTACGTTGCAGATGCTTTGCTTTAATAATTTCACTTGTAAATTATTTGATTAAATAAATAAATTAATGAATAATTCGTTTTAAAACATTTTTATACAAAGAGTGAAATAAAGTGTGGGTAAAATATATCAAATACCTACCTTTTACGGGTTTTTAAAGTTAGACAAAGACAAATATAAAATTTTGTAAGGTAGTAGATATTTATTCACTATTATAAAACTTGTCCTTTTATTCTCCTCATACAGAAATTTTCTTCCATCACTTTGGGGGAGTGTGAGTGATAGATTTATCACTCCGAAATAAAAAATTTAGGAATTTATACATGTTCTTTTGTTGACCACCGAAATTTCGTTCGTCTACTAAAAATAAATGAACGTAATGAATGTTCACAATAAGGGGAATTTTTGAAAAATGAAATTTCGGGTGAAACTCACAATTGGCCAAAATTGAAATTTCAAACTTTCCGGGTGGATTCAGGTGAAACTCGCAATATTTGACTTTTTCTTTTTTAAAGAATTCAATACCAAACAAGCTGAAATACGGAAGTATTTATGAAGATCCCTGCATTTTTACAAATGCTAATTTTATATTTTACAACAGTTTGTATTGATTCTATTCTGAGTTCTCAGGAGAAATATATGTATATATACTAAATTGCACTACATCAAGACTAAAATACAACACATAACAATCACGGAAAAGAACAAACAATAACAACAGAAAATATGAGAAACGAATATAAATTTTTAAACCTAATTTATAAATATTAAATTTGTTGCCACAAATAAGGTCAGGTACGCACTTAACAATTGGTTGTTCCATTTATTATACTTTTTGAACATACCCATTGAATTTTCAAAATAACTGCCATTTTCGTGGTGAATGGACGCCAACTGTATATGTGTGCAAATAATTCGTGGTCAGTGGACGCCAACTGCATATGTGTGCGTGTTTCAGCTTGTAGGCAAACCCGGTTGACAGCCGAGGATTCCTATCTTTATATTCAGTATCTTTGCTTTTTTCCGACTTATTTGGTGATTTTTGTGAGTATCTTCTACCGCTGCGCTGTGCTGTATAGGTCAGTTCTCTTAGTTACTTAATGAGTTTCTGAGTTTGACTCGTCTGTGTTCCCCTTTCTTATGCAAACAAATAACACGCTTTTCTTCGACTTATTTGGTGAATTCTGTGTGTATCGTTGCGCTGTTGTTTAACAACAGCAAAGGCTGTTAAACAACAGCAGTCTGTAGGTATTAAATGAGCTGATAAAATTTGCTACCGTTTAAAAAATGAAAATTCAGTTGGTTGCTTTTAATGCTCAATATTTTCTATTTTTTAATCCAGATAAATAATTATTTATAGAAAAATTTTATTTATTGGCTTAGTTTGTCTTGGAAAGCAGATCTGCCATATATTATTTAATATTGGCTACATATTAATATGTTTTAGAATGCATTTACGTTTGCAGGTAATTAATTTTTACATCGACTTACCGTTTGAAATTATTCACGCCTCGCCACTGGTATGCATATTGGTAAGGTATACAGTGAAACCTCCCTTGGACGGACAAAGACCGTCGCAACACTTTTGTCCGTTTAGGAAAAAATAAAAAAATAATTACACACAAAACAAGATACAAAAACATACATAAAATCCGTTATGCATTTGAACAGTGACATTTGATGGCATGCACCACACATAATATTACTGACCGAGGAGCTAAAGGTATAAACGACGAACGTGTGTTCGCTGAATGGGCTCTGAAGAAGTTGGAAAGTGATCCTAATTTTCGTAGAAAAATCATCTTCAGCCATTTCTGGATGAATGGTTATGTCAACGAACAAAATTTCAATGCAGGTGTACAGCCTTTCGTATATTTTAAAGAAAAAAAAAAAAACAATCACGGTCTTATTATTCACTTTTTTTATTTCCCATAATTTTCTTTTAATAAATTATATTTTTCGCGAAACAAATAACCAGAAAAAGTTGTGTTGTGTTGAAAAGTGTTGTGTTGTGTTGTGTTCGTAACATACATAAGACACATGTAGTATACCTACACAATGTGACTATAATATTCTAAGATAAACAAAAGGTTTATTTTATTATTTGGAAAGTAAAAGTCCTGCTTCTGGTTTAAATGAATTAGGAAACTGGAATTTAATACACTTAAACAAATTTCACTAAACAATTCCATTGTTAACATAAAGCACAATGACACTATGCTGATGATGATGTACCATGCTTCCCCAAAATTATTCAGTTCATATACAGTGATTGCTTTAATTGAATCGTTGTCCTATACGAATGTAGGAATATGTATAAGGATATAAGGTAAAGATTTGTACACTGCTGTTACAATGAATATATGGTGAAATGATTTTCCCTCTTTTCAACTATTAAAACAAAAGCACTTCTCTTCACTGCAAATAACAATGCAATTCGGAAAGCTGTAACAAATATTTGTTCACTACCTAGCCCGATTCTCCCCAACTGCAAATAAATCCCAACAGTGATGTTCAACACACTGAGATACATGCCAAGCCAAGTCTCTCACGTCAGTCATCACCGTCATTATCACCGTCTTTTAAAGGCTAGGGATAGAGAATACCTAGTCCGTTCGCATTTGTACTTTTGGTATATAGGAGAACAGTCCAGTTATCCATAGTGAACCCGGAGCTTATAGTCGTTTTTTGCTGAAAGCTCATCACTTCAAAACTCAAAACTCTAAGCTGCGCACCTTGCAGCGAATGGTAAATATTTTTCTTACCAAAATTTACGTTCCTTCATCACAAAGGTAGAAATAACACAAAGTGTTTGCTCTCTTTCATTGTTATTTCAATTAAAACGAAACTGCAAGGACTATAGACTGCTTGGCCGGTCTTCGTCCTTGTCGTCCAAAACGACGACGTACGACACGGTGACGTTGGCATCGGCTATACGATGAGATGATGATGATGATGATGATGAGGATGAGGATGACTTTGATGACAATTAGATGCGCTAGAGCTGAAGACAATGCGATGACGAGACTCGGATGATAAGGGCAAAGAAAACGTAATCTTCTAGTCAACTGTAGTCAACGCTGTTGGATTCAGCACCAGGATTCATCAACCGAATGTATTTTGATGTTACATATAGAGATGCCCTCCCCCCAACAGAAAAGGGATATAATGTTTCTTTTTTGTGTGCATGACGTTGACGGGTTGATGAGACAGAAACGACGACGACGAGGATGGATTTTTGTTTTCCTACTGAGATACAGGATTACGAACATATTATGATGGCACAAAGTAAGAAGCGACACAACACAAGATTATAGGAATAGTTTGGAGTTAAATCGTATAGTGTGTGCAGTCTTTTATGTCTGTTACCATACGGTTTAGTGATTCAAAAAGTGTCTGTACCTATATGATATCCAAGCAACAAAAAAAAATAAAAACATACAAATCCAAGGACACTATAAAGACAATGTTCAAAGCAGGTTGTGCAGAACAAGTGTGCAGAATGATAGCTTGTAGTCATGAATTTTATGTTGAGGGAAAATGTAAAGGTGGTATGTTCCTAATATGAAAACACGTACCATTATAAGGGAGTAACTGGAAACGTGTAGAACTCATTAATATAAAACTATCATCCCTCAAATATATACCAATCTGATAAAATGTGTAACAGTTTTCAGGAGTTTTTTGGTTAAACTCGAGCATATGCACTTTAGACAAATATTTTATTAGTATGACACCTAGATGACATTCAATCTCCTCAGTAAACTGTATTATTGTAAAGTTCAACTTATACCCAAGCAGCTTTTAATATACGCACACAAATACTCATAATTATAATATAGGAGATATAATTATTAATTACCGCAAAATAAATAACAAACATATCTTGGGAGTGTAAAATCTGCAAAAATTTAATGATTTTTATTTTATTTCATTAAAAAAGCATTCGAGCCGCCGCCGCGCCATGCAAAGGTGTGAAACTCGAAGAGAGTGCTTAATTGCAATTTTAATGCAACGCAGCGTATAGGTGAAATGCATTATTAATATACTCCTTCATCTTCATCGTTATCAGTGTGTTAGTACAGGGAATAGGGAATAATTTTAGAAAAGTTTTGAAGTAGTCCAAGTTTGAATGCAGTTTTTTGTATGGGGGTTCATTTTGAGTACAAATCTGAGTTTGGGGGAATTTCGGGTTTGTGGAGTTTCAGTTATTTTAAAAATAAGATTTTTTGGTTTTTCTTCTGTGTTACTTTTTGTAATTCCAATTTAAAAAAAAAAAAATAACTTAAACTAGAAAGTAAACAACACTTACAATGTCATGTTATGTTTTTCGTAAAGTCAACATTTTTAAATTTTAAATTTTTTAATTTAAGTTGTTTTAATCGAAAAATGTTTAAAAATTTAAAAGAAAATGTTCAACATGATTTTTTCTTCAAAATTTTACTTTATTAAGTAAGTAGGGGAGAGTTGGGCACTTTTGAACGCGGGGTACCTTTGAACATGGCTAATAAAATCTTAAAAAATAAATTTTTCAAAGCGTAAACTAAATTTTAAACATGGCAATACCTATATCTTTAGACGTCAACGATTTTACGGAGCCTCTCTTATGTTTATCTGACAGTAGCTAGGTATGCAGTTTTTATGCGTACATTTTTATATATTTTTTATTTTTGTAATATTTTGTTTGTAAGAGTTTAAAAATGTTTTGCAAAGGTTTTCGTTTTTGAAGAATTATTATTAAATTCACACCTTCATTTTGATTAACATAAAGGTAAAGTTCTTGATAAATATGTTGGGGCAGTTTTGAACGAAACAGGCGACGCACCTTTGAACAGGTTTAAAACTAGTTATTGAAAAAAAAAATTAAAATTTTTTCTTCGTAAGACAGATGGAATGTTAAGGGCATTAAAATTAAAGCTTAAATGAGATTTTTGCTTCAAAAAATTTGTTTTAATCCTTTTATTTCCAAAAGTCTAATTTTTAACTAGTGATTTACACCCTTAAAAATATTTTATATAATATTAAAGTTTTTTGTATATATGTACTTATACAGCTTCTACATAACTTATTTATTCATATAGATTATTCTTTCCTTAAACAGATAATCTCTTATATTCACATTATTTACCTTTCAAAAGTGCCCCTGAATACTGCCCCACATGTGGGGTACTTTTGAATGTAAGAACCTTTTTTTATTTTAATAAAAATAAAATATAAATCTTTATTAAATTTAATCGAAGTGCCAATAACTTAAAGGCCAATCATTTTATCACACTGGGTTTTTGGAGACTCTAAACCTAAAAGTGTTCAAATGTGCCCCACTCTCCCCTATACTATGTTTTTTACTAATATGAAATATTTTCTAGTTTTTGGGAAATCTTAAATTGTCTGGTTTAAATTATTTTTTTTTTTTAACGGGGGAAATATACCCCCCCTCCCATACGATATTTTTTCTTGTCTTAATACAACCTATAACACCTTCCATACGCAATCAAATACAATACATTTATTGCATTATTTATTCATTAAAAAAGACCTCACCCATGAATTTGATGTCAAAAATAGATTAAGACAAGGCGATGGGCAGTTAGGCGACTTCTTTAACATAATTCTTAAAAGGATTGTTCAAAACTCTGTCGTTAACACTAGATGCACAATCTTCCAAAATCCGTGCAATTACTCGCATACGCTGACGATATTGGAAGAAAAAAGCGTATATGTGTCAATAGCGCTTTTGTGAGTATGGAAGGGGAGGTGAAGAAAATGTGTTTAACGGTCAATGAGGGCAAGACCTAGTATATGCTGCCGTCAAGAAAGAACACCCAAGACCCAACACCAATACCCAAGTAACATTTTTCCTCTCATAAGACGCTCCAAGAGCATAACTAGACTAATCTAAGGGAGCCAAAAGTAATCTTGAAGAATACTACGAGATTGTTATAAATATTACTGTTAAAAGCGTTAAATGACCTAGTTATGGGAGGCTCTCACCTCAGAAGGTGCTCTTTTAATGAGATGCGCTCAAAAGAGAACAATATTTATAATTGTAAACTTGAAAAAAATTATCCAGGTAGCAGGTATCTTTTTCTTGGAATAATATTGACTTTCTCATTTTCTCAGAGAGCAACAAATTACTTCTTTATTTTTGTGTGAAGTAGTAGTAGCCCGTGGCATAATAGTTCGATTCCCAGTCTATGCCACCTACAAACAGAAATTTTATAACAGGTTACTGCCTCTTGCGAGTATTGGCAAATCCTCCAAGAGTATCTCATGAAAAAGTGTTTCTTACCCTAGACGTTCGGATTCGGCAGAAAATTGTAGGTCCCCTCTATTCCCGCCAACAACACGCACACAGGATTGGTTGAGTGTTGTAAGTCACTAGGCCCTGGTTCTACATGAGCTGTCGCACCGACCAATTTATTTATTTAATTTTTATTTTTTTGTGTATACTTATGTCAAAAAACTGATAGGCTTGTGTGAGAGTTTTTATTTTGTAAGTCATTCAATTATATTATATTATGCGCTATAATGACGTAACATTATATTTATTATTTTTCACATTTAAAAACCAAAAACTATATGCGGTTGAAAATTTGAAGGTTAACCTCAAAAATGCATATAGGAGGTAATGCATATTTAAATTATTTTATTTATAATTTTCAAATATTAATGATCTCATTAGCATCCTATTGCAAAGTTTCAACTCAACTCCCGATATTCTTGATATAGGAGGTATTATACTCAGATCCTGTAAGCGTTTTCATAGAAGTATAGAATGACTAAAACTCTTATAATTGTGTTGTTGTGGGATCATGATGTCTTCGAACATATGTTTAGAGCTGAAGTTTCACAAAAGGATTATTATAAGACTATAAGTTTATAAAATCCTATTTCAAGAAGAGAAATTTATTTAGATATAAGATTTGAGTATTTTGAAGAGAGAAAAGTGTTTGACTCTCAAAGTAAAAACGCTACGAGACTATTTTAAGTTTCATAACAAGATAATAGTTCTTATGTATAGCAATGGGATATAAAAGAGTCTAATGCGAGTTTTTTTCAGTTTTCGAGAGCTAAGCTCTGGAGAGTTTGTTAGTTGGGCAATAAGGGCAAGACCAAGTATATGCTGCCGTCAAGAAAGGACACCCAACACCAATCAGTTTTCTGAAGATTTAAGTTTTTTGAGTTATGTCAGTTTTCTTTAATAGCGACGAATTATGTTTAGAGCTAAATATTCACAAAAAGATTCTTATAAGAAGAGAGAAAAGTGTTCAACTCTTAAAATAAATAAGTGATGGGAGTAATTTAAGTTTTATAACAAGATATTAATTCTGGAGTATAGCAATGGGAAACAAAAGAGTATTATGGATTTTTTTTTCAGATTTCGAGAGCTTAGGTCTGAAGAGTTTTTTAGTTGGGCATCTTGGACAAAACATCACCATAGACAGCTATAACGCCGAGGAATTTAAGGACTTTGTTTACCTATTATTATCAACTCAGACAACGATACCAGCGCTGACCCTTCAACTACTAGTAAAAATCCTGAGAGCTGAGATTCTACTAATTTTAAAGCCTTTTTTGGCTCTTAACACCCTCCTTGCTTTTACTTATATTCTGCAACAAACAGTGACACCATTCTTGTAAACACGAGGCTTTCCCAGTGTACCATGGTTACGAATTATTTATACGATGAATTGCGTTAAATTGTAAAGTAAAGTAAAGATAAGTGGAATTATTATCAAGAAATATAAACGCAAATAATTTGCTTTCACGTTGTATGCAGTTGGATGTTGTTAATGGTGCAAATGATGATGACCCAAAAATTCTGCGTTCTCAGTAGTAGTCAAGTAGGTATTTATCCCAAAGAGAATAAATAATATTCAAAAGATACTTATACACTTAATCAATGTAAAATACATACAATATCATACATACTTACGGACTACGGAGGTTGGAGATGATGAAAATCGAATTACAAAATTTACAATTAATTCTTATTCATTTTTTTTTTTCATTTTTTAATTATACACACTCACATGATACTCTGGATAGATCTTTATGGATTTTAATAATTAATTATTATTGTTGCTTGAAAAATCGATATACATATTAAATATGTAGGTTTGGATTATCATAGGATTTTGAGCAAAGCACCTATTTACATATGTATATGTATACGCTGCTGGTAAACAAAATTTCCTTTTGCGAGGAGGAAAATATACGAACAGAATTGTTTTGTAAAAGGTCTTTGATTATCCGCAGCTCATTCTCTAGATATAACTTATAAGAATTTGAATTTGACAAAATTTTCACAAAACTGAATTGGGTTCGAGAGATTTGTTTCTAAAAAAAATACCCTATAAATCTGAACGACTGATTTTTGATTTGTGGGTTGAAAAGGCGCAAATTTAAATGTGTGTCATACGATTATAAGCTAATTAAATTAGCTTCTATCGTTCCGATATACCCAGAATGACCTAAACGGTCTAAAGTTAGTTGAATGGTCCGTTTTCGATGCAAAGGATGTCTTCTTCAGACGTTAGCAGAGGAGCTTTAACGTAGATTTTGTTTTTGTAAGCCGAGCCAAAAAGTCCTCCCTAGCTTCCCTCACAACTAGCAATCGTCGAATCGATTTCCCAGCCGAGATGGAATTTCAATAAGGCAGATTGGAAAAAGTTTCCAGGGGATATGGTTACATCCCTTATCGCGATCATCTTCTTTTCTTCTTTCAGACATCTTGAAACGGGAACCTTCCCTTATGAATTGAAAAGGGGAAAAAATGATCACCTTTCTTAAGACTGGGAAACCCAAAGATAGACCAGAAAGTTACCGGTCGATTGCACTGCTTACAGTGTTGCATGCAAGCTTTTAGAAAGACTTATTTACCATAGAATAGAACCTACAATTAACGCAGTAATACCCGTATTACAGGCAGGCTTAAGATTTGGGCGTAAATGCTGCGACCAAGTGCTGGATCCAACCACACACATAGATGCAGGATACCAAGTCAAGCTCAAAACATCTGTGGCATTTATCGATCTTAAAGCTGCATACGACACACTCTGGGGGAACGGTCTCATCTACGTAGGTACAAACTTCTTCAGATCGTACCCTGCATCAGAATAGCATCAATTCTTAAAAACATGCTCAGTGATAGATCATTTCAAGTCTTTATCGATGATACAAGGAGCCGGCCTAGAAAAATCAACAACGACCTACCCCAAACACCACTACTATTCAACCTCTACGCAACACTGCAACATAAAACTAATGAACAAATCCTTTACCGCAGATATTTCAAAACTGAGCTTATACTTCAAAAACAAAAATTAAGGTTATGTCCCAGTATTAGCAAAACGGTGGTTACTTGTTTCCACCTTAACTTTTTTATCTTGTTCAAACTTGTGCACGTTTATCGACTTATTGAGTTTTTTTTTAATTACAACAATGATACTCAATATTAAAGAAGTATTAATTCTTATAACAAGTTGGTATACGTAACACAACTTAGGTATACCAGTATCTTGAACGTTTCAAATAAGAACTTGTGTTAATAAGTTGGGGTCAATTTTTAGACGTCGTCGTCGACCCCCAAAATCAGTTTTCGTTTATCCCTGCTTTAAATGATAATTAACTAAATCTGAAATGAAAATAATCAAACTATTAAATAAAAAACTAGATAAACATACAACGATGCAAGTGTGTAGAATATTTCTTAAGCTTTTCAGAAATTTAATATATCGTTAAATGCTTATTAATGGTCTTGATAGTGGAATTCCCATGAAAGTAAAATGAAAAAAAAATTATTTTAGTTTAATAAACCAATAAAAAAGTTTGAAATATCCGTTAATAAAAACAATTCCCATTACTCCTGACAGTAGGTATATAAATGTACATGTTATTAAGATTTTAATAATTCTATATAAATTACAACAAATACACAACCCACTTAATCGAAATATTATTATTTTGAAAATAAAAAGCATTAAAACATAAATATTTTAACCATAAATCACCCGTGCAAACATATGCCGCAATCATCAAGAAACAGAAAAACTGAAGAGAATAAATAAAAACTTCACCAAGACAGAAAAATAAAACGAAGAGACTAATTTTATGATATACGAACACACTTATATGCGATAGTCCTTGGCAATATGTCAGCCAGTCAGGAACTTTGAGTCGTACGTGATTGGCATGGCATTGGCTACTGCAAAAGTAATTTATGTTTGACCCCAAAAGCGTCCCGCCAAGAGTGGCAAATAGCGCACTTGAATGTAATTATAATATTAGCCTTTCCATCAAGCACGTTCCAGTTTCAATGTTGATGGTATTTCTGTTTTTTTTTTTTTCGTCTTCTGGACAGGCGCGAATACTATTATTAAATTTCTTCAGATCATATAATTTAAATGCAGAAAGTATCTAGCTTAAAAAAAGTAGAACTAAAGGCTTAAGCGATAGTGTTTGGAAGTGGAAATATGAAATTAATCTACACTCCGAGAAAACGCCAAGTAAAATAAAAACAAAAATTGCCCTGGACTCGGACTCTGGACATTGGTCGAATGAATCCCTAAGTTCTATCGTTGGTAATGAAAATCGTTTACTGGATCATAAAAATGGATTTAATTTTTCATTTAATGTTAAAAAAATGAAGAAAAAAAAAAAGACGCGACACGTGACGACGAGAAATGCTTTATTATGATTGTGTTATTCCATTGTTTTAGGTTCGTCATAGAAAGTTTGAAGAGATCTCGTCACATCCGTCGAAGTGTCGCTTCCTCGTCACATTGTGAATCAGGCTCAAGCATGAGTGAACTCTTATTTTCTCCTCAACTTAACTGATTATTATTGCAGTCGATTCTTGGTCTCGGTTCTTAATTCAGTGAACGGTCCCAAGTGCAGCAGATAGTCAATGCGAAATGTTTTTCCAGCACCACTCGAGGAATATTGAATGAATATTTTGCCTTGTTTCTAATTTGGTTGCACGTTCCTTAACTACCTAAACACAATAGAATGCTCTTAAACTGGAACAGGAGTTGCAGCTGCAACAGCTGTGCTATTTTTTACGTGCCCACAATATACAGCTTTTTGTATATTTTAAAGAAAAATAAAACAACGACGAGCTTATTTTCATTTTTGTATTTCTAATATTTATCTTTTAATTAATAATATTTTTTGCAAAACAAATAAGCACAGAATGCTCCACTATTTTTTTCCGACTCTCTTTTTCTTCATATAAATTGAAACGTCAAATTCTTGCAGCAATGCAGCACCGACTGCAGTTACATTGTGTTGTGTTCGTAACATTGAATTTGTGTGTATTGAATATTTTTAAAGCTATTCCAGCTGCACCTCCAATTGCAGCTTCGTATCCATTGTATTCAAGCATTAATGCAGCTGGTGGTTGGTGAGAAATGGGTTTCAAGACCGTTATGGTTTCTATCTGTCTTCATTTAAGAGTATTCATTTCTCTATCGATATCGAACGAGCCCTTCAACTTTATTACTCGTGTTCGAATTCGACGTTTTTAGCCTGCTTGTTCATAACGCCCTATTAACTACTCGTCGATACTTGTATTAATCGCAAATACTTTACAAGGAGTTGACCAGAATTTATTAATTGAGAGAAACATTTTGAAACAGATCGGGAGAACGCCGAGAATTCCTTCGAAATTCCTTAAGAAAGAATTTAAAAATGTTTGAGTGAATCAAGTAAAGAGAGAATGGTAAAGAAACAAACGCATTGATCCAATATTCCTTCGTCTTAACCCGAAAATTATTTTAGAACATCAATTTTCGTTTCTATCCTTATTTGGATTATCTGAACAAGTCCTTTAAGGAATGATTTTCGAAAGAAAATAAATCCACATATGGAATATTTCAGTTATCTCCTAAAAATATGCGAAGCATGAACTCATCCGATCCAATTTCAATTTGACTGTCCAAAAGATAACTGATAAATATGGATCATTATTCGATACGAATACAGAGATTTGGATTTTTATAATAAAATTATAGACCGTTTTGATAAACAACCACGAAAAATGGAGTTCCTGTTTCAAAATGTTTTGTCTTTTTTTTTGGAATGAGCATTATAATAGTATTTATTATTGTTGCCATAAAAAAAATTAAATCAATTTTCAAATAACATCGCCTTAAAAATTTTATCAAAATATTTTGTTTGCCCGCCCTGGCAAAATTCCTGTGGGCGCCTATGTATACAAATATATATTTCCGTTTTTTGGATGGCATAGATTTGGATTCCATCCCACGATTTTCGACGGCAGTGACAGTCCTACGCACTAACCATTACTCCACGTGCAACTACAAAAAAAAAAAAAATCGTGCATAGGTACCTATTATATGAATGGACTTCATACTTATACATACAATACCTACTCTACAATGCGCTGACATAAGCAACAATAAAATAAATAATAAATATAAAAACATCAACTTAGAATTCAATAATGTACATATTATGCAATATTATATTAAAAAAAAAAACCTCTTTAAATTCAAAAGGAAGGAAAAATCAAAGTCTCCGCCTTCAACATATAATTTTATACGAGTAACATAAGGGCAAACACCCGTAAATTTGTAGGGCAAATAGCGACAGAAACAAAAACAAAACTAAAAAAAAAGAAAACCCAAACGAAACAAAGCAAAAATTGGATTTTTTTTTATATTCAAGTAAAGTGAGTGGAAAAAGTAACTCGCTCTTACTTACTAGTTTGTCTAGGATAAGGATAGAGGATTCAGAAGGACAACAATGCGACAATGACAGTGTATAGAACAGTCGACTCACAACCAACAAGGATCCACTTGGTGTTATAGCACTTTACGTTGCTGGGTGTCGATGTCATGTCGGTGTCTGCTGCTTTTCCGTTTCTCGATATATATTTTTTGTTGTCTTTTCCACTTTCCAAAACTTGGTCTCCACTGCCATCGCCCATCGCTGCAGTTACCTCGCGCCTCCCGTGCCGTATATGAGCCTTGCAGCAATAATGTGTAGATATAGAGCAAGAAGACCCTTCTGTTTATAGTGTCCTTCGGTTATGTTCCTTAACGGAAGAGAATGATGTATAATCGAACATGAAATTCAATGCAAGTTAGTTAAGGATGTGTATAGTTTTTTTTTTTGTTTTATTTGTTTTCTCGTGTTTCTGGCTGCATTCATGAATTTTTCGAATTCAGATTGCAATTTAAACAAAAAAAAAAAAAAAATAAAAATGTTTCTACAGACAAAAAGTTTATATAATATTTGTGTCTCTCAATAGAAATGAATGAATATTCGATGGTCTAGCTAGATATTGAAATCCTGTGATGGCCCAATTCAAACAAAATGTATTGGAAAAGTTTTAAATTGCCTGCATTGTTTTATGGTTTTCATTGACCTAATTTTGCCACATTGTTTTTAAAGAGCTAATTTTAGCTGTTATCTATCCATCTTTGTTATAACTTGGATAAGCGGTGTTAGATTATATTGTGTTTTATTTAAGCGGAAAATTAGCATGAGGCAATAACTACCTTAGTTGTCTGAATTTGTTTATCTTAAAAGAATTTATTTTTATAACGTGTTCGTTTTGTACAAGGAATCAACCTTGACATCTCATAAAGATTAAATGCAAAATAAAATAAAATGCACGACTGGGTCGCACGAACTCGCTCTTATATGCAATTACACTCTGGTCTTAAAGTCAGAATAGTTTAGCTCTTTTAATCTGATAATATTATATATTATTATTAGGTCGCAAACAAATTTTGATCAAAATCGTAGGAGCCGTTTTTGAGAAAAAATGGATGGTGTAACTATTTTTGCGATTTTTTTTTATAAAATGGTAGCCTTGTAAAAAAAAATATTGAATTTTCTTTTAAAGTTGGGTGCACGTTTTTGATAAAAATAAAATTTTCATAATAATTAGGTAAAAAAATTTACGGCAGGTACCTTTATTTTTGGTAATTAAAGAAAATTTGTATTGGACTTGTTGAATTATTGATTCAAAATAGCTTTTTACGGCCTTTAGTCCACAAAAATTTAGGCGTTTCGTCCCGGTGATCTCAATTGGACTCATCAGTTGACTAGTGAGGGCCTTATCAATACGTAATGTTTGTTAAGTTCAGTTCTTTTCTTCTTTTGTTTTATTAAAAAGAAAAACAAGGAGAACAATAATTTTGAATTTTGCTATTTGCACAAATAATATCCAATCCATACATCATCCAATACCGGACATCGATATCTATCCAGTAGGCCAAACGGATATCCCAACAATCTTATCTGATTAAACTTTTCCTTTTTTCTTTTTAAATGTTTACTTATATTACATCTTCGGCTTTAAGTATTGGTAATTGGTATACTTCTTCTAATTTGGATGTAAAATTCCTAAAGTTTTGTTTAAGTATTTCATTTTTATATTCAAATCCTTTACATACCTAAAATTAAATCATAAACTCAATAACTTTTCCTGTCATCTCTCTCTAAATAGTAAACATTCGATTTTACAAATCTACCCTTAAAAAGTATTACCATGTTGATGGTTACCCCTATAGATGTCAAATGGACTTTTGACTCAAGTAATTCCTTTATTTTTCTTCTTCTATTTCTCTCTCTCTCTGTGGAATAACACCAATGACACAATCCTTGTCTTTCGGTCAAAAAGTTACTCGTATCAGTCCAACAAAGATCAACAACAAGAGAACTAGCTATATAGTAATAGTAGAAGAATCAACAAAACTTTAAGCTGTCATAGTGGATTTTGAGGAGTTGGAGTCCTTGTTTATGTAGCAAGTGGCTATCATGGGAATGATATTATACTTTGAAGTAAAGTATTTAAATGTATGTACCATTGTACCTCTATCATAGAAAGGTTCAAAAAGTTTTCAAAATGTCTGTTATGCTGTCATCATTTCCATTGCAACACGCCCGTTAAGTACGAACGAACGATTGTGAAACGTTTTTGGTTTTTCTTCTTTTTTTTTTCGACGAAAATGATATGATAGCTTTAACATGTACTTGTACATGTACAAGTAGTACATACATTACGTACGTTGAACTTTAAATTATTTAATTTTTGAGAAAATAAATTGAATTGTTGTTGTTATTTTTATAATTCTCAGCCAACCAGAAAAGTTAATTTGTGAATTACCCCTGAGGTGAAGTTTGACAATGACAAGAAAATTTGAATTAAAAAAATTGGATTTAATTGAAGTTATCTAATTGTGATTTCTATATCACTCAAGTGAGTATTTTTTTAAGAAAAGGATTCCGAGTTTAAATTAAAAAAATTAGATCTTGTGGCCCGACTGGCTCGTGGGAAAACCAGCTATAGGTCCCAGGGGCTTAGAACTTTAAACCAATGTTAAGTGTGTCTGAAGTGAATGTGAATGAAGGGAGCCTACAATTTTCTGCTAAATTCGAGGACGCGTAAGGTGAGAGATACCTACTCTTGGAGAATTTTTCACTTCCTCGTAAGACGCATGTGTGTGTGTCACTTAAAAAGGGAGAAATTTTTTTAGGTTTACAAAATTTGGATCAAACGCAATTAAACGATTTTTGAGAAGCTCAGAAAACAGATATCATTATCCATAGGCTGGTATTATATTGCTTGCAATTAAAACTAATTTAAATTAAAATAAGTGAGGTAAAATCGATATTAGGTCTGTTTCTTTACGTGCCTGTGGGATCCTGTGGTATCCCAAATCTACCCAAAATGTGTTTCTTTACTTTTTTCTGGCACAAAAATAACAGAGCTTGTGATTTTTTTTTGTTTTTTAATTTATTTCATTTCCCCTTAAGCAAGAATTTACCCGAACATATAACCTTACAGCTTTTTATTCCTTGTCAAACTACTGATAATTTCTGTTGAAACAAATTAAAAACATTACAAATGCATTTCTTTTCTTTTTAATTGTGGTCAAAAATTATAACACATTAAAAATCTTGAACCCAAGCTTTTTCTCGAACTTTTTCCGAAACATTAAAGAAACAGACTTATTATATTCCATCACAAAAAATAATATTAAATTTTCAAATTGTCATTTTGGATTTTTGAATTTTTGTTGCCATTTTTAGGGGTAACTGATTGATTTCTTTTTATAGCTATAACTTTTTAAGGGGGTAATCTTTTCCTGGACTGCCGAAGGTCTTGGGTTCGATTCACAGCCTATACCACTTAAAAACAGAAATGTTTTTCAGGGGTTACTGCCTCTTGCGAGGAATTGACAAATCCTCCAAGAGTATCTCTTGTCATAAAAAAGCGCATTTCACCGTAGCCGTTCAGATTTCTGCCAGTAACACGCACACAGGAATAGTTGAGACCTTGAGAGTTGTAAGTCACTAGGCCCAGGTTCTACACGAGCTTTTGCGCCAACCAATTTATTTATTTTAAATCTTTTCCTAAACTGAACTTTGAAAAGTCGACTTTTAGTTTATGGTGAAAAAAATAAAATCCCTTGTAGTGAAAGAGGGTGACTTGATTCTCTGGCCCACGAAAATTCAATCGCAATTCCCCGAAAGTTACAAATGCTATACCGAATTTCAGCAATTTATAAAAACTTCTCGAATCATCATTAAAAAAAAGAAGAAAAATATGGCTGCACAAATTTTCTTCCTCCAGCAACGATACGAATGTGTGCATTTGCAATTTTTCGTCTACAAATATTGACATTTAGCAGAAAGCTATTTTCAATTAATGAATGCGAACAATATGCTACCGCAATGAAAGCAAACATCTACAATAAAGGTACTATAGCAGGTCCTGGGTACACCAGAGGGATTAAGGTAAGGGTCAGGGACTACATATATTTAAGCTCTCTCTTCTTCATTCCTTAGCAGTACCTTACCTAACCTACCTATATATATCTATACTCGTAAAAAAGTGATACTCCCATTCCTAACATTGGTATTGTGCAATAAAAATTCAATCTTCATGTGATAAAGTTAAACAATTGAAAAGAAAATACCCCATGCTGCTGTATTGTGTTGTATTGTGTCCTTTGTCCAGAAACATAAAAACAGTACCTAGTTATGTGGACAACGGATAAGGATAGGGGGGAATAATATATGGATGTCATCACCTGTTGTTTCTCCTTTTGACACTCCATATACATAGTACCTAAAGGCACGACACAACAGGAGTGATAAAGTTCTTTTGAAGCTGGATAGCCATAAGAGATATTGGTGTCGATGAAAAATAGTTATATGGTATGAATGAGAATTTTATTCAATTTTGTGGGCATCATTTTTCTGTAAATTAATTTTTCAGTGAGAAGAATTTTTCAAGTAGTGGGAAGGGGAGATATTGTAAATGCGGGAAGGTGTAACCAAATAAAGATATAGTGATGTGATGACATTACACTCTATTATAAATGGTTTGGTATTTTATACATACACAAGTAAGATTTAAAAAATTATTATATTATTATTATAATTATAATAATTGTAAAGGGCTTAAAAGTCTAAAGACATAATATTACTGTAACCTCAAAAATCTACATTTATCTCTTTAGTTTCATATAATTTTGGTAGATTTTCGTGTGAATATCTGTTTTTTTTGGGTGCCACACTGTCCGAATACTTAAAATTAATTCACCTAAACCTACATATACATTTGTGTCATTTGATCAAAACCATCAGAGAAATTAGTCAACTTTTTAACAGCAAAATTAAGATCAGGTTCTCGTTCTCGTAGTTTCAACATCTCTCTTCGTTGCCGGATATACATATTCCTAATGAACCGGTGCAGTGCAATAACCCCCATGGAAATAAAACCCGTGGGTCTTATTTCCCAAAATAAAAGGAAATAACACCCTTCCTTTTTTAAAATGGAAACAAAAGCTGTGGGCTTTCAATTCGAAGAAAATATTAATTCACTAAAGAACAAAAAAGTTTTGGGATTTTTAAACAGTTGGCCCTCTCGCGGGTTCCAAGGGTTTTAACTGCCTCTTTGGATCCTCTGTCCCGTTCACGCAACTCCGGTGCTCCGCTTAGGGTATGTTCACCCGTCAGGCAGGCGCCAGTGTCAGTGTTTTCTTGGCCAACAGTATTAAAGTTAAAGTAAAGCACATATATGAATCATCGTCACACACACTTTAAGTCTAGGTCTTGATTCCAATTCAGAAAGGCAATAACTCCCGCGGGTCTTAATGCTTTTTTTTTCTTGGTGGGTCTTGTTGCCACTCCAAAAAGGAAAAGAAGCCCGCAGGTGTTATTTTCTTTTATTTTGGAAAAAGAACGCGCTGGTTTTATTGCACTGCACCTACTGAACCACCACCACCGCCTTGTGGGAGGACGTCTCATACCACTTTTTAAAGAGGTCGAATATTATATATATCTGGGGGAGTTCTATTGCCGATGTGGTAGACTACCATTTTATGCTGAACCTGGGCTGAGGAATGCATATGTGAATGATAAACCATTTCGATTCGTCGATTAGGGTATGTATATGGCCAAATTATTGAAATTAAGTTAAGTGTGAACCCAAATAAGCTTTAACAAAAAAATATTTATTCTCTTTATGTTCCTCAGGTCATGGTTTAAGTTATTGTGAACTAAAGGCATGAAAACCCGTTTGCCTCCTTAGACCATTAACTTTAGAGAAACAAACCATACCCATCAATACCCATTTTCCAATACGGTGTATTTTGACAGAATCATTTGCCTTTAAAATCTAGAATTATGGAATGCATTTTATTTATGTACATAATTCCAAATTAATTACAGAAGGAAGAATTACAAATATGATTTAAAATTGCTCGTTTGTCCACAAAAAATAATTTTCTAAACCACTGCACATTGTGCAATTAATTTAAATATCAATTTAGATGTGGTGAAAATATTAACAAATTAATGTCTAAATAACATATAGATTTTTTTTTTTTTAATTAAGTCCTTACGTCAACATCGACAATATCGTAAAAATAATTTATGCATGGTATTTATCCTATAAATAATTCAAATTATTATTATTTGAAATACAGAAATAAATATAAATAACGATTCCTATACACCAACAACATTTTATTTGATGTAATGAAATGTGATGTGATTGTAAAAATAAACGAAAATGTACGATTGGGTCGCACGGACTTGATCTCACGTTTTAAAATTAAAAAGTATACCTGCCTATTAAGTTTGAAATTTCGAAATAATTAAAAAAAAATGTTTAAATATTAATTTACTCACTTTCGGAAACATATTTTGAAACACCGTCAACACAATTATTATCAGTAGATATCTTGCTATACATAAAAAATGAGAATTTAATATCAATGCCTATATAGCTACAATTTTTACTTACGGTCTTTAGTAAAATTTTTTTTACGAATCCATAACTATAGTCATGTAGTGCAAGTTATGGATTCGTAAAAAAAATTAACTTGATATTTGGATCTTACTTAACATTACGAAGTTTATTTTTAAAAAAAAGTTTTACATTTTTATTTAAATTTATAAAGTGGGCTCTCGTTAACTTGAACATTCCAATAACTTGAAAAACTAATGTTTCCCTTTACGCAATCTATAACTTGAACAGACCATTTTTAAAACTCAATATTCTGTAGCTTGAATTTTCCCGTTTAATGCCTACTTAGGTATATTAAGTTGAACAAATGAAAATTTGGCAAACTAGAACTTGAACAAAGTTTAATGTTTGAATACGTCGTATTTAAAAGGTACCTTGATGGACAGCTCGTGTTGAACCAGGACTTAGTGACTTACAACTCAACCATTCCTGTGTGCGTGTAGGCAGGAATAGAGGGGACCTACAATTTTCTGCCGAATCCGAACGGCTAGGATGAGAAGCACTTTTGCACTCGTCAGAGGCATTAACCCGTGAAAAACATTTTTGTTTTTAGATGGCATAGGCTGGGAATCGAACCCAAGACCTTCGGCGTAACAGTCCAAAGCACTAACAATTACTCCACGGGCTACTACAAAGGACAATCCATTATGCAATATTAAACGCAATTAAAGAAAATAGTTTTTTTTTCCAAGTCGTCTTAAAAACGTCTTATTTTAAATTATTTATTTAGAATATTATTGTTTACGTTTTAAAACCATTTTTTTTCTTATAAATATTAAGGTACAAAAAATTTACAATACAAATTAAAAATATTTTACAAAAAACTCATTTTTTCAGGAGTTAAGTACGAAAAACTTTTTGAGTTTTGATCAAATTAGTGATAGCTGTAAAAATAAAAAGCACAACTGGGTCGCACGAACTCTAGTTCAACATTTCATAAAAAAATATATTTTCTGTATTATTTATTTAAAATTTGCAAATCAATTTTCATAAAAACAGCTCCATAACTTTCGTATTTGACGATCAATAAAATTAATATAAATGTTAAACGTTGTGAGACAATTAAAAAGAAACATAATCCGCTATAAATGGAAGGGCATGATGGTATAAATCAAAAATTCAAATTTCTCCTGATATAAAAATGCATTTGCCTTATCATCCAAAACACAGAAATATTATTATATACAGCTGCGTTGTTAAAAGTATAAAAATCAGGGTACTATTGTTGGTGAAACCAATGATTTCCCTATAGAACAGATAAAATTAATTCTATTTGACTTAATGTAATCTAAGTTTGAAGTGTTCATGTGTTTTATTGAGGATTTGAGTAAAACCAATTAAAAAATTAACTTTTTATTTTTGTATGAAATGGTTTTTAGAAGTTTCTATCCAAAAAAAAAAAATATAGATTAGTAGGTACTTCCTTTTTGCTTAAAATTAATCGTACATATTCCCAGAAATGAGATATACGACAAACGAGGCAAAAAGGATTTCGTTTCCATTTACCTTGCCATGTGCATTATATTATCTCTGCATTATACCTTGCCAGGACTATTATAGTCTTAGTTCCTGTAAATTAATGATAGCCCATAAAAGAATCTTCTTCGTTTACGTTGATATATGGCTTTTAACCAGTCGCTTTCTCTCACCTCACCTCACTCTATCTCTCTCTCTCTCTCTCTCTCTCCCTTGCCCCAACTTCGATTGTCTTCATTCTAACAGGATAATGGAAAAAAGATTGACATGCTAAAAACGCCAGTGCCATGATAGTAGTCCGAATATAGGAAGTCAACGGACATTTGGGTTATGATGTTATTATAGAAAACATGTATGATATGGTACTACTACTGTTACAAGCTTGACATTTCGTTCGCTCATTTATCTTACTGGTAATAATTTGCTGGAGAACATAAATCTTGTTTTAAGGACTATAGGATAGTGTCCTTTGTCATCCTTAGGGAATGATTTTAGTGTTATATTTTCTATTATTTTTTTTTTTTCGTTTCATATGCTTTTAGTTTATGAATTTCCTTTAAATCAAACTGCTTTAAAAGACGTGTTTTTTGTCCAAGAAGAAGAATTGAAGTATTTTTATATGCAAATTGTTTTTTATTTTTTTCAAACACTTATAATATTTAATGAGTTTGTTCATTCTACTTATAACGGGTGATTTTTTAGCTGGTTTGGTTTTGGCAACACTGGTTTTGACAGCTGACGTGTGTTTAGTACCTTGTGTCACTGTCAAACAGCTTCAGTTTGGTTTGCAATTTAACCATGGATCGTCTTACAAATGAACAACGCTTGCAAATTATTGAATTTTACTATCAAAATTCGTGCTCGGTTCGAAATGTTCATCGCGCGCTGCTTCCATTTTATGGTCGGCTCATTTTTGGTTGAATGGGTACGTAAATAAGCAAAATTGCCGCATTTGGAGTGAAGATCAGCCAGAAGCATTGCAACAGCTACCAATGCATCCCGAAAAAGCCACTGTTTGGTGCGGTTTATGGGCCGGCGGCATTATTGGGCCATATTTCTTCAAAGATGATGCGAATCGCAGCGTTACTGTCAATGGTGAACGCTACCGAGCGATGATAACAAACTTTTTTTTGCCCGAAATGGAAGTTCTTGACTTGCATGATATGTGGTTTCAACAAGACGGTGCCACATGCCACACAGCACGCGAAACAATGGCGCAATTGCGAGGCGAGTTTGGTGAACAGTTAATTTCACGTTTCGGGCCGGTCAATTGGCCGCCTAGATCGTGCGATTTGACACCATTAGATTATTTTTTGTGGGGGTATGTCAAGGCTAATGTCTATAGGGACAAGCCCGCTTCGATTGACGCACTGGAAGCCAACATCCATGCATTCATTCGTGAGATACCGGCCGATATGTGTGAAAGAGTATGCCAAAATTGGACTCAGCGGATGGGCTACCTGAGACGCAGCCGCGGTCAACATTTGCATGAAATTATCTTTAAACATTAAATTACAAGGTTCAAACTATCGATTCAAATAAATATTTCATTCATTTTTTCGAATTTTTTGTGTTTTTTTTTTTTTTTAAAGTTCTAAACCTCTAAAAAAATCACCCATTATCACTCTGGTATGATACACGTTTTAATAATCGATATTTAAACGAGGACGAAGTTTTTTTTTTTGATAGTTAGGACATGAATTTTGAATGAGTTATTATTTTAACAATTAAGTAATAATTCGATGATATAATGTGTCATTTAAAAATCGAATTTTTAGTGTTTCATTAAATTAATGTTACGGTTTTTAACTAGCTCCATCCTATATTTTTATTTACATCAAAAAGAATACAATTTAAAATAACAGAAAGTCTGTTAATTTGACTTCAATCGGGTTTTAAATTTGCTCCAAAGATCCTATTTCCATTTAGCAAGTGGGTAGTAGATAAGATAGATTTTATTATTTTCGATTGTTTCCAAAACTAAAAGATATTTACGAATCTGGTTTAAAAATAGGTATAACATGACGATGCAGTGAAATAACCCCCACGGAAATAATACCAGCGGGCTTCTTTTTCTTTTTGAAATAGAAACAAAAGCTATGGGTTTTTAATTTCTTTTTCTAATAGGTTTCAATTCGAAGAAGAAAAACCAAACAACAAATTTTGGACTTTATCAACAGTTTTCTTGGATAACATTGCCTTGGGTGGCCCGCTATGCCAACCTTGATAGCTTATTGGATTATTTCAAAGCGTATAATATATTATGATATGATCCACTCACGAAATCGTTCAGCTTTTTTGATATTTTGAAATATCATTGCCCTACGAAAAAGACAATACAATATCTATGTACATTGCCTCCGGAGTTTGGCTTAGAGGCATTTGGTGACATTATGAAAAAAACCAAATCATTGACATTTTTTTTAATTTAATTCATAATTAAAATAGAAACATTGAGGGCTCTTACTAACATCAATCGAGCGAGAAGACAAAGAATAGGTTTTTAAGGCATACTTTCTATATTACTGCCATGACCTAATGTACTTAGAAAAATATTTTATTGATAGCTTAAACAAAATATAATTTTTTTTAATAGAAAAACTTAACAAGTAGGTACGCCCAAGCTGCATCAGAAAGATATGAGGCCTTTTTAACCTTCATATTTTATAGAAAACTAGCTGACCCGACGAACTTTGTTCCGCCTTTAATTTGATTTATTTTTTAATGTCCCTTTCCAGAGTCAAGGCTATTTAGCTACTTTTGAAATTAACGGCTTATTCAATGCCTATACAGATCGCCCAAAAGTATGATCTTACAAATAACAATCCAAATATTAAGTGGAGACTTATAACGTCATACCTGCAAGGGTCGTGTCTAAACTAAAACAAGTGGTATTATTCAATTAGGCGCTTGGAAAGAAAAATACTAGAAGCATAGACCAGAACATCGCTATAAAAAGCGATGTGCGAGAGCGAGTAGACACAGTTTATTTTATGAGTGATTGCATAAAGTTGGTTGTTAAAAATAGTGGCGCAAAATTTTAAACGATTTAGTATGATGTTAAAACATTTTTAATATGATAAAAATGACTTAACATCTTACTAAATTGTTTAAAATTTTGCGCCAGTGATTTTAAATTTAATACAATTAAGAGTGGTGATTAATAAAACGATTAGAAGTGAAATCAAGTGTGTTTTAATAAATAAAGGAAATAAGTTTAATTATGAACCTTGAGTAGGTAAACGTTATAATATTGAATTATTAAAACTTTTTTGGAATTAAAATTAATACATTTTGTTTACACCGGCAATGGATTTCAGACATTACAGGTCACTGCAACGCTCTGTGACTGTGATAAATACGGTGACCATCCGTTCATTATAATAATGAATAGTTCTGTATTTAAAGATGTTGTTCATTATGAATTATTTGTTACACAAAAACACATAAATGTTCTGTATTTCAGAAGTTGTTCATTATTTATTCTGTATTTCGTACAAATTCTCAAAAACAATAACATAAATATTGGAGCAAAAATTCATTAACAAAATAAATAGCTCTGCTAACGATTGAACGAACGAACAAGACATTTAGTACAATTTTATTTTGTCCTGAACGCACTCCATTGGTTTTGACATCACCTGTCATGTACACCAAAAACTATTGGTCTTATTTATAAACGTTGTCTAACTTTAGACAACTGTCGAACTGTGATATTTATTTTTATTAAATATATAATAGTGTCTACTTAGACACTGTCTAACTATTTTCAAATTGGTGGAAATATGTTTTATTTAATAAAAATAAATATCACATTATTCACGGTTAAGACAATCTACTCTTGTGTCTAAGTTAGGCAGCTATAAGACAACAATAAACAAGGTTTTTGAACACATTTTCCAAAGTTAGACAGTTGTCTAAAGTTAGTTAACGTTTATAAATAAAACTATAAGTTTTTCTGTTTTTTTTTTTGTTCGTAAGACTTTTTTGTTATAGATTTATTTTGTTTTAGAGTTATTTTGTTTTTAATCTTAAGTTTTATGCAAACAAAGACTGAATTTCTGTACCTTATCTTTTTAATTTAAGTCTTTTTTCTGTATATATTTTTTAATTTAATAGAAAAATTTAAAATTGAACTGAATTTTGATTCTTTTTTCATTTGTTCATTATTTGCAATTTTAAAATATGGTCACCGTAGTGATAAACAATGTTTTTTTTTTTTGTCCGGTGCATAAACAAACAATGTACCTCCAATATTGTCCGTGCGAAAAGCAAGGATCAATAAACAATATGCCCCTGTTTCCGTCATCAACCAACTTCATCAATGGGTCGATGCTGACCATTATGATAACTGAATCATTGGTGTGGAACACCATTATTGATGCTTATTTTGAGATTCGAACGAAACTTTAATTCGAATGACTACACAGATCTATTCGTTCGAATGAACTTTATTTATTTTGACATTCGAATGAAAAATGTTTATTACAGAAAATTAACCTAAATTAACCTTATTTTGGAGATCAAATTTTGCTTAGTTTTTGAATATAAATGAACTTCCGATTGATTCGGTGAACTTTTGAATCGATCGAATATCAAAATGCATTTTTTTCGAATTCGACTAACTTTCGACTGAAAGCGAATCTCAAAATGAGCATGATAATTTTACAGATCACAGATTTTATAGATCTTGGTATCGCCACAATTCACGATTAAAAGTAAGCAATTTCACGATTTTACCACTTTGGCTTTTAATCCTGTCTCAGAATCAACTTAATTTCATAACAAGCTTTTTAAATTTGAATACATTGAACTTTTTCCACTTCATAAAAACGTGTCAACATAATTATTATAGAAAATACACAAAAGTGTCCTTTTCACACTCCTTCCTACAGTTACAGTAGACATTGCAAGGAATGACCAACTTTGCCACATACTCTCCTATTGGCCAATGGTTGTAATTTATTTATCCAAACAAATAAAGTGGGAACGCTATATACGTATAAATTTAAAGATTAATTCAACAAGCAATTTAAATACGCAAAATGAATAGTAAACTTCAGAACAGAACTTATACCTACATTCAAAAATAAACTAAACATATTATATAAAGGAATGCTTTTAATTTTATGATGAGCTTTAAATCTTATAAAATTAATAAGAATTGCTTGACGATATTTCTTTCATCTTATATTATTTATTCATCTTATTAAAAAGACAAAAACAAAACATTCAAAAACTAAGAAACTTTTCTAAAATAAAATTTCAAACTCCTTGAAAACTGTCAGTACTATAATTATATATGAAGATACAGACAAGTTAGGTGAATTGACGACGACGATGATTGAGCAACTAAGTTGACATGAATGACGACAACGACAACGATGAAGGCACTCCAGTTGAATAGAATTTAATTTAAATGAGTTTTCAAAGGCGTAAAACTAAAAAGGTTCATTTCAAACCAAAAGAGCAACGAATAAACGGGTAATGAACATCTGACTTATAGAACTAGAGATATTCCTGATGATGGTTTTTATTATATGCAGTTTCAGTTTGTTGCTATAGGGCCAAGTCGAGGGTTATAGTGTTTTGTATAATTTGCTGTGAGGTTCCTAAAGGGTCTTTTGAAATTGTAAATAATATTCGAAGAAATAAATGCAAACATTGAAATGTTAATCAAGTAAATTGAAACTAGCAGCCAGTAAACTATTCTCAGGCATCTTCTGATTCAATGCACATTCAGATTATTTTTTATGAAGGAGTCTTTTTTTTACGAAATGAAGCTGCTGCTGCTGCTGGATTCGATAAAAGGATGTAGGCATGAGAAATAACATTTACTATTATGAGTACTTCTGAGAAAGAAGATGTGTGCATTTTCATTCTGTGCATTTCTTTCTGAAAAATAAAATAAATAAAAAAAAAACAGACCTAACTAAAAGACGCCTCAATTACAACTCTGATATGCATGAGCAGGGCCGGCCCCAGTCAAGCTTGCGCCCTGTCCAGGATTTGTAGAAAGTGCCCCTTTTTTATATTTGCAAACATAGGTACATACATACACAGATACGCATGCATAAGACTTTTCCACATTACCCAGGAGGTATACTTTCAATGCGTTTTTTTTTTAATTGAAGTATCCTCGGTAGGTGATGTAAGTTAGTGTGCAAGAAATAACTTAGCACAGTTGTGATGCATGCTATTTTGGGATTTTTTGAACAAGTTTTGTACTTAAACTGCAAATGGCAGTACAAATTTGATTGCTCAAGATTGGATTACATTTTCTTGCTCCTGGTAATGTGCCCCCAGAATTTTGCGCCCTGTTCATTTGCACATCTTGAACATATGTTTGCTCCAGCCCTGTGCATGTGGATTTCCAAGAATCACGTGGTAAAGCCTAAGGTATGAGCACTCTGCAGTTCATGTGTGTTAGATTTTGCGTCACATATTATGTAGTACATAGGTACATTGCCTTTTGCACATTCTGCACAAGAGTCAAAGGGTGGTTTTAGGTATACTCTCATCTACGTATACGTAATTGAATTATAATTTAACTTTGAATACGAATCTCTGGCAAATTGAGTTCCTTAAAACTCGATCTCATGGAAATGAATTTACTATTCAAATGAAGGGACTGCGTCTTTTTCTTGAAAGGATTTCAAATCATTTTACCCTTTTCTCAGATATATTTCTATAAGAGTATAAATTTGCAAGGAAAAGTTACATGTATGTAGGATTATAATATTCCTACGTCCTACACATAGGTTTACTCGTATATATATTTATTATATTTGCTAACTTCCTTGAATGTTATTTAAGACAAGTTCTTGCCTATAAGTAAATTGTTTGAGGGAAAATACCTCGAATTGGGAGTCCTGGAAATATTATTCATTCATGCACCCACAAGTGGAATTTTAAAGCATGTTCATTCTTACATACCTATACATACATACCTAAATAAAATAAAAATATATTTTTAAAAGAATTTTATTAATAAGCTTTTGGTTGTTTTACCGATGGTACTTAAATATAGTTGAAAGGATTTTGGATAAATAATTATAATATTGCGTTCAAAAATTAAAGAAACGTTAAAGTTGAAAACTTAAATTCTTGCGAACAAATGAAATGAAATACTTTTTTAATAAATATAATTCCCAAGATATAAAATATATTTATAAAATAATAATTCATCACTCGTTATATTTATATTTTACTAGTAGACCTGGACTAGCATTGCTTCGCTTAATTCTATCAATATTTTATCTAAAAATAGCTATTCACTAAATTTAATTTAAAAACAGAATGTATGGATGATAACCGGCTTTAAAAAAAGGCATAACATGGCATTGTAAGTGATGCCGTTGAATTTTAATATTTCGTTTTTAAATTCAAGTCGATTTTTTTATAAAAATGCCCCTCTCCAGCGGAAATAGACCCCCCCCTTCTTTATGGATTTTTCCTGGACTCGGCCTAACCTATACGCTCTAGCCTTCTTTCGAGTCCTTTGCAAAACAACCCGTATATTTTTGGTTTTTCTAATTTTGTTTGTTACACTATTTGACTTGTAAACCACTTAAAATTTTTTTCCTATTTCATCATCATTGAAATATCTTTAAATGCACTCTTGTATGTCTAAAAATTAAAACATGCACTTATTAAACAAACAAAAATAATATCTTTAAATATGGTTTATTTTCCACTAGGCCACTGTGCGCCGTGTATGGTCCATTCGGAAGTTACAATTTTAAATCACTCTTTCCAGCATTGTGAACGGTATTTGCCCAATTACGCGAGTATAATGTTCTGAATCGTACCTCAAGCAGAGTTGCATAAGCTTAAGTCACTTTCTAGCTTAATCTTGGCTTTAATTTACAAGCCAGTGGGTAACTTATGAATTAAAACCAAAAATAATTCACAACCTACTTAGTGACTTTTGAATTAAAAAAATATTAGTTCATGAGCCACGGAGCCCCCGACCAGGGTGGCCCCCAACGGAGATCTCATTATGTATCTTTCCAATCAGTTTTAATCTTGTAAAGTTAGCTTCGGCTTCGTTCAGCTCAATCTTACTTTCTTGGTTATTTCAACTCAACTTCAACTGACGAAAAAATCTAACTCTTCCCTAATCCAACTCTAGTTTTAGATCCTACATACGAGTATAATAAACTGTGCATGTAGAAAATTCAATTTAAGATGTAAAGCACCGTTTTGAACTGTGCCCCTCATATTAATTGTATTCAAATAGTTAATTGTGTTTTCGTTTTGTGTCCATTTGACGCATGAAATATTCATTATTTGTGTTAAATTTTAGTTTTCTTCACCCGTGTTTATAAATGTCAGAAATAATCAGCCCACACACATGAAATTTGATTCCAGATTCCAGTGGAAAGATTCTAGTCACACAGTACACACACAAACTCTTGGAATTCTGTGCACCTCCGACTGTCTGTGCTGTGCCTAGTAAGCGGCTCGTGTTTTTGCTAACGATTTCCAGCAACCGCAATCTGCAAATAATTTTTAATTCATAAGCGTGAACCATCTGATGTTTGTTTTGTTATTAATACAAATACCAATTTATAAGGATAGAAGTACTGTGCATAATGTTTGCATGTGTCGCAAAAATGAAACGAGTTTACACCCGAGTGGTGCCCACAGAAGAGGCAGGAAAACAAACTTAAATCAAAAGGATTGATCAAAAACTACTTGCGAAGCACAATGGAGCAGGAAAGACTCAGCAATTTGTCATTGATATTTATTGAAAATCGAAGAGTACGGCAAATAGATTTAAGTAAAGTAATAAATTAATGAGTTCGCTTCTGTAAAGACGAAAAAAAAAAAATATTTTAATAAGCTTTTATTTTTGTAAGTAGATATAATTTCGTCAACTTAACAAATACAAACATTATAAGAAGCGTTGTTTGTTGAAATTCATTAAACCAATATTTAGGAAGTATGTAATTGAAAAATAGAGCCCAAATTTGATCTTGCCCCGTGGCCCCACCAGCTCTAGCTACGGCCCTGTGCCTCATCATTACTAAATGAAATTCGATCAAAGAGCACGAAAAACATTTTTCATAGAACGCTGATTTTCCTAATACCCCTGAATAATTTGAGGACATTGTTGCATTGTGAGTATTTTCATGATGATTTAAAAAAAATACAAATACCTACCTACTGAATTAAAATAACTTGACAGCACGACGCACACACGCCAATCACAAGTGATCTGCCAACAAAAAAAAACTCGAATAATAACTTATTCTTATTATTTGTTTTGACACCAACGCGATGTACATACATACATCAACCGATTTCTTTAAAAAATTTAGTTAATGAGAAAAAAATTAAATGAATTCTGTTTTACATTTGTATAGAATTAATTTAAAAAAACACTGCACTTTCAAAACATTTTTAAGTAACTATGGTATGGTAGTACGCAAGTATTTAAGTATTTATTAATGTTGAATAAAATCATCATTATCGAATTTAAAAAAATAATTTTGAATGTTTTTTTCCAAAAATCAAGATTTTGATAAACGAAATCATTTGATACTCGATGCTTCTGTGAAAAATTTTAATGAAAATCAGTTAAACCGATATTGAGAAACTTAAAAATCAAAAGCGTTTCTGTTTATATAATGACAAAATGTAAAACTTTTATTTAATGACAGATCGTACTAATATTAGCACAGAATTAAAATTTAAAACAAAACCATAGGAGTCGTTTTCGTGAAGAATAAGATTTTCTTATTTTTTTAAGAGTTGCATGGAAGTATATTTTGCCTAAAAGAATAATTGTTGTTTAAAGATCTTTAAAACCAATTGGTGTCAAGTTTAATAAAAATCGATTAAGTCGTTTTGAAAGTATTGAACTTTTAAAGTTAAGTTCAAACCCCCATTTTGATGGTAAAGAATATCACAATTTAAACGTTTAAAACATTTTCCATTAAAAAGATCGAAATCAGAAATCATTTTGAAGAAAAAAAATGGTGATGTGCGATTATATACAAAGATTTCGGTAAGTAACTGCCTAATTCCTTCAGATACTAAAGGGTGTTTTTTTTAGAGGTATAGAAGTTAAAAATGGAATAAAACAAAGGTGATTTTTTTTAATTGACATCAAATTTACTTTATTCGAAAGATAATCTTCTAGCATTATAATTTAAATATGATTTCTGGCATATGACCGCCACGGCTGGCTCGGACGTAGTCTAATCTGGAGGTCCAATTTTCGATGACTTTTTCCAACATTTGTGGCCGTATATTGGCAATTACGCGGCAAATGTTGTCCTCCAAGTGGTCAATCGTTTTGGGCTTATTGGCGTAGACTAGCAACTTCACATATCCCCACAGAAAATAATCAAGCGGCGTTAAATCGCACGATCTTGGAGGCCAATTCAAGGGTCCGTAACGTGAAACTATGCGGTTACCAAACGTTTCCTTCACTTAATCAATTGTGGCACGAGCTGTGTGACATTTGTTGCGCCGCCGTCCTGTTGAAACCACAGCTCCTGCACATCATGGTTGTTCAATTGATGAACGAAAAAGTCAGTAATCATCGCTCTATAGCGGTCACCATTGACTGTAACGTTCTGGCCAGCATCGTTTTTAAAGAAGTACGGACCAATTATTCCACCAACCCATGAAGCACACCAAAAAGTCAGTTTTTGTAGATATAACGGTGTCTCAACATACACTTGAGGCAGTGCCGTAGCCAGGATTTTGGTTCGGGGGGGGCTTGCTTCCAAATTTTACGAGGAATTCTTTAAACAAAAAACTATATACATATATCCCAATTTATTGATTTTTATTAGTTTTTAAATTGTATGTACTCAAACGAACATACACTTAAATTATTTTTTTTATACACACATTTTATCAAAGCATAAGACGTCTTGATTTTCTTTTTGACATGAGATCAATCACCTTATCTGGATCCACATTAATATCTGAATGAGCAGATATCATAGCAAGTGAGCTTAATCTTGCATTCCCCATAACTCTTCGGGACACTGTTTTAATCCTTTTCATAGTTGAAAAGGTTCTTTCAAAACTAGCTGTGGTTACTGGAGGCGTGGCCAAAACCGTAAGCAAGAAGTTTATACCTCTAAAGTTAGTCTTGTCACATATATCAAGTAATTTTAAAACTTCGATAGAAGGATCAATCGACGATATTTTTTCGCACCAGAGAATGTACTCAGCTTTCTCAGCTGACAACGAAATTGCATTATCAAAGTAACATGTTAGCTTTTCCATTTCGTTGACTCGCCCAACCGCAGAAAAACCTTGGAGAAGAGCTTGAAACGATGGTAGAACGTCTTCGTTGATCATGAATCTGTCCGTAAGATTTTGTATTAACGAATCTATTCAAGGAATCAATACAGACACTCTAAAATAAGATTCAGTAGAAGAGGTTTCTGGATTGGAACGCGTCGTTTGTTTCAATGAAGTTCTTGGAGTCTTAATTCAACTTTAAATAAGTCCTCGGCAAGGTTAGATACGGATTGAAAAGCCTCTCTGAAAAAATCTTCGGCTTTTACTCAGATGTTCTCAAGAAAATTCAGAACTCTTCTTTGGTGCGGTCGATTGCAGAAACGAAATCTAAGGATTTGTTCTGTAGGAAAACTGATAAGGGAAGCGTTAAACTGAACAGCTTTTCGCATACAATGGGGCTAACTAGGAAATCACATCTTTGAACCGCTGCCAAAAGTGTTGATGCCTTCGAAGACATCGCCCACGTTCTGCTCGTTATTTCTTCAAGACTTATAGAGATGCATTTGAAGAGCTCTACAAAGGAAATAATACTGTATATTAGAAAGTTTTAGTTTTTATTTTAGACTTTCGGGTGGGGCTTCAGCCCCTCAAGCCCCCCCCCTGGCTACGTGCCTGACTTGAGGGTTATCATCACTCCAAAGTCCGAATACGGCAGTTTTGTTTATTGACGTATCAATTCAACCAAAATTGAGCTTCATCTCTGATCAAAATTCGCTTATAAATTGAACCATTATTTTCAAAATAAATTTGCACAATTTTGAAGCGTTGTTCAGGCGTCAGTCTATTTATGTTGAAATGCCAAACCAAACCAAAAATAAATAACTTGACAGCTGACAAAATGGCCGCCAGTTAAAATAATGTTGCCAACTTAAAGTTCTATACCTATAAAAAAAACACCCATTAATTATTACGTAGATTTGTAAGTTCATATGTAATGTAAATATGCATCTATAAGATTTTCAAAAATTCTGTACCTAATTGTGGAATATTATGTTCAAACTTAAATAAAAAACCTGATAACCGGTTTAAAAAGAATGAAATTGAAATTTTTTATACACATAATTATTTTTTTTTTTATTATTCCTTATTTTTTGTTATTTTTCAAAAGTAAAATTAAAATAGAAAAAAAATTCCCCCAACACGCGGCAAACAAGTTAACAAAAAAAAAGAAACTTTTCCATTCTGTCAGTGTCAAGAACTTCTTAAGTAGATTAAATACTTTGATCTGAACAAAAGAAAAATGAAACAAAGTATATTAGTATAAGAGCGAGGAGGCAGGTACCTATAACAAAATAGAAATACTTTAAGAAAGAAATAAAAGAACAGCAAAAATATAAAAAAGAACAGGAAAGGAAATCAACAGGATGTATACTTGTACACAGTACGTAAACCTTAACATCCCATACAAAGTAAAGTATTGGTACCTATAGGCAGGTAATGTATTGTATTTATATATAGCTAGCGAGTAAGCAGCACAATATGCCTTTATACATATATATATATATATGTATTCTACCAACAAAAGAATTAAGTTTTTCTAAAACACACACAATATGTTTAAGGTTTTACTTTATTCTTCTAATCTCAATTTTTTTTTAACATTACCATTGTTATCGGAATCCAAAGCGTAGGCAATTACGAGGCCTCTTGTCCATCTGTTGAGGTCGATATGCACGTCCTATGATCCTTTTGGCCATCAACTGGGGTTGCCACTTTATTAAATTTAAAGAAAAAAGCTGCTGTTATTTTTGAATCATGGGTAGGGATGTGAATACGAATTGGAAAACAGTTTGAAATATACAAAAACCCTATATACTTAAAAAAAATTATTTTTGATGATTTAATTACTGTTT